>CM036755.1:64238048-65438048 GCA_020796225.1 Arion vulgaris | reverse complement strand
GTCATTTTAACAGTCCATGGGATTCTCATCATTCTTCTGTAAAACCACATCTATGTGACCCTCAGAGATTTGTCGATCTGCTTGTTTATTGTCCATAACTCGCAACCGTATGTCAGTATTGGTAGTTACTAATACTTAAAAGTAACATAAAAGCACACCATTAGAAACGCTAGATGTCATCATAAGGTAATGTTAATCCTACAGTATTTATTGCTGTAACGGTATGCAAGTTATTGACCTTCCAACTCTAGTCTTATGAGGTCACGTCCGGTTCACGTCTTTGATATCTTCTCAATTTAATAACTGCGTTCTTTGAATCCATATTTTCTTGTGGGAGTTGTTCGAATCAAATTAGATCGTTTCGACTGCTAAACAATAGCGCAAACCACTTTATTACCGAGGCTATAGTAATTCTATAAATAGCACAGAAACGGCCACCTTGTACATTCTTCTCAAGTAGAGAGGTTTCCCATGCTAGAGTCATAACACCCGCGTGGAATCTGGACGAATTCCAGGGTACGTATGTACTTTATGGGAGATTGGTCTCGGGGAAGAGACCGACTGGAAGACTAGAAATGTCAATATAAAAATGTCTGTAAATAAATTTTTGATGCTCTTGACATAAGCACGTATAAACTGGAAACAGTCGTCAAATACAAAAATGTATGGAAAAAATGAGTGTGGAGTGGGCTAAAGCATTTTGAGCTTATGCTGATCAAGCAAACATGTACAGACTTAGTGGGTTTGAATGAAGAAATGATTAAGACCTTTGCTTTGCTTTATGTATAGTGTGTGTATGATACCGGATTACGTCGGTCAGCTAATAGTTGCATTTTGTTCTGGAGATTTCTAGCATATATTTGCTAAAGTGAACAATTTATTAAAGTATTTGGTTATGTAAAAAATAAAAGTAATATTTCTGAGAACATGTATATTCCCTGTGACAACATATAGACGTGAATCGTAGACCATAACACAAACATTAAAGAACAAAATGGAAGCTTTTGAAACATGGTTTTACAGAAATGTTCTTAGATCATCCTGGACAGAGAAGAGAGAAAAAACAAAAACATTCTACAAGACCTTCATATCAAGAAGCATTAGCTCATAAATAACATCATGTCCGGGAAACTGAAATATTTTGACCAAGTTAAAGGTCACATTGGTTTGGAGAGAACGGTAATAGAATGTATTGTTCCTGGAGTACGAAGCAAAATAAGACCAAGACGAAGGTGGCAGCAGGACATCAAAGGAATCTTGGATATGACGCTGAAGGAGGCATGAGAACTTGTTAAAGACAGCGGGTTTTTCAGGCGATCTGTGATGAAACCGACGTTCCTCAAAGGACGTTCTGTTGACTTGACTTGAGAAGAAAATGAAGATCCAAAGAAGAACGAAAGATAGGTAAAACCATTATGTTAAAAAATGACTAAATTAGAAATGGCTAAAAATGAGAATGATCAAATGCTATATTTATCCTATACTAATGTATGGTTCGGAAACATGGATAATGAACAAGCAGTTAGAAGACAGAATTGATGCATTTGAGATGTGGATATATAGAAGAATAGGCAGAGTTTCATGGTCAGAAAAACAGACAAATAAACAAGTTTTAGGAAAACTAGGCATGAAGAAACAATTATTAAGATAAATAATATTCAGACAAGTAAAGTATTTTCGGCACATAAAAAGACATGACACCATGATAAAACATTTACTAGAGGGGAAAGTTGAGCGGGGAAGAGCAAGAGGAAGACCGAGAGATAAGTGGGAGGGAAACTTTAAGAAATGGACAGATTACAGTCTGGCAGTGTGCAACACCAAGGAGAAAGACAGAGGATGCTGGGGATTCATTGTAGCTAACCTTCGATGTGGAGACGGCACCTGATGATGATGAGAAAGTCAGACTGAAGATGATGATAGTGCTGATGATAGAGATAGAAATGATGATGATAATGATGACAGTGATAACGGTACTACTGCTACTAATGAACTTATCAAATCATGGACAATGAAAAAACAATCAATAAGATAAGAGACGGCATCTGATGATGATGATGATGATGATGATGATGAAACTAGAAATAAAAACAGACAATAAATAGCGTACAACTTAACATTTTTTTTAAAGAACTAGTGAACTTAATTGATTGATTGATTGATTAATAGGACCAGCATCATTGCACTTCGGTGAGTAACCATGTGGGCTCTAATCTCTTTCTTACACCGGAGATCTCATCGGCAGTACACGAAATCCATTGCACATGCGAGGATTACCGATGTAATCTAGCAAGGTTTTGAAAATATTCTGTAAGAACTTTATTTACCAATATTTCTAATGAATGTTGCATGTGCAGCTGCTTCAAACGTGCTCTTCTCGATTTGAACAGCCAATTGTTCTTTTACGTGCTCAGCTTGAATACGGGACCTACGTTTTATCGTACGTCTCCGATAAGATCAGAAACTCGATCTCACCTACACTGAGATCAGGGGTTTCTGGAAAAATATCCACATGACTAACAAAGGTAGCGAGCCGAGTACAGTTAGAACGAGGGTTGAGCACTTATCGCTATGCCACAGAGATTCCCAATTGAATTAAAAGAAAGGAACACTCTGAACCGAAGTAATGAATAAAATTGATTGACAGAGTGCACAAGTACAAAAAGAACCCAATCGAACACAAGGGTGTGATATGCATCTTCTTCAAATGATAACAGAGTATTTTATTATCACAAATGTGTCAAAATTGTAGTTTGCAGCTGTTTCGTTATCATGACGAGAACTGATACCCTTCTGCAACAAATGGTGCAGAATCTCAGAAGAACAATAAGATCTATTTCAGTTCATTTTCAAGTTGACTTCATTTTTTTCTTTAATTGTTTTTATTTAAATTATGGGTTTTTAATTTAGATCTTCTTCTTCACAGAAGTCATGACAATAAGTAGGCCAACAGGTCAACTAAACATACATGTGAATAAAGTAAAACTACAACAGACTCCAGAATTCAAATATCTCGGGAGTACATTCACAGCAGATGAAAAGATGGACAGAGAAATCGAGACTAGATGCCAGAAGGCAAACGCATGACATACCACTATTAAAACATCCAAGCATTAACATGGCAGTCAAACGACAACTGAAATCAGTGCCAAACATGGCCCCTGATTAAGACACAAGAAAGAAATATTACAACATGTGAAATGAGACTTTTATTTCAACAGAGGCGTCGAAAGACACTATTTATGAAGCACACACATATCAGGAAGGAAGAATATCAGGAAGGAAGGCGAGAGGAAGACCGAGGAAATTGTGGATAGATAACGTTGTTGAATTCTGCCAGGAAACTAAGAAAGCCACCACACAAGTCATCAGAGAAGCTCAAGACAAATACATAAAACCACGACACTGAGTTAACAACCCGGTAACTGTGTGCTGACAAAAGAAGAAGAAGACACACAAAAGCCCGTTCTAGAAAACTATTCTTACCCTGAAGCTGTGAGGCAAATCAGGATTGGAGAAGAGAAAGAAATACAAGGTGCATAGAGAGGCTCGCTCCAGGTGTCTCTCCTGTTTCAACCTGATGTTGAAAGGCAAAACAGGATTAAAGACTAGATAGAGGTAAAGAAATAGATCAAGCTTTCCTGTACATTTAGAATATTTTTAGCTTAAGCTGTCTTCGAACTCCGCAATTTTCACCACACTTGGTTACTAGCAGAGCATGCTATCCGTGTCGTTGTTGATGGTTCTATAAATATATATCGTGGAAGACAGAGGGATGTTGGATGGTCTGACATCGTGGTTCGACAACCGATCGACGTCACCAGGGAGAGAAAGTTTTGAAGAGACATGGTCGACTACGCCGGCAAGCATGGCACTTGATTTATTGAGAAATATATATATATTAATATATATATATACGAGATATATATATGATATTTTATATTATTGTAGATAACAATTCTGATAGCGCTTTGTTCTCATATCTGAGAGTACGCTGGGGGATTCTATAAAGCAATAATTCTTGATATTAATTAATTTTTTTATGTATCTTCTTCTTCTCTTCCATCATTTACTTCTTTATAGAAGTTTTTATTTATCTTTATTATTGATATCAATGGCTTTTTTTTTTAGAGCAGTGAAAGTGTAGTGGCTAGTGCACTTGCTTTGTAGATGTTTGGTTTCAGTGTATAATTTAACATTCTTAGTTAGATTTCTTGCAGACTGTAACCGTTCTCAGATCGATCCCCCTTCACATTAGCTTACCTTATAGTGGTTGGAGGGTTTGTGTGACTTTACGATCTTGCAGGCTATGTCGACGGGAGTCTAACTCCTGGCAGGTATAACCAAGCCGAACAGACTGAAGGTGAATGGCCAGACTAAAAGTCATGGAGCAGGATGGGTCCTCATAAGGTGACATCACATGCACAGAACCCACAGGCGAGTGATAAATGCTCTGGCTGTAACCAACCCATCCTCCAGCTATGGGACAAATAGCAGTCGTCCTCTCTCTCCCTTGAGGAAGACATCCTTTTTCTTGTCTTGTCCTCTACTTCTATGACACTTTCCCTCAAGTATATGGGATTAAACTATAGTGTCCATGGAGCACACCCTGCATAAAAGCCTGGCTTGGTGAGCCCGGCAACAGAAGGCTGAAGTCACCTAGAGTAGAACGACTCCAGACAAACTGGAGAAGACAGATCTCGTCAGCAGGGGACTGCAACTGTCTGAGAACAACCTCAAAAAAATGATGTCATCAGAAACAGAATGTGTCAGCCATTATTTGAGGGGAGGAATCAACACATACGAATGACTCAATAGTCATCCCAATGGCCAGGCCAGCTCGATCCAGCCTCAATTGAGTAACAGAGAATAATTTGGAAATAAAGAAAGTCAGCACCTCTGAAGTCGGATTTAGGCTCGCCTGAATGGCAATGGACACTAATAAGGAAATAAGTCGTCACGCAAACATGAGTAAGAGCTGCCTTATTAGGTGCCCTAACTGCGTCTGAATTCATAAAAGCTGGTCTCTGTGGCCAAGTGATTACGCCCTTGCCTTGCGAGCCGCGTGTTGTGGGTTCGATTCCGGACCGGACTGTCTAAATTTATAGCAGGTGGAAAACCATTTTTTTTTAAAAAAGATGCCAGCGTGATATTGACACATCTGATTTCTGCGATTCTTTATTTTTACTAGGGTAGCTTTCCTAGGTCCCTTCCTAGGTTGAGCACCTCGGAACAGAGATCCCCAAACCCATACACTAAAAGGAATAAGTAAAGGGTAAAACTCGTCATAGTTCCTCTATACTGTCCCCCATCCCTTCGCAGCTGCTTTTACAGATAATATTCGTATCACAGACATCAAGGAATGACAGGAAAACTGACGTTGGTGACGATAATGTCGAAGGAGACAATAAATACTTTGTTATAATTCCGAACTCCAGAAAAATTACAGACAAAGCTGTGAAATATCAGAATTAATGTTTCAAACGTGTCAAAATACTGACAAGTTCAATTTTTACAGATCCATATCCCCCTCTTCCCTTCCCCACCGTTCCCCACCCTCCACGTTACAAAATATATCTGCTCCGAACACGAAATCCTGTCTCTCGCAC
This sequence comes from Arion vulgaris, assembly GCA_020796225.1. Classification (NCBI taxonomy): domain Eukaryota; kingdom Metazoa; phylum Mollusca; class Gastropoda; order Stylommatophora; family Arionidae; genus Arion; species Arion vulgaris. Next base: position 65,432,439 of record CM036755.1, on the reverse strand, counting down.
CTCGCACGCAATGCTTATAGTTCTATAATCATATACTTGAACTGTTGACCTTTTCGGAATCGGCCGTCCATCTATCCCGACTGGAATACGGACAAGCTCACTTGTGATTGGTCGACAAAATATAATTATTCCGCCACGGACAGAAGGTCCTGCATTTATTCTTCTAATGTTCCTCACATTTTGCACATTTCGTTCTAAATCAAAATTCCAAAAGGTTTCTGTTCCAAATAGTAGATTTTTCACAATCCGAAATATATTTACTTTTAATTTAACTTCATTATTTTTGTAGTCAGTGTTAATGTTAAAAAAAATCTTTAACAATAATAATTAAAATACTAACTAACAACGAATCGGAAATTCGGACATCGCCTGTCAAGTCTTCAAAACTTTTGTGTTATCTTATTGATTTGTACTTCGGACGATTTCCGGCAATTTAAGCGCGTGATACTTCACGAAAATGAGCAGATTGTAACAAAGAGCGACCGATGCAATACCACGTACTTTCAAAATAAAGGTAGGAAGCTAAGTAAGGGAAATAACTTGTTAATTAAGTGAACGTTTAGAAGCAAGTTTCAGATTGAGATTTCTGTAAGTTGTTTTTGTGTTTACTTAAGTTTAAACTTTTACCACTGAATTAAGTTCATGTTTTTGTATCTTTTAATTGAATTCAAGGTTTTCACGGTTTCTCTCAGTTCTTTCATTCGTCTGGCACTTTGTCATTCTTCTTCTTTTGTCGTCACACTGCTACTGGGTTGTTGCCCAGTGTTGTGGTTTTCTGTTTTTGTCTTGCGCTATTCTGGTGGCTTGGGTGATTGTTATTTTTGCTTTTCGATAGGATTCTGCTACGTCATCTAACCATCTTTTTCGTGGTCTTCTTCTCGCCTTCTTTCCTGATGTTCTGTTGTAGAAGACTTTGTATACTATGGAGTTTGGATGCATTCTTATTAAGTGACCAAACCACTTCATTCTTTGTTTCTCAATGTAATTCAAGCAAGGCTCTGTGCCAACTTTCTTTCTTATGCTGATGTTGGTGACTGTCTTTTCTGGTGTTGTTGGTAACTTTTCGCAGGCTGAGCATTTCACATGTAGTTAATTTTTGCGACTGCGCTTTGCTCATTGTCCATGTTTGGCACTGGTAACACAAAGTAGGTATGAAAACGCTGTTGATAATCTGTTGTTTAACTTTGTCAATGTCTGATAAAATATAGTATATTAGCGATTCTTTTACCTGTAAATACCTACAGATATGACGTAGTTCCAACTTTTTTCCCGGAAAAATTTTTATGGAGGTTTTTTTTCACTTGTTAAAGAAACCTTTGTTAATATTTATATTTTCTTTGCTTTTTCCATGTTAAAGAAATCACGACACTGGGCAACAACCCGGTAACAGCTGTGACGACAAAAGAAGAAGAAGAAATAAACCTATTTTAATTCTGTTTCTTTGTGTTCGGTTTCGTATGCTCATCTAAACCTTTGAGAAGAGTTGCCTCTATGAAGCTGCATGTCAGTTGGAGTTCTTCAAGAGATCCACAAAGCTTGCTCTGTAGGCTTTGTTCAAGAGGGCATGTTTCGTTTCGCTGGTGTATGTATGATGGACATGACTGCAGGATATACTCTGGAGTCTGTGTTTCTGTGTTAATTCAAACATCGAACAAGTTCTGAAATACAGATACAAGTCATGGACAATGCATAAATAGACAGCACAATCTATGGAGGCTACAGAAGAAGAAGAATAAGAGTCTAAAATTATTAGTCTTCTTTCCTTCCTCTAATATTGTTTAGGAGATTTCTAGAATGGGCTTTTATGTGCGCTTTATAATTAGCGTTTTTCCCCGACTCTGTTATTTCTGAGGTCCACTTATTACGGAGTCGCATTGTTCTTTGTATTCACTGTATCGTAGTAGCATTGTTCTTTGTATTCACTGTAGCGGAGTAGCATTGTTCTTTGAGGCGCACTGTATCGTAGTAGCATTGTTCTTTGAGGCGCACTGTATCAGGCAGTAGCATTGTTCTTTGAGGCGCACTGTATCGGAGTAGCATTGTTCTTTGAGGCGCACTGTATCGGAGTAGCATTGTTCTTTGAGGCGCACTGTATCGGAGTAGCATTGTTCTTTGAGGCGCACTGTATCGTAGTAGCATTGTTCTTTGTATTCACTGTATCGGAGTAGCGTTGTACTTTGTATTCACTGTATCGTAGTAGCATTGTTCTTTGTATTCACTGTATCGGAGTAGCATTGTTCTTTGTATTCACTGTATCGGAGTAGCATTGTTCTTTGAGGCGCACTGTCTGTTGGTAATCTGCTTACATGATCGGACCATTTAATTTGTTATTTCTTGATGAATTTCAGTATTGATGTTGTATCCACTTGTTGGCCTGATGTCTTGATTTATAAACAGATCTCTTCTTGATACTCCCAGCATTCTCCGTAGACACTTCATCTTTTCTTATGGGGTCTCAAAGACGAGGTGGTTATGTAGTTTACCTGTCGCATTGAGAGTTGTGGGTTCCAATCCGGACAGAGACACATGTGCAATTATTTTCGTGAGATTCCTAGGATTATTGCCGGAGCAATGGAGTTCGTGCTTTGTGCAATGCTCTCGACAAATGGTATGCCATCTCTGCCAAACGGAACGGAGCCATATGGGGAAAACAGGCGCAATGAAGTTAGTCGTTCGACTTTGAATCCTTGATACTTTATCTCTTGTCCGTGACTACTGGTGTTGATATGCTGAATGAACCCTTGGTACTTCATCTCTTGTCCGTGACTACTGGTGTTGATATGCTGAATGAACCCTTGGTACTTCATCTCTTGTCCGTGACTACTGGTGTTGATATGCTGAATGAACCCTTGGTACTTCATCTCTTGTCCGTGACTACTGGTGTTGATGTGCTGAATGAACCCTTGGTACTTTATCTCTTGTCCGTGACTACTGGTGTTGATGTGCTGAATGAACCCTTGGTACTTCATCTCTTGTCCATGACTACTGGTGTTGATGTGCTGAATGAACCCTTGGTACTTCATCTCTTGTCCGTGACTACTGGTGTTGATGTGCTGAATGAACCCTTGGTACTTCATCTCTTGTCCGTGACTACTGGTGTTGATATGCTGAATGAGATCAAGGCACATTAACAACGTATTATCAATATAAGAAAATAAGCAATCATCATTTTTTAAACAAAATCAGAACTAGATGTCACCCGAGTGGTTACCGGGGCCCAAATTTTGGGTGTCAAGAATAGAACCACTGTTACCTGCCATGCATGTCATAAGAGGCGACTAAGGAAGTTTGGATGAAATCGGATACACATGTCCTAAACGTGTAGAAATCTGTGCGTCTAGGGCCCAACCAAACCAATGTGCAACGTATAGACGTTCTTGGCAAAGATCAAACATATCACAAAGAGTGATTAAAATTGGTCGCAAAGAACGAACGCAAAGAAGAAGAAGAAGAACTAGATGTTAGAACTAGAAGCACTTATTGACAGCTGACAAAATCAACGGGAGACGAGAAAGAGGACAACAGAAAGTGAAACATTCTGGACAGACTTGTTTTATGCCAAGAGTGTCAATATCCAGATTTAACATCAGTACTAAGGACAGACGTTTGTGAAGATACATGATCGCCTACGCCAGCCGACATGGGACACATGATCATGATTTTTTTTCACGACAGAAAACATAACAGGCTTCATAGTTATTGGTTACTGGTTACAAAAACTGATGTCATTGCACTCTGGGCAGACCCATAGATGCTCAGTCTCTTCCCCCCTCCCGCAGACAATAAACAGAGACAGGCCATTTCAACCTAAGGACGAACCTAGTTTTGGTTATATCAGAGCGTGTAGGCTAACAAACATGAACAAGAAGAACTAACTCCTTTCGGAGAAATCAATAGATATTTTACTTCTGGAAAAAAATATTTACGCAATTTATTAGAATCGTTCTTATAGTAATCAGGATGTTTCCTTATGTACTCAGTTTATGTCAACTATAGAGCACTTATGTTGTAGCTCCGGAGGAGATTCCTAATTTTCCCAATTCAGAAAGTATGTACTGATGTGAAAGGTTGCAGTAAAATTATATAATATAACAACTTATCCTGAGCAGAACTTTCTCATCTTAACAGTTCTTGGAAATTGTTGTCTCTCATATGACAGGTGGCTTCCGCCGCCGTCATGCTGAAATCATTTATTCCCTTTTTAATCAATTTTGCCAGCCATGGTCTTTACCTTCTCCCTCTTTGATGAAATATCTTCCTCCATGATTGTCTTCTTCTGCCCGTAATGTCCTTTAAGCTTCCAAAATAATTCAATTTTCGCATTCTTTTTGTAGCATCGGTCAATTTTCTTTAATTTTCAATTCCTTCAATATATTTCTATTTGTTCTGTTCTCTGTACTTGGTGTCTTGTAGACTTTTCTTTAATAAACGGTCTATCAGGGACCGTGCCGTGCTATGATACAGAGAGGCGGTCGCATCAGGCGGGACGGTAAGAGGGCGGCATAAGCAGCAACATCAAAGTTACAATTAAAGGTTATTTTAAGGAGAAAAAAAAACAGTTAAGGGGCGGTATTTCGAAGACTTGTATCAAACTGAGAAAATATACCGCACGCTCCTGCGGTCTATAGAAAACATATTGACTTCATTGCATCGTATTTTCATAATATGTCTCACTCATTCTCGGTAGAAGTAGCATGCCATCTGTAGAGAATATTACGCAAAGCACAAACACTGTATCTCCTATAACAACTGTATTGATTACCTGGAAAAATACATGCGTGATTAGAAGTCTATATTCGAACCCGCGACCTTCAGACACAATGAAACTGCTTAACCACTTAGTTACAGAAATAACTGAGGACTCTCTGTAACAATTATATCAAAAATCGAATTGATGTTTTCCTATTACCTTGTTAAATGTATGCTTCTCCCACCCATACGTTGCTACTGTGAATATGCAGTCTGTTAGTATTCTTCTCTTTGTTGTCATTTCAAAACATAACACCAAGAGACAAATATTCACACAATAAATCTTGTTACAAAGTACTAAATACAAGATGAATCAACGATTCGATCCAGACGCATTTGTAATAAAAGAAACAACAAAACACAAACTAAGATAAGAGAAGAAAAACGATGACACTATACAAATTACAACACATGCACAGTAATAATGGTAGACGTAATTGAATGCAGAGAAGTGTCTCAAATGGAAACAAAACAAAAATATAGAATCTTAAAATATAAATTAGCCGATATATTTTCATGTAGTACTAGCATGTTACCTTGCGGAACGTTGCTTTCATCACAGCTTGCCTGAAAAATTCTCTGTCTTTAGTAAGTTCCTCCACCTCCTCCAGCAAAGAAACCTTGCTATGACCTACTTTCGCTACATAAACCAGACATTTGCATACTTACTTTGACCTACTTTCACCACATAACCCAAACATTTACATACTTACTATGACCTAATTCAACCATATAAACCATACGTGTGCATACTTGCTATGACCTACTTTCGACGCCTAACTCATACATTTGCATAAATACTCTGACCTACTTCCGACACATAAACCATACATTTGCATACTTACTATGACCTACATTCACCACATCAACCAGACATTTGGATATTTGATCTTACCTTCTTCCAACACATAGCCCAGACATTTGCATACTGCCTGTTACCTCGTGTATACTTTTGTTGACATATTCTGCTCACTGTATAATTTAAGAGAACATGGTGAAACGTTGACTAGGAGATCACGGACACTGACCTAGCCATTGTAAAGTCCCATTAGTTTAATGATAGCAGCATTGGCGTTACATTGTCAATAAGAGAATATGGGCATCATCATCTAAAAGTAACGATGGAGATGGATTGGACATATGATACGCATGGAGACTTATTCTGTCACGAAAACTGCACTGAGATGGACACCAGAGGGTAAACGAAAAAGGGGAAGATAATAAACGACCAAAAGTAGAACAAGAACTGAAGAAATGAATCACAGCTGGAACACAATACAGAGCACGGCCAAGAATAGAGAACAGTGGTGTGTATTTGTTGCTGACCTAAACTCCAGATGCTACACATTCTACAGAATGTGAGTATTGGAGAACGGTGACTGGAATACGACTAAATGGACAACCAAGACTACGGTGACAACAGGACATTAAGAACACGAAGAACAAAGAAGCAGGAAAACTGGCAATAGATCTCGAGTCTATGAGACGGTCAGTGACGAGAGTGACACTCTACAGAGGACATGCTACATAAAGAAAACATAATCTAACATTCTTCTTCTTCACCTTTCAGCTCCCAATGGAGCGCAGGTCTTCAACAAACTTCCTCCAGCTCTTCCTCACTTCTGGCAACTCTTCAAATTATATCCATGTTTTACCTATCCTTTTAATACCAGTCTCCAGGTCTCTTCTCCAGGTATGTCTAAGCCTTCCCCTACTCCTCTTTCTCTGCGGATTCCAAAAAAATGCATGTCTTGCAATGCTTCTCTTCGGTCTTCTCAGTGTGTGTCCTATCCATCGCCAGCGTCTCTTCCTTAGCTCTTTCTCCACTGGTATCTGGTTAGTTCTTTCCCTGCGTTCCTCATTTGTGTAATCTTATCATACCATCTCAGTTCCTCTATTTTACGTAAACATCCATTTATGAAGATCTGTAGTTTTCAACATTCTTCTTGTTATGTATTCTAAAACTAATTTACTTTTTATTTCCAACTGTAATCTATAATGTCTTTGTTTCAGAAATACGAGATTTGTTTTCTTTATTATGTTTTTCTTTCTTTTTTCTTTTTTTGCGAAATTCTATAGCTAGCAAGATTTACCTGAATTATATAACAAATAAATAACAATTATTCTTTCAAAAAGAAAAAAATGTTTTTTTTCTAACAATAACAGAAACTATTTGTTACAACAGATTTGACACAAAATGTTTTCCATTTTTTTCATCAAAAATCGGTTTCCTAGAATTCAAAAATAGGTAAAACTATTAAACTGATTATTTGTGACACAAATTAGTAGAATCATATTCAATGATTGTGTGTATGACATATGATGAGTTGACAAACCTGGTGAGGATTATGTTTTATGTTCTACCATCAGATTGTGTCATCGAATATAACAAGCAACAAATCATCTACAAAACAATATTGAAAAGTTTGCTTCTAGACAACGATGATTATTTTTTTCTATAGATTATTGTTTGTTCTTCTTCTAACGCTCAATATCGATCATCATCAAGGTGCGTATCCTTTATAGGACGTTGCTTTCTTTGCAGCACATCTGAAATTCACTCTTGTCTCTAGCCAGTTCACCCACTTCGTCGATGGTCATATTCATGGTTTCTTTTATATCTTGTAGCCATTTTCTTCTTGGTCTTCCTCTGCGTCCTGGGACCCTGCACTCTCAATATCGACCATTTGTTAAAAATTATGTGTGATTTGTATGTGATTTGAGCCTAAGAGCGATTGTACGTTGTGTCAGTTATGCGCCTATAAGTAGGCCAGAACATCCGATTTCTGCTATGCTTTTAATTTACTAGAGTAGCTATCGTAGGTACTACATCAGTCGCCTCTAACGATATGTCTTGAGGTCGCAGTGGTACTATTCTTTGCTTCTCGTGTGGGCCCTGGCACCACACGAGAGTTATATTATTGTTTAGTAATTTTTAAAATTCACGTAATCAATCTACCAAACCAAGAATATAGACCAGTGCAAATCGGAATTATACGATTGTCATGATGGCTCATTGCATTTGGTGATGTTTTATCACCTGATTTGTGCCTTGTCGAGAAAATTGTAAAATAGGACATGTCTTGAACTATTTAGTTCTAGATAACGTCACATCTTTACTCACAGGTTCGTCTTGGTTAAACAAACAATATAGTAAGAGATGAGTCATTCGTTTATTTCTCTGCTAAGTCTTAATTGTCTTTCATTATCGTCATCAAGTAGCTTGTCCCTTTCGCAACTTGGCTCCCATGACAGCAGTCCTGAAAAACTGTCTTCTTCTTCTTCTCTCGTTCGACCGCTGTTAGTTCAGGCGGAAAGTCATGACGCCTGGTATTGCGCTTCTGACTGATTTTTGCGTGGGCCTATATTACACTTTTACAGGCATCCCTCAACCATATGGACAGCCTCGCCGACTTCCAGGTACTTTGAAGATTAGATCCCTTAAGGTAGATCGTTGCAGGAGACCTGTTTTCCTTGTAACTCTTTCTCGGACAGAGTTAGTTAGTGAAGGCAGAACGGATGACTTTTCTATCAGCTTTCCTGCCTTTGACGTTGACAAATATTTTAGGGGACTGAACAGATGAAAATCAGATGGAGCCAGATCGGGGCTATATGGTGGATGGGGTAGCACAGTCCAACCAAATTTTTTAAATTTCTTCCCGTGTTGCCAGACTTGTGTGAGGGCGTGCATTGTCATGTTGGAGCAACAAATCAGATGATTTCTTGTTAGGACGAACTCTGCATAACCATCTCTTGAGTGTTGTCAGTGTATTGAAAGCTGCAATGCCAATTGTTGGCTGGTGATTCACCTATCCTCACGAGTAACGGCATCAGCCCGGATCAACATGTCGAGACTCAAAGCCGTTGCAGAACATCCAGAGCGCGGTAAATCCTGCAGCCCCATACGTCCAGTTTCTTTATCTTTAATTCTCTGAACCCAGCGACTGACAGTGCTCCTATCAACTGCACAACTTCCGTAGACTGCACACAATCATTTATGAATGTTTACCACATTTTCTTTCTCCGCATCCAGAAATTCTATAACAATTCTTTGTTTGTAACGGACATTGTTGACACTCGCCATGTCAACGGTTTATTGCATGTCTTTTATTAATCAGAATACGGTGCACACAATCAGCACATGTCATACTGCAAGTGTGCAAAATTTCATGATCCTGTCTTCATTATTACCAGAGAGAAAAAATTGTGGTGCATTACATTCTGACCTCCCTCGTATACATATATATATAAATATATATATATATATATATATATATATATAATATATATATATATAAAGTTAAGTTAATTGCATATTTGCAGGACTTTGCGAATCAACCCCAGCTTTTTAACGCTATTTGTGATTTTTCGAAGCATTATTACGTTCAGTAGTTTGCCATTGCTTTCTGAACTGGTGGTGCCATCGTCCTTTTGTAAACATGCGCGCGAAACAATTTGCAACCAAACTTACCGCAGCGTGATTCGAACTCAGAACGTTGGGCTTAATAGACAGAGTCACTATCCCTAAGCCCAGACGCCACAATATATATATATTTTTTTTTTCGATCCAGAAGCACTTGAGCTGAAAGCTTTTCGGCTCGGTGTCATGGACATCGTAACCCTTCTGCTCGGTGCCACGAACACCGTAAATCTGGGGAACCTGTAGCTTTTCTGCCAGTCCGCGGAGTTGAACCCGCACTTACAGAGGACTAGTCACCCGTAGTCCAACGCGCTACGAACACGCTGGGCAGGCGGGCATATATATATATATATGTAATGTCATGAACCACCATCAAAATGGAAAGAATTCTGGGGGCGTGATTAAATCAGAGAAATGTCTGGTCAACCACTAGTAAAAACTGTTATAAGAGGGAGAAGATGGAGATATATTGGACATTCCTTGAGAAGAAACGATCAAAGAATATCAAAGCAGGCATTGAAGTGGAATGCAAAGGGTTCAAGAAAGAGAGGACTCTCTAGGGAGACCCGAAAACAAACTTTGCTGAGAGAGGTACGAAATATCGATCTCAATTCCATCGAAGAGATTAAGCGAGTTGCCCAGGATAGAGCGGTATGGAGAAATTACTTGTCGGTCCTTTGTAACGTGCAACAATACGAGATAAATTATTATTATATAATGACCAACCATGTACGTTGTAGAATATTACATTTGGTTTGACATATTAGCATTTTTTGGCTACAAATTTCAGAAACCTGGATTTTTCTTCAATGCAAAAGTTATCATTGTTCTTTTTATCATGGCGTATCAGGAACAGGTAAAAAATGGGGGGAAAAATCTGTTAATCCTTGCAACACTTTAAGTATCATTGAGAAAGGATAATATTCGAGGGGGAAAAAATCCCTTAATCCGTGCAACACTTCACATATCTGAGAAAACGGAAAATATTCGCGATAATAGCAAACTTCTCCTAACATGCATTTGTCTGCTTTTACCAGTGGCATGATCCCTTTTATATGTAAAAGTGACAGCATTTTCACCCTTTTAGTTTTAAATATGAAGAACTAACACAATTAACAAATGACTTTTTAGTTTTAAATATGAAGAACTAACACAATTAACAAATGACTTTTTATTCACTAAATTGAATCACAAAATTGTTCCTAATTCAACTAGCAATTAAAAATTCTCAACAAAATATGCTTGGAGAATGAGAGAGGTCAAAGATGGAATTAAAATAAGGAACAAGATGAGGAAGAAAAAATCTAACTTTCAAATGAGCACGTTTTGAGATTTGAACATGTAAAAGTTGGTTTAATAGGTGATGGGAGCAGGGGAAAAATTATAGAAATGTGTGACAAATTGCAATTTTCACAAGAAAACTGTTTTCGGAAAAGAATGTGACAATTAGAGACTGGTTATGGTTGGTTTGTAGAAAGATATTCTTGAAAAATTTGGAGAGTATTGGTTATGTTGAAGTTTGTGAATCTGAGAAAAAATAAAGAAAGGAACACCAAAACAAAGGGAATCGTGCATCTTTTATATCTTCTTATAATAATTCCTCTCATACCGTTACACGTTACATAGGGCCTGCAAGTAATTTTTCCATACCGCTCTATCCTGGGTAACTCGCTTAATCTCCTCCATGGAACTGAGACTAATATTTCCTGCCTCTCTCAGCAAAGTTTGTTTCAGGGTCTCCTTAGGTCGACCTCTCTTTCTTGAACCCTTTGCATCCCACTTGAATGCCTGCTTTGATATTCGTTGATCATTTATCCTCAAGGTGTGTCCAACATATCTCCATCTTCTCTTTCTTATAACAGTTGTTACTAGTGGTTGACCAGACATTTCTTCTCAAGGTGTGTCCAGATATCTCCATCTTCTCTTTCCTATAACAGTTTTATATCTTCTTATCCTTACTAAAATCATCCCTTCCTTTTAATATCACAATCTAATATCCTGTTTTTCTTACAATATTACAATCTAATATCCTGTTTTTCTTACAATATTACAATCTGATATATTTCTTGTAATCGAGAAGCAAAGAATCAAGTGGTTCGGCCATCTAATGAGAATGGAACCACATTTACTACCATCACATGCCTACAATAATCGACACACAGGGCGCAGAGCACGAGGCAGGCCAAGAACACGATGGATAGATAACATCTCAGAATCCTGCGAAAGCATGGACTGACAACGTCAAGTGCAACACACCTGACACAAGATAGAAAACTAATTCTCCCCACGATGCTTCGCTGCAAATGTGGTTAAAATAAGATAAGATATATTTCTTTCCTTTTAATATTACATTCATATACCTTCCCTGCATTTTAATGTTGCATCTTAGTAAAATCCATCTCCAGTGTCTTCATAACTATCATTATCGTCAATGCTTAATTTCATTTTTTGTATTGTCCCCTACTCCATAAGTCATATATTATCGATACAAGGAAAGACTGCAGCAAAACTATGTAGCAATGGCGAAACACGTAAAAACAAAGTAGTTTTACAAATTACAAAAAAACCAATATATAGCGATGTTCCAATATATAGCGATAACTATCTGCTGTATAAAAAAATGAATTTCTTCACTTCTGATTTCTTCTTTAATTGATAAAGACCTTGTGGTCGAAACGTTTATATGTATTGTTTTTATTGTTTATTAAACTATAGTGCTTTATGTGTTCGTCATTACGTCATATATTACTATTCATTCTGTGTTTCACCCGTGTGGTGCCGGGCTCTCAAGGGAAGCAAAGAATAGTACCACTGCGACCTACAAGGCACGTCGTTAGAGACGACTGATATAGGACCTAGGGAAGCTACCCAAGTAAATAAAAGCATCGCAGAAATCGGATGTGCTGACCTACTTGTAGGTGCATAGCTGACACAACATACAATCGCGCTTAGGGTCAGATCACAAACAAATCATACGGAGTGGTTAACAAGTGGTCGATATGGTGCGTTCGCAGAAGAAGAAAGAAAAAAAGAAGATTCCGTGGTTGACTCCCACTTTTGTCGCAAATGTTTTTGTACTCAATGCATGTCCAATACTACATTTCTGATACTTTTTCTAACCTCTTCTAGAACGCAGTCATCTTTACGTGCATCAAATATTCAGCAATATTCACTGGAATACCACTCACAGAAATTATACTGTCTCTTCGTGCTCTTCCCGGTGGACCTATTTTTACTTCCTAACCTTCTTAACCACATTAGTATCTAATAGCTTCTAGAACTTTCAGATTCCAGAAGTCGTCAAGTATTCCGAAAAACATGGGAACACGCATATTTGGTAGGAACTTGCTACGAGAAAAATATTAACTTATTAAATTCACATCCAACCAGTGGCGGCTCGTCATTAAGGGACAGTGGGACCGGGCACCACCAAAAATAAAGTGTAACGTATATTTATTATTTTATACATTAAAATATATCCTAACCAACACCATGATTTTTCCGAAAATTTATGTCTGGCCCCACCAACAAAAATGATTACGAGCCGCCACTTAACTATAAACTCATACGGCCGGCGGACTCTGGTAAAAATAATTGGAAATCAGACCACAACTGGTCACGTGACCTCCTATTCCAGTATTGTTGTATAAAATCAAATTCAGTGGATTCACAGATCATATTATTAATATTTTTCATCAATAAATAACCATAGACTCATAGAATTTAGTAAAATTGCAAAATAGTTGCAGTGTTTTATCAAACATATATAAATTCCAGGCACACCCCCAAATGAAACTAGGTCAGGAATATCCTATTCAGTTATGAGGCCCAATATTAGAGTTGGCTGTGGTATATTATGGTAACATGACATATTTTGATGAGGCCAGAATGGGACTATGATTTGGCGTAAACTGAAAAGGCGAGCGTTTAAAAACTACCAGCTATCTCTCCAAAAACGCTCTCAAAAACCGCTCGTTTGTAGCTCTAGTCAATGGGTGCACTAATAAGGGTTTGTGGTTCAAATCCTGTATTTGTTAATTTGTGTGTTTGTTTCCAAAAGCCACTAATATTTGTTCCCTCTCTAATTATTGATCATTTTCATTGATTCATTGATTCTTTAAAAACTCCAAATTCTCTTTTCATGGATAGAGTGAAATGGAGAAATTGCTTGCATGCCCTATGTAACGTATAAAGGTACGAAATGAATACAATAAAATGTTTCATACAAAACAGGACACAAACAAGATATTAATATGAATTATTATTTGTCTGCGTGGTGTCTGTATTCTGCAGAGATTGTCTGCAACCATATGTCTTTGAGTTCAGACACATTTATAGTCATCTCTTTTCTGTTCTCTTTATTGTTTTATCTTTTCATAGATGTACTTTTTTTGTCATAGTCTTTTTTCTCTCACTATCTCTCTCTCTTTTTCTCTCTTTGTTTGTCTTTCTAGCTCTCTCTATTTCTTTACGTTTCCTTGTTTCTGTCTCTATTTTCCTCGATATTTTTTTCTCTCGATCTTTCTCTTTTTTTTTTTTACCTTTTTCGTCACTTTCTCTCCCATTTCTTTTCTTTTTTTTTTAGTTTATCTCTTAATGTCAGCTTCTCAGTTTATCTCTTTAATTTCTGAATTTATATTTCCGGAGCATATCCTGCAAGACTGTCCTTTCCTGGGTGAGCCGAGAAGCAACATGTAGCCACACCCAGTCGACCTGAAAACTAAGCTTTGGGAAACCTGACAGACCTGAAGCTGACTGCCCAGTTTGTGGTCCACAGTAAATTAAGCGCATGACCAGAGATCGCTGAAGAAGAAGAAGAATTTATATTTCTTTCTGACTTTCAGAATCTCTCTTTCTCTCTCTCTCTCTCTCCATCTTTCGCGTTATTTTTGCTTCGTTTCTTCCTGTTTCTTCTTTCTTTCTCTCTCTATCTCTTTTTCTCTCTGTCTCTTTTTCTTTCTATATCGCTCTTTCTCTGTTTCTTTTTATATCTCTCTTTCTATCGCTATCTATCCCTATGTCTCTCTTTTTCTCTTTATATATCTATATCTTTTTAATTATCTCTTTCTACCTCTCATGTTATCTATTTTTCACTTTCTTTCTATCTATCTCTTTCTCCTTTCTCTCTCTCTCTCTCTCTCTCTCTCTCTCTCTCTCTCTTTGTGTATTTCCATCTCTGCATCTCTTACTCTTCTTCGTTCTTTTATTGCTCTTTTTCTTCTCTCTTCCTCTCTGCATCTCTCTCTCTCTCTTTATGTCTTTTCCTCTCTGCATCTCTCTCTCTCTATCTCTCTCTTTCATTCTCTTTATCTCTATGATAACAAAAGGTACAGATATAAACCGTGAATATCTCCCAAGCTATCACAAACCGTAAGGCTGCCTGTACTGTTTACGATTATCCTTTCCCATTGCTGATGTGTCCTACACGTTCTCTATTACATCCAATCAAAAAAAAGCCGGCTCGGAAGGATTACTGTTGCCATATATGTTTACTGAGGCTCGAAGGGATTACCGGTGATATGTATGTATCGCAAAGCTTGCATTGTCAATTCATTGAACAGAAATAGCTGCAAATGAACAAGGAAGAGACTGCATTGTGTATAAATACACAATAACATAAATAAGGATGAAATATAATGTCAGGAAAGAAGACAAAATGCAGGAGATAAATAATTATCATGTACTTTAAGGTGGGCGTAACACGTGTATATTTCAACATAGAAACAGGGTTACGGTGTTTCTGTAAGATTTAATAGCATTGTGGTGGTATGAAGAGTTAGAGGCCTAGCTGTATGTATTCTTTCTTGTTCTGCGTTCTAACTAGATTAGGATTCTGGATTCTCTAATAAAGGTCGCCGTCTGCCTCAGATTGTCATCCACGCCATACAGCTTATCTTGGACGCTGGCGTAAGTGGGCCACCTCTTTCTTCTTTGGTTTGCATACTGGGACAGTTCTCTAGGATATGCTCTGTTGTTATACTTGCCATGCCACAGGAGCACAGGTCGTTGGTGCCTATCTTGAATCTAGTGTACAGGTGGTGTCTCATTCTGTTGTGACTCTCCGGGGTGAAGTATGACAGTCTGGTTCCATCTGGACAATCGGTAATATCTATCATCCTTGTTGTATTTTGGATGTTCTTTCACACACTTTGCTTTGTTGTCTCCTCTGGCGATGGTTTTTGCTTCTTCATGGCTGACCAGGTTGTCATCTTGGGGCATTCCTGCTGCCTCTTTAGCATCTGTCAGCATCTTCATGTCCCTTGATCTTGCAGTGTGAGGGTATACACTGGAGTAAACAGTACGTGTGCGATCTAGCATTTTGAGCTCGCACTCGAGTTGCCTATCTCATTTGTAAATACAGCATTATAAAACATACAGGCACCTTTAAATAAAGCATACCACTTTTGATTGTGAATTAGATGGTCTGTCCCTAGGGAAAGTTCACCCTAGTAAATCAAAAGCTGGCTGAAATCAAACGGGCGGGCCTAGTCACCATGGGTGCACAATCGACCTGACGTAGATCACCCCGTTCTTGCCAGTGGACCAATTATACATCACAAAAAGAGTGATGAAATTGGCCGTGAAGAATGAACGAAAGAGAGAGAGAGATGGTCTGTAATTCCACTGTTTTTATAAAGATCATGAAAAGTTGCTACAGCAAATTCACATTCAGTGTTGAGCCTTCCGTAATGAAGTTTGAAATCAAAACAGTCATGCGACAAGGATGTGTAACGTCAGCCATACGATTCAACATTATCGTAGATTCGGAGATGCGTAAAACAACCGAAGATAAAGCAAGATGTATCTGAAGGACTCTAACATCCACCATGGAAGACCAGGATGTTATTGATGACATCACACTTCTATCTCACACAAATAAAGTTATCAAGGAAAGACTTGCCACCTTAACCAGTACATCCAGATAGTTGGGCTGAAAATCAATCAAAAGAAGGCAGAAATAAGGACTGTGGACATGACCACCTCAATACCAATTAAACTAGAAGATAAAATCTTTCCAAATGCAATTGCTTTCACGTATCTTGGAAGAGCTATCAGCCCTGAGGGAGGAGGTGGATCTGACATTACAAGCAGACTTAGTAAGGCACGATTGTGCATTCAATGCCCTTCAAGTGGTTTGTAAATCAGTCCACTAAGGAAGCAACAGAACCAAAATTAGTATATACCGCAGATGTGTGCTAACAACTTTACAATATGGATCAAAAGTTAATTGCATAGCCTATACATGAGTTTGCGAATCAACCGCAGCTTTTTAACGCTGTTTGTGATTTTTCTAGGCATTATTACGTTCAGTAGTTTGCCATTGCTTTCTGAACGGGTGGTGCCATCGCCCTTTGTAAAAATCCACGCGAAACAATTTGCAACCAAACTATCCTCAGCGTAATTCGAACTCAGAACATCGGGGTTAATAGACCGAGTCACTATCCCCTAGGCTACATACACCACCAAAATATGGATCAGAATTATATATAATGTCAGAAAAGATATATCCAAACTTTCCACCTTTCATACAACTTGTTTGCAAAAGATATTTCCAGAAGGTGTTTTGGCCAAATAATATATCCAACCAATAAATGCTTACACAGTCAGCAAGAACATATGAGCACTATCATTCAAAAGTAACACTGGATATCGATCGGACATGTGATACGCAAAGAAACTAACTCTGTCATGCAAACTGCACTGAAATGGACATCAGAGGGTAAACGAAAACGTAGAAGACTAAACGAATAGGAGGGAAACAATAAAAATAGAATTAAAAGAAATGCTGGAATACAATCCAAAGGACAACCAAGAGCAGAGAAGAATGGCGTGAGTTTGTTGCTGTTCTGAGCGCCACCGGCTTTGAATGCATCAAATATATTAAGTCAGATGAGCTACCTTTGCTGAAACTCCTGTTCAAATTATCTATCATATTTTGTATCCATCTTTATCTTGGTTTTCCTTTCCTTAGTTTTTCCCTTAATGCATTCTCAATAATTCTATTTTCCAAGCCTTAATTTCCTTCATGCGTTCACAATATTTTACTTTCCTTAATCTTGCTTTTCTGATCAATCAGTTTTTCTTCAATTCTGCCTTCTAGTTGTGTATAGTTTTGGTGGGTTTTTTATGAATCAACAAAATTATGTACACTCACTCACAACATTTATGTTCTGGATAAAATGAATGTTTATCAGCTAATGTGCTAAATTCCAAGCTTAGCAGTTGGATATTGAAACTGTAAATATATGATCATGCTCTTAGTATACTTTTTGCCCGTGTATTGCCAGGGTCCGCAATGTGAGCAAAGAATAGTAAGACTACAACCTAAATGGTATTTTATAAGAGGCTATTGTTATAGGGGTCTAGAAAAGCTACACTAGTAAATAAAAGCATCGCAAAAATCGGATGTGCTGGCTTATGTGTAGGCTCATAGCTGGCACAACGTACAATCGCTCTGATGATGAGATCACATACAGATAAATCACAAAGGATGGTTTAACAAGTGGTCGATATGGAACGTTCAAACAAGAAGAAGAAAAAGTATACATTTATTTTTACCCCTCTGCTTCACATCACAAAGATTTCGTTGCTCAACAATCAGTAAGGCTGTATTTGATCTTCTTTTGATTCATACTATCAGATTTCCACAGTTTGTTATCAATGAACTGATATATTCAAAACTGTTTATTTTTTCCTCATTTCTCTCCGTTGATACACGCACTCGTTGACATGCCTCTTTTATCCCTTGTATAAATTTTTTTTTCATGTAATACATCAATTTTGTTGCTCACTTTTTCACTAAACTTCCGTTAACAATGTATCCCTACTTTTGTTCTTGATAATTAACTTGTCTATTGTCTATTGTCTATTCCCAGGTGGAAGATGTAGTTGGATTTGCACTCTTGCCGTTAAGCGTAGGGATGGGAGCTTTAATTTGCATTCTAGGGCCAGATGAGTCGCCCTTGTTGTGTTATATCCGTGTTTATGTAGTGTGGTATTGATATTGTCTGTCCATCTTTTTCTTGGTCTTTCCTTAGCTCTAGTACCCTATCTATTTTTATTGTAGGCTGTTATTGGTGGTTGGTTGTATTTCATTCTCATTAAATTTCCAAACCACTGCATTTGTTGTCTTTCAATGTATTCGGTGCATAATAAACTTGTGTCTCCAGAAAATCTAAGTTCATTTATTTCTTGTCCTCCAATTACAAATATTCTAATTGTTCGTTTTCATCGAGATCTCTTACTTTCATCGTAATATTTTATGTGTATGTATTTAAAAGATATATAGATAAATACCCGTTCAGAAAGCAATGGCAAACTGATGAACAGTGGCGGCTCGTCATAATGGGCCAGTGGGGCCGGATCCCCCTCGCTCCCTTCCCCAAAAAAATCAATAATGTGTAACGTGTATTTATTATTTAATAAATTAAAATATAACCGAACCCAAAACCATGATTTTTCTGAAAATTTGTGTCTGGCCCCACCAACAAAAAGGATCACGAGCCGCCACTGCTACTGAGCGTATAAGTGGTGACTTGAAAATCAACGACTCGTTTTACTGTGGATGATGGATACGTCCTGTAAAGGATTGACCACGATTTTCATTCATTCATATAGAAATACAACCTTGCTGGAATAATTGTATTACCGTAGATAAT
The DNA here is from genome assembly GCA_020796225.1 of Arion vulgaris. Classification (NCBI taxonomy): domain Eukaryota; kingdom Metazoa; phylum Mollusca; class Gastropoda; order Stylommatophora; family Arionidae; genus Arion; species Arion vulgaris. The sequence continues at coordinate 65,413,611 of CM036755.1, read as the reverse complement.
TATATCACGAAGTTTGAAAAATATCTCGACATAGACAAATTTCCGTCCACATTTCTCTTTGTAACTTTTAATCGTAGAACTTAACTCATTCGTCCTTGCAAACCAATATACTGGCTCACAAAAACGTTTAGAATTACGAAACGCCTGTATATTGTCTAACTCGATATACAGTGCAATATAAATTCGTCCCACGATATAAAAAAAAGGATTTCGGAGGGAAAGAGTTAACCCTTCTTCCTTCTATGCCGATATAATGGCTCCCGTATTTGTTAAGATAAAGCTAACCACGTATACTTGCAATATGAATGCTTCCGAAGACTAAACAAAATTACAGAGTGAAATGGTTAAACGTGTATTAGCTATAGAATTGCCAAAATTATCAAATTACCAGCAATATTCATGTACAAACAAGTTATCGATACATGGGAAGACTGCAGTAAAACTATATGCTGCATATAAATGAATAGCGGTTAGGAACTTGTTGTTTGAGACTCTACATGTTGAGTGTTGTGCGAGGGGTGAAATTCGTCACCTCTCTTGTATCCTTTGCTTGATAAGGGCCTTTTTTTGTTTTTGTATTTTGTAACACTGTAGGGCTTTGGTTTTACGTGTTTCGCCATTACAAACAAGTTAGGAACGGACTGATACATCTTATATTAAGAAAACCTCTTTCATAAAATTAAATTATATACGGTTGACAGAAGAATAGGTTTATTTATTTAATGTGTTGTAATTTCTCTCTCTCTCTATGCCTTTTTAACTCGCATTGGGGCATAGGCCCTCCACCAGATCATGTCAAGTCTTCCTATCTCTAGTTATTTCCATCAGCTCTCTCCAGCTCTTCTTTATATTGTTGATCTCTGTCTCCAAATCTCGTCTCCATGTATTTCTCGGCCTCCCTTCTTTCGCTGTCCCTGCGGGTTCCAGGAAAGGACCCTTGTTTTCATTTCAATATTCATAATTAACTGTGATCGTTATATTTTTTTTAATTTGTGTTTGAAAGACACCAAAATAGAACATGACAATGTGCTATATATGGCGAATATAGATTAAGAAAAAGCCTTGGGCAGGGAAAACAGACAACAATTATGGAAAACGCTATACAATTACGGAGTAAGCCAATATCTGATAATTATATGCAAATGTCTGTTAACAGGACACAATGCAAAGTGAGAAAAACAACTGGAAATATAGAGAAGTTATATATATAGAGGCAGGGTAACACAGAGATGTATTCTGTCCACCCTATTATTCTTCACATGAAAATGAAAATCATGAAATATCCTTTACAGCATAGATTCACAAACTTTTTCGGCCCATTGCCCACTTTGCACAACATAAACTTTCTAACCTTTCACACCCCCTTTTCACATTATAACAGTTTGCCACCACCACCCTCCCCTCCCCACATATATACATGCTTTATTTTCACTTTGACATCGAAAATTGATATATATTTCTGTCATACATGGTCAATTTTCAAAAGATTATATGCATGAAATAGAAAATTGATGAAAACATGGATCGTGTAAGACAGGCATAAGATGAATTAAAATGCGGAATTCAAATTTTAAATGATTATTCAAACACAAAATCACGAACATAATTTTTTATTTTTTTTATTTATTATTAATTTCTTTTTTAAGGCGCCATCGACCACTAATCGCCTGAGCACCCCAAAATTCTTCTGAATCAACTATCGCCCCCTCCCTCCTAGAACGCTTCATCGCACACTGGGGGGCGGTACCGCCAACTTTGGGAAACACTGCTTTACAGGATGTCAACATCAACAACAGTAAACAAGTCGTCGACTTTCTAGGCACCACTATATGTTCAGTAGTTTGCCATTGCTCTCTGAATGGTGAGGTCTGTGTTTTACGGTTAATACATTTCCTCGTGAAAAAATGTGCTTGCAAACTTGCCCGTTGGGTAAATTGAACCAGTTACAATGGATTGTGCCAAAAAGACCATGTCTCTCGTGCCAAAAAGACCAGGTTCCTCCTAGTGAAGCCATCCGATGAGCCCAGATTATTGGACAAATGTCACCAATTCTGAAAAACAACGTTGGATACAAAGAAAGCAATGTTCAATGAAGTTTTCTGACCAACTCTGTGCTATCAGTGCCAGACATGGACACTTGCAACAAAAATAAGAAAAAAAGAATCCAAACAACAGAAATGAAATGTTTACGCCGAATTCTAAATGTTACAAACATAGATACGATCAGAAACGACGAAATCAGAAGCAGGATGGGATTCTTGCCGGTGCTACATTGTATAAAGAAACAACAGGTCATACGGTTCGGACACGTATCAAAGTTACCACAAGACAGTCTCCCACAAAGAACACTAGTACTCAGATACAACGGCAGCAGACACAGAGGACGACCACGTAAGCTTTGAATCGACGGAATATCAGAGGCACTAAATTCCACCTTGTACAAAGCGTATTAAAAGACTCGTTTCATGTGTCTTTTTTCGACCTGACGCCGAAAGGCAAAAGAGGATTAGAAAATAGAAAGATAGACACCAAAATACTTAATCAGATTTCGAACCATCGCCTTCCTAAATGAGAAATAGATCTCATTTCGTTTACACAGAGTAACACGCCACATTAATTAAACAAAATAATATATGCATTCTTTATGTTAGAATGTTAACTGTTGCACGCAATACATCTACAGTGTACACATATATATAAAGATAACATCTACAGTGTACACATATATATAAAGATAACATCTACAGTGTACAATATATATAAAGATAACATCTACAGTGTACACATATATATAAAGATAACATCTACAGTGTACATATATATATAAAGATAACATCTACAGTGTACACATATATATAAAGATAACATCTACAGTGTACACATATATATATAAAGATAACATCTACAGTGTACATATATATATAAAGATAACATCTACAGTGTACACACGCATTTAAATATAACATTACACACCATATTATAAATATAACGGATTGGGGAGGGGGAGGGGGGGTTATCTCTTTAGAGGTTAAGTTAGAGGTTAAGTTAGAGGTTAAGTTAGAGGTTAAGTTAGAGGTTAAGTTAGAGGTTAAGTTAAGAAGGTTAGGAGGTTAAGTTAGAGGTTAAGTTAGAGGTTAAGTTAGGAGTTAAGTTAGAGGTTAAGAAGTTTGTCTCTCGTTCTGAAGGCAGTGGGTTTGAAATCGGACAGAGTCGCATGTGTAATTTTTCATGAGATCCTTAGGATTGTTGCTGGAGCTACGGAGCTCATGCTTTGTGCACACTCACGGCAGATGGCTGCCAACTCTATCGTTAGGGACTCAGCCATACGGAGACACCCGGTGCAATGTAGTAAGTCCTTCGCCTCTAGACCACTTCTGGCAATTTCACTCTCTGTTATCATCTTCTGTTTCATTGAGATATTTTTTCAGTGATCCTTGATCTCAGTGTAGGTGAGATCGAGTTCCAAGTCCTATCGGAGACGGACGATAAAAGTCCCGTGTTCATGATGAGCACGTAAAAGAATCATTGACAGTTCAAAATTGAGAAGATCAGGCTTCAAATCCGCTGCCCGTGCAAATTCATTAGAAAAAAATCAATGATTAATCTGTTTCATCTCTCATCAATTGCTCATGTTGTTGCAATTTTGAAATCTTTAGCATCTTTCTTCACTAAAACAAAGGTTAAGATATTCAGTCTAAATGTGAAATCAGTCTTGTTTTATTGCTTTGAAACGTGGCGAGTCATCAAGCTAAATCAATCAATGGCCATGACTGCCGGTGTAGGCGTTTATTTCTCTTCACAATTAATCATTCTCTCCACAACTCTCTCTGTCTGACGCAGTTTATCAGTTCTGACGCTGTTCTATTGTCAAACCACTATGTCAGAGCCTCCAACATCTTCTATCTCTTCCCTTCCATGATCTCTCCTTCACTGTATTTTAGATGTTGTCACTTATTGTTCGAATCACCTTTATTTTTGTCCCTGGGCACGCAGGAGTTAGGGTAATGAACGAGCTGATAGATTGGCTGGCTTAGCTACAATATCAGAGGAGCTGCAATGGATGCACTCATTTTTGCATTTTGAAATTGAGTCTTTTCACTAAAACAGAGAGATATTCAGTCTAAATGTGAAATCCTCTTGTTTGAGCTATTGAAACGTGAGGGTCATCAACTAAATCTCATGCCAGACTGCCGGTGTAAGAGCGATCTCTACAATTAAGATTTTAACAACCTCGTCCTGACGCGTTTTCGCTGACGCTCTATTGTCAAACGGACATGTAGAACTTCCAACATCTCTATTCTTCTTCATGATAGTCTCTTACCTGATAAAGTGATATTGTTCGAATCACATTATGCGTCAGAAACATTGGTGAGCTGATTTCTACTATTCTTTTGATAAATGTTGGTTTGTTTGCATGCATTTTTTTAAAACATCATCATTTATTTTATTCGTTGTCTATGGGATATTCAGCATTCTTCTGTAAAACTACATCACTATTGCTTCCAGCGATCTTATTTATAATTTGTTCATTATCAACAACCGGTAAAATCTAGGGAGATGAGACAGAGAAAGACAGAGAAAAATTTGGATAACCTACTTCATGACACGGAAGAGCGTCAATATCTGAGATGATAGCAAACACCAGAGACAGATATTCTCCATGGTCGCCTCGCCAGCCGGCACGGAACCTGGATGATGATCAATGATTTGAGGTCAAGCATAAGTATTGGTTCAACATAGCAGTGGAGTACTCTTTTTGCAGTGTCGTTGTAGTAAATTCACGACATGTTCCATTTCTAAGTTTTATCGATAGAACTTTTCTACAAATCTTAATTCTGTTTATAAAATTTACGTCATTCTAAGTTCTTCATGTTGTTAGACTGGCTCATGCAGCATTTATGAATTGAATTTTCTTTCTTCGTTCTGCATGTTCGAACTGACTCTATGTAGCATTTATGAACTATCTTTCATAGTTCTTCATGTCAGGACTGACCAACGTAACACTCATGAATTGAACTATCTTTCATAGTTCTTCATGTCAGGACTGACCAACGTAACACTCATGAATTGAACTATCTTTCATAGCACTTCATGTCAGGACTGGCTCTACGTAGCACTCAGGACCTATATTTCTTACTTCCTCATCTGAGAACGGGCTCTATATAGCACTAACAAACTTTCTTTTTTACTTCCTCAAGTCAGGACTGATTCTGTGTAGCACTCATGAACTGAACTATCTTCACTACTTCTTCATGTCAGAACTTGCCCCATATAGCACTCCTGAACTTTCTTCCTCACTTCCATATATCAGAACTGGCCCCATATAGCACTCCTGAACTATCTTCCTCACTTCCATATGTCAGAACTGGCTCCATATAGCACTCCTGAACTATCTTCCTCACTTCCATATGTCAGAACTGGCCCCATATAGCACTCCTGAACTATCTTCCTCACTTCCATATGTCAGAACTGGCACCATGTAGCACCGACTAACCGTATTTCATACTTCTTTTAGTCCAAACTTAACTATATTATCACTTGTTTCGTTATATCAAAACACACGTATTCGTTAAATAGGATTCTACCTTATATTACTGCTGACATTTCATATCTGAAGATTGTCCTATTATCCGCCCACATTGGACACGTCGGATTTGGCTGGTCGCACCTTTTGCCAGAAAAGACATTTTAATTATCAATTTATGAGTGGCATTTTTTTATAATCGCAGGGAAAAAAAAATATGTTACGCACTGTCGCGCCTATACACTTTAGTATACACTAATATAATTTGTATCCACTTCATGGTGTTTCATATGTACTCAGTTGTCCTTATTTACCTTTCAATCTCTGCTTTTTTCCATCACACACGCACTAGTGTCACGCTCTTCCTTCCTTTCCGCTTACACAGTTTTCTCTCAAATTATATTCACGTACGTAGAACCGCTTTTATTGAATAAAGTACAGACTCACCCTACCATAGAAACAGTAGTTATGTAGAAATAGAAGTTTATTGTATCCTAGCAACGTTCGTCCATTTATCTGCTGTCACAATTTTAAATCAAAGCCAGTACCAATCTATTATACTTAAAGTCTGAACCTTCAAAGTTTATACTACTTTTTCTTCTTCTTCTTCTTCTGTAATATCCTTATTTTGATGATTTTACCGTCAGACGCGTTCTTATGATAATGTCGACTGTTGTCTGGAGCTCATCTCTGGTGTCATGTAGTTTTGTGTGTAGTGTTGTGTTGTAGGGCCATCACTACTTTCTATGGAGGACATACAGGGGACAGTCTTGCAGGACATGTTCTGTGGTTTGATAAGAGGTGCCACAAGGACATATCCTTATTATACAATATTATCAAATTTTTAATGAACAAAAATGTTACTGAGATAAACAATTAAAGATACTTCTTACGTATTTCTCTCCTCTTTTCGTGGAGCATATGGCTTCATTATTTATCATTTACTTTTCCCCATCTCTGGTCATTTTCTTTGGGGCTTTCCATGATAGTTCAACATCCTACAGTCTATCAAGAAAACTCCTCTATGTATGTTTAGAAAATTATATTTTCTTTGCGGGTTCCCCTTAAGTGCCTGTCGGGTTTGAAAATTAGTCTAATATTTCTCGCTTCTATCAGTAAAGTTCATTTTAGGGTTTTCTTGGCGTTCAATCTTGCTTGAACCTTTTGCCTCCCACTTAGTGACTGCTTTGTGATTCTTTAGTCATTTCTTCTCATAGTATGCCCAATATATCTCCATCTTCTCATAGTATGCCAATATATCTCCATCTTCTCTTTCTTTAAAACAGTTCTCACTAGTAGTTGACCAGACGTTTTTCTGATTTTATTACCTCTCATGAAATTGTCCCATTTTATTTTCATTATTTTTTGCAGACATTTAAAATTAAAGTTAACCACTAACGTACAGTGACTTAACATACGAAACGATATAAGCTCTAGTATGTAGATAGAAACTTATTGTTTGATTCTATATGCTGTGTGGTGTGAGAAATGAAATTCGTTCCTTCTCTAGTATCATTTTCTTGATAAAGGCCTTTTGGTAGAAACGTTGCTGTGTATTGTTATTGTTTTTGTATTTGATAAAACTACAGTACTTTGTTTTTATGTGTTTCGCCATTGCTACATAGTTTTACTGCAGTTTTACAACTCTTATATCGATAATACTCTCTAGTATGCCCAACTTAAAATAGGTAACCGACTTTCTGAGTTGACAAATAATTCACAGTCGTCAAAGCTACTGCGTAAGTGCTCTGATTTCTTGTGGTGTAAGAATGCTGAAAGATACTACGCTGCTACTTACATTGGCTTACTTACATGTGGATTTCTTACATTTACATTATCTGAATCAGATGTACAAACTGTTAAAGCACATGGAAAAAAATGAAGGTCGTGGCATATCCTTTACAGGACGTAGCCATCAACAACAGTAAACGAGTCGCCGGTATTTGAGACACCACTTATACGTTCTCTCTCTCGCAATCGTTCTTTTTCGGCCATGTTTATCATTCAAATTGTGATATACACACAGCCAATTCAAATTTGAACGCAATTTTACGTCACATCGTTCAGTACCATTTGGAATTCTAGTGCTTATCCTTCGGTGAAGTGTCAGATTTCAACCAGCGTTTACTAGGTTCGCTCTCCGTTAACCTTTTGCTGTCCCCAGCCAACCTACAAGGCAGCAGGTTGCTATTTTCTTTTAGGGTAGCGACCCTTGGCCTACCCTCCTGGGCTGATGATCGTCTGCCCAGAAAACCTGTCTATTTCTGGACTACTTGGTTTTCCTGTCGTCTACTTTTGTGTACAGTTTTACTCCGCTAGCCTTTCATTGTCCCCAATCAAACTACAAGGCAGCAGTACACGTATTTTTAAGACACCACGTAAACGTTCAATAGTTTGTCTTTGCTTTCTGAACGGTTTTAGTACATAAGACATTTAAAAATGACAGCTATGATCTACGTCATGATGATTATCTTTCCTATTTATATCCCTTTCAAAATGTCGTGTTGCAAAGATTCTATTCTTTTATCGTTCAACACCGCATTATCTTATATGCCACAATTCTCAGACAAAATGTTCCACAGATTGAAATGTCTCATCCATATGTTCTATTTTACATAAAATGTCTATGATGGCGTCTTGTAGAACGTCTTACTTTCCAGATCATTCGCTTCAGCGCTATACTCGAAACTTGAAGTAACACTTAAAAACAACATAACATGTTCTTCTCTTCGCATCGCTTCCGTCACGCTGTAACATCTTTCAAAGCGTGTCCTGTCACAATTTTCTCACATGAATAGAATCTCCGGTGCGGGAACCAAAAAAAAAATTAGATATGAATAGCGAAAAAATAGAAATAATAATTGATTATTGTCATCGAAGTTTCACAAAATTAAAAAAAAGAGTGGACAGCGGTTATCATCCACACAGAAGAAGACAGCAGTGTGGTGGGGGTAAATGAAGAGCGACGGAAAAGATATCTGCGCAAAGAACGTGGATTCTGCCTGAGCAAGTGGACGTGAAGAACAATTAAGAATATTTAAACATTTATTTCTTTAAGAATTTATGAGAAATGTGGAGCACGATGTAAAAAAAATTATCAACAACTTTAAGGATTAAAGACCTAGCGACATAATCATAATGGATGGCTTCGAGGGATTATAAGCCTATCGACGTGATTTTTTTTCAAAGCAGTGACTAGTAGGATTATAATCTTAGTAATACAACAATAATAACTCAATGGTAGAGGTGTTTAAAAGGGTTTAAAAGCCGAAGGATTTACTTCATTGCACCGGGTTTTAACCCATACGGCTGCCCGCCTGCCCAACGTGTTCGTAGCGCGTTGGGCTGCGGGTGACTAGGCCTCTGTGTGTGCGGGTTCAATTCCGTGGGCTGGCAGAAAAGCCACAGGTTCCCCAGAATCACGGTGTTCGTGGCACCGAACCGAAGGGTTACGATGTCCATGGCAAAGAGCCGAATAGCTGAAAGCTCAAGTGCTTCTGGATCGAAAAAAAACAAAACAAACAAACACCCATACGGCTCGGTCCCTCTCCGCAGAAATGGTACGCCCCATGCCGAGAGTATTTCACAAAGCATGAACTCCGTAGCTCCAGCAACAATCCTAGGGGTCTCTGGAAAAACTGCACTCGTGAACAGAACTGCGCGGTCCGGATTCGAACCTACGACCTTCGACTCACAAGGCAAATGGCTTAACCACTTAGCCACAGAGACACCCCAAATGTAGACCTAATGACATAGAAACAGTCTATAACTTGGAGACTTGCGTATCTAGCGACATAGAAACAGTCTATAACTTGGAGACTTGCGTATCTAGCGACATAGAAACAGTCTATAACTTGGAGACTTGCGTATCTAGCGACATAGAAACAGTCTATAACTTGGAGACTTGCGTATCTAGCGACATAGAAACAGTCTATAACTTGGAGACTTACGTATCTAGCGACATAAGGACAATATTTGGTCTCTGTGGCGTAGAGGGTAGGTGCTCGCCTCTCGTTCCGAAAGAACTCGGTTGGCTCTCTGGTGGTGACATCGGGATATTTTTCCAGAGATCCCTGATATCTCAGTGTAGGTGAGATTGAGTTCTTAGTCCTATCGGAGGCGGACAATAAAACGGAGATCTAGTGTTCAAGTTGAGCATATAAGAGAACACTTGGCAGTTCAAAATCGAGAACAGCAGGCTGGAAAACCGCTGCCTGGGCAAAATTAAATAGAAAGATTTTTTTTGTAATTCCTACAAACTATTTCGCCGTCCTCTAAACTACAGCGGGGATTCTCGCCAGTGTTACGGAGTTTGTGCACTGTCGCTGAGATCTTCTGGTGTAAGAAAGAGATAGGAGCACACATGGTTACTCACCGAAGTGCAATGATCATGGTCCTATCAATCAATCAATTAATATGGAAGATTTGTAAACCTTGTAAGAGCACAACAGTACAATTATATGGAAATCTTAAAAAAGCAATCAATAATTTGAAGTAAAATCTCATACTACTAAGATTCTTGTGTTCTTTCTTTACCTTTGTATTTTGATATTTCTATTATGTTTTCGTTCGCCGGCTATATATTCAGGCGCCTAATAAGACGTATCTGATTTATTTTTTAGTTGAAGATTTGATTACCGTATTACCAGTGTCCCTTGTCATTCTTCTTCTTCTTCAGCGATCTCTTGTCATGCGCTTAATTTACTGTGGACCACAAACTGGGCAATCAGCTTAAGATCTGTCACGTTTCCCCAAAGCTTAGTTTTCAGGTGTGGCCGCATGTTGCTTCTCAACTCCCCCAGAAGAGAACAGTCTTGCAGGACATGCTCTGGTGTCTGTTCCGCCTGCTGACACTGACTGAGAGCTGTTTGACTTATTTCTAGTCTATATAAGCGTTTGTTGAATCTGCAGTATCCTCGTAATTCAGACGAACCTTATTTCGAATACAGATGTACTTGTAATTTAGATCCTCAAGTAAAGAATCAGGTATCATGTAGTCCAACCGTGATCAATGTGCACACCGATCCATTTTATGGATGGCACAAGCCGGCCTCGAACCCCATCAACAGACAGATCTACTTTTGCAGATCTAAATCTGGCAGTTATCTTCTTAAGAATAAGAATACTACAGCTATCCCACTAGCATTAGCACTCAGATACAACTGTAACAGATCTAGAGGACGACCACGTAAACGACAGAACAGCGGAGTATCCGAAGCACTCAATTCCGTCTTGTACAAAGCTCATAAATAGGCTCGCTCCATGTGTCTTTTTCGACCTGACAGAGAAAGGCAAATAGATTAAGAATAGATAGATGGATGGATGGATGGATGGATGGATGGATGATGGATGGATGGATGATGGATGGATGGATGGATGGATGGATGGATGGATGGATGGATGGATGGATGGATGGATGGATGAGATGGATGGATGGATGGATGGATGGATGGATGGATGGATGGATAGATAGATAGATCTTATGCTACAGCATGCTCTAAACTTATATATATAATTTATTATAATATTATATTTATATATATATATTATATATATATAGCTAGTCCCTATGTTAATATGGATTGTGCTCCCAGTCCTTCTTCACGCATGCGAAACTTGGACTGTATATCAACGACACGCAAGGAAGCTAAACCACTTTCACACAGTCTACCTCCGAAAAATAATGAACATTAAATGGCATGATATGATCCCAGACATAGAGGTCCTAAAAGAGCGCTCTCCCCAGCATCTATACAATCTTGATGCAGTCCTAGACACGATGGGCAGGACATGTGGCTCGAATGGAGGATTGCAGAATACCCAAACGACTCTTTATGGTGAGCTGCATAGCGGTAAACGCTCACATGGTGGTCAGAAAAAGCAATTCAAAGACACACTCAAAAACTCGATGAAATCCTTTGGCATAGATGTCGACAACTGGGAGAATGTTGCTCAAGACAGATCAGCCTGACGCACACTTCTTCGACGCGGTTCCTCGGCCTGCGAGGCAGGTAGAACAGCACGGATGGTAAAAAACGTCAAAATAGAAAGGCAGTAAAACTCCCCACAAGTGCAAGTATACCTTGCCCTCACTGTACAAGAACATTTCAAGCCCACATCGGGCTCACTAGTCATCTACGCACACACAGACAAACATAACGCAACTACATTCAATTGGATGAAAATTGTGTAGTCATCATGGCCCATGATGGACGAGCATCATGGATTGTAATGTATGCATTCTTTGATCCTCGTGAGAGGCAGGGTGACCAGATTTGGTAAATAAAAATCGAGACACTCATTAGCGATACAATACTGCACAAAGAATTAGCCCCACGAACGAAATATTATTTTTATTTATTTCTTGTTGTGATTTATAAATGAGACTTCGTCTGCTGAAATTTTATTATCCTTTGTTCACTACTGTTAGCTTTTAAAATGCGTCATTTTATCGGGCGATGATAGTAAAGTTGTATCTTATCATTTATGCTTATTTGTGCTGGTGTAGTTCATTAAATATCTTCTCTCCCACACTGTGATGTTCAACATGTTGATTCGTTTAATCTTTCTTTCTCGAATCCTGTTTGCCTCACAGCGTCAGGTCTTCTTCTTCTTCTTCTAACCAGGGCAGCAAGTTTTCACTCTTGGGCAGCCAATGCCAGTTTGTAGAATCTGCATGTGTTCTGTAAGTGCCAGCGTCAGGTCAAGAAGAGATTTCTAAAACGGGCCCTTGTATGCGCTTCGTAGATAGTCTCTTTCGTTGCCTCTATCTCTGAGGTCCATCTGTTCCGTAGCCGGCCTTATGAATACTATTTTGTCTTCCTACTTTGATTTTTTAATATGCCGAAAATATTGTCGAAGTCTTTGCTTTTTTCTGTTCTCTAATCTGTTTTGTCTCACAGCATCAAGATAAGAAGAGATTTCTAATATGGGCTTTTGTGTGCGTTTCATAAATAGTGTTTTTTCGCCGCCTCTGTTATCTCTGAGGTTCACTTTTTGCGTGAACGGTCTTTTGCTATGTATTCACTATGTTGCATTGCTCTCTGAGGTACACTGTCTGTTGGTCATATACTTATTTATGTGCCCGAACCATTTAAGTTGTTGTTTCTTGATGAAATTCAGTAATGATGTTATACCCTCTTTTTTACTGATGTCTTCATTTCTAAACGAGTCTCTTCTTGATATTTCCCAGCATTCTGCGTAGACACTTCATCTCTGTAGTGACTAGTTTCCTTCTATCGTTTGATGTCATGATCCATGTTTGGCACGGGTAGCATAATGTTGGGAGAAAGATTAATATTGTCGAAGGTTAATTATGTTCGAACACTTTCTTTTTTGGCTATAAATTAAAACTCACCACCTACTACACCCACACATACAACAAGCACACGTTACCACGATAATGTACTGAATGATCAAACTGAAAACAATCCTTTCTTCCATTTTCTTTGAATATCGGAATTTGAACTGTCAATCGCCCGAGTGGTTACCGGGTCCCAAATTTGGAATGTAAGAATAGAACCACTGTTACCTGCCACGCATGTCGTAAGAGACGATTAATGAGGTTTGGCTGAAATCGGATGCACGTATCCTAAACGTATAGAAGTCTATGCGTTTAGGGGCCTACCAAACCAATGTGCAACGTATACACCTTCTTGGCAAAGATCAAACATGTCACAAAGAGTGATTAACATTGGTCGTAAAGAACGAACGCAAAGAAGAAGAAGAAAAACTGCCAATGTATTTAGATTGAAATGTGAACCAGTCCTCTTTAGTGTGAACATGTTTAACTCTATCTTGTTTGTAATAATCAAGAAATTGTCGACTTCTCAGAAAACGTTTGTATACATGTGTATTTTATGAAGACATTGGGGAAAACAGTGAGTACAACATCCGTACTGAACTTCATTAATAAACAACAAATTAAATGGTTCGGCCATGTAATCAGATTACCAGAAGGTCTCAAAGAGCAATGCAACTTCAATACAGTGTAGACATAGCTTACTCTCTAAGACTATCCTACAGGGAACAGTTGAGGGTGAAAGAAAGAAAGGAGGGCAGAGAAAATCCTGGTTTGACAACATCAAGAGCTGGTCGGGGCAGAGTTTCTCCACACTCGCCCGAGAAGTTGAAGACAGAGACTCATGGCGTGCGTTTTGTGCTGATGTCTCCACAGTGACACTCCTACGACCCTAACTGGTTATGGGCTTTGTTATTATAATTATTATACAAAGCAAAAGTTCGTCAAAGAAAAAGGTGATCCACAGAAATAACAGAGGCTGTGAAAACACTATTTATAAAGCTCACACAAAATCCCGTTCTAGAAATATATTTTTATCCTGACTATGTAAGGCAATTCAGGATAAGAGAACAGAGAGTAGAAATTAAACTATTTTACTTTCAATGTTATATATTATTTAAGTATTTTACTTTCAATGTTATATATTATTTAAGTATTTTACTTTCAATGTTATATATTATTTAAGACATAGTAGACTTTCAATGTAATATGTAAATTTACAGTATTTTACCTTAATTTACATATATAATTCAAGACATTTTACTATTTAATGTTATAATCATAATAAGTAACTTTTAATGTTATATATTATTTAAGTATTTGACTTTCAATGTTATATATTATTTAAGTATTTGACTTTCAATGTTATATATTATTTAAGTATTTTACTTTCAATGTTATATATTATTTAAGTATTTTACTTTCAATGTTATATATTATTTAAGTATTTGACTTTCAATGTTATATATTATTTAAGACATATAGATAGAGGCTAGAGTGCAAATAGCAAATGATGTAAATTACCAGCTAGGCCTATTGTTAAGTCACCCATAAATCTCACTGACAGCAAAATAGCAGATGATCAAAAGCATTTTCATACCTACTTTGTGTTACCAGAGCCAAACATGGACAATAAGCAAAACGCAGTCGAAAGAAAATAACTAAACGTGAAATGCGCTGCCTGCGAAAAGTTACAAACAGCACCAGAAAAGACAGAGTCACCAACATCAGCATAAGAAAGAACGTTTGGCACAGAACCTTGCTGAATTACATTGAGAAACAAAGAATGAAGTGGTTTGACCAGTTAATAAGAATTCATTCAAACTTCACAGTATACAGAGTTCTACAACAGAATATCAGGAAAGAAGACGAGAGGAAAACAACGAAGAAGATGGTTAGATGGCATAGAACAATCCTGTCAAAGTGCAAAAATAACAACTCACCCAAACCACCAGAACAGAGCAAGACAAAAACATAAAACCACGACACTGAGCAACAACCCGGTAAGAGTGTGACGACAAAAGAAGATGAAGAAGATAGGAATTATTCGATTTGTATAGGTCGGGACATTTTTTCGCCCCGAGAATATTTACCGGGGCACTTGGACAAAGCATCTAAGATTGGTAATCTTCAGGTAAAACCAGGACGTCTGGTATTCTTTATCAGTGAACACTTTAAAAACATATTTTTACTGCTGCCTTGTAGTTTCATTGGGGACAATCAAAGTCTAGCGGAGCAAACCGTACACAAAACTGGACTGGCGGCAAACCAAGTAGTCCATAAAAAAGACCTGTTCACTGGGCAGATGACGCTCATTAGCCCGTGAGGGCAGGCATCTAAGGGTCGCTGCCCTAAAGAAAATAGCAACCTGCTGCCTTGCAGGTTTGGATGGGGACAACAAAGGGCTAACGGAGAGCGAACCCAGTAAACGCTGGTTGAAACCGAACATACCACCGAAGGATAAGCACTAGAGCTCCAAATGGTACTGAAGGTAGTGAAAGTACACCCGTTCTTGATGTTAAGCTGTTTATATATCACATTAGAATGATAAAAAGGCCTTAAGAACGATCGCCAGAAGAAGAAGAAGAAGAAGAAAACATATTTTCATATGTTCACTTCAATGTTATTATTAAACAAATAAAATGTATATATTTTTTATAGAATATACATGTTGTGAGAAATGGACCATTGACAAAACGGCGGAGAAGATCATTAGCGCATGTGAATGCAAATGCTACAAAGAGTGCTTAGAATATCGTGGACAGAGAAAAAAACAAATGCTTCTGTTCTGCAACAGCGTGATATTAAAGAGAGTTGACTATTAAAGAGAAAATAATCAAGGAAATTTAAATATTTCGGGCACATCAAACAACATGAGTGACTAGAGAGAATAATTTTGGAGGGAATGGTGTCTGGAAGAAGAATGGAAGGAAGACCTGAAGAAGATGGGTTAAAGATGTCATTGACGATCTGAGAACGCTGCTGCTGACGCCGGTCAACTTGCACGAATAGAGGTTTTACAGGACTACTGTCATGAGTCAGTTCGAAAGGCAAGCTATTTGATGATGAGCCAATGTGTTCAGGTTTTACAGTATATATTTAGAGGTCTCTGTGGCAAGTGGTTAAGCCCTTTCCTTCGTGAGTCGAAGGTCGTGTTCGAGTCCGGACCGCGCCATTCTGTTAACGAGTCGTTTTCTCAGAGACCCCTAGTTGTTGGTGAGCTGGAGTTCGTGCTTGTGCATATTGGCGATGGCGTCCAATTCTGTGAGAGCAGCTAGGGTAAACCTGTCAATGAAGTCAATCCTTCGCTTTTAAACCTTTGTTTTAATGTATATATATATATATATATATATATATAGTATATATATATATAATATTATATATATATATAAACGAATGGCGTTGAGAAAGTAATACGCCACATCGGTTTTCTTAAAAACTGTTCCATCAAAAAGCATGAAATGTATACATAATATACATAGGCATGTCATTTAAACATCTGTATTATTCAACATAATACATATCAACGTGTACGGCTTTCTGTCAGAGCGAAACAAGGGCATGTAATCCTAACATGTACCGGATTTTATCTTGATCATGTAGCCATTAATGTCGTTGCATTAACTCATAGATTCCCAAACTTTTTCGGCCCACCGCCCACTTTGCACGACATAAACTTTGTAACGCCCCCCTCCACATTATAACAGTTTGTCAACGCCCCCCGTCCCACATATATACATGCTATATTTTCTCTTTGACATAATAATAATAATTATTCCTCTCGAACCGTTATACGTTACATAGGGCCTGCAAGTAATTTCTCCATACCGCTCTATCCTGGGAAACTCGCTCAATCTCCTCCATGGAACTGAGACCGATATTTCCTGCCTCTCTCAACAAAGTTCGCTTCAGGGTCGACCTCTTTCTTGAACCCTTTGTATCCCACTTCAATGCCTGCTTTGATATTCTTTGATCATTCCTCCTCAAGGTGTGCCCAACACATCCCCATCTTCTCTTTCTTATAACAGTTGTCACTAGTGGTTGACCAGACATGTCTCTGATTTCATCACTTCTCCTGAATTCGTTCCATTTTATATTCAGTATTTTTCGCAGACATCAATTTTCAAATGCATTCAACTTGCTTTCTATATCTTTAGTCATTTTCCAACTCTCGCTGGCATATGTTAGGATTGATACAACATTTGAATTGAAAATTCGTAATTTAGTTTTAATACTATATAACTTGCAGTTCCATATTTTATTTAGATTTTTAAAAGCTGATATTGCTTTGCCAATTCGTATCATAATTTCTTTTTAACATTTCCTGTGCAATCAAAATTGCTACCTAAATAGGTGAACTGCTCTGTTATTTTAATCATTTTAGATTCCAGTGTGATATCTGCATTACTTGCCATAGGTGTCTTCATTATATTTGTTTTTTCATAGCTTATCTGCAGTCCAACTTTTGATGCTATAGATGACAAGTTCTCTTTGACATAGAAAATTGATATATATTTTTGTAATGCATGGTCAATTTTCAAATGATTATATGCATGAAATAGAAAATTGATGAAAAAATTGATCGTGTAAGACGGGAATAGGATGAATTAAAATGCAGAATTCAAATGTTAAACGATTATTCAATCACAAAATCACGAAAATATTTTTTTGTAAATATTTATTATTAATTTCTTCTTTAAGGAGCCGCCAACCCCTAATCGCCTGAACACCCCCTAAATTCTTCTGAACTCCCTATCGTCCCCCTAGAACACTTCAGCAACCCACTGGGGGGCGGTACCACTCACTTTGGGAAACGCTGCATTAATTACTCAATTGGCATATGGAGTACATCTTTGTCCCGCGGAGTACATCTGTGGACCAAACAGATGAAACTCAGATGGTGTCGAATCGGACGATCAATGAATCACTCCAACACAATTTAGTGATTGCTTCTCGTGTTGCCAGATTTGTGTAAAGACGAGCGTTGTCGTGAAGGAGAAGCAGGTCTGTTTGATTCTTGTGGGGTGAAACTGCAGAAAAGTCGATTTAGTTTTTTCAATATTTTACAGTTTGGTCGATTGATTATTAGGACCATCATTGTTGCACTTCGGTGAGTAACCATGTGTGCTCCGATCTCTTTCTTACACAGGAAGATCTCAGCTGCAGTTCACGAATTCCGTAGCACCGGGAGGGTCCCGAAGTAATTTTTGAAGATGGTAAAGATATGTTTTGTAGGAAATTTATTTTTGATCTTTTCTAATGAATTTTGCACGGGCAGCGGCTTTCCAGTCTGCTATTTTTTTATTTTGAACTGCCAAGGGTTCTTTTACGTGCTCAAATTGAATACGGGAGCTCCGATTTATCGTTCGTCTCCGATAGAACTAGGAACTCGATCTCACCTACACCGAGATCATGGATCTCTGGAAAAATATCCCGATGGCTCCACGAGGGAGTGAACCTGGTACCTTTGGTGCGATAGACGAGCACCTAGCCTCTACGCCACAGAGGTTCCCTGTGTTACTGTAAGGAATTCATTGTCTCTCCTCTTGGCATAACATTCTCAAAGAATCACACCTTCAATGTTCCAAAAGGCAGTGATCATGACTTTCCCGCAGAATGAGATATCGTTAATTTCTTTTTCGTGTGCTTGCGGATGATGCCACCTGTTGGCTGTCTCTTTATCCCAGGTTAACAATGATGTGCCCAGGTTTCATCACTTGTAACGACCATAGTCAACACATTATCTTCATCATCATTGAAGCACCCCAACAATTCAGAAGAAATTGCTTTCTTTTGTATTCGGTGGGCATTTGTGAGACTTCAAGGAACCCATCTTGTCATCGTCATTATCAGGTGCCGTGCCGGCTGGCGAAGGTGATCATGGATCTCGACAAATCGCTTTCTCTGGTGTTTGCTATCAACTCAGATGTTGACGCTCTACCGTGATATGGTCAGGTTATCCAAAATTGTTGCTCTCTGTCTAAGAGCGATTGTTTCAGTTTCTGTTTCTTCATTGCACTCCGGACATGTCCGTAGGTGCTCCGATCTCCTTCGCAAAATCTCTAACAGCGTCCAGTGACTGACCATACCAGTTCGATTTTGATTGATGAGCCTACTTGTATACCTGTCGTACTGTTCTTTTGACGTACTGAGCGATTGTACGAGGGTGCATTGAAAGTAATGCCTCCAAGTCCATAACTTTGTTAATAGTGTTCGGAGGCAATTGACACCGATATCAGAATAAAGTATATGTAAGTGTGTTTTCAGGACAGTAAGTGTCAAGTGTCTGGAATGTTGCGCATGCGCACAACATTATCCAAGATGACGTCATACATGGAAATTCGGTTGAAGCAAAATTTTGAAGCTGTGATTGAATTCTTGACGGCCGAAGGTTGTGTTCCCATCGACATGCATCGGAGAATGAGCGCGGTATATGGTGACGCCTGTGTGGATGTGAGTACTGTTAGGAGGTGGGCAAGGACTGTTAAAGGCGACAATCCAGCGACGATGACCTTGCATGATCAGGCTCGCAGCGGACGACCAATTACAGCAGTGGATGAACAACACCAAGCTCGCGTGGACGAACTGATTCATGTCAATCGCCGCATCAAGCAAAAAGATGTCGCTACAATGCTTGAAATTTCGACTGAACGAGTACATCACATTATTCATGTATTGCTAAGGTATAGGAAAGTTTGTGCAAGATGGGTCCATCGCATGCTGACACCGGAAATGAAACATCAGACGCGTCAAGAACACCTGATGCGATATGAACGAGAAGGCGATGACTTTATCTGCCGAATTGTCACTGGCGATGAGTCATGGGTGCATCATTTCGACCCTGAAAACAAGCGCCAGTCTATGGAATACAGGCACAAAACTCACCCACCCCAAAAAAATTCAAAACTGTCGCGTCAGCGGAAAAGTTTTGATGACCATTTTTTGGGACTGCCATGGCGTAATCCACACATAATTTTTGGAACGCGGCAATACTGTCAATTCTGATCGGTATGTGGAAATGATGAAGAAACTACGGGCAAGACTGCTACGTGTTCGTCCTGGAAAACACGCAGTCCTTCAACATGACAATGCTCGTCCACACACCAGTAGACAAACAACGGCAGCATTAGAGCGTCTCAATTTTGACGACATTTTAGCGCACCCACCATATAGCCCGATTTGGCACCTTGTGACTTTTTCCTGTTCCCAAAGCCCAAGGAACATCTCAAGGGAAACAGATATGCTTCTGACGAGGATGTTGCAGCAGATGTGCGTACCTGGCTTCGTGAAAAATCATCAGATTTTTCTTCGACGGGATGCAACAACTAGTTCGACGTTGGCGTGTGTGTGTGGAACGTGGAGGTGACTATGTCGAAAAAAAATGACTCTATTGTGTAGTGGACATCTCAAGCTTTCTGAAAATGTATGTTTCATTTGTAAATTATGTATATTAACAAAGTTATGGACTTGAAGGCATTACTTTTCAATGCGCCCTCGTACGTTTTGCCAGCTCTGCGCCTGCAAGTAAGCCAGCACATCCGATTTCTGCGACGCTTTTTATTTACTAGGTTAGCTTCCTTAGGCCCTTCCTTAATCGCCTCTTACGACATGCCTTGTAGGTCGCAGTGTTACTATTCTTGCTACCCTCGCGAGCCCTGGTAACACAAGGGTGATGAGAACATCTGAATAATATTTCGTTGTTTTCATTGTATTCCGTGTCGCTTTTTCTTGTGATCCAAACGAGAATACAAACGACCTTGTCTATTTTTACCAAACTTTGACAAGTTTAATGTAAATAAATAGTATATTTTTCTCTGTTTATTTTTATTTGTTTTTGATTATTTTAAAAGCAGTTACAAACATATTATTAATTGATTGACAGAACCGTATTCCTGTCTTATTAAAATTCTCCATGAAAATCGATGAAAAACGAATTTTTAGCTTGCCGGTTCCGTCCTGTTCACTGTCAGCTGTCTTCATTTAGAGCATATTCGATTACCTGTATTTCTTAACTCTGAATGCTCCACTTACAATGCAATCTTCGGTACCTGGTATCGGAATCTCAATTCTTTCCTTTTGTTCTAGTTTAGATCAGTTCGTATTTTAAATATCAGAAGTAATCGCATACATTTGTTAACACCGAATATATATTCCTTTCTAAATGACGAAACTGAGGATGAAAAATTACGAGGAAAAATGAAAAATTTCAGGAAAAAATGAAAATTACGAGGAAAAAAATTAAAATATAAATTTTCGTCGACAGATGCTTTCTGTTCGGACATGACGTTTATTAGACAGAGTTTATGTTCTCAATTGTCGTTTAATAGACAGAGTTTATGTTCTCAATTGTCGTTTAATAGACAGAGTTTATGTTCTCAATTGACGTTTATTAGACAGAGTTTATGTTCTCACTTGTCGTTTATTAGACAGAGTTTATGTTCTCAATTGTCGTTTAATAGACAGAGTTTATGTTCTCAATTGTCGTTTATTAGACAGAGTTTATGTTCTCAATTGTCGTTTAATAGACAGAGTTTATGTTCTCAATTGACGTTTATTAGACAGAGTTTATGTTCTCACTTGTCGTTTATTAGACAGAGTTTATGTTCTCAATTGTCGTTTAATAGACAGAGTTTATGTTCTCAATTGTCGTTTATTAGACAGAGTTTATGTTCTCAATTGTCGTTTAATAGACAGAGTTTATGTTCTCACTTGTCGTTTATTAGACAGGGTTTATTTTCTCACTTGTCGTTTATTAGATCAACAATAACAGATACAGGTATTAGAGCTTCCGAAAACAAGAGACAAACACGGGACTCGAACCACTTACCCTAGTCCTTTCGACACCAATCGCCTAGCCTAGCAATACGAGCGTCCTTACGTTATTGTTTTTCGAAGCTCTATACCTGTATCTGTTTATTTGTTGATCATATTCGTTACTTCCGTTGCTTCCTCTGGGTTCTTGTAAAACCTTGTGCCGTTTATTAGACAGGGTTTATGTTCTCACTTGTTCTTTATTATACAGGATTATATTTATGTTCTTCCTTGACGATTGATTGATTGACATGACCATCATCATTGCACTTCGGTGAGTAACCATATGTGCTCCGATCTCTTTCTAACACAGGAAGATCTCAGCTGCAGTGCACGAACTCCGTAGCACCGGCGATTGTCACCGACGTAATTTTGAATACGGTGAATATATTCTTGTAAGAATTTTAATTTTAATCATCTCTAATTAATTTTGACCGGGCAGCGTCTTTCTAGCTTGCTCTTTTCGATTTTGAAATGAAAAGGGTTCTTTTAGGTGCTCAAAGCGAACACGGGACCTACGTTTTATCGTCTGTCTCCGATGGGACTAGGAACTCGATCTCACCTACACTGAGGTCAGGGATCTCTGGAAAAATATAAGACAAGGATCATATTTCTATTTGCCCGAGTGGTTACCGGGGCCCAAATTTGGAGTGTAAAGAATAGAACCACTGTTACCTGCCATGCATGTCGTAAGAGGCGAGTAAGGAGGTTTGGCTGAAATCGGATAACGTGTCCTAAACGTGTAGAAGTCTATGCGTTTAGGGCCTACCAAACCAATGTGCAACGTATACACGTTCTTGGCAAAGATCAAACATATCACAAAGAGCGATTAAAATTGGTCGTAAAGAACGAACGCAAAGAAGAAGAAGAAGAAGAAGATATTTCTGTTCTCACTTGATGTTTATAAGACAAGGATCATATTTCTGTACTCACTTGACGTTTACTAGACAAGGATCATATTTCTGTTCTCACTTGACGTTTATTAGACAAGGATCACATTTCTGTTCTCACTTGACCTTTGTAGGCATAACCAAATTTCTGTTCTCACTTTAGTTTTTTAGACAGTATCATATTTCTGTACTCACTTGACAATTATTAATTTGGTGTGCAAACAAAGTCTAGTATAACTTGTTTATATTAAATACTGTGAGCATCTGTAGCTTTAGCGGTAGTGAACTCGATCGATTACAGCCCAAGCGTATCTGGTTCAAACTCCGCGGTGGGCAAGTTTGGAAGCAAATTCGTTTTATTTTTATGTAAGTTAAAAATAGACCTGACCGTTCAGAAAGCAATGTCAAACTACTGAACGTATAAGGGGTGCCTAGAAAATCAATGACTCGTTTACTGGGGTTGATGTCTAAGTCCTGTAGAGGATATGCCACGATTTTCGATATTAAATATCATATGACTATTTCTCATACAATCACGAGCAAAACTGAAAGCTCGATATATTTGTTATACTGCATACTCCAAAGAATTATACATAAATAACATCAAATTTATCCTACAAGACCTGCATATCGAGGAGCATTGTTTCATAAATAACATTGTGTTACGGAAGATGAAATATTTTAGCCACGTTAAACGTCACAGTGGTTTGGAGAGAACGGTAATGTACGGTATGGTTTCTGTGGTACGAGGCAAGGAACGACAAAGACTAAGGTGGAAGCAGGACATCAAAGAAACTTTTAATATGACGCTGGAGGAGAAGGGAGAACTTGCTAGAGACGCGACGTTTTTCAGGTGGGTTGTGATAAAAGTGATGTTTCGCAAGGGCTATGCTATTATTTGAGCATTGCCCGTCTGCCCAGCGTGTTCGTACCGCGTTGGACTGCAGGTGACTAGCCATCTGTGAGTGCGGATTCAATTCCACGAGCTGGCAGAAAAGCCACAGGTTGCCCAGATTCATGGTGTTCGTGGCACCGAACCGAAGGGTTGCGATGTCCATGTCACAGAGACAAGTACTAAGAGCTCAAGTGCTTCTGGATCGAAAAAAAAAAATAAAAATGTGAGCATCAAATTAATAGTGTTAATAATTTTGTTTAAAAAACATTTGATACGTGAAGTAGTTGGTTGAGAATTGGTTGCTGCCCAAACGGATTGTCAAGTGGCGTGTCGTTTTGTGTGAGTTAATAATGCATCAAAGACGACGATTTACACAGAGATGGTGTAATATGACTTAGCTCCAATAAGGTGTACTACACAAGGGAGACTCACAGACAGTTTGTAATCAACAACTCCATCATCCCCAGACGACTTGCAATCAATAACTCCATCATTCACAGACGTCTTGCAATCAACAGCTCCATCATTCACAGACGTCTTGCAGTCAACAACTACATCACTCACAGACGACTTGCAATCAACAATTCCATCACTCACAGACGACATTGCAATCAACAACTACATCACTCACAGACGACATACAATCAACAACTACATCATTCACAGACGGCTTGCAATCAACAACTCTATCACTCACAGACAACGAAATTATCGTATTAGCATCGACACCTTAAAAGACGGGTTTTTTTTGTTTTATGAAATTCCAAGAATATCAAATTTAGAGCAACATCGATACGTTTAAATCGTTTGAAAGACGGAACACCGCCAACGCAACGATTACACAACTGCGAACAACAAGCGACATTACTGTCAGTGACCAAGTGATTAACAACAGGCTAGTGAGCATCATTCTTCACACAAGATTGTTGTTGACACAATATGCTGCTGTTTTACACAAGTCCAATGCATTTCTCGTGTTTGTACACTAGGTCTGGAGTTCATATAAGCATGGACCCGGTAACAATGACTCATCTTCTTGTTTCTTCTTCTTCTTTTGTCGTCACACTGATACCGGTTTGATGCCAAATGTCGTCACACTGTTACCGGTTTGATGCCAAGTGTCGTCACACTGTTACCAGTTTGATGCCAAGTGTCGTCACACTGTTACCGGTTTGATGCCAAGTGTCGTCACACTGTTACCGGTTTGATGCCAAGTGTCGTGGTTTTCTGTTTTTGTCTTGTGCTGTTCTGGTGGCTTGGGTGATTGTTATTTTTGCTGTTTTATAGTACAGAATTCTGCTATGCCATCTAACCATCTTTTTCATAGTCTTCCTCTCTCCTGCTTTCCTGACGTTCTGTTGTAGAAAACTCTGTATACTGTGGAGTTTGGATGCATTCTTATTAAGTGGCCAAACCACTTCATTCTTTGTTTCTCAATGTAATTCAAGCAATGTTCTGTGTCAACCTTCTTTATTATGCTGATGTTGGTGTCTGTCTTTTCTGGTGTTGTTGGTAACTTATCGAAAGCACCGCTTTTCACATGTAGTTATTGTTTGCGACTGTGCTTCGCTCATTGTCCATGTTTGACTCTGGTAACACAAAGTAGGTATTAAAATTGTGTTGATCATCTGTTGTTTAGCTGTCGGGGAAATGTTTGATTCAATGATTCATATTACTTTATACCAGTGACGGCTCGTCATTAAGGGCCAGTGGGGCCGGACCCCACCAAAAATAAGGTGTAACGTGTGTTAATTATTTTATACATTACAATATATCCTAACCGAATCCATGATTTTTCCGAAAATTTCTGTCTGGCCCCACCAACAAAAATGATGACGTGCCGCCACTGCTTTATTCTATATTATATGCAGGGGACCGTGTTTAATCCACGGTAAGGCCAAGGGTTGCTTTTTCTGTTGTAGGCATATCAATAAAAGTTCTAGCCTCAACAGCTTTGCGGCGACTGTACTAGGCATGCGGTAATTAAATTGCTCAGGCTCTCGTCCTACTGTCCTACACTGCCCTAAAAGAGTAATAAAGGCAGTAACGACTGTTTTTTTTAATAGATTTTTTTCAATGTCTGAACTTCAGAACGTTCTGGTTTCGATTTCTAAGCTAGTACGAGTTATCTCTGCCAGTGCCAGATAGAGTAGTTATATTTTCTAGCTAGTACAGTTGTCCTCACTGCTCCCAGTGCCAGATAGAGTAGCTTATATTTTCGACTCTAGTTTGATGGATCTTCTGGCGGCAATTTCTCGTTTGTTAGGTTATCGGAGCTTACTTTCAAATTCCTAAAGACTATTGGATTCGATTTAATCAAGGGTACAATCTTCTTCTTCTTTGCGTTCATTCTTTACAAATTTTAATCACTCTTTGTGATATGTTTGATCTTTGCCAAGAACGTGTATACGTTGCACATTGGTTTGGTAGGCCCCTAAACGCATAAGACTTCTACACGTTTAGGACACATGCATCCGATTTCAGCCAAACCTCATTAGTCGCCTCTTACGACATGCGTGGCAGGTAACAGTGGTTCTATTCTTTACACCCCAAATTTGGGCCCAGGTAACCACTCGGGCGAAGGGTACAATGATACGAGCTAGAGTTCTCTGCACCAGCTGGAACGTTGCTGCGTGACACTTTATTAAATATCCTGAGACCCTTAGGATTGTTGCTGGAGCTACGGAGTTCGGACTTTGTGCAATATTCTCGGCGGGTGGCGTGCCATTTCTGTGGAGAGGGATAGAGCCATATAGGGTAAACCCTGGTGCAATGAAGTCAATCCTTTGGCTTTAAAACTCCATTTAAAACTTTCTTAACTACAAAATAATGCAAACGTTAAAGGGTTAAATCCTTTCAAAAACTAAGACATTGGTACAGAGCAGGCTTCATCACAGCGAAGATTATGTCTATCCTTACTTCGTTAAACACACGCCTGTGTGTTTTCGGGGCCTGCAAGGGAAGCAAAGAATAGTACCACTGCAACATACAAGGCGTGTCGTAAGAGGCGACTGAGGTAAGGGCCTAGGGAAGCTACCCTAGTAAATAAAAACATCACAGAAATCAGATGTCCTGGCCTACTTGTAAGTACATAACTGATACAACGTACAATAGCTCTTAGGCTCAGATCACATACAGATCACACAGATTGGTTAACAAGTGGTCGACATGGAGCGTTTGAAGACGAAGAAGACTTCGTTAAAAAAGACGAATCTGTATCCGGGGCGCACTACTTGAAAGTGAAGAACGATCTTAAATTGTATGTTTCCTGATATTGATTGGTTGATTGATTCATTGATAAGACTATCATCATTGCACTTCGGTGAGTAACCATATGTGCTACGATATCTTTCTTACACAGGAAGATTACATTTGCAGTGCCCGAACTCCGTAGCATCGGCGAGGGTCCCCGATTTAAGTTTTTGAACATTGTGTAGATATTTTAACAAATTTTATTTTTAATCTTTTCTAAAGAATGTTGCCAGGACAGAGACTTTCCAGCCTGCTCTTGTCGATTTTGAACTGTCAATTGTTATTTTACTTACTCAAATTGAACAGGGAACCTACCTTTTATCGTCCGTCTCCGATAGAACTAGGAACTTGATCTCACATACACTGAGATCAGGGATCACAGGAAAACAAATATTCAGATGGAGCGAACCTGGTACATGTGGCACGAGAGACGAGCACCTAGCCTGTACGCCACAGAGACCATTGTTTCATCTTGCAAAACAAGACTCATCTGTGCGCCCCACTGAATTTCGTAATAATTCAGAAGACCAAATTAATCTACAATTAGTCCCATAAAATGTCAGTTCCTCTTCATAAAATTGTCAGATTTTGATTGCCAAATAACAGAACAACAATCTGATTAAATATAATTAACTTCTCTTTTATTTCTTGTATAATATGGGGAGAGGTCACCAATAGCCAAGTTGATAGCACGCTACACTGTTGACACTTACTGAGGACATTCTGGGGTTCGAGTATAGCTTTGTCAAAAATTATTAGTGTGCACATAGTACACGGTTGGAATACGGGAAATCATGATTCTTTATTTGTGATCTGAATTACAAGTACATCTGAAGTCGAAGTAAGGCTTACCTGAATGACGAGGGACACTGGGGATACGGAAAGCAAGTCTTAACGCAATAATAGTCAGAAGTGCATTCGCCAATGTGTTGCCGGGTCCCTCAAGGAAAGCAAAGAATAGTACCACTGCGACCTAAAGGCATGTCGTAAGAGACGACTGAGTTAGGGACCTAGAAAAGTTACCCTAGTAAATAAAAAGCGTCGAATTAATCGAATGTGATGGCCTACTTGTAAGCACATAAATAGCACAACGTACAATCGCTCTTACGCTCAGATCGCATACAATTCACAAAGAGTGGTTAACAAGTGGTCGATATGGAGCTTTCGAAGAAGAAGAAGAAGTGCTCTATTAGACGCATGACTACGCCTGAATTCGTAGCGCGTGAGCGAACAAAAACATTAATAATATGGTAGGATTTATACTAGAGATGTCCAGCGCTGTGTTCGCCCACGCCAGGGCGCCTGTCTGATACAGTCCTGGCTCCTTATTTTATGACATTGGGTTTGACGTTACTCTGAATTTCAATAAACAAAATTGTGTTTTTTGAATAACAGAATAATTCATTTGTTCGCAAGCACAATATTTAAACAAATTAAACTTGTGACAGGATTCAGTTTTCTTCTGTTATTATTTTTATTCATGTTACTATTAATATTACTTTCATATTATTAATAGTATTATTGCAATTGTCACATGAAGACCGCTCAACCATATTCAGTAATGAGATGCAATGGGTCTCTGTAGCGTAAAGGATAGTGCGCGTCTCTTGTGCCAAAGGTATCAGGTTCGCTCCCTCGTAGAGTCATCTGGATATTTTTTTACAGAGAGCCCTGATCTCAGTGTGGGTGAGATCGAGTTCCTAGTCCTGTCGGAGACGGTCGATAAAACACAGGACCCATGTTCAATTTGCGGATGTAAAAGAACCCTTGGTTGTTCAAAATCGAGAAGAACAGTCTGGAAAGTCGCTGCTTAGAAAAAATTAATTCGAAAGGATTAAAAATAAAATTCCTACATAAATATCTTCACCATCTTCAAAATTACATCGGGGACCCTAGATAGTGCTACGGAGTTCGTGCACTGCAGTTGAGATCTTCATGTGTAAGAAGGAGATCGGAACACACATGGTTACTCATTGAAGTGCAATGATGGTGGTGTCCTATCAATCAATCAATCAAGCAATCAATTAATCAATATTGAGATGCTCCCAGTATATAAAAAGATATCAGATATCACTGATTTATAAAATTTCTTTGACCTGCATTGAGAAATATATTTTAGAAACGTTAAAGAACATGACAATATGCTGAAAACCACAATGAATGAACAAACTAGGGTCAGACAGTGAAGATAAACACAGGAATATCAGTGAATATTCTTCTTCTTCTAACGTTCCACTTGTTAACCACTCTTTGTGATTTGTATGTGATCTGAGTATAACAGCGATTGTACGTTGTGCCAGTTATGCGCCTACAAGTAGGCCAGCACATCCGATTTCTGCGATGCTTAGTATTTACTAGGGTAGCTTCCCTAGGTCCTACATCAGTCGCCTCTACGACATGCCTTGTAGGTCGCAGTGGTACTATTCTTTGCTTCCTTGCGGGCCCCGGTACCACACGGGCGAATAAAGACTTTCAAGTCGACTCTGACTCAATTGGGTTCCAGAAAAGCATTGGGAAGTAAACACGAGTGGTGTGATCTTGACAACATCGACCGTCCTGTACCCGGTGGTCAATGAAATATACTGGCCTAACACCACATTCACCACTATATCTAATGATATGGAGACAAAATCCTACATCAGTCGTCTCTTACGACATGCTTTGTAGGTCGCAGTGGTACTATTCTTTGCTTCCCTTGCTGGCCCCGGCACTACACGGGCGATAACGTAAAACAGAATAGCAGCAATCAAATTACACGCAAAATGAAGAAATTTTTTTTTTTTACATTTTTGACAATACCTTACGGCTTAATCTTTTGTAAATGCCTAAAAAGTACGTTAGAATAAGAACTTCACTAATTAATATCTCAGTTTAATTTCCTTCTGAATAAAAATATTCAACACGATTTCCACATTTTTCTATATTTTTAAGACACTAAATTAGAATATGGAAAAGGCTAACTAAAATATAATGGTGTTCTACACGATATTTTTTTGAATAATACCGAAACTGAATTCAATAATTTGACTTCTTTTTCTTCTAGAAAATATCATAATTTAGTGAATAAATGTTGATTGCGACATACCAGAAAAGGACGAATAATGTAATGAATAAATGTTGATTGCGACATATCAGAAAAGGACGAATCATGCAATGAATAAATGTTGATTGCGACATACCAGAAAAGGACGAATAATGCAATGAATAAATGTTGATTGCGACATATCAGAAAAGGACGAATCATGCAATGAATAAATGTTGATTGCGACATACCAGAAAAGGACGAATCATGCAATGAATAAATGTTGATTGCGACATACCAGAAAAGGACGAATAATTCAATGAATAAATGTTGATTGCGACATATCAGAAAAGGACGAATCATGCAATGAATAAATGTTGATTGCGACATATCAGAAAAGGACGAATCATGCAATGAATAAATGTTGATTGCGACATACCAGAAAAGGACGAATCATGCAAAGAATAAATGTTGATTGCGACATACCAGAAAAGGACGAATCATGCAATGAATAAATGTTGATTGGACATACCAGAAAAGGACGAATCATGCACACTTTTGGGTCTCTGTGTGTAGAGGTTAGGTGCTTATTTTCGTGCCAAAGGTACCAGGTTCGCTCCTCGTGGAGCCATCTGTTTATTGTTTCAGAGATCCTGATCTCAGTGTTAGTGAGATCGAGTTCCTAGTCCTATCGGAGACGGATGATAAAACGTAGGTCCCGTGTTCAATTTACGGACGTAAAAGAACGAACGTTGTTTATCATCAAATGCAACATCTTTTACAATATGTGGTCAAATTGTATGACAATATGTTTGTTAGTTTGTTTATGATAATTTGTTTTAAAAAGACAACCCATGTTCTGGCTGGGTTTGCCGCCTTAATGATTTATGTAAGTGGTTACGTTATTTAGCGTATATATGCGGCAATAAAAAACTTATACTTTTATATCATTCACAGGAAAAAAGGAAAATTAACAATGAGAAATCAACATCAAAGCTGTTTTTTCATCTTACTTGTGGCAGTTACAGCTATTCCACAGTGTGCTTCTAATCTACAAACTATTCGACGACTCAAGGATCGTGAAGCATTGCTCGAAAAATGCGTCGGTCATCTGCAATCGCTGCAGTCAAATTTAGCTCAGAGTTCTTTATTTTCACGACAAATCTTAGAAAGTGAAGGTTGCAGAGACATTCTTCAACATCTCTTCAGTAATACACCATCACTCCCACAGCATCGTTCTGGGATGCTTTTCGAATCAAAGTCTGATAATGCGCGTAGATACTTTAAAGAACCTACGTCTACTGCCGATAGAAATGGTAGCCAAAATGATGATCGTGCAACTGAAAATCTTGATAAAAGTGATGTTTACAAGACTCGTGTCGGGATGGTATATCCCAAATTCGGCGCCCCAAAAACAAACAACAGTTTTCAAAAACTATCTGCTATAAGGGGGACTTTGTCACAAGCTTGGCCTAATCGAAATGACATTTATGATCGCAGAGGAGAGCTACATTCTGCCAAATCTGATGTTGACTTATTTCAGGGAACTTCTGATGCTAAACATGTCTTCAGACCTGTAGGAAACTTTCTAAGAAAAATTATGAATGCTGAAAACCAACCCAAGATATACCAACAAGTTAAAGGTCTCAAGGAAAGTGGTGGTGATGATGATGATGATGAAACGATGTCAATCCCGTATGGAGGAAATTCTTGGAAAGATACGAAACCGCCCAAAAAGAGCGCTACTGGTAACTGGCTTAATGTCTTTAACGCGGACGTTGCTAAGCGACAGACATTGTCTATAAACAACGCCCTCATGGCCTTGACCGACATGGTGAAGGAGCACAGCAGAGAGAAACTGATGAGAAACCGAGACAACCTGAGGTATCACATGTACGTTCAAGGTTAAACGTACATTTCTAAAGAAACTTTGTCAATGAAGATAAGGTCGCTTGACATCTAACATTATCATCTTATGAACAATCAACAAAAAAAGAAATCCTGTGTCATTCTTCAGACAGCTTTCACTTCAACTTACTTAAAACAAGTATACACTAACGAACGTCTAGCATTCCAGTTAAGCCACAATAAATAAAAACAACATTGATACTTCAAGCATACAATACGGACTATAGTATCAACCTTCTTCTTCACCTTTCAACTCCCAACGGAGCACAGGTCTTCAACAAACTTCTTCCAGCTCTTCCTCTCTCCTGCCATCCCTTCCAATTCTTTCCATGGTTTGAAATGAAAATCGTGGCATATCCCAAAGGACGTAGCCATCAACCACAGTAAACAAGTCGTTGATTTTCAAGGCACCA
Source organism: Arion vulgaris (assembly GCA_020796225.1). Taxonomy (NCBI): domain Eukaryota; kingdom Metazoa; phylum Mollusca; class Gastropoda; order Stylommatophora; family Arionidae; genus Arion; species Arion vulgaris. The sequence continues at coordinate 65,381,596 of CM036755.1, read as the reverse complement.
CTTATACGTTCAGTAGTTTGCCATTGCTTTCTGAACGGGTGGCGCCATCGTCCTTTGTTAAAATCAACGGAAACAATTTGCAAGCAAACTGTCCGCAGCGTGATTTGAACTCAGAACGTCGGGGTTAATAGACCGAGTCACTAACCCCTAGGCCACTAGCCTCCAGCTATCTTCTCCAGGTATGTCTAGGTCTTCCCCTACTCCTCTTTCCCTGTGGGCTCCAAAACAGTGCTTCTCTTGCAAGGCTTCCGGTCGGTTTTTAAATATGTGTCCTATCCATCGTCATATATCATCAATCTAACGTTTTAATAATACACCTTCGGAGTTCATATTCTATTTACATGTACTTTTCAGGTATATTCTGGACATGTTTCACCTGTAATTTACATGTGTATTCTGGAAATATTTCACCTGTACTTTACAGGTATATTCGAACATATTTCACCTGTACTTTACAGGTATATTCTGGACATATCTCACCTGTACTTTACAGGTATATTCTGAACATATTTCACCTGTAATTTACAGGTATTTTCTGGACATGTTTCACCTGTAATTTACAGGTATTTTCTGGAGTTCATCGACAACGTATAAATTAGGTTTTTGAGCAAAGTTTTCACATAATCTCTATTTTTTAACAAAAACTTTTGTCTCTTCTAAACTGCTGTTTCTGTAGAGAAACCAACACTCGGACATTAGACATTTATTTTCTTCCCAAATCCTGACATTAATCTCTCCGTAAATCATAAAAAAACGAAACACCGGCAATGTCCACAGAGAGTACATTTCGTAATCATCCTTGTTCGCAAAGGCTGCTTTCTGTATCTTGCAATACGGTTGCCATTAGGATTTGAAATTCTGTGGGTTATTTTCTCTTTCTTTCTTTATCTTTGTTAGTGCATAATGCATTATTTGGGTTATTCTCTTTACTCGAAATGGCACAATGATTCTGACAAATAGATGTCATATTTAGACCTAGTTGTTGAAGTATGCCGATAAGTGAAACATACATATGTTATAGATATTCAGAATAAATAAAAGCGTGTGTGTTCGTAACTACGCTTATTCAAGAAATTAAGTTATATGTTCACGAGTTCCTTTTTTTCTGTGTTATTGTTGTTTGGTGAGATAGAGAGAGTGTGTGTGTGTGCGTGTGTATGTGTGGTGCGTGTTATTTTTTCTCTTCCCTTTCCTCCTAAGAATATGAGATTTAATGCATGTCTATACTCACTCTTTCTCTCCATCTGGTGTATATGTGTATATTTATCTTTCTGCATATACATATATTTATGTATATGTGTGTGTGAAAGTTTGTTTAAGCGTTTGACTGTATCTATGTTTCTATGTATGTCTATGTTTCTTCTCTAAGTGTATCTGTTTCTTACCTAACTGTATCCATGTTTCTTCTCTAACTGTATCCATGTTTCTTCTCTAACTGTATCCATGTTTCTTCTCTAAGTGTATCTATGTTTCTTCTCTAAGTGTATCTATGTTTCTTCTCTAAGTGTATCCATGTTTCTTCTCTAAGTGTATCCATGTTTCTTCTCTAAGTGTATCCATGTTTCTTCTCTAAGTGTAGCCATGTTTCTTCTCTAAGTGTATCTGCTACTTACCTAACTGTATCCATGTTTCTTCTCTAAGTGTATCCATGTTTCTTCTCTAAGTGTATCCATGTTTCTTCTCTAAGTGTATCTGTTACGTATCTAACTGTATCCATGTTTCTTCTCTAAGTGTATCTTTGTTTCTTCTCTAAGTGTATCTGTTTCTTACCTAATTGCATCTAAGTAAATGTGTTGCTGTCCTACGCTCCAAGGGCGTCACATGCTAGAGAAAGAGAGCGTGAGAGAGAGAGAGGAAGAAAGCGTTGACGCCTTCCCGACAAGAGTAGTCGAGAACAATATGTTAATTAAATGGAATCGAAAGGGGATATTGAATTGTCTTCCGAAAAAAAGTCAAAGCATTCGACAGAGAATAAAGTCCACGGAAACTAAACTTGGTATGAAGTATGCGTCTCAGAAATTCATTATTTATGCTGCATCTGTTAACATCGGTATAATAGAATAAACGTGGATTTGTTACCATAAAAAGAGAAAAGAGGGTCTTAAAAGCGAAGGATTGACTTCATTTCACCGAGTTTACCCATATGGCTCGGTCACTTTCAGCAAAAATTGGCACACAACCTGCCAGTAACATCGCAAACATTTATGAAAATCTGAAGATTCAAAAAAATTGGACACAACCTGCCAGTAACATTGCAAACATTTTCCGAAAAATCGAAACATTCAGAATAAATAGGAACAAACTGCGAGTATGCATTGCAAACATTTATGATCTGAAGATATCAGAATAAAATTTGTTCATAAACGAAGAGATCTTAAAACAGAACTTCATTAGATTTAGACATCTCGGTCATTCAGCAAAAATTGGCATACAACCTGCCAGTAACATTGCAAACATTTATGAAAATCGGAAAATTCAGCAATAATCTAAGAGATTTCCAGAAAAAATAATGCACTCATAAACCGAAAGACGGGATCTGGATTCAAACCAATGATCTTCAGAATGCAAGGCGAAATGCTTAACCACAGAGATCCTTCCTTCTTGAATTTGCTCTCGGTCAAGTAGTAGCATGTTCCTTGTGGAACGTCGCATTCATCACAGCCCGTCTGAAAAGCTCTCGGTCTATTGCAAGTTCTCCTGCCTCTTCCAGAGCGTCACGTTCAAAGATTCTTAGATGCTCTGCCATCTTCGCTTTGGTCGTCCCTACCTGTTTTCCAGGAAACATTCCTTCCATTACCTTTCTCTCCAGACGCCAGTGGTTTTCTCTGAAGTAAGGTAAATAACCTTTTCTTTCATACCATTAGATATAGTGGAGAATGTGGTATATTTCTTTGACCCCCGCCACAAGATGGGCAGTGTGGTCAAGATTACGCCGGCCGTTTTTACTTCAAAATACTTTTCTGGTATTCAATTGAGCCTACGTCGACTTGAAAGATTTTTTTTCGCCCGTGTGGTGCCGGGGCCCGCAAGGAAAGCAAAGAATAGTACCACTGCGACCTACAAGACATGACGTAAGAGGCGACTAATGTAGGACCTAGGGTAGCTACTCTAGAAAATAAAAAGCATCGCAGAAATCGGATATTCTGGCCTACTTGTAGGCACATAACTGGCACAATGTAAAATCGCTCTTCGGCTCAGATCATATACAAATCATACAGAGTGGGTAACAAGTGGTCGATATGGAGCTTTCGAAGAAGAAGAAGAAGAAAGTTCTTACGGTCGGGACAAATTGTCACAACTCTACTATAGAATTGAATCCAGATCATGCGTCTAAGAAGCGATTAGACTAGCCACTACGTTATATCGGCTTTCTTTACTTCCGGCATCCCTACTTAAATTTTACTGGAAACACGAGATGTAAAACAGAACAAAATCAATCTTTTATTTCGTTCCCTGCTTTGTTCATTAATACTTCATTAGTATTATCCTTTCAAATTCCTTCATAGCAATATGCTTTCTACTAACATTATACTGACAGTGCCAAACCTGGAGGCTGGCATCAAACGTTAGAAGAAAACTAGTCACGACCGAGATGAAGTGTCTACACAGAATGTTGGAAGATGAAGAAGAGACAGGTTTAGAAAGGAAGACATCAGGAAAGAAAGTGCGTACAACATCAGTACTGAACTTCAACAAGAAACAACAAATTAGATGGTTCATCCACAAGTAATTTTTTTTTTTTTTTTTCGATCCAGAAGCACTTGAGCTTCTCAGCTCTTCGGCTCGGTGCTATGGACATCGTAACCCTTCGGTTCGGTGCCACGAACACCGTAAATCTGGGAATCTGTGGCTTTTTCTGCCATCCCGCGGAATTGAACCCACACACACAGATGGATAGTCACCCGTAGTCCAACGCGCTAACGAACACGCTGGGCAGACGGGCGAAGTTCATCAACATAAACAGATTACCAACAGACAGTACACCTCAAAGAGCAATGTTACTTCGATACAGTGAATGTAAAGCAAAAAGACGTCCACGCAAAAGGTGGCTCTCAGAAATAACAGAGGCGGTGAAAATCACTATTTATGAGGCGCACAGATAAAACCCGTTCTAGAAATCTCTTCTTATCCTGACGCTGTGAGGCGAAAGAGGATTAGAGAAAAGAAAGAAAGATGCTTTCTGTCTTCCTATTCCTTTTTTGCACCATCACTGAAAACTGCAAAATGTGGTTTTACAGAAGTATATTAAAAAAACTCTATACAATGCCATTTGGAATATTTTTGTCGCCAGTAACAGGCATTCAGGTCGACCCAGCCTCAGGTGGGTACCAGGAAAAGCACTGAGAAGTAAAGGCGGTAGCGTGATGTTGACCACATCACTCGTCGTGTGCCGACGCTCAATGTTAAATACAGGCCTAACACTGTATTATCCAATATACCTTGAAGTATAAAAAGGGTTCCTTTAATTTTATACAATATCATTTGTATCTCAGCTTTTGAATAAAAAACCACCAGACACCAGAGCATATCCTGCAAGACTGTCCTCTTCTGTGTGAGCTGAGAAGCAACATGTGGCCACACCCAGTCGACCTGAAAACTAAGCTTTGGGAAACCTGACAGACCTGAAGCTGTCTGCCCAGTTTGTGGTCCACAGTAAACTAAGCGCATGACCAGAGATCGCTGAAGAAGAAGAAGAAAAAAAAACTAACTCGTTACTGCTTGTAGAATCGTTTTTTAGTGCAGTGTAGGACAGGTAGAGCGAGAACATCAGGAGTTTTATGGTCGCATGACTAGTGTAGTCGCCGTAAAACTGTTCAGGTTAGAATTTTCATTTATGTTCACAACAGAAAAAAATCCTTGACCTTACCGTGAATTTAACATGGGTCTCCTACATGGGTCTAATACATTCGGCCAGACGTCAGCTTTCGAATAGCAGTGCAATAATTGGACACACCAAACAAAAAAAAGAACAATTACAAGAACAGAAATGAAATGCCTGCGGAAAATAATGGGAGTAACAAGGAGAGATTAGATTTTTAAAACGAGACTATTAGAAACTTGGTAGGAACAGAACCAGTGCTAGAGCATATTAAGAAACTACAAATTAAATTATTTGGCCACGTAACAAGATTATCATCCAACAGTACACTATAACAAGCTTTACGATTCAGATACAATGATTTCAAGGCGGTAGGAAACAAAATTATCAATTGAGATCAGAATGAGAGTTATACAGTGCTACATAGAACCAAACTACCAAAATGTTCTCTTTCTTATTTGTAGCATCAGCCAGTTTTCTTTGATTTTGAGTTCTTTCTTGATAGATCTATTTGTTTTGGGGTTTTTTTTTAGAGGAGAACAAATAGATCTATCCAGAAATAACTCAAAATCAAAGAAAACTTGCTGATGCTACAAATAAGAAAGAGAAAATTGGGGCATTTTAGACATAAAAAGACATGAAGGGCTGGAGAAGACCATCATTGAAGGAGGCATACCGGCAAAGAGAAGAAGACCACGGAGAAGATGGATTCAGGATGTAACTGATGGTTTGTACATGACGGCTAGCCCGCCTGTCCAGCGTGTTCGTAGCGCGTTGGACTGCGGGTGACTAGTCCTCTGTGAGTGCGGGTTCAATTCCGCGGATTGGCAGAAAAGCCACAGGTTCCCCAGATTCACGGTGTTCGTGGCACCAAACCGAAGGATTACGATGTCCATGGCACCGAGCCGAAGAGTTGAAAAGCTCAAGTGCTTCTAGATCAGAAAAAAAAAATCATTTCTTCCATGATGGTCTTCTCCAGCCCTTCGTGTCTTTTTATATGTCCAAAATACCTAAAATACTTCAATGATATTGATAATGAACAAAATATACGAGGCGAACCCGAGGGTACTTTCCGGAACTTTTCGCATATTGCGAACGCTGAAAGCCACAAAAGGAAAAGAATGATGAAAATAAGAAAGATTAAGAATCCCTCGAACTGCTAATAAGACTAACGATGCTGTGTTTAATGTAGATAATACATAGAGGAAGCTCATTAGCAGCATTAAAAAAATGGATCATTATTTCTCGGGCATGTCATGACAAGAAGGTTAGAAAAAGGAAAAACCCCATTGTTAAATCCGACAAAAATCAATGAGGTCCTAGACAGATGACAGACGGTTATTAGATACTAGATTGATTACCTTTATGATAGGGAGAAATGTCAACAACAGAATTGATAGTACTAATACAGACGTGTGGGTAGACACAACTAACTGTAATCTAACAGTGTAGTTGATGTATAAGGGAATACAAAGCAAATATATATATTTATATATATTCATATTATTCACATACGGGTGCATTTACTGCACTGTCTCTCTATTATCAGTAGCATATTCTCCATGCGTGCAAGTGTGCGGCGCACACATACGCCAGGTCAGAAGGAAGATAAAAGTAATTATTCTGTTAAGTATTCACTATAAATACTGTAACAACTACTGTGGTATCTCGTTGCTCAGCATCGTGGGGAAGATCTTCGCACGCGTAGTACTAAATAGGTTACAAAAGCTAGCTAACCAAGTATACCCTGAGTCACAATGTGGATTTAGATCCAACAGATCCACTATTGACATGTTATTCTCCTTGAGACAACTGCAGGAGAAATGTTGCGAACAACGCATGCCACTGTACATTGCCTTCATAGATCTAACAAAGGCATTTGACCTAGTGAGTAGAGATGGCCTCTTCAAGCTTTTGGAAAAATCGGCTGCCCTCCTACATTGCTTAAAATCATAACATCATTCCATAACAACATGAAGGGTACAGTGATGTTTGATAGGGCCTCCTCCAGCGCTTTTCCTATCAACAGCGGCGTCAAGCAAGGGTGCGTACTTGCACCCACACTCTTTGGGATATTTTTCTCCCTACTTCTCTCTCATGCTTTTGAATCCGCCGAAGAAGGAATATTTCTCCACACAAGATCAGATGGAAAATTATTCAACATGGCGCGACTCAAAGCAAAGACCAAAGAGTCACCATCAGGGAACTTCTGTTTGCCGATGATACAGCATTAACATCACACACAGAGGAAGGGCTACAACACCTCATGGACAGATTTGCTGCAGCATTAAATGAATTCGGCCTGACCATCAGCCTGAAGAAAACAAATATAATGTTCCAGAATATTAGCAGAGATCCATCTATCAATATTGGTAGTCATACGCTTGAAGTAGTCAACACCTTTACATACCTTGGCTCTGTCATCAGCAGCAACCTCTCCTCGATGATGAAATTAGTAGTCGCATTGGGAAGGCCTCCACTGCTGTTTAAATTAGCAAAGCGTGTATGGGAAAACAGGGCACTCACAAGAAACACCAAGACACAAGTATATAAGGCTTGTGTTCTCAGCACTCTGCTGTATGGTAGTGAGACGTGGACCATATATGCTAGACAAGAACATCGCCTCAACACCTTCCACATGCGCTGTCTCAGGCGAATATACAACATCCGATGGCAAGACCACATCTCCAATATAGAAGTCCTGGACAGTGCTGGCATTCCAAGCATGTACACCTTACTGAGTCAGCGACGTCTGAGATGGCTGGGACACGTGTGCCGTATGAGCGATGATAGAATCCCAAAGAACATTCTATATGGCCAACTCGCATCTGGTGCTAGACAGCATGGGCGCCCACTATTACGCTTCATTGACACCTGCAAGCGTGATCTAACTTCATGCGGCATAGACAAAGAACACTGGGAGCGGCTGGAAAAAGCATGAAAGCGGCAATGAGGGGCGGCTCAAAAAGAAAAGAAGAAAACAACATCACATGTGGAGGCAAAAGAGAGCACAGAGGGCAGAGAGAACATCCTATTTATCAGCTCCAGTCTCCAGTTTTATCTGAAACAACTGTGGCAAGGATTGCCACTCCAGAATAGGGCATTACAGCCACAGGAAACGTTGTGATCCAGCGCAGAACATACTACGTGACCCAATACCTATTGTCTCCTGAGACAAAGAGGTCAATGATGATTTACTATAAAATATTTATAAAGTGACTATACGTAGTTGTCTATTGTCGAATTTAAGCGGTCTCTAGGGACGCGGTATCACACGTATGGTGTTTTATTGCAGTATGTTAGTACTTAAAGTTACTACCCTTGTATGCCCATGAAATAACGCGTGCTGGTCTTAAGAATCTAATGCCAACTATCGAAATAGGGGAAGACTGCAGTAAAACTTGGTAAATAGCGAAACACGTACAAACAAAGTACTATAGTTTTACAAAATACAGAAACAGTGACGATAAACAGCAACGTTTCGACCAACAAGGCCTTTATCAAGCAAACGAACAAACAGGAGTGACAAATTAAAATGAAACACAAATGGACGACCAAATACAAACGTATCTAAGGAAAATCTGGAATAAAAACGAATAACGAAATAAATGTAACACAAAAACACACATAAAAACTAGAAATAGAACGGAAAAGAAACAATGAAACATCTAGTAAATATATAACTTGAATACATGCAACATATACCCATATAGATTACAAAGCATGGGAAGAGAAAGTACTAAGAAGCATAAGAATGTAATACGTTGAGCCCGCATGGTCGCAAGGTACCATACAAAGAAATCAACCGATTATCCAAAGCAAATCGACTACGATCATCAGAGGAACATGATCGGATGGCTGTGACCTGACATCGCAAGCTCCTGAATGGCCAGTATCATTGAAATGGGTAGCTACAGGGTCACAGAGCATTGGCGTATATCGCGCAAGTGTTGGGCGAATCGGTCACTGAGTCTCCTGCCGGTTTCCCAATATAGGCCTTGTTGCACCGCTTGCAGATAATGGCATAGATAATATTACGGACTCGCACGTGAAACTGTCTTCAACAACGAACGTGGCTTTTGGAAAAGACACCGTGCGGGTCTGTATTACATAAGCACAAGTGTTGCAGCGCCGACGGCCACACTGGATGGTGCCAAAATGACTCTGGATATTAGGCTTGAGGCGACTGTGAACCAACATATCCTTAAGGCTTCTGTCCCGTCTGTACGCCACCAAAGGATAGTGTTTGAAGATTGAACGTGTCTCAGGATCAGACTGAAGAATGGAGAGATGACGGAATAAGACTTTCTTCACAAGGAACTATGAGGGTGGAAAGTTAAGACAAGTTTCACCCTGTCAGAATTGGAAGTTCTATGCTGGTTAGAGAGCCTCCTGGCGAGAAATTTGCTGAACGCGCCGCATAGCAGAAGCAAGCACCTTATCCGGGTATAAGCGCTTACGAAAGAAATCCAGCATCTCGTGAGCTCTATCGAGAAAATCGTCGTCCTCGCTACAGAGGCGACGAAGGCGCAAGAGTTGAGAGAATGGTAAAGAGTCACGACAGGCCTGGGAATGGGAAGAGGTATAAAGAAGAAAACTATGTGCATAAGTAGGCTTGTAGTATACTGATGTAGTGATGGTGGATAGGCTGATAGAACTTCCAATTCTGACAGGCATAGAACCAGCATAGAACTTCCAATTCTGACAGGGTGAAACTTGTCTTAACTTTCCACCCTCATAGTTTCCTTGTGAAGACAGTCTTATTCCGTCATCTCTCCATTCTTCAGTCTGATCCTGAGACACGTTCAATCTTCCAACACTATCCTTTGGTGGCGTACAGACGGGACAGAAGCCTTAAGGATATGTTGGTTCACAGTCGCCTCAAGCCTAATATCCAAGTCATTTGGCACCATCCAGTGTGGCTGTCGGCGCTGCAACACTTGTGCTTATGTAATACAGACCCGCACGGTGTCTTTTCCAAAAGCCACGTTTGTTGTTGAAGACAGTTTCACGTGCGAGTCCGAATATTATCTTGCCATTATCTGCAAGCGTGCAACAAGGCTATATTGGAAACCGGCAGACTCAGGGACGATCTGCCTACACTGCGCATACGCAAGCTCTGAATGGCCAGTATCATTGAAATGGATAGCTGGGTCATCAGAGCATTGGCGATATCGCAGGTACAGAATCGTCACTGATTCCTGCCGTTAATATGTAGCCTGTTGCCTTGAGAATGGCATGATATATTGGACTCGCACGTGAAACTGTCTTCAAAAACGAACGTGGTTTTAAAGATACCGTCGTCTGTATCTAGCTACTTTCGCCCACTGCACTGATGGTGCCAAATGCTTGGATATTAGTTGAGGCATGTAATCAACATATCTTACTAGATGTTCTGTTCCCGTCTGTTCGCCAAGGATAGTTTGAAGATTAATTCTAGTTTCGGATCAGACTGGAATGGTAGAGATTCGAATAGACTGTCTTCAGGAACTTGAGGTGAAATGTTTCACAATTTTCACTCCTGTCGTTGAAGTTCTATGCTGGTAAGAGGCCTTTTGGCGAAATTTGCTGTCGGATACGACCCCTTTCCCGGGTATGCTTCGAAAAATCCAGCATCTCGTTGAGCTCTATCGAGAAAAACGTTCTGTACAGAGGCGAGAAGCAGAGTTGAAGAATGGTAAGATCACGACAGGTTGGGAATGGAAGAAGTGTTAGGAGAAAATCAGCATAAGAGTTGTAGAACTTGATGTTTAGCTAAGAACTTCTTTGAGAAGGTGACCAATGTTTCCACTGCAGCTTTCTTATATTGTAGCCATTCCAGCAAAACTATAAGCTCATTCACAACCCCTTATAGAAGAGATATGTTAAAGTGGCATGACGGCAGCACAAACACTTGTCCTACTAGTCTTTTTATGGTATTGTACGGCGAATATGAAGAATATAGCATCGTCAAGTAGTTTGTCCTTTCCAGAACTTGGCTCCCATGACAGCAGTCATGAATAAGCTCTCTATTCTGTGCAAGTTGACCGGCATCAGAAGCAGTCATTCTCAGATTGTCAATTGCATCTTGCAACCATCATCTTCTAGGTTTTCCTCTCATTCTTATTCCAGGCACCATTCCTTCCAAAATTACTATCTCTATGCACTCATGTCGTTTGATGTGTCCGAAATATTAAATTTTTCTTGATTTTATGTTCTTTAATAGCCAACTCTCTTTAATATCAACTGTTGCAGAACAGAAGCATTTGTTCTTTTCTCTGTCCATGATATTCTAATTACTTTTCTGTAGCATTTGCATTAAAAAGCATTAATGATCTCCGCCGCTTTGTCAATGTTCCATGTCTCACAACCATAGAATATAGTATACACACACACACACACACAAAAATGAAAAGAGATTGATTTTATTGAAGACTGTTTTAAAGTTTCCAAAGTCTTAAGTTAGTATACTCTACTGGGTATTGTATGAAATAATGCAATGCATAGTATTCATGATTCTAAACAAACAAACAAGGATTAAGCGTTCAATTCACTCAACCAATGTTCCACAAATGAGGAATGGAACTGACCTGTCAATCTTCTGTATACTTGGTCATGGAAGTCTAATGTAATAATTTATTATATGTAAATATTATATTGTGGGACGGATTAGCATAATACATCAGTTTTCCTAAATCGACTTGGACACAAGAGGGTCGTAGGTTCAATCAAACACACACTCGACTTCCATGTGTAAGGTAAGAATTGGCCTTCTACCTCCTTCACATTATGGCCTACAAATGTGAAGTGGTGTGACTTTTTTTTTTTTTACTGATCCAGAAGCACTTGAGCATTCAGCTCAGTGCCATGGACATCGTAACCTTTCGGTTCGGTGCCACAAACACTGTAAATCTGGAGAACCTGTGGCTTTTCTGCCAGTCCCCAGAATTGAACCCGCTCTCACAGGGAGCTTGTCACCCGTAGTCCAACGCACTACGAGAACGCTGGGCAGGCGGGCAATGGTGTGACTTCATACCCTAAAGTTTGAAAAGGCTACAGGAATTATTTTTGTTTTTATATTATATTATATTACATATGTAGCATTTCAAGGGGATACTATGAATGACTTGTGACTAAAAATGTTGATGTGATGTGAAAAGAGATGAAGACACAGATAAAACATCAGTATAACAAAGAGCAGTGGCAGCTCGTGATCATTTTGGTTGGTGGGGCCAGAAAGAAATTTTCGGAAAAATCATGGTTTCGGTTAGGATATATTGTAATGTATAATATAATAAGAAAGAGAAGATGGAGATATGTTGGGCACACTTGAGGAGAAATGATCAAGAATATCAAAGCAGGCATTGAAGTGGGATGCAAAGGGTTCAAGAAAGAGAGGTCGACCTAGGGAGACCCTGAAGCAACTTTGCTGAGAGAGGCAGGAAATATCGGTCTCAGTTCCATGGAGGAGATGAGCGAGTTGCCCAGGATAGAGCAGTATGGAGAAATTACTTGCAGGCCCTATGTAACGTATACGGTCGAGAGGAATTATTATTTATAATATAATAAATACACGTTGCACCTTATTTATTTATTGGGAGGGCGCCCACTACCCTTAATGATGAGCCACCACTGACAAAGAGGTAGTTATCCTTTTCAGGCATGTGATGAGAAACAGAAGTTTCTTCTCCTGCGTTCTGCCACTATCAATTCAGACGTACCCATGATACCTGGTGTGGCACTTCTGACTGATTTTTGCATGAAAGCCTGCTTATCGTTTTATTGGTTTCCTTGCCATACAGGTGGGCCTTCTCCAACTTCAGAGGTAAAGAGAAGTTTAAAACGCATTGTGAAAGCTGGTAAAATCAATGGGAGACGGGACAGAGGAAGACAGAGAAAGAATCCAATGGTCATTCCACAATCAGTTCCTAGATGATGTTAGACACATATTCTGCCAGGCTCAAGGTGTTCAGCAGAAAATGCTTTATTTGTCACAAAATTCTGCCCGTATTACTGTATTATTTGCTTAATGTTTAAAAAGAATCAAAGGTTATTACAAGATATTGCAATGTATCTATCTCGCTAGCCAACGTCTTCATGATAATGTAATCTATCTCGCTAGCCAACATCTTCATGATAATGTAATCTATCTCGCTAGCCAACATCTTCATGATAATGTAATCTATCTCGCTAGCCAACATCTTCATAATGTAATCTATCTCGCTAGCCAACATCTTCATGATAATGTAATCTATCTCGCTAGCATCCGAAGAATCATCTTTTCATGATAATGTAATCTATCTCGCTAGCCAATTCTTCATGATGTAATCTATCTCGCTAGCCAATGTCTTCATGATGTAATCTATCTCGCTAGCCAACATCTTCATGATAATGTAATCTATCTCGTACTACCCAATATCTTCATGATAATGTAATCTATCTCGCTAGCCAACATCTTCATGATAATGTAATCTATCTCGCTAGCCAATATCTTCATGATAATGTAATCTATCTCGCTAGCCAATATCTTCATGATAATGTAATCTATCTCGCTAGCCAACGTCTTCATGATAATGTAATCTATCTCGCTAGCCAATATCTTCATGATAATGTAATCTATCTCGCTAGCCAATGTCTTCATGATAATGTAATCTATCTCGCTAGCCAATATCTTCATGATAATGTAATCTATCTCGCTAGCCAATGTCTTCATGATAATTTAATCTATCTCGCTAGCCAATATCTTCATGATAATGTAATCTATCTCCACTAGCCAACGCCTTCATGATAATGTAATCTATCTCACTAGCCAACATCTTCATGATAATGTAATCTATCTCACTAGCCAACATCTTCATGATAATGTAATCTATTCTGACTTAGCCAATATCTTCATGATAATGTAATCTATCTCGCTAGCCAATGTCTTCATGATAATGTAATCTACCTCGCTAGTCAACGTCTTCATGATAATGTAATCTATCTCGCTAGCCAATATCTTCATGATAATGTAATCTATCTCGCTAGCCAACGTCTTCATGATAATGTAATCTATCTCGCTAGCCAAGCGTCTTCATGATAATGTAATCTATCTCTAGCCAAGCGTCTTCATGATAATGTAATCTATTTCGCTAGCCAATATCTTCATGATAATGTAATCTATCTCGCTAGCCAACGTCTTCATGATAATGTAATCTATCTCGCTAGCCAACATCTTCATAATGTAATCTATCTCGCTAGCCAACATCTTCATGATAATGTAATCTATCTCGCTAGCCAATATCTTCATGATAATGTAATCTATCTCGCTAGCCAATGTCTTCATGATAATGTAATCTATCTTGCCAGTAAATGTACTGACGCAACTGCAACAAATCTAACCAGTTTTAAGAGCTGACGATATTGCAATGTATCTTCCCAGTCAAGGGTCTGTCAATATTGCAACCTTTCACATCAAAAAACAATTTTGCACACTATAATTTGTGTATCTTTCTTTTCTGACATTTAAATTGGATTCCCATTATCATTGCAATTCTCATGTAGTAATAAAATTGAGCAAAATTACATTATAATACCATGACTGCACACACAACATTAGACTGGGGAAGACTGAGCACACAGTGGCCTGCCTATCATCCTATGAGGTTAGTTTAATGAACCAATAACCAATAACAAAACAATAATGCATTAATATCAAATGTGTATAACAGTACATAAGCAGAAATATATATCAATAAAAATTCATATTTTAACTCCCTGTGGACCAAACGCCACACTACAGGGTTTTAGGTTGGACGTTTTACCAGGAGCCACACTAAAGGGCGTTTTTTATTCTAAACACAAATGGCTTGTACAAGCATGGCTTTTGCCCTGGTTCACTAAGAGTTAACCTGCCTATAGTGTTACATAACAAAAGTGCATGCTGTTGAATTAACATTGACATGAATACCAATGATCAAAAATCACTGAAGAAGAATACATTAAAATTATGTAGAAGCTTGCCAGTATGGTGCCGGTGCCCACAGAGGAAGCAAAGAATAGTACCACTGCAACCCACAATGCATAAGAGGCAACTGATGTAGGCCCTAGGATGCTACCCTAGTAAATAAAAAGCAGCGCAGAAATCGGATGAGTTGGCTTACTTGTAGGTGCATAACTGGCACAACGTACAAGTGCTCTTAGACTCAGATCACATACAAATCTCACAGAGTGATTGACAAGTGGTCGGTATGGAGTGTTTGAAGAAGAAGATGTAGAAGCCTCATGAACAAACCAAAAAAAACTGCTTATATTTCAAAATAAATATTGAATGTACTACAGAATTTGCAACATGTTCCCAACAGCAAAATAACTAAACAAGGTTTTATTCAAAAGTGCAGACTAACAGAAAAGAGAGCTAACTTGAAGATGTATATATTTCAGCAACAAGTCTTCCTTTCTAGAGCATGCTGTTTCATTTTGATTTTATATTTTCCTCTTCTATATGTTTATTTTTCAGTAATATTGTACCCATCTCTTGTGCCAAAGGTACCAGGTTCACTTTCTCGTGAAGCCATCTGGATATTTTTCCAGAGATGCTAGATCTCAGTGTAGGTGACATTGAGTTCCTAGCCCTATTGGAGATGGACAATAAAACGTAGGTCCTGTGTTCAATTTGAGCAAGTAAAAGAACCATTGGCAGTTCAAAATCGAGAAGAGCAGGCCGGAAAGCCACTGCCCGGCAAAAGTCATTAGAAAAGATTAAAAATAAAATTTCTACAAAAATATCTCTTCAAAAATACATCGGGGACCCTCACCAGTGATACAGAGTTTGTGCACTGCCACTGAGATCTTTCTGTGTAAGAAAGAGATCGGAGCACACATGGTTCCTCACTGAAGTGCAATGTTGATGGTCTATCAATCAATCAATCAGTATTGGACAGTCATAGTGTTCTGTCATCTTGAGTGAAACCTGCATGGGAAACAGAAAAAAGGATGCCACAAATATATCTGGAGTCTTCTTGAGGAACTGTAGGATGTCATAATATCCTGAGAAGGGCCCTCAAGAAAATGACTAGAGACCAGGGAAAGTGGAGGATAACTGTTGTGGGCCTATGCTCCAAAAGGAACAGAGAGAAATAAGCATAATGTTCTATAATTTAGGATGTTTTTCAAAGTCATGAGTGTATGATACTGAATAATACAATACATAATATTCGCATTTCTAACTGAACCTCATTAAATCATTAATACCAAATATGTATAACAGGACATAAACAAATATTTATAACAATATATCAATAAAAAACAATTTTTAAAAAACTGTCCTTAGCGCCTGTAATACCGCTTTTTAGGTGGTGTAGGACAGGAGGGGGAGGGACATGTGCCTGTGGAAGTTAACTCTTTTCATGCTTTTACCGCACATTGCGCCATAGGGGAATTCCGTTGAAAGCCATTTGTCGTTGCTTCCCTTATAAGAAGTCTTTCTAGTTTTACTTCTACAACTTTTTAACCTTGTTACTCTAATATGTTGTCCAGTTTTCTTCAAATTAGTATATAACAAGATATATATATATATATATGTTTATATATTTGACAGTAGTTATGATTTTTATTTTTAATTGCTTTTTTTTTGCCTCCTTGAATTAACTTTTAAAAATTGAGGAAATAACTACGTGTGGAAGAGTTAATAGTAGCATGGCTAGTGCAGTTGGGCAAAACTGTTCAGGTTAGGAATTTTGTTATGTCCCGACAGGAAAAAACTCTTGACCTTACCGTGGATTGGACCCAGATCTCCCACATTGGAGCAGCGTTCTAATCCATTTGGCCAGACGATTCACAACAGATCAATATTTTTTTTTCCGATCCAGAAGCACTTGAGCTTTTCAGCTCTTCGGCTCGGTGTCATGGACATTGTAACCGTTCAGTTCGGTGCCATGAACACCGTAAATCTGGGAAATCTGTGGCTTTTTCTGCCATCCCGCGGAATTGAACCCACACACACAGGAGGATAGTCACCGTAGTCCAACGCGCTACGAACACGCTGGGCAGACGGGCAACAGATCAATAATAAATCATATATTACACTTATATATCATTACATAACAATATTGCATGTTGTTGAATTAACAATGAGATGAATACAGTCTTGGCTAATGAAGGCAGTATGCCACAGAAGAAATATTCCAATCAATATCTTTCTCGCTCTCTCTATATCCTGTAATGCCCCTGGCACTTAGAGCAGCAACAAATGTATACTATTATTCTCTGTTCTTGGCAGTCCGCCATATTGTGTTCCAACTATGATTCATTTCTTTCAGTTTCTTTTGTTCTAATGTTCTCCTCCAGGTCATTTTGGGTATTCCACGTTTTCGTTTACCCTCTGGTGTTCATCTTAGTGCAGTTTTCGTTACAGAGTTAGTCATACTGATTATAAAATGTCACATTCATTTCCAGCGTCTCTTTTGGATGATGGTGCTCATATTCTCTTGCGGACACTGTACAAGCAGTTCTTGGTTAGAAATAGTATCTAGCCATAACATACGTAAGATCTTTCGCAGACAAGTTCAATATCTTTACAACAGGTCATTGGGTTAAATTCACTCAACAGACCGCCCATGTGTTGCTAGGCCCTCAAAGGAGCAAAGAATAGTAACACTGCGACCTACAAGGCATGTTGTAAAAGGCGACTGATGTAGTGGCCTAGGAAGCTACCCTAGTAAATAAAAAGCGTCCCAAAAATCAGATGTGATAGCCTACTTGTATGCGCATAACTGGCACAATGTACAATCAAGGAATGGAACTGACCTGTCTACCTCCTGTATACTTGGTTGTATAAATGTAATGTGACAAGGTAATTCACACCCTATCATCTACACAGGTTGATATGCTAGCATTCATTTCATGTTATTCTGTAGTTCACACAGATAGCAGTGTAGTTTCCTTTCCAGTGTTGTTATCAGTTTTATAAGGACTAGCATCATTGTATTTCGGACATGTTCATAGGTGCTTCGATCGTCGCCACAACAAATTCATACCCTCCGTTCTTCAAATCAACCACTATCTTAATGTTCTTGTGAACATCATATAAAAGTGAGGATAGTTGCCAAATCCTCTCCATCCTGCAGTCAACACTTTTGTGCTTTTCCACATTTAATAATAACATCGCAAAAGATGGAGCGATGGCATCAAGAACAACCTTAAGAAAATGAATAACAACTTACAAAGTGCCTTAGAACAGGCACAACACAGGATCACTACATTCCCGGCCTAAAAAGCAACACTTATATAAAGAAGTAAATTGTGGAAGAGAAGAAGAATAACAACATTATACAGAGACATCCATATATCCCCTCATAAACAGAATTGTAATGCTATACATCAAAGCAAAAAAAAACTAAACAAATTTCATCACGCATAGTAACTCTGTACATTAATTTGGTATCCTTTACCACAAAGAGCGAACAATCTTTCTTGCAAACAATGCCCTGACTCAAATGGGCAGAAGTATGGACAGAGCTGATATCATCAATGCAGTACGCTCTCAATTATGTGACATAGGCAAGTCTCAGACACTGGAACGAGTTCGAGAATTAGGCGTTAAGTTTGGACATGCCAAACAGTGTCGTCTTCGTGGTAGAGAGAGAAGATATAGTAATCAACTTCTCATGGGTACGGTGAGCAAATGGACTTTGGGATGGCTGCTGCAGCGGAGGACAGAGCATGCATGGGAATGTACAATGTGCCATGAAGTTGATCGCATAACATAACATAACAGAGGTTCAAAGAATTGGAAGGGATGGCAGGAGAGAGGAAGAGCTGGAAGAAGTTTGTTGAAGACCTGTGCTCTGGTGAAGACCACAGAGAGCCACACTGAGAAAATATATTATGAGTACAGAGCAAGAGGAAGACCACGCAAAATATGGAGCGAAGGCATCAAGAACTGCCTAAGAAAATGAATATCAGCTTACAAAGTGCATTAGAACAAGCACACACAAGATCACTACATTTCCACCTCAACAATTCTATAAAGAATTAAATGGTGGAAGAGAAGAAGAAGCAACTTAATTTGAGAAGTTCAAGCAGTGCTCATTCTCAAAAGCAATAACTCAGGGCTGGCTCAAGAGACTGTAGCTCTCCAGGGCAAGACTCTAAACAGTTCATAGTTTACATTGGTAATGAATGCAAGAACAATAACAAAATCATCATCATCAAATAGCCTGTCCTGAGCAGAACTTTGCCACCCCAAAATCCTCCGAATTTCTCTCTCTCATAGGCCAGATGTCCTGCCTCTGCAGCCGTCATGTTCAATCCATCAGTTACATCATAATCCATCTTCTGTGTGGTCTTAGTCCTCTTCTCTTTGTCAGTATGCCTCCTTCCATGATGGTCTTCTCAGCCCTTCATGTCTTTTTATATGTCCAAAATACCTCAATTTTCTTGTTCTTATTTGTAGCATCAGCCAGTGTTCTTTGATAACCAAATCACATTCTGAAAACACCAAATCTTGTTCTCTCTGGAGGTTTGTTCAGAGCGGCACTGAGTGACAGTCCGATTACTGAGCGAGTATCGACAGGATCAATGACACCATCGTCCCACAACCTGAATGAGACAATAAAATAGATTGTTATAAGAGTTAATGGATATGTTTGTCCTAATTTTGTAATTTGGTGAGCGTCTGTAGCTCAAGCGGTAGTGAGCTCGATCACAAACTCAAGTGTACCTGGTTCAAACCCCATGGTGAGTAAGTTTGGAAGCAAATTCGTTTCCATGGGATTTTTACAAAAGGTAAAAATAGAACTCACCGTTCAGAAAGCAATGGCAAACTACTGAACATATAAGTGGTGCCTACAAAATCAACGAATCGTTTACTGTGGTTTATGGCTACGTCCTGTAAAGGATATGCCACAATTTTCATTTTTCAATGTTTTCTGTAAGAGCAAAGGACAATTTTCAATGTTTTCTGTAAGAGCAAAGGACATTTTTCAATGTTTTCTGTAAGAGCAAAGAACAATTTTCAATGTTTTCTGTAAGAGCAAAGGACATTTTTCAATGTTTTCTGTAAGAGCAAAGGACATTTTTCAATGTTTTCTGTAAGAGCAAAGGACAATTTTCAATGTTTTCTGTAAGAGCAAGGACATTTTCAATGTTTTCTGTAAGAGCAAAGGACAATTTTCAATGTTTTCTTAACAGGACATTTTCAATGTTTTCTGTAAGAGCAAAGGACAATTTTCAATAACTTACTTATTGTCTTCATGCCTGGTAGCGCATTTTGATTTTCCAGATTCTCAAGGATTGTTGCCAGAGATATCTTCTTCTTCTGCATTCGCCCACTTTGAATTCAGGTGTTAGCCATGATGTCTGGTATGGCGCTTCTGACTCATTTTTGCGCGAAGGCCTGCTTATACCATTTGAATGGTGTCCCCCGCCATACAGGTGTGCCTTCATTGACTTCAGAGGTACTTGAAGATTTGATTCTTCAAGTGTAATCTTTTCAGGTAACCTGTAGTCTGAACCACTTGCTGTGAGTCCTTGTACCCTCGGAACTTTTACGATCAGTGACAATTAGTGAAGTGTGACTTCTCTATAAAATTTACCAACGCCAGAGATATAAAAGTTTGTGCTTTGTGCAATACTCTTGGTAGATGGCATGTCATTCGGGTGGAGAGGGGCTGAGAGATATGTGGAAAACCTGGTGCAATGAAGTCAATCCTTTGTCTTTAGAATCTTTAGGTTGGTTTTCTTACCGAGGTTTCCTTCCCAGTTACTAGAATTTATAACGAATTTTCTTCCTTTTATATAATCGTTATAAGAAATAACATTAGTCGCCCGAGTGGTTACCGGGCCCAAATTTGGGGTGTAAAGAATAGAACCACTGTTACCTGCCATGCATGTCGAAGAGGCGACTAAGGAGGTTTGGCTGAAATCGGATGCACTGTCCTAAACGGTAGAAGTCTATGCGTTTAGGGGCCTACCAAACCAATGTGCACCGATACACGTTCTTGGCAAAGATCAAACATATCACAAAGAGTGATTAAAATTGGTCGAAAGAACGAACGCAAAGAAGAAGATAACATTAGTTCCATCTGTTGCCCAACTCCATCTTGCTGAGAAAGCATCACCAAATGGTTTGTAACTGCTTATTTGAGTAACTTTGGAACAAGAGGTAGGCACCTAACCTCTACGCCATAGAGACACCCTAAATCTGAGAAGTTCTATGTAGTAGGACATGAAGCGAATCAGATCACTGAAGATGGATACCATCACACTGCAACATAAACGGTAACGAGGAAGCCGACAGGATAGCAAAAGAAGGAGGCGACTACCGCAGACTGATCATGAGATCAGCTATGAGGAGGCCAGGACAACCATCGGTTGGCAGTACAATAAAAATGGTCGAAAGACCACCCACAACACAACAGCAGTGATGGGTACTATGGTCTGTCTCGTAGTGAACAAGTTGCCATATTCCGCATCCGTACCGGCCATAACAGACTCTGGGCCCACATGTTTAACAAATTTAAGATTGGCACAACTAGCCTGTGCCACCGTCAACAGGCAGACATGACGGCAGAGCCCATACTGCAAGACTGCTAGCTGTTAGCAGCCTGAGAAAAGAAACCTGGTCCGATAAGACAGAGCTGCAGAAGTTGACGGAGGGACGGAGTCCCTAAAAGCAACAGTAAAATTCATGATAAGATTTGGTTCATCATTCTAGGCGACGATCGCAAGAGAGAGAACGAGAGATCACTGAAGTTACTGGAACAGAAAAAGTGAAGAAACCAAAGAATCTTAAAAGAAAACTTAACAAAGAAAACATTTTATAGCTAAATCAGTCACCAAAAAAAGGATTCAGAAATCAGTGTGTTACCTAGCACTGGCATAATATGGGCTGCCCTCCTCTTCATACTTGGCAAGGATTGGGCCTTTCAGATTGTTCTCCATTTCTTCAGTCCACTGAAATTAGCATAGTCACATTTGAAAAATTAAGTTCAAAGCATGTATCATATAAAAATTAAGTTGCCATTTATTTATTTATTTTGTTCCTACTTTGACTGCATATATGATAAGACATTTATAGAATGGGCTTTTGTGTGCGATTCATAGACATTGTCTTTCATTGCCTCTGTTATCTCTGAGGTCCACATTTTGAGTGGCCAGCCTTCTGCTTTGTATCCACAGTATTGGAGTATCATTGTTCTTTGGGGCGCACTGTCCATTGTTAATTTGTTTATGTGGCTGAACCATTTAATTTGTTGTTTCTTGATGAAGTTTAGTACTGATGGTGTACCCACTTCTTTCCTGATATCTTCATTTCTAAACTGGTCTCTTCTTGATACTCCCAGCATTCTGTGTAGGCACTTCGAATACATAACTTGGTTCTGCAAGATGAAAAAACCATGAAACAAGCCCCAGTAGATCAACCATCACAGAACGGAAGTTATTAGCCAAAACACACTAAAACACATGCTTGGGATGTCCAATGTACGATGAAAATGATCATCAAACAACGAAAAATCTGAAGCGAACAAAGCATAATTCAAAGAAATAACAAAATATGATTTCATTATTCTATTCTCACTAAAAATCAATGTTACCTGTTTTCCCTCCCTCTGTCTCTGTTCTCTGCTAATTTGAGCCATAACATTTGCTGCTTGTTCCCCTCCCATTACTGAAACCCTGGCATTTGGCCACATGTACAGAAAGTTTGGTCTGAAAATGTGAAATAGAAAAATTCAAAAGCAGTGAGTTAATTACTAAAATGCTAATTACTGAACAGAATTGCCACTACATGTAAAATGGATATCAGTGTGTACAAAATCAAAGCTCTTCTTCATTGAATGCACCATATTAACCACTTGTTAACCACTCTGTGTGATTTCTATGTGATCTGAGCCTAAATGCGATTGTGCATTGTACCAGCACATCCAAATTTTCTGTGATGCTTTTTATTTACTAGGGTAGCTTCTCTAGGTCCTACATTGGCCACCTCGACGGCATGCCTTGTAGGTCGCAGTGGTACTATTCTTTGCTTCCTTCGAGACCCAGCACCACACAGTTGGAAAAAAAAAATATTTCAAAGTAATGATAATGATTTATTGATTGACTGATTGATTGATCATTATCACTGCATTTTGGTGAATGCCCGCGTTCCCAGCGTGTTCGTAGTGCGTTGGACTGCGGGTGGCAAGCCCTCTGTGAGTGCGGGTTCAATTCCACGCGCTGGCAGAAAAAGCCACAGGTTTCCCAGATTTACGGTGTTCGTGGCACCGAGCCGACGAGCTGAAAGTTCAAGTGCTTCTGGATCAGAAAAAAAAATGTTGGTGAATAGTAATTCGCTCTACAATCTCTTACTACACAAGAAGATGCTGTTGTTTACAATGATGGGTGAACGCTCATGCATTACACTAATCTATAACCTTGGTGAAACACGTAAAAACTGTAGTTTTACAAAATACAAAAACAATAACAATACACAACAACGTTTCGACCAAAAGTCCTTTATCAAGCAAAGGATACAATAGAAGTGACGAATTTCACTTTTTTCACAGCACACTACATATAGAATACAACAATAAGGGTGAAAAATGAAAATCTGTGACTAAAAAAAAGCAACAAAATAAATGCAAAAAACTAGAAGTGGAAAAAAGAAGATAATAAAAATCAAATAACATATATACATTTAACACCTACACATATAGAATATGGAGCATGAGAAGAGAAAGTACTAAGAAGCATAGGAATGTAGTGCATTGAGTCCATAAGGTCGCAAGGTACCATTTAACGGTATAAAACGATTCTCTAGAACTGCATTCTTCCCTTATATCGATCATATAATCCGTAACTTAATGAACATCTGAATACTTACGAAAACGATCGACCACACATGCCATAGTTTCCTGCTCCATATGATCCTCCGATAATGACTGTAATTTTAGGCACTTTAGCACAAGAAACAGCTGTGACCATTTTTGCTCCATGTTTAGCAATACCTCCAGCTTCAGCCTCCCTTCCAACCATGAAACCTTGAAAGAAAAAAGATAGTTTAATTTTGTTACATGGAAAACAAGTACCAAAATAAACAGTCACATAAGAGGCTTCAAGGTAAGATATCTCAGAAGAATTCTCCTAATTCGCTATCACCAGCAAATACCAAATATTAATATCACAAAGGCACAAGCATCAACAATATCAAGGAGGAAATATAATGTAGGAGATGAAAGCGTTTGGGACACATATTAAGAATGCAGAAGACCAAACATTGAGATCACCCGCGACAGGCATAAACAATATCAACGAGGAAATAAAACGTAGGAGATGAAAGCATTTGGCGGCTAAGGAGGTTTGGCTGAAATCAGATTCATGTGTCCTAAACGTGTAGAGGTCTATGCGTTTAAGGGTCTACCAAACCAATGTGCTACGTATACATATTCTTGACAAAGATCAAACATATCACAAAGAGTGATTAAAATTGGTCGTATAGAACGAACGCAAAGAAGGACACATATTAAGAATGCAGAAGACCAGACACCCTTGTGTGGTTTTGAAATGGATTCCAGGACGCAAGAGAGGTAGGGGCGACCTAGAGAGACATGGAGATGAACTGTAGACAGAAAAAGAGAAGAGGAGGAAAGACCTGGAATGAACCAAGCTGGCTTGCTTAAGACAGATCTGGTTGGAGAAAGTTTGTTGATGCCTTATGCTTCAAGGGGAGTTAAGAGAGGAAGAAGTTTAGTTTTGTCATCAGATCATCATCACTGCATGTTGAACCTATTAATCCATTTAAAAAGCTAGTTTTATCTCAAAGTCTTGCAGCATAAGCTGGGATAGTCTCAAAAAATAATGTACAAATTCCTACAAAATATTTTCACCATCTTCTAAATTATATCAGGGACCCTTGCCGGTGCTACAGAGTTTGTGCACTACCGCTGAGATCTTCCTGTGTAAGAAAGAGATCAGAGCACACATGGTTACTTACTGAAGTGCAATGATGATGGTTCTATCAATCAATCAATCAATAAGTGCTCTGATCTCCTCCTCAGGATATATCATAATTTTAAGTGTATAATTTCACACAAACACTGCCATTTATGTGAGTCCACTTGAACATTGCAGGTAAAAATGTTGACCAGCACGAACGATTTCTCGGACTACATTTTAACAGCATGAAGTTGCAATTATTCAGTATTCCATCAAGACATGTCCACCTCCGACACAAAAATACTAGCACAAACGAGAATTACTAGACACATATGTCTTCTGTTGTAGAAACATTTAAAACCAGTCAAGTATAACAAAATTAAGGACGACCGGAGACATTGCAAGACAGGCAATGTGTTGGAACATGCACTGAAAGAGGAATAGGGGGAGATCAAGACATACCTGGAGAAGAAAGCTGGAGATTGATATGAAAAGGATAGGTAAAATATGGAAAGAATTGGAAGGGATGGCAGGAGAGAGGAAGAGTTGGAAAAAGTTTGTTGAAGACTTGTGCTACATTGGGAGTTGAAAGGTGAAGAAAAAGAAGAAGCATAGTAAACCATTGCCAGTCACATTTCCTGAAAAACTATGATGTTGGCCCTATACACAAGCATTTCGAGAATGAGCATGCTTTGACTAACACTTGAACAACTCCAGCACAGATACACTGATGGACAACAGAATACGAGTATTGTTTATGTCCAAAGGGGCATATTTCAGATGTATTCTCCAAACGCCAGCTCACCGATCTTGTCTTAACTTATGTCCTTTTCTGTTTCTGCATTTATTTTCGCCATGTTGTAACTAATCAAATCAAAACAAACCATAATCACACACCAATAACAAACACGAAGAAATACTGCAGCACAGAAGCACAAACTTTATAGCGCCATCGAAGATCCACAATGAATGGACTTCTGATTCCCTTGGCATAACTTTCTTCATAAGAGGGATGAAATTAACATCCCCTCTAAACATATATGAAACCAAACTAGTAGCTGTAGTAGAGTATAAAAGCAGGACTGCATAATATTTTATCCAGAATGGCAAGTTGCGGTAGGAGTGGATGTCATCTATAGAGTTTTCCAGCCTCCAGAGACTCATGTGGACTGTCCTGGGCATGGTGGTGTTCGTGGCAATGAGTGAGTGGACAGGCTTGCATTGAAAGCACCAATTGTTGGGGAGTTTAGGATGGATAAGGGGGATGTTCTTTGATTTCTTGGCGACATACTGTTGGATGAGAATACTAAAATTGACGTTGAATCAATCCAGCGATTTAAGGAGTTCGGAATTACACGTTGTACAGGTAGAGCTGAATGCTTGAGGGGCTGAGAGGGGAGTGTGTTAAACCAGCAAGCCACAGAAGCCATCAGTATTCATACCCTTCCACATCTGTTGGAGCAGACTGAGCACCTATTGGTCTGCCCAGAGTGCTGTGACATCAATTCACTAACCAATTTTTTTTTTTAGATCCAGAAGCACTTGAGCTTTCAGATCTTCGCTCGGTGCCATGGACATGGTAACCCTTCGTTCGTGCCACAAACACCATAAATCTGGAGAATCTGTGGCTTCAAAGAGCAATGCTGCTCGATACAATGGGTACAAAGCAAAAGGCCGGCCATGCAAAAGATGGACCCCAGAGATAACAAAGGCGACGAAATACACTATCTACAAAGCGCATACAAGGGCCCGTTCTAGAAATCTCTTCGTTACCTGATGCTGTGAGGCAATCAGGATTCGAGAAAAGAAAGAAAGAAAGCACTGGGCCGAAGGGCAAGAGCTCAAGTGCCGCTGGATCATTGAAGAAGAAGATGGGGCAAAACAAAGGACAAAATCCACCCGAGTGGTTACCGGGCCCAAGTTTGGGGTGTAAAGAATAGAACCACTGTTACCTGCCACGCATGTCGTAAGAGGCGACTAAGGAGGTTTGGCTGAAATCGGATGCACATGTCCTAAACGTGTAGAAATATATGCGTTTAGGGCCTACCAAACCAATGTGCAACGTATACACGTTCTTGGCAAAGATCAAACATATCACTAAGTGTGATTAAAATTGGTCAGTAAAGAAACAACGAAGAAGAAAAGGACAAAATCGGAAGTATATGCACAAATTACAAGTATGATACATACCTGTGATATTCTGTAGGAAAAGAAGAGGAATATTCCGTTGA
This sequence comes from Arion vulgaris, assembly GCA_020796225.1. Taxonomy (NCBI): domain Eukaryota; kingdom Metazoa; phylum Mollusca; class Gastropoda; order Stylommatophora; family Arionidae; genus Arion; species Arion vulgaris. Next base: position 65,354,668 of record CM036755.1, on the reverse strand, counting down.
CAGCAAAGTTCTATGAAATGTGTACCCTGTAAAATAAAGACATAGCACCTTGGTCAGAAAAGCTGTTATATTCTGTATATTATAATATATCTTGTCTATATTTCATTCCTGTGTAAAATATATATTTAACAAGCATATATTTGAATAGTGACAAGTGATAACTGTTATAAGAAGAGAAGATGGAGATCTTGATGAGAAATGATCAACGAATATAAAAGCAGGCATTGAAGTGGAATGCAAAGGGTTCAAGAAAGAGAGGACGACCTAAGGAGACCCTGAAATGAAATTTGCTGAGAGAGGCAAGAAATATCGGTCTCAGTTCCATGGAGGAGATTGAGCGAGTTGCCCAGGATAGAGTGGTATGGAGAAATTACTTGCAGGCCCTATGTAACGTATAACGAGAGGAATTATTATTATTATATATTTGAATAGTACAATTGTTTCAGGATTGGTTGATTGATTGATTGGACCATCATTATTGCACTTCGTTGAGTAACCATGTGTGCTCTGATCTCTTTCTTACACAGGAAAATCTCCGCTACAGTGCACGAACTACGAAGCACTGGCGAGGGTCCCTGATGTAATTTTGAAGATGGTGAAGATATATTTGTAGGAATTTTATTTTTAATGAATTTTGCCCGGGCAGCAGCTTTCCAGCCTGCTCTTCTCGATTTTAAACTGCACTGTTAAACAGAATAGTCGAAAATAGAAATTGGTGGAGAGTGGTAGTTGTAACCCTATGTTCTGCTGGGAACAAGAGAACTTAGTAATAATGGTATAAAAAAGTAAGCTTCTTACCTTCAATGCTGACTCGGAAAACAGTACCCCATTGTTTCCAATAATACCTACAGGGTAACCCCATAATCTGGCAAAACCTGAATAATGGAAAACAAAATTGGGCAAACAATTGCACATATACTTTAAAAAAAAAGAAATTATGCTAGGAATTTTCAAAAACAAAGCTTTTAAAATCCTAAATAAAATGTTAAACTTAATGTAATATATAATGGTCAAGTATAGCATGTCCCTTGCTGATCGTCGCTTTCATCACAACCCGCCTGAAAAGCTCTCTGTCTCTAGCACATTCTTCCACCTCCTCCAGTGGTCATGCTCAAGGTTTCTTTGATGTCCTGCTGCCACCTTCGTCTTGTTTGTCCCTTACCTCAAACTCCATGAACCATGCATCCAATACTGTTCTCTCCAAACTACTATGACGTTTACTTGGCCACAATATTTCATATTGCAGGACATGATGTTATTTATAAGCCAATGCTCCTCAACATGCAGGTCTTGTAGGATGTCTGCTTTTTTTCTTTTCTCTGTACCAAGATTTTCTTCTTCTTCGAACGCTCCATATCAACCACTTGTTCTGAGCCTAAGAACAATTGTACATTGTACCAGTTATGTGCCTACAAGTAGGCCAGCAAATCCGATTTCTGCGATGCTTTTTATTTATTATGGTAGCTTCCCTAGGCCTCTATCTCAGTCACCTCTTGCAACATGCTTTATAAGTCATAGTGTCACTATTCTTTGCTCCCCTCGAGCCCCGGCAACCATAGGCGCAGGATGTTCTAAATTCTACTCAGGTAGCAGTTTTTCATCCAGCTCTTCTAGAATTTGAACCGCCAAGGATTCTTTTATGTGCTCATCTTGAACGCTGGACCCATGTTTTCTCATCAGTCTCTGATAGGACTAGGAACTTGATCTCACCTACAATGAGATCAGGGATTTCTTGAAAAATATCCTGATAGCTTCACAAGGGAGTGAACCGAATACCTTTCTAACGAGAGGGGAACATCTAACCTCAACAGCACAAAGACCCCCATAAGAAAAAGTACCAGAGTTTGGATATATCTCACTGTAATCAGAATACCAGACGAAATAATAAACATTATTAAGAGCCTCTATGATGGTTCACAGTGTGCAGTTCGCACTGATGGACTCAGCGACTGGTTTATGGTTGAAACCGGAGTAAAGCAATCAATCCCGTATTCTATCTCCGCTATTGTTTGAAGTGGTCATTGACTGAGTGATGCAAAAATGTTGCAGGGGCGAAACTAGCATCGATTGGGTAGAAAATAGTCAACTAGAAGATTTGAATTTTGCAGATGATATTGCCTTGTTAAGTAGAAACAACGAAGATATGCAAAGAAAACAGACAACTTGTCATCTATAACATCAAAAGTTGGACTGCAGATAAGCTATGAAAAAACAAATATAATGAAGACACCTATGGCAAGTAATGCAGATATCACACTGGAATCTAAAATGATAAAAATAACAGAGCAGTTCACCTATTTAGGTAGCAATTTTGATTGTACAGGAAATGTTAAAAGAAATTATGATACGAATTGGCAAAGCAACATCAGCTTTTAAAAGTTTAAATAAAATATCAACTGCAAGTTATATAGTATTAAAACTAAATTACGAATTTTCAATTCAAATGTTGTATCAATCCTAACATATGCCATTGAGAGTTGGAAAAATGACTAAAGATATAGAAAGCAAGTTGAATGCATTTGAAAATAGATGTCTGCGAAAAATAATGAATATAAAAAGGAATGAATTCAGGAGAAGTGATGAAATCAGAGACATGTCTGGTCAACCACTACTGACAACTGTTATAAGAAGGAGAAGTTGGAGATATGTTGGGCACACCTTGAGGAGAAGTGATCAAAGAATATCAAAGCAGGCATTGAAGTGGGATGCAAAGGGTTCAAGAAAGAGAGATTGATCTAAAGAGGCCCTGAAACGAACTTTGCTGAGAGAGGCAGGAAATATTGGTCTGCTCCATGGAGGAGATTGAGTGAGTTGCCCAGGATAGAGCGGTATGGAGAAATTACTTGCAGGCCCTATGTAACGTATAACGGACCGAGAGAAATTATTATTATTTATTATTAATCAGAAAATATATTTCACTCATTCTCTGAAGATAAATTACCAGTAAAACTATGCAATACCCAATGCACCAATAAAATAGAATTGAGTTGTATAATTAGTCACCTCTTCTTCTTCTTCTTCACCTCTAGGGAGGCATAGATCCGCACCCAAGGCTTTCCAAGCCCTCCTATCCAAGATCATTCTCTCCAAATCTCTCCATTCCCCATTTTCTCAGGTATTCCTGGTTCTTCCCTTCCTTGGTATACCCTTCTTCTTCCTTGGGTAGCAAGCTATAAATTTCCCTGATTGTGGTTTCTTTAGCTATCTGGTGTTTTTTTTTTACAAAGAGGGGTAGCTAGTCCCACGCCTAAGTTAGCGACTTACCAGTTATTAATGTTTCTCCATATTTTGCTTTAAATTCATCAAATATGCTACCATCAACTATCCGGGCTATCACCTGCAGGAAAAGTGAAAATAGACAAAAAAGCTATAGAAAAATCAAATTAGATGAACACATTTACTTATCAAATAGCTTGTCCTGAACAGATATTTGTCACCCTAACAGTCTTTTGGAGTTTTCTCTCTCATAGGCCAGATGTCCTGCTCTCGCCAATATGCTCAAATCATTAGTTACATACTGAATTAATCTTCTCCGTGGTCTTCCTCTTCTTCTATTTGTCGAGATGCCTCCTTCCATAATGGTCTTCTCAACCCTTCCTTTTATTTATATGTCCAAAAAGCCCGTCTGCCCAGCGTGTTCATAGCGCGTTGGACTACGGGTGACTATCCCTCTGTGTGTGCGGGTTCAATTCCGCAGGATGGCAGAAAAAGCCACAGATTCCCCAGATTTACGGTGTTCGTGGCACCGAACCGAAGGGTTACGATGTCCATGGCACCGAGCCGAAGAGCTGAAAAGCTCAAGTGCTTCTGGATCGGAAAAAAAAATATGTCCAAAATATTTCAGTTTTCCCCTCCTCATTTGTAACATCAGCCAGTTTTCTGTGATTTTGAGTTCTTTCTGGATAAACAAAGAGAGGAGTGTATTTAACAAGTAAGCCACAGGAATCATCAGTATGCATGCCCTTCAACATCTGTTGGGAAAGACTGAGCACCTATGGGTCTGCCTGGAGTATTCTAAAGTCGGTTCAGTAACCAATAACCAATATAAGAATGCAAAGGAACAAATTAAAAATCGATAATAATCAGAATGTATTACAATAAGTTTTGATCTAATGTGACTGAACAAATCAAGGCGCAGTTTGCAGCATATGGCCAAACAGGACAGACAAATGAGAGCAAACTGTAGCACTTAGTAGTCTCAATGTGTTAATGCAATAAAACGCCAGAATAAATCTGAAGTTTACAAATAAAGAATTATGTTGTAAATGAGTGTAAATAGGCATCAATACGTAACATAATAATTAAGGGTTGTGGATATGATTCGTAAAGTCAAAACAGAAATGGTGAGACGGTGCTTGGTGGATGTAGTGGTGCAGACAGGGATCAGAGATATCATCTTCATTTTCATCTCTGAGCACGCTGGAGTCGGAGGGTAATGAACGAGCTCATAGATTGGCTGGCATGGCTATGATTTCAGAGGGCACTGCAATGCAATGAAATGACATTATTAACACACTGAGTCTTTCCTAACAGAGGAGTTTCAGGGTTGTGAATCCTAGGCGATGACCAGATTGAGAGAGGTGGATGTTGATATTGGTACAGCCTGAATAAAATGACATACCAAATAAGCAAAAATATTAATTAATCAACATCAAACTGGCATGTTGGTCCGGTGGACGTTCCTGGATCTGTTGAGGTGGAGATCGGAGCACCTATGGACATGTCCGAAGTGTTATGATGATAGTCTTCATATAACTGATAACAGTTGTCCCATACTACCTTACTACATAACGACAGGTGAAGAGATTTAAAAAGAGCTGCAACAACGGAAATCTCTTATGGAGGCCTTATGTGTCAAATGGGAAACAAAGAGAATACAGATATAGATAATGGCATAGAAAAAAATGACCCCTTTTTCATACCTTTAGGTATATTGGAGAACATGGTGTTAAGCCCGTATTCTCATTGACTGTTGGCACACGATGGATGATGTGGTCAACATGCCAGCCACCTTTACTTCCAGTGCTTTTCCTGGTTACCCAATTGAGGCTGGGTGGACCTGAGAGCAGTAGAGCCGATTACTAATTCATCTCTAAAAAAATACATCAATTCTTCTTGCTTCTACATTTCTCTAATCCTGTTTTGCCTCATAGTGTCAATATAAGAAACTTCTAGAACAGGCTTTTGTGTGCGCTTCACAAACAGTGTTTTCCTGAGTAATCTCTGAGGTCCACCTTTTGCATGGAAGGTCTTTTGCTTTATATCCACAGTATCGGAGAAGCATTGTTCTTTGAAGTGTACTGTCTGTTAGTAATGTGGTCATTTCATTTAATTTGAAAAAAGGGTACTATTTAACTGTAAACAAACATACCTCTCGGACATCAAATGTTTTCTTTAAGTTATCGCCCACAATGCCATAAAGTTCATCAGCTGGATATAAGGGTTCAACAGGTTGCTCTATTGTCACCTGTACATAAACAGTGAATAATTAATTACTATCAAACAAATGATGTAGTAATGTTGTTTGGTATGACAAAGGATAAATTCAGTATGGTATTTTTTCAAAGTTTATTGCGCTTCATTGACACCTGCAAGCGTGACTTAATTTCATGCAGCATAGACAAAGAAAATTGGGAGTGGTTGGCCAAAGACAGGCAAGCATGACAAGCAGCAGTGAGGGATGGCTCATAAAGAAAAATAACACCATCACATATGGAGGTAAAATAGAGTGCAGAGAGGCCATCCTATATATCAGCTTTAGTTTCCAGTTTCAGCTGCAGGAACTGTGACAAGAATTGTCACTCCAGAATAGGTCATTACAGCCACAAGAGACATTGTGATTCAGTACAGAACAAGCTATGTGACTCAAAACCTTTGTCTCCTGAGATAAAGAGACCAAGGAATCAAGATGAGAAAAAGATAGTTTGGCTTTCTAATTGTTGATGAAAACAAAGTGGAAAGGTGGATGCCAGGTTTACTACTGCTACACAATGGTTCTCAATAAGGTGAGGCCAAGTTTACTGCTGCTACCCAGCCGTTCCCAACAAGGTTGAAAAGGTGAGGCCATGTTTACTGCTGCTATACAGTGGTTCTCAACAAGGTGAAAAAGTGGAGGTCACGTTTACTGCTGCTCTACAGTGGTTCTCAGGGTTTCCGTTTAGTGGTGTCGGTGTTGTGTCTGACTCTCAATCAATGCTTCAGATGGTCCAAAGTGGTAAATGGCGGTATGAGTAAATGTTGTCCATCAAAGTGTTCAACTTCCAAAAGCTTATAAGGATTTACTGTCCTGGACATGAGAGTGTTCATGGCAATGAGAGAGAGAGGGAAGGTTTGCACCAACAGCACTAATTTGGGAAATATTCGCTAACTATTGCAACTCTCATTCCCTAACTATTGCAACTTTCATTCCCTAACTATTGTAACTCTCATTCCCTAACTATTGTAACTCTCATTCCCTAACTATTGTAATTCTCATTCCCTAACTATCACAGGCAACCACAGAATGTGAGATACAGACAAGACCACATATTATATAACAAATGTCTGTCACAGTAATAAACCATCACCCCTGGATCTTTTGTGTAGTTAAGGTTCCTGATAACCCTCCTGGCTATGTGCAAAGCATGAATCTCATCTTGAGCGTAGTGGTCAGTCACACCAGACTCCCTGAAATCAATGTTAGCTTATTAGTACGATGTGAATTGTTGTAGATCTTTTAATATAAGTTTTTTATTAGTAAGAAAATTTTTAAGAAACTGACAGCTTTGAGAATAAATGTCTCCAAAAATTACTAAAAGTAAAATGGAGTGATTTCGTTTTGAACAACGCAGTGAGAGATAGAACATAGCAACAGCCCGTATCAAATATTATAAGGAAACGAAGGTGGAAATATTTGTCACGCTTCTTAGATCAGACGAAAAGAGACTAAATCGACAAGTCCTTATGTAGTCACCAGTTGGGATAAGAAAACGTGGAAGACCTAAGACCACTCTACGAAGAACAATACTACAGGAAATTAAACTATTGGTATGTAAAACCATACAAGATCTGCAACTGCTAGCAATGAACCACATCACATGGAGCTCTAAAACACCTGCCCTATGTGCCACCTGTGGCAAGACAGGAACAAACTAACTAACTAACTAACTTTTATTGGTGCATGAGTGAGATGGATTAGCATAATGATTAAAAGTTAACACACATGTTCAGTTGGGCTGTATATATCCACCCAGATCTCAACCTCCCAAATCAACCTCCCATCCGCATAGATCACAAAGTCACCTATAGATCAGGTTCCTTATCTCTACATCTGTAGATGTTTGGGGTCATTACCTGCAGTTCCTGTCCAAGGTAATAATCATCACCTCCATAGGTACTGGCAACTTCATTGAGGTTTCAGTCCGTTCATCATGATGGCTCGCCTGTGTGTTGCCGAGGCACGCAATGGAAACAAAGAATAGTAACACTGCAACCTACAAGACATGCCATAAGAGGTGACTGAGGTAGGGGCCTAGGGAAGCTACCCTAGTAAATAAAAATTGTCAAAGAAATTGGATGTGCTGGCCTACTTGTTGACGCATAACTGGCACAACGCACAATCGCTCTTAGGCTCAGATCACATACAAATCACAAAGAGTGATTTAACAAGTGGTCGATATGGGGTGTTCAAAGAGGAAGAATCACCATGGTTGATGTGATCTAGTTAGTTTATCTTCATGTATCTTCCAGTGACTGTTCTGTGATGTTATGACACAACATATAAGAACCACAGTATCAAGCTATTCAACTTACCCACAATGCAAATCTGCACCACCTAGTTCCTCAGCAGTAACCTCTTCACCTGTTGCAGCCTTGACCTGCAAATACAGCCAGCAAATTATATAAGATAGTCTTGTTCCATAATTCTAAGACATGTCTCCTTCTGCAACATGATAAACAAATGTTTATAAATGAGTTACATTCTTCTCGGGAAGCCTCTGTGGTGTAGAGGTTAGGTGCTCGCCTATTGTTCCAAAGATACTTGGTTCGCTCCGTTGTGGAGCCATCTGGACATTTTACCAGAGATCCCTGATCTCAGTGTATCAAGTTCCTAGTCCTATTGGAAACAGACGACAAAACATAGGTCTCATTTTCATGTTGAACTTGTAAAAGAACCCTTAGCAGTTCAAAATCAAGAAGACAGGCTGGAAAGTTGCTGTCCTGGCAAAATTAATTAGAAATATTTCAATATTTCAATCTTTTCAAATTTCTACAAAATATTTTACCATCTTCTAAATTACATCAGGGACCCTCACCGGTTCTACAAAGTTAATAAACTGTCGCTGAGATCTTCCTGTGTAAGAAAGATATTGGAGCACACATGATTACTCACCGAAGTGCAATGATGATGGTCCTATCAATTAATCAATACATTCCTCTATAAAGATTAAGGTAATATCTCCATATCAAAGGTCAGTGCCCGCCTGCCCAGCGTGTTCGTAGCGCGCTGGACTACGGGTGACTAGCCCTCTGTGAGTGCGGGTTCAATTCGCGGGCTGGCAGAAAAGCCATAGGTTCCACAGTTTTATGGTGTTCGTGGCACCAAACTGAAGGGTTACGATGTCCATGGCACCGAGCGAAGAGCTGAAAGCTCAAGTGCTTCTGGATCAGGAAGAAAAAAAAAAATCAAAGGTCAGCTGTAATGAATCTTCAACATGTTTTCCTTTATCTTCTAGGGCTGTTACAATCAGTTTCTCATGCTCACAAGTCCAAACAGAAAGATCAGTTGCCTTCAAGAATCCAGGGATGATCCACAATGGGTCCCATTCTGTGCAAGGTATCTGAGATTAATCACTAACTGTATGATGAGCACATCCCATTTCTATTGGTGGGTATCCACACCTGTTACGGCTGAAATACTCCATCTTTGGTGGGATACTTTTTCCAGAGTAGTTATGTTATATTTTGTTATGCGATCGATGTCATGGCACATTGGGCATTCCCATTCGTGCTCTGTCCTCCATTGCAACAGCCATCCCAAATTCTATTTACTCACAGTACCCATTTCCCATTGGCTCATAAACAACATTATGTCTCGGAAATTTAAGTAATTCCGTCACGTTAGACAACACAGTGTTTAGGAGAGAAAATAGTAATGAAAGGCATGGTTCCTGTTGGTAGGGGCAGTGGAAGACCAAGATAAAGGTGGCAGAAGGAAATCAAAGAAACTTTGAAAATGATGTTAGAAGAGGCGAGAGAACTTACTAGAAACAGGAAATTATTTAAGCAGGATGTGATGAAAGTCATGCTCTGCAAGGGACATGCTACTTGATGAAGATGAGGTAATTCTGACAGTCTATTCTTTGTTCATCTTCAGCTTTTGATCTTATTACTTACAGTGTTGGCTCATTAGTATGTTAACAGGTCTCGAAAAGGAGCAAAAATAGTAACAGTGCAGCCTACCATGCATATCATAAGAGGTGACTAAGCAGGAATGTCGGTGAAGTGGGCTACCTTCACGTGTAGAATAAACCTAAGCCAAAAAAATCAATTCGACACACCGTCTTTCTCTTGTTGTCTTAAGCATTTCCTTCCAGTATAGTTTTTAAAAAGTGTCTCTATGTTTCTAAAATATTTGATAACTTATCTTTGCATCATTAGTTATTCCCATTGATAACTTATTTGTTCATTTTTTCAATGGGATTCTTCCTTTTCAACTTGACTAACTTAGCAAGACTGTTTGTGTACACAACAGCATCATCAACTTTCATGTTTGCATATATTTGTTGTTGAACTTCAGAATCATTCAGGCAATGTTTTATCATGAAACAAGCATTATTTTCTGTACATTTATATCTTCATTATATTCTTCTTCTTTATAGGAAATGCTAACCTGAAACAAATGCTTGCAGAAAACTGATGCACCAGGCCGTAAGGCGCATAACATGGTGCAACGACCTCACAATGAGGAATGGGATAACGGATTCTACGGTCGCCAATCTGTCTCAGAGATTTAGTCATGCAGTAAGAATGTCACAGGGTGGCCAAAACTTACTGCGGGAAGAGGTCAGCACAAACGGGAAGCAGAAATCATAGGAATTATATCCTACAGAACTGCCCCCAGTATGCTGACTTGAGAAGAAAGAGGTGGTCCACTTACACTAGCGTCCAAGACAAACTGTATGGCGTGGCTGATAATCTGAGGCAGACGACTGCCGTTATTAGAGAATCCAAAATCCCAATCTAGTGAGAATGCAGAAGAAGAAGAATATTCTTCTTCATAGTCAGTTACATCTACATAACAAACTTACCAGAGGAGGCCCTCCCAAAAAGATGGTGCCCTGCTTACGAACTATAATACTCTCATCTGACATTGCAGGAGTGTAAGCTCCACCTGCCGTACAACTACCTAACACAACCGCAACCTGGGAGAGAATAATTTATAACAAGTAAACATATAATTTAGAGCACATATAGAACATATAAATTAGTGGGACGGATTAGCATAATGCGTAAGTGTTCGCTAATCGACTCGAACTCGAGTTATATTCATTATGTGTGTTGCATTCTTCATTTGTTCCGTATATTATTCTGTCCATATAAATATTGAAAAGCAAAGGTGATAGCACATAGCCATATCACTCCAAATTTTAACTTGACTTCAGATGTCAAACAATCATTTGTTTTCACCAAACTTGAATATTTTTGGTTCCAGTGTTCTAATATTGTCTAGCATTTAGCACTTTTGGTACAATGTGTTCTAATATTGTCTAGCATTTAGCACTTTTGGTACGTGTTCTAATATTGTCTAGCATTTAGCACTTTTGGTACAATGTGTTTTAATATTGTCTAGCATTTAGCACTTTTGGTACAATGTGTTCTAATATTGTCTAGCATTTAGCACTTTTGGTACAATGTATTCTAATATTGTCTAGCATTTAGCACTTTTGGTACAATGTGTTCTAATATTGTCTAGCATTTAGCACTTTTGGTACAATGTGTTCTAATATTTTCTTTAATTTTTGGCCCAAGTTGGACTTGAACCAAACATGTGGCTACTAGAAAAACCAGTTATCGACTTTGCTATCGCCACCCCTCCTCCACCCCCCAATCATATGTAGTTTCTATGTTATTTATTGTAGTAGTCCACCTTCTGTAAGAAGCCGCAGTAGCGTAGTTGTTAATGAATTCGCTTCTCAGGCTAGTGGTCTGTGTTCAGTTCCCACAATGGCCATGGAATTTTTTCCAACCATAACAGCTCTCAGATCGACCCAGCCTCAATTGGGTACCAGAAAAGAAGTGGGAAGTAAAGGCGGGTGGCGTGATATTGACCACATCACCCATCGTGAGACGATGGTCAATGAAAAATATGGGCATAACACTGTATTACCCTATACACCACAAAGTATGAAAAGGGTTCCTTTTTTTCAGTCCACTTTCTATTGGTGAGGTTTTTCTGCCGCATGTTTTTCTCCTGAAATGTTACAATTAAATGTATTGGTTATTGGTTACTAAACTGACGTCATTGCACTCCGGGCAGACCCATAGGTGCTCAGTCTCCCCAACAGATATAGAAGATTATATTAAATTGTAATACAATTGTATTGCAATTCAATGTTAACAGAGGCTATCACAGGAACAAGAAAGTAAATATAAATAACAACAGCCACAAAACCTGCACCTGAGAAATATTTTTGGCTGACATGTTTGCTTGGTTATAAAAAATGCGACCAAAATGATCTCGGTCTGGGAACACCTCATCTTGTCTTGGTAAGTTAGCTCCCCCTGAGTCAACTGTTAAAAAAAAAAAAAAAAAACAATGTTGTTAAACAGACAATCAATCATGTGTTGGCTTTGCATTGTCTTCTTCTGCTTCTTCAAGCGTTCTGTATCGATCACTTGTTAACCACTCTTTGTGATTTGTATGTGATCTGAGTCTAAGAGAGATTGTACATTGTACCAGTTATGCGCCTACAAGTTGGCCAGCACATCCGATTTCTGCTACGCTTTTATTTACTAGGGTAGCTTCCCTAGGCCCTTACCTCAGTCGCTGTTTGTGACATGCCTTGTAGGTCACAGTGTTATTATTCTTTGTTCCCCTTGAGAGACCCTGGCAACACACAAACGAGGGCTTTGCATTGAAGCATGGCTCTAATGGCTCTCTAACATGTTTTATCCCTTGCCCAAATTTTATGTTATTGCATATCAACAGGCAATCTATCTATCTGTATCCTCTTCGTGTCTCAATTGATACATAAGGCTTCCACCAGAGACTTCCACTATTGCCATTCTGCTGTCTTTCTACCAAGTCTCCCACATCAGGCCACACTCCAACTCTCTCTCCAGTTCTTCTCCATGTTTCCATTGGACATCCAGGCCTTCTCTTTGCATCCGCTGTCCATCTCTCTCTCTCGTGATCCCGGCCTAGACTGATGAACCAACTTTTATCATGAATTTTACCGTGGTTTTAAGGGACTCCGTTCCTCCGTCAGCTTCTCAGAGCTCTGTGTTTTGAGGCCATGTTTATTTTCTTATACCTGTTATCCGTTGACAATCTTGCAGTACGTATTCTGCCGTCATGTCCGCCTTTTTGCATGAGCACAGACTAGTTGTGCCTATTTTGAATTTGTTATACATGTGGCGCAGAGCTTGTTGTGGCGGAACGGAGGCGAAGTATGGCAACTTGTTCACTATGAGACAGACCATAGTATCCGTCGCTGTTGTTATGCTGGGGATGGTTTTTTGTCCATTTGTCTCTGTAGTGCCAGCCGATGGTTGTTCTGGCTTCCTTTATCTTTTAATGATGGTCTCCAAGGATGCTGCACAATTAGTTTCTTTTAACAGGCAATAGAAGATGTTAATGTTAACTAATGTTAATTATTGGTTATTGGTTACTACACTGACATCACAGCACTCTGGACAGACCCATAGGTGCTCGCTCTTTCCCAACAGATGTCGAAGGGTATGCATACTGATGGTTCTATATGCATATTTCCTTGCTTGATCTGCTGGAGAACAAGATGACTACACAAACGCTGCAGCACCCACTGGAGCTAGTTGGAAATATTATAACTTACAAAGTAGAAGACCTACTATACTCTACTGTCCATCTCCAATCAAACTAATATTAGTGTAACTCTCAAACAAATGTAAGCACATTTAGTCATTTCTATTCTTTATTTCTTAGTACAGAAGAAACTAAGATAATTTACAACCAGAATGAAAGAACAGTACTTTGGAATTTGTCATGTTCTCTCCATAAGCTCCTCATTTGTGATCTTATCATAGGCGATGTACGGAAACCTACAAACCTAAGGTGGTCAGACCGGACAAGACCAGATCTAGAGAAAACCGTGCGGAGGCTGCAGTAATACTAAATAAATTGGTGATTAAATACAAAAACACTTGTATATAGTATCACATAAGCAAGCAAGAAATTAATAATTAAATAATAAAACTAACGACAATCGCATGTTTTGATCTTAGGTCTTATTCAAGGAAATACATACAAACAATGAATACAAAATAAACTAAAACATAGATCTAAACTAGATAGATGACTGGAGATTGATACAGCGAATAATGCTTAGCTGCGCCATGGTGGCTCGACGTGAACATACTAAAAGCGGAAGTGGGTACAGTAAAGGAAGGAATGTATCTGGTGAGACTAGTAGCCAATCAGAGATAGGGGAGTGGAATGAAAGTTATGTGCGATGTTTATTCTGTGCATACTCTACATCTGCTTACCTAAATATATACATGGTAGCTGATTCTGTAGAGCTATTTCTTGTGCACGAAGATGCTTCTTGACTGTAATGGGATAATAAGTTCCTCCTTTCACTGTTGGATCATTTGCTGTAATCACACACTCAACTCTGCAAAATCAATTATAAGATAGTTTGTTAGTTATTGGTTACTAAACTGACGTCACATCACTCCAGGCAGACCCACAGGTGCGAAGTCTCCCCCAACAGATATCGAAACGTATGCATACTGAGGGTTCCCGTGGCTCGCTGATTAAACACACTCCTCACTCTGCCCCTCAGTTCTACTTGTACAACGGGTAACTCCAAACTGCTTAAATCGCTGAATCGATTCAATATCTATTTGAGTGTCCTCATCCAGCAGGCAGACGCAGAGAGACCGAAGAGCATCCGCCAATCTATCTTCATCTCCCTAACAATCGATGCTGATGATACAAGCCTGTCTGTTCTCTCATTATCGCAAACATCCGCATGCCCAGGACAGTAGATCCACGTAAGCGATCTGCATGTAACGTAATTATTATTGTGGACAACACAAACTCTGCACTGACAGAATAAAATATATACAGCCCTTCCTTCCTTTCTTTAGCTTGAAATATTGTCTATATATTCAATGTTTTCTTTTGTAGAAACTTCACTGTCTTTTACAGCTTATACAGGTATCTGTGTAGTTTTCTGTCAAGTGTTGTTTCACTAGGCCAGTGAGTTTGTCTCAGTATATTATATTCAGTGCAGTCTTGAAGTATGTATTCTACAGTCTGCGGTATCTGTTTCCATGTAAACATGACTGAATTGTCAATCTAGAATTGTGTATACAATTGGCTGGAGCATGTGGACAAGTATTAGATGCTGTATGCAGGTTGAGAGAGAAGATATATCAACTAACAGCATTTTGGCAGCGAGCGCAGAAACACTGGGAATGACTGCCGCATTGAAGAACAGAGCATATATGAACTTGTCCAATGTACAAGTATGAGGATCTGGTGAAATGACCTGAAGGATCTACAAACTTTAAACTAAAAATTAAACTTACCCAGACACCCTTCCGATACCCGTAATAATTCCTCCCGCTGGTATATAGTCCACACCATACAAGTTGTATCCTGCTAACTGACTGAATTCCAGAAAAGGAGACCTAGAGACACAAGGTATGAAATGTATTGCATTTATTGTATTTACACATTAACTATCAAATGATGCAGCCTGCAACAGTTTGTCTGCCCTGTTTGACCCCGTGTCACAGACTGTGCCATGATTTCTTTCACTGTCAAATTAGATTTAAATTTATGTTAACGCATTCTGATCATTACCGATTTTAATGCAATCTTTCATATTCTGTTAGCCTGGGATAAACAATCATTCATTTAGCTACAAAAATACATGATATATATCATGACATATATGTAGTGGTTAGTACACTTGCTCGGTAGGCGCGTGGTCCCAGGATTAAATTCCACAGTGAGGTGTGATTTTCAAACCGAACAGTTCTCAGGTTGACCAAGCCTGATTTGGGTACCAGAGAAACACAAGAAAGTAAAGACAGTCGTCTTGATGTTGATCACATCATCCATCAAGTGCAATCGTCAAAGACAAATACCAGCCTAACACCAATTTCCCCAATATACCTCAAGGTATGAAAACAAAGTCTTTAATTCTATTTTTCATGTAGCAAATACATCCATCTGTAGAGGTTTGTATTTGTAACAAGAATTACATGCAGATAATTATATTTTTAAAGACCTGAAAAATTAGTGACAGACTTACTGTGGATCTAGCAATGTGTTTATTCTGTCTCTAGGCATCATTTTACCTCTAGAAGTGTGTCGATCTCTAGCTTTTTCTCCCCCACCTGAAATAATGCATTCATCATTTTTTTTTAAATAATTCTTCTAGAAATCTCTTCTTATCCTAGAGCTGTGAGGCAAAAAAGGATTGAAGAAAAGTATAAAAAAATATCATAAAGTGTGTTGTACTTTCAGTTTTACAATGGAAGCTGCAATATTTGCAAAAATACATTCATAATTATGGACTGAACAAAAAAAGAGGAACAAAATGTAAGGGTTTTAGTTATTGGTCTTAGAGAACGCCATCAAAGTTGACTCATGCTTCATCCATGCGGTGCCGGGGCCCACAAGGGAAGCAAAGAATAGTACCCCTGCGGCCTACAAGGCATGTCGTAAGATGCGACTGATGTAGGACCTAGGAAGCTACCCTAGTAAATAAAAAGCATCGCAGAAATCGGATATGCTAGCATACTTGTAGGCGCATAACTACCACAAAGTACAATCGCTCTTAGGGGCAAATCACATACAAATCACACAGAGTGGTTAACAAGTGGTCGATATGGAGCGTTCGAAGAAGAAGACTCATGATGTCGCATTCATCAGAATGTTCTATCACTAGCAGAAATTATTTGGAAGTAAACAAAAAATAAGAAGTTGACAGATGAAGGGATTGTCACATATTACATATATTTACAGCATAAAATATAAAGGGCTCAGATAGATGAAGAAGACCTCATATGATATTTTATTCTCTTTAAAATACTTTACGCATTTGCTTGTACTTGCCTTCTAAAATAACAGCAACTCTATCTCTGAGTTTTTCCACCAATGTCTTCATTCTTCCATACTTTTCCTGCAAATTATTTTTAAAATGCATAAAATATACAGAATAATGAAGCATTATTCATAAAAACAAGAGCATACAAATAAAAAAAAGTTTAAAAAGTTAGGTACGGGATTTGGAAATACTTTTGTAAGTAGGAATACATAAAAAATCCTTGGATGCCTAAAGCTACCATTTGCTTGATAATTAAATCTTCCACCAAGTATCATAATATGATCTATCTATCGTCTATTCCTGTTGTGCATTTGAGGTTCAGGGTATGCAAAGAGTTCTTGCAATTGTCCTCGAGTGCGCCTCGTATAGGGTGTTTCCTACCACCTCAGCTATTTCTGAGGTCCATCACTTGCAAATACTGTTGTATCTGAATAGTAGGGCTTTTTAGTTTCTGACTTATTGGGAACTTTTCTTATTTCTTCTACGAGCCCTACATAATCCACTGCAGGCTGGCTGGGCCTGCAACACTATGATCTGAATTACAAATACGAAATAATCATGAAAATCACATCATAGACATAACTTATGATAACTTCTTTCAATGGTTATGGTGCAGTCAAAACATGACTGAAAAATCAATCAGAATTACTGACAGAATTGCAATGGGCCATGGCTATCTTAGTAGATAATTTTAAGTTACTCACTGTTGACTTGTTTTAGCTCAGGCTCAGATGTTATTAACTCAGATGAGACTAAGACTACTTCAAAAATTGTACCCAGGCCAACTACTGAGGTTTATTAGTAAGTACTAAAACGAGGATCATTGATCATGATTATGTAACAAAACAATACAGATATAGTCGCTAATTAATAGAAGTAGATTAGCGTGGGTAGTTTAAGTTTAAGTTTGAGTCCAATAAAAGTGTGGTTAGTTTGTTCAGTGTAGCCCAGTGGACTGAGGAGTGGTGTTGCTGTTGTTTACGAGTTTGATGATGACTGTGACTTTTGCAACCAGAACCTGATATTCTGGAGAATTCACATCTTGCTGTGTCCCTATTTTCGGTGCAATTTCATGTGAATATAAGCTCCGAGCTATGTATCTCTGTGCAATAGAGGAGACATGGAGTCTACCGATCGTACAATTCATCAACATTGTATGATTGTTAACGCACAGCTTGAAAACTGATGGCAGACAGGAACCTTCGACCTGAATGTTTAATTTGCTAGAATGCTCTCCCTTAATATCAGGGGTTCAAAACTTTTCATAATCTAAGTCCCGGACCTTAATAAGTAGGAAAAACAGACGATACAGATGAGCAGATATTTTCACCTATTGAAGCCCTTCTCTAAATTGATTAATTTGCGTGTGCAAGTTAGCAACAAAATCCGATAAAGTGAAGAAATCCGACTAATTGATTGATTGATGGATTGATTAGTTAGTTGGTTGGTTGGTTAATTAGTTAGTTGATTAGTTGGTTGATTGATTGATGGATTGATTGATTTATTGATCATTGCACTTGGGTGAATAACCATGTGGGCTACGATCTCTTTCGTACACATGTCCCACTATTTATGTGAAGTGGAAGACGAGGAAGATGAGGAGTTACTGAAAAGTGTTGTAGGAAGAAAAGAAGGAAGCTTCACAACTCTCTCTCTCTCTCTCTCTCTCTCACTGTGCAGCCTATCAGTTCTGACGTCAATCTGTTGTCAAAACAACGATCTCAGACCAACCAACATCTTTCCCCTCTGCCTTCCGCGACCTCTTCTTCCCTATATTTTATTCCGTTATCACCTTAAATGTTCCAAACCTTTTCTTCGCATTATGTGTCCATGAACATTGATTGATCATTACATTACATCATTCTAAATTTTAATTGATGAGCTGCTTGAAGGTTTAAGGAAATTATTGTTCTAGAATTTTCCTCACAAAAATTGTCCAGCTCTTGTAATTTTCTTCCTTGCGTGTTCTCCTGATGAACGTCATCTGTCTTCGGTATGGGGCCTTAGCTCCCCCAAGACTCAAGCTATTTGCGTTGAACAATTTGTTGTTAGTTTCTATAACTGCTACAATTTTTGTATATGGATAGAAACCCATCGCACACACCCTCAATCTTAAGAACCAAGAGGTCACATTTAGTCTGACCTCTCTCTCTTTTGACCTGTCCGGAAATTCTGCCAAGAACTGTTTCTTCGTGCATAGCTCTCCCGATCATTGAAGCACACAACTAAGCCTCTCTTCCCCAACCGCTACAAAATAATGGCAATATTGAATATATATATATACTCTCGGTTATTGGTTACTAAACCGACTTTATTACTCTCCTGGGCAACGCAATAGATGCTCAGTTTTCCCGAACAGATGGCCAAATGTGAATAAATAGACGATATTTCAAACGAACAAAAGGAAAACATCTGACAATTTAATGTCTCAGATTCTGTTTGCACAAATGTTTTCTACTGACGCAAAAAGAAGTTGACAGAAATCTGGTTATTACAGAGTGCCCCCATTCATGTGTGCCATACGATAAGACAAAGGGGAATTGAGGGAGGGGGGAAGAGAGTCCACCTCCAGAAAAAATTGCCTTTTTTTACTAACAGTTTTATGCAAATCTGTTCTCCATTTCCGCGTACTAAATTATAATAATAATTCCTCTTACCGTTGACGTTACATAGGGTCTGCAAGTAATTTCTCCATACTGCTCTATCCTGGGCAACTCGCTCAATCTCCTCCATGGAACTGAGACCGATATTTCTTGCATCTCTCAGCAAAGTTCGTTTCAGGGTCTCCTTAGGTCATCCTCTCTTTCTTGAACCCTTTGCATCCCTCTTCAATGCCTGCTTTGATATTCGTTGATCATTTCTCCTCAAGGTGTGTCCAACATATCTCCATCTTCTCTTTCTTATAACAGTTGTCCCTAGTGGTTGACCAGACATGTCTCTGATTTCATCACTTCTGAATTCGTTCCATTTTATATTCATTTTTTCGCAGACATCTATTTTCAAATGCATAGATACTAAATTACCAACTAATATTTTATTTTCTTTACCCACTTCTGGAAAAATGTGTGTGGACGCCCATGACATCACTTTGATAATATTTCATTTATTTTCATGACCATTAAAGCATCATTAGGGTCGACATCAAACAGTGCTGATAAACCTTTAATCTTGTTTGCTTCGAATCAAAACCTTTGAAGTCCGTCACGAACTGGCCCTGCTGTGAATATCATTAGCGTCGTCAAGCACGGTCGTTCATTTGTCTGAACGACTGTTTTTAACGGGAAAATGTGTGGTTTTTTTAAATTTCATAATGTTGATTTAGACGGGAGGGAATGTCAACATACAAAGTCCCTCTACTCTGTCTCAAATCGATACAATTCAGTAACTACAGTTAGGACCTGAGTTATTGATTCACAAAAGCTAAATATTAGAGAGAATACGGTAATCTGACGTAACGTATAACAAATACATATTAATGAATACCACATTTTAATGGGTATGTTGGTTCTCGTGGTGTCTGTCAAATATTGCTCACATCTGGGGTCTCTTTGAATAAGTGATCAAGCCGTGTCCTTGAGTTCCGAAGCTCGTGGGTTCGATTGCCGTTCTGTTACGAGTGCATTTTTTCCAGAGAAACCTAGGATTGTTCCTGGAGTTACAGAGACCGTGATTTGAGCAATACTCTCGGCAATAGCTGTGTAATTTCTGCGAAGAGGTACCGAGCCATATGGGGTAAAACCCGATGCAATGAAGTCAATTCTACGTCTTCAGGCCCGTTTTTTTTTCTTCCTCATGCCTATTATCGTATTCATAGTAGAAATCCGTTGTCTGAGAGAAAAAATGAATTCAATTTAATCGTTCACCCTCCTGAGCCGATATACCGGCTCGTGGTATTTTTTAAGATGACGCAAAGCTAATGTACCGACTAAATCAGTATACATTGCAATATAAATGCATCTTGAGGTAAATAAAAAAAAATTACGGAAGGAAAGGGTTAAAAAAAACGTCAACAAAATTTTATCATCCTCAAAATGACATCGTTTGCACTTGTTAGTGTTACGAAATTAGTGTCCTGTCGCTGAGGTCTTACTTTGTCAGAAAAAAAATCTCAGCATGCACGATTATTTATTCACAAAATAGATGAGACTGCAGTAAAACTATTTGATTGGCAAAACACGTAATCACAAAGTACTGTAGTTTTAGAAATTACAAAAACAATGACAAAATACAGCAACGTTTCGACCAACAAGGCCTTTATCAAGCAAACGAATAACAGGAGTGAAGAATTTTAAAAAAACACCAAAAACATATAGACGACTATATACAGACATTTCTAATGAAAATCTGGGAATAAAAACGAATAATGAAATAAATGTAACACAAAAAGCACACATAAAAACTAGAAATAGAAAAGAAGAGAAACAATAAAAAAATGAAGTGAATATATAACTTGAATACATGCAACATATGCACATATAAATAACAAGGCATGAGAAGAGAAAGTACTAAGAAGCATAGGAATGTAATACGTTGAGTTCACGTGGTCGCAAGGTACCATACAACGAAATCAACCGATTCTCCAGAGCAAATCGACTGCGATCATCCGAGTAACATGATCGGATGGCTGTGACCTGGACATCGTGAGTTCCTAAATGGTCAGTATCATTGAAATGGGTGACTACAGGGGTAACAGAGCATTGGCGTATGTCGCGCAAGTGTTGGGCAAATCGGTCACTGAGCCTCTTGACTGTCTCGCCGATATAAGCCTTGTTACACCGCTTACAGATAATGGCATAGATAAGATTACGGGACTCACATGTGAAACGATTATTTATCAAAGTGCAACGTATTTCATTAATTTTTGGAACTATTTATTCTTATTTGACTGGTCCTAATCATTTTATTCTTGTTATTTTACGTTATTATTTCTAGACTACCGCCTCTTCAGTTACGAGTTCATGCGTAATCATGGTCCCTAATGTAACGCAACTGACTAATTTTTGCGCAAAGTATTGCTTTCTTTATCAGGTATCTTCACAGTTCAGGCGAGCCTTACTCCAACTTCAGAAGTACTTGTAATTTAAATCCCTAAGTAAAGGATCAGGATTTTCTGTAGTCCAGCCATGTACCTTGTTAGTTAATTAGTTTGTTCCTTTCGTACCAAAGCAGATCTTTAGATCTCCATGTGATGCTGTTCGTTGCTAGCAGTTGGAGATCTTGTATTGTTTTACATCCCAATAGTTTACTTTCTTGAAGGATTGTTCTTCGAAGAGTGGTCTTAGGTCTTCCACGTTTTCTTTTCCCAACTGGTGACCACATAAGGACTTGTCGATTTAGTTTCTTTTCATCTGTTGTAACTTGTGCACGTCAAAAATGTTTGGCTCAAGCTGGCCTCAAACCCAGGAATTTTCACCACCCGTGGTCACTACCGCTTCGTGTTATCAACTATCGTCGTCCCCTGACCGCCTGTTTGATAAAACACTAAAAACTAATGTTGAATCTGCACAGCGATTTAAAGAGTTCGGAATTAACGTTGAATAAACATAACTGTATTCCGTATGGGTAGTAGTAGGAGTGCGCTTAACCTGTGAACCAACAGTTAATAAAATACCATCAGTGTATGAATACCCTGCTACAACTGCTAGGAAATACTGAACACCTATGAGTCTGCCCAGAGTTGTATGGTGGTCAGTTCAGAAACCAAATTCAATATGATATCATTTCAAAAAGAAAATATTCGGTCTGGAATAAAGGAACTCTTCAACGTTTCCTTGTAGATCTTCAATTATTGAAGGATAGAAAATAAACAAACTAAAGTAACCTAGCAATGGCGTCGCTGAAGTCGTAGCTTATTATGGCTTCGCATTTCAAAAGTAAACATTTATTCCGAGATAACATTTTATAGCTGTTAAATAATTTTTAAAATTTTAATGCTGTTCTACTAACTAATTAAATATTATGAAGGTGTGAACAAAAGTGAAACTACATCTCGTTATTAAATTATGTATCCCAATCGGACTTATTTACTTTATTGGTCTTTATATAATAATGAACCTAGCTTTCTAGACTTTCCTACTTATTGCAGCGTACGCAAGTTCGTATAGTACTCAGTGACACCGTAAACGTGTTTAAATTTACTGCGGTTTCAGACTGAGCGTATATAATCAATTATTGTCGTTTAATATATCGTCTGGGGGAGCTAGCTGCACTAAAAGTTACCTCATTGCTTGCTTGTCTGATCCTATCGTGACATGAAATAATAAAATATTAACAAGTTCGTTATAACAGAATGTGATCACTGTTTATGAAGCGCACACAAAAGTCCGTTCTAGAAATCTCTTCTTATCCTGACGCTGTGGGGTAAAACAGGATTTGAGAAAAGAAGGAAAAGAATAACAGAAAAGGTAAGACTTTAAGAGTTTTAATGGTTGTATGGTTTTTGTATTAATGTGTGTTACTAAGTAAAATTAACAGTAGGATTATGTTTAGATTCAAAATGATATATGAAGTTGTTTTTGATAGGGTGTATGTTTTTATAATTTATTTTTAGCGAAACCAACAACCAACATATATACAACATATATTAGAGTCTCAGAAATGAGACTATATCAGCATCTATGTGATTTATTACTCAAAGAAACTCAAAAGATTAAAAATAATAAGAAAAAAGTATAGATCTCGACCTCTACAGATCTGATTGAATTTGTCCTCTTACTTTTGTGTATTGGTCAATGACTACCCAGGCAGTTAGGGATCATCACTAGCTTTGTAACATCTTATAACCCAGTAACCCAGTAACACTATTTCAGTTAGTTTTGTCTTTAATTATCTCATAATCTACATTTATCTGTTAATTTATTTTTTTTTTTTTGTTTGACTCTTTTTTGTTTTCCCTCTGGAGTTCATATAAACAGAACAAAGCTTATCTTCTTCTTCTTCTTACGTTTGCCCACTATGAATTCAGGCGTAGTCATGGCGCCTGGTGTGGCGCTTCTGGCAGATTTTTGTGTGAAAACCTGCTTACCATTTTATTGGTTTCCTCTCCATACAGGCGGGCTTTCTCCTACTTCAGAGGTACAAAGCTTACCTGTATCAGTTTGTTGTGAAATGTAAGAAGTCTAAATTCTATGTCTAAATGTAATGACAAAAAGATTATTGCAGTCTATAGTTGAGTGCATCTGCCTCATATTTTTTAGCAACATTTACCCTACCCCCTCCTTTCCTTTACCAATGGATTCACCCTCCTTTGCCAAAATGTCAAATTTTCATTGCCCAATATGCCACAATAGTTTGTAACTCACTGCAATATTGTTTCATTGGTGATGGTGCTGAGCTGCATTAAAGAGAACGTGAGCTCATTCACGAAATAATTTTGGGGTCGATAAGAGCATAAATCATTTATTTTGCATCAGCTAGGTGGATTATGAGTCTGTTATTTGCGTGTTTCCTACGATTTATGAATAGTTTGGTTGCATTGGTTTCAATCATACATTTTCCCTTACCTCTCTTCTTCTTCACTGATCGAGCGGCACTTGAGCTCTTGCCCTTCGGCCCAGTGCTATGTAGTGGTATCTGCATGTGTTTGTAAGTTGTTCTTTTGTTCCGTATAATGTGTTCCATTTATCTGGACTTGGAGAAAGGGGGGTCTTCCTGATGTCATCTAGTGCTTGACACCTGAAGAGGTTGTGGTGAACGGTTTCATGATGATGTGCACACAGCTGGCACTCTGGAGTCTGTTGTGGTTGAATTCTGTTCAAGCGTTATGTGTTGGGTTCGGAGTCTAAAAAGGGTACTCTGATCTCTTCTTGTAAGGTGGTTGATGTTGTCTTTAAGGTTAGGGCCGACCATATGGCTGTACACCTCTCTTCCAGTGTCTCCCATGGCATATCTGTTCAGGCAGATTTCTTTATTTCTTGTAATTAGTTATTGATATATTGTTTTTTTTTTCTTTTTCTCATTTCACTACTCCATATAGAGCAGGAGTTCTTAAACTTGCCTTTGTGCCCGTCTGCCCTGTGTGTTCGTAGCGTGTTGGACGACGGGTGACAAGCTCCTGTGAGTGCGGTTCAATTCCGCGGGCTGGCAGAAAAGTCACATATTATCCAGATTTACTGTGTTCGTAGCGTGTTGGACTACGGGTGACAAGCTCCTGTGAGTGCGGTTCAATTCCGCGGGCTGGCAGAAAAGCCACAGGTTATCCAGATTTACGGTGTTCGTGGCACCGAACCGTATGGTTACGATGCCCATATCACCGAGCCGAAGAGCTGAAATCTCAAGTGCTTCTGGATCGGAAAAAAAAACTTGCATTTGTTAGTCCTGACCTATCTTTTGAATCCGTGATCCTCTATCGACTCCCAAACATAATAAGATTGATTGATTGATAAAACCATCATCATTGCACTTCGATGATTAACCATGTGTGCTCCGATCTCTTTCTTACACAGGAGGATCTCAGCTGCAGTGCACGAACTCCGTAGCACAGGCGAGGGTCCCCGATGTTATTTTGAAGATGGTGAAGATATTTTTGTAGGAATTTTATTTTTAATCTTTTCTAATGAATTTTGCCCGGTCAGCGACTTTCCAGCCTGCTCTTCCCGATTTTGAACTGCTAGTGGTTCGTTTACGTGTTCAAATTGAACACGGGACCTACGTTTTATCATCCATCTCTGATAGGACTAGAAACTCGATCTCACCTGCACTGAGATCATGGATCTCTCGAAAAATATCCAGATGAATCCACGAGGGAGGGAACGTTTTACCTTTCGCACAAGAGACGAGCCCCTAACCTTATATAGAACAAGGGTTCCAAAACTTACATTTTTTTAGTCATGACCTCCCTTTTGTATCCGTGATCGTTCATCGACCCCCAAACGTAATAAGAACAAACGATTATACACTGTTTGGTAACAGAACACAACCTATTAAAGTCATATTTACAGAAGATATAACCCTTTCACACCATAGCGTTTGTTACCTCCGGACACATTGCAATGTATACTGAATTAGCCGCTATACTGGCATCGCATCATGGCAAAAAAATAACATGAGCCGTTATATCAGCACAGAAGGGCGAAAGAGTTTAGACTGGTGAGACAGACTTATGCACGTGAGGACTGATCACAAAGACTGTTCAGATTGGTGAGACAGACTTATGCACGTGGGGTTTGATCACAAAGAGCTCAGACTGGTGAGACAGACCTATGCACGTGGGGACTGATCACAAAGACTGTTCAGACAGACTTTATGCACGTGGGGACTGATCACAAAGACTGTTCAGACTGGTGAGACAGACCTATGCACGTGGGGACTGATCACAAAGACTGTTCAGACTGGTGAGACAGACTTATGCACGTGGGGACTGATCACAAAGACTGTTCAGACTGGTGAGACAGACCTATGCACGTGGGGACTGATCACAAAGACTGTTCAGACTGGTGAGACAGACCTATGCACGTGGGGACTGATCACAAAGACTATAGAAAACATTTTTCATTAATGTTAACTCTGTACAAGGAAGACTGTGAGAACAAAATCGCTAACAAAGACGGTACTTATTTCAAACCTGATTGTTTCTATGGACAACCTATAATTGAAATCATATAGCTCGTTATAGGGAATGCTAACCCGAAACAAATGCTTGCAGAAAACGGATGCACCAGGCCGTAAGGCGCATAACATGGTGCAACGACCCTCACAATGAGGAATGGGATAATGGATTCTACGTCGCCAATCTGCCTCAGAGATTTAGCCATGCAGTAAGAATGTCAGACCTACCTTCACGAGGGTGGCCAAAACTTACTGCGGGAAGCGGTCAGACAAACGGGGAAGCAGAAATCATAGGAATTATATCCTACAGAACTGTCCCAGAACAGTATGCAAACTTGAGAAGAAAGAGGTGGCCCACTTACACTAGCGTCCAAGACAAACTGTATGGCGTGGCTGATAATCTGAGGCAGACGGTTGCCTTTATTAGAGAATCTGAAATCCCAATCTAGTGAGAACGAAGAAGAGAAGATATAGCTCGTTAAAGCTATTGATACTGTGATCAATGTCAGGGCTCTCTGTTTCGTAGAGGTTAGGTGCGCGTCTCACTTTCCAAAGGTACGCTAACTCATGGAGCTATATGCTATTTTTCCAGAGATCCCTGATCTCAGTGTAAGTAAGATCGAGTTCCTAGTTCTATCGGAGATGGATAATAAAACATAGGCGTCGTATTCAAGTTGAGTACGTAAAAGAACCATTGGCAGTTGAAAATCGCAAAGATCAGGCTGCAAAGTTGCGCAAGCAAAATTAATTAAAAAGATTAAAATAATAAAATTGCTACAAAATATTTTCAACATCTTCTAAATTATATTGGAGAAGCTCGCCGATGCTACGGAGTTCATGCACTACCGTTGAGATCTTCCTATGTAAGAAAGCGATTGGAGCGCACATAGCTACTCACCGAAGTGCAATGATAATGATCCAATTAATCAGTCAATCAATCTGAAAACAGAGGCGACGAAAACACTGTTTATGAAACGCACACAAAAGCCCGTTCTATAAATCTCTTCTTATCCTAATGCTGTGAGGCAAAACAGGATTAGAGAGAAGAAATAAGAAAAAGAAGAAGACTTTGATGACTGGATAAAGAACCACGAAGAACACCAACTATGAGTATAATAGATTAGCATTGTCTTTGTGTATGAAAATCGTGGCATATACTTTGCATGACGTAGCCATCAACCACAGTAAACGAGTAGTAGATTTTCTAGGTATCACTTATACGTTCAGTAGTTTGCCATTGCTTTTTGAACGGTGAGGTCTATTTTTACCTTTTGTAAAATCCCACGGAAACGAATTTGCTTCCAAACTTGCCCACCGTTGGGTTTGAACCAGGTACGCTTGGGTTTGTGATCGAGCTCACTACTGCTTGAGCTACAGACGCTCACGTCTTTTTGTATAGCTGCCTAAAATTAATTAATGGTTAATTTACTGCTTGGTGCGCCCGTGTGTTGCCGGGGCCTCAATGGGAGCAAAGAATAGTACCACTGCAACCTACAATGCATATCGTAAGAGGCGAATGATGTAAGCCCCAGGAAGCTACCTAGTAAATAAAAAGCAGCGCAGAAATCGGATGTGCCGGCCTACTTGTAGGCGCATAACTGGCACAACGTAATATCGCTCTTATTCTTTGATCTCATACAAATCACAAAGAGTGGTTAACAAGTGGTCGATATGGAGCGTTCGAAGAAGAAGAAGGGTATGCTGGTTCACCTGTCAGTGCATAAATGGCACAACGTAGATCGCTCTTAGGCTCGGATCACATACACATCACAAAGAGTGGTTAACAAGTGGAGCGTTCGAAGAAGAAGAAGAAGAAGGCTACTTGGTGGTCGATATTTACCCCTTTTTTCTTCTTCTTCTTTTCGTTCGGTTTCGTATGCTCGTCTAAATCATGAGATGGGTTGCCTCTATGAAGCTGCATGTCAGTTGGAGTTCTTCGAGAGTTCCCCATAGTTTACTCTGTAAACTTTGTTCATGAGGCCATGTTTCATTTCGTTAGTGTATGTATGATGGACATGACTGCAGGATGTGCTCTGGAGTCTGTGTTTCTGTCTGGCATGCACACTGTGCAGTCTGAGCAGGCTTTATTCTGTGCATGTGATGGTTGAGCCTGCACTGACCTGTTCTTAGACGAAAGATTGTTGTGTGTTGTTTTCTGTTTAGTCTGCCGATGGGATTTTGTGGGTGTTTGCTGTGGGTTTGTTGCCTCCATACCTCTTTGTACTTTCGCTTGATATGTGTCTTGATTTCTGGTAGTGACACTGGGTGTGTGTTTGTTTTGTATCAATTGTGTTCCCTTCTTATCCAGCCTATCTGCTCTCTCATTTCTTGGTACGCCACAGTGGGCTTGTATCCACTGGAGAATAATTTTGTTGTGTTCTGAGAGCTTGTTTAGCTGTAGTGTCAGCTCTCTTTCCATATTATCTTGTGGTTCCCTTCGTGTGACCTGCAGGACTGACAAGCAGTCGCAAAGGAAGACAAGTTTGTTGTTTTGGATGTTTCTTTGCTGCAGTATTTGTGAGGCATCCACAATTGCCTGTTGTTCGGCTCTAAAATTTGTTGATAGTTCTCCAGTGGCACTTGAAATTTTTAGTGTGGTGCCGTCTTGGAGTATGATGATGGTTCCGGCCCTCCTTTCCTCGCTGTCGTGTCTGATGATCCGTTTGTGTATATATGTACCCCTTTTGAAATCCCTGATTTAGAACCACTAATTTAGTATTTTATGCATTTGTATGCACACGTGACCATTCATATGGCGTATGTCACCTTGATAATATGAAAGGGTCTGAATGTCGTTTTTACCTCCAGCTATGAACACTAAATAACGCTAGTTACACGTAAGGTTATAGCGAGCAACGATATATGAATGACTTCTCGGAAGGAAAGGGCATATTAAAGCCGTCCTCGTAGAAGTAATACCTATTTGAGTCTAACCAGAAGTTTAAACAAAGCTCAAACACGAGAATACAAGTCTGAACATATAAACTTATACATTCGATTCGCCAGTGTGGTTCCGGGCCAGCAAGGAAGAAAACAAGAGTACAACTGCAGCCTACAATGCATGTCGTAAGAGGCGACTGATGTAGGCCCTAGGAAGCTACCCTAGTAAATAAAAAGCAGCCGTACATATGAACTATGAATAAAAGGCAGCGCAGAAATCGGATGTGCTGGCCTACTTGTGGCGCATAACTGGCACAACGTACAATCGCTCTTATGCTCAGATCACATACAAATCACACAGAGTGGTTGACAAGTGGTCGATATGGAGCGTTCGAAGAAGAAGAAGAAGAAGAATTGTACTTCAGTGAGTAACCATGTGCTGCCATCTCTTTCTTACAAGGAATATCTCAAGTGCAGTGCACGAACACCCTAACACCGTCGTCTTTCTTACAAGGAATATCTCAAGTGCAGTGCACGAACACCCTAACACCGTCGTCTTTCTTACAAGGAATATCTCAAGTGCAGTGCACGAACACCCTAACACCGTCGAGGATCTCCGATGTAATTTTGTAGATGGTGAAGATATTTTTGTATGAATTTTATTTTTAATATTTTCTTATGAATTTTGTCCGGGCAGCGGATGCCTGCTCTTCTCGATTTTGAACTACCAAGGGTTCGTTTCCGTGCTCAAATTGAACACGAGACCTACATGGTATCGTCCGTCTCCGATAGGACTAGGAACTTAGACTAGGAACTCGATCCTTAGCCAGCTTGTCTGCTCTCTCAATTCCTGATAGGCCACAGTGAGCTGGTATCCACTGGAAAATAATTTGGTTGTGTTCTGAGAGCTTGTTTAACTAATTGCAATATAATGATCAAGGTGTCTGAATTGCCGAAGAGTCGACGTTCATATCTCTCAATCTGGTTAGCGAATGGAAAACAGACTATATATATATGTATTTATATATCCATTTTCTACTCCTGTTTTGCCTTTCAGCGTCAGGTCGACAAAGGAGACACATTGAGCGAGTCTCTCTAAGCACCTTGTCTTATTTTCTTTTCTCCAGTCCTGATTTGCCTCATAGCTTCATTGTAAGAAGAGATTTCTAGAACGGGGTTTTGTGTGCGCTTCATAAACAGTGTTTCTCTTCGCCTCTTATACGACTAAATAATCTATATTATGAATTATTTTGCGTACTAGTATAGACGAGACAGAAGAAGACAGAGAGAGAACATTTGGGACTGCCTGACTTCATAGCACGGTAGAACGTCAACATCTGAGTTGATAGCAAACACCAGAGACAGAGATTTATGGAGATCCATGATCGCCTACGCCAGCCGGCACGGCACCTGAGGATGATGACTAGTATAGACAATTATCTTATTCACCGTGAGCCTGCATTACATGAAAATCATAGTTGCAAGCTTTCAAACCCACGTCGATTTTACTGCGGAACGGAACGAAAGATTAATGTGATAAGGGGGTTATCAACGAATGTTGATTAATCTTTACTTCACATTTTCTTTTTTTTTTTTTACGTTTAAACATTGATTTTGTTTAATTGTATTGATCTTTTACATTTGTATTCCCATGAACTGGGAGTAAGTAGAAATCCCAGTTCATTACTTTGCCCAAGGACTACAATGCTGTTACGACGTCCCTGTTGTGGGTATTCTAAATTTACCCGCTCTGCTAGGCAACCATCCTGGCATACACTTTAATCAAGATTGCTCAAACTGTTCTGTCCACATTCAACACAGAGGCCATTAATATAGAAAACTGTATTATTATAGACTGCGTTTTCAGAAAGATGTTGTTGAAGTTGTAAATCTGTTTTACTATTACACCATTCTCTACACTTCTGTCCAAACGAAATAATGAATATTTGTCCACTACTGTCTATTGTCTTTCCCCATGTGGATGATACAATTGGTTGTCCACTCTGTCTGTTAAGCGTAGGGTGGGATCTTTAATTTGTGTGCCAGGCACAGATGAATCTCCCTTGTTATATCCGTGTTTATTTAGTGTGGTCTTAGTATTGTTTATCCATCTTTTTCTTGGTGTTCCCTTGGCTCTAGTAAATGATATATTTTTATTGTATGCTGTTATTGGTTTTTGGTTGTATTCCATTCTCATTAAATGTCTAAATCACTGCATTTGTTGTCTTTCAATATATTCGGTTCATGAAGTTATGACCCCTCTGCTTCTGATGTTCTCATTTCGTAGTCTATCTTTTCTGGTGACCCCTCTTCCTTCATTCATACGTGGCCCTATACCTTCTTACACTACAGTCAAGTAAACTGTTCTTCTCTTAGCATATTTTAGGATTGATACAACATTTGAATTAAAAATTCGTAATTTAGTCAAGCTAACTGTTCTTCCCTTAGTATAAATATGCGACCATTGATGGCACAATGCCTTCTTTATATAACTTTCAAGCTAATTTGTCTTCCCTTAGTATAAATACGCTATTTTATGGCCGTTATGGAACTATCGTCTGGTGCATTGGAAGTCTGAATATCTTCTCTTCTTTTGTATCATTTGCTTGATAAAGTCACTTTGGTCGAAACGTCGCTGTATCTTGTTTTTGTATTTTATAAAACTGTATTACTTTGTTGTTACATAGTTTTACTGCAGTTTTCTCTTATATTGATAATACCACTGCTTGTTCAATATCCTCGTCATACTATTGTCAAACTAGCTAAACACGTAAAAACAAAGTACTATAGTTTTACAAAATACATAAACAGTGACGATAAACAGCAATTGTCAAACTAACACCTCTACCACTATTATTAACATGTAGACACTGCTGGTTTAATGCCTTCTTTATTCAAACTTCTAAGTTAACATTTCTGAAACGAAGTATAGCTAAACACGTAAACACAAATTTTACTGCAGCCTCCACCTTTTTTCGATGAAACGAAGTAAAAATGCATGATCCAGGTTTGTCTGGCCGTCTTAACTTCTATGCAGAACTAATTCCATTTAAGTCCTTTCATAAACTTATGAATAGAAAACTCCATGTTTGATTTCTGGGTTCATAGCTACCAGGGTTTAGACTCCGTGTGCTATCTTGTAATATGTTTGCTGGGTTTACTAGTATCTTTTGCCAAGTTGCAACTTTTTTCAATATCTTAATTATTCTTTTTATTTTTCCTGTTTTTATTCACTCAGGGTAAAAAATTTTAGCACATCATTTTTAATGGTATTCCACTGTGTTGCCAAAGCCAAACATGGACAATGAGCAAAATACAGTCGCAAAAATTAACTACATGTGAATGCGATGCCTACGAAAAGTTACCAACAACCAGAAAAGACAGTCACCAACATCAGCATAAGAAAGAAATTTGGGACAGAACCTTGTTTGAAACATTGAGAAACAAAGAATGAAGTTGTTCGACACTTGATAAAATGCAACCACATTACATGTATACCGAACAAAGTCTTTTACGCCAGAACATCAGGAAAGAAGGTGAGAGGAAGACCACGAAAAAGATGGTTAGGTGGCATGGCAGAATACTGTCAAAAAGCTACAAATAATTATCACCAAAGCCACCAGAATAGCGCAAGACAAGAACAGAAAACCGCGACACTGGACAACAACCAGGTAACAGTGTAACGACATAAGAAACAGAAGAACGATTCCACTGTAGGATCTGCATAGCTATATGTTTTTTTTACTTTTCTTTCGCAGCTCTTCTGTCACGCAGTAGATCACAGCACTAATAACTACAATTTTCGTGACCAGCGCTCGACGTTTTGTTCTTTCTTCTTGTCATCATCAAGGTGCGTATCCTTTATAGGACGTGGCTCTCTTTGCAGCACATCTGAAATTCACTCTGTCTCTTGCCAGTTCACCCAATTCGTCGATGGTCATGTTCATGGTTTCTTTAATATCTTGTAGCCATCTTCTTCTTGGTCTGCCTCTGCGTCCTGGGACCCTGCCATCTAGTATTGTTCTTTCCAGGCCATCGTGACGCTTGATGTGACCAAAGTATGTAATTTTTCTGTATAGTATGTTGTTTATCAGCCAATTCTCTTTAACATTTAGTTCTTTCAGGACATCAGTGTTCTTTCTCTTTTCTGTCCATGGTATTCGTAGGATCTTTCTGTATCATTTAGTTTCGAAGGACTGGATTTTCGTTCTTAATTTGTGTAATAGTCCATGATTCACAACATAAGTAGCCACTGGGAAAATGCATGCTCTCAATATTTTTAATTTTAGTATTTTGCTGGTGCTTTGCCACATGTTCTTCATTGTATTTAACTTCTTGATTGCTATTGCCAATCTTCTTGAGATCTCTTTGGAGCAGTCACCGTTATTGTTAATTATTGAGCCCAGATATTCGTAGCTGTCTACACATTGGAGTTCTTCATTGTTTATTTGGATGTTAGGTGAGTCTTTTGCTTTGTCAGTTGACATGATTTTTGTATTTTGTGTATTCAAATATAGATGTTGGTCTTCACTATGTTTCTTGGTCATCTTGATTAGGTTTTCCAAACCTTCTTTGCTGGTGGATAATAATACTGTATCGTCTGCGTATCTAAGCTCTGGTATGCATTTGCCGCCTATAGTG
Organism: Arion vulgaris; assembly: GCA_020796225.1. Taxonomy (NCBI): domain Eukaryota; kingdom Metazoa; phylum Mollusca; class Gastropoda; order Stylommatophora; family Arionidae; genus Arion; species Arion vulgaris. The sequence continues at coordinate 65,321,297 of CM036755.1, read as the reverse complement.
AAAGATTTCTTCTTGTACTGAAATCTTTTGTCGAAGTTAAGTTGCGTTCTCACTAGATTGGGATTTCTGATTCTCTAATAAAGGCAGCCATCTACCTCAGATTATCAGCCACGCCATACAGTTTGTCTTGGACGCTGGTGTAAGTCGGCCACCTCTTTCTTCTCAGGTCTGCATACTGGGGGCAGTTCTGTAGGATGTATTCTGTTGTCATACTTGCCAAGCCACAGGGGCACATATCGTTGGTGCCTATCTTGAATTTAGTGTACAGGTGGTGTCTTATTCTGTTGTGACCCGCCCGGAGGCGAAGTATGGCTGTCTGGTCCCTTCTGAACAGTTGGTAATATCCATCATTCTTGTTGTGTTTTGGGTGTTCTTTATCCCATTTTGTTTTGTAGTATCCTTTGGCGATGGTTTTTGCATCTTCATAGCTAACCAGGTTGTCATCTTGTGGCATTCCTGCTCCCTCTTTAGCCAGTCTGTCAGCATCTTCATTCCCCTTGATCTTGCAATGAGAAGATATCCACTAGATTACTAGCCTCTCAGATTCATTGGATAACTGGCCTAAGGTTGACCTGAGATCACTTAGTTCTGTGTTCCTTTCAGATTTCAGTGTTTCGTCTTCTTATAAGTCTTTTTCTTTTTTCTTGTTCGCAAGCTATGAATTCAGACGTAGTCAGGGCATCTAGCATGGTACTTATGGCTGATTTTTTTACGTGAAGGCTTGATTTCCCTATCATCAGTGTTCCTCGTCATGTAGACGAGCCTTCTCCGACTTCAGATGTACTTCTTATAAGTGATATCAGTATTATTAACTTTTATCAACAATAATGAGCGCATAGGACTGTATCAATTTCAATAAAGCTTACAGTATTGTATCAAACATATATAAAAGTAAGCATACATCAACTTTAATTTCCAATTTCCTAACTGAGTTAAGCAGTCTGATGTTACAGGGGGCCACGGCCGACTATGCAAACGATGGGAATTTGGGGTGCTAAAGTGTATTTATTTGTGACGTTTTGGTGTTTATGTAGGGGGATATTCTTTAATTGATTTTCAGTTCGTCTTGACTGTTTTGTTGCTATTGATTTTATTTCATTTCACTATTATTTTTGCCCCTTTCTTTGTTATTTACCGAAGAAAACGAAAAAAGAAATAAGAGAGTTACCGCCCCGCCAAATGTAACTACATGACGGCTGTCTGCCCCTAGTTTAAAAGTAAAGAGATGGCGACTAACAGTTAACAGCTATTCCTTGTTTGCCGTGTCACGTGTCAATGGTGATTTAATGGCACTAATCTGACGTCTTTGAACATTTGTTGACAACATGCAAATTAGGACTTTTTGTTAGATCAGGTCCAAAAGAGAAACACTATGGGGGTGGGAGTGTTATGTAGGGTGTGATTATATGGGAGTTTACTCTGTCGTCGTCGGTAGTGTTTAACTAACATGTTGCTAGGTGACGCTAGTAAACAACGCAAACATAAAAATCGAACGATCTGGGATAATGTTATATGCAAATGTCGTGCAAATAGTAAGACAAAAGAAACCAGACCGTGAGATAGCGTACGCATGACTGGTATAGAGGGTGGGTGTGCGGTAAATACATCTTACATCCCCAACTTTAAAAAAAAAATAGTTATTGGTTGTTTATTTACTTAATCGAAGAATATAAACTAAATTCAGTCCGGCTATTGCTATCTCTCCAGGTGTATCGTTCTCGGATGTCTGTGATTTTATATGAGCATATGTGGGTAAGCGCTCAGTCACATACAGTGGAACTCCAATATTCGTCCCCGCCAGTATTCGTCTTTTCGATATTCGCCCTGTTTTTCGTCATATTTTTTTTGATATTCGTCCGAAAGTCAATATTCGTCCTACCTCCGGAAGCCGGCAGAAAGCAGCTGATCGCCATTTTGTGTCGGTTGTTTGGCTGAAGCGCTTGTTTGAAAGTGCACGCAATAAAACTCTTGTTATTTTTTTTAAATCTTTTGCAGTTTTTGCAATTTATTATTACAAAAATTTAGTGACCATGGGACGTAAGAAGTGTAGTGACGATAATGGTGGTAAAAAAAAAAAAAAAAGCAGTGCGAAGTACCATTGATTTAAAAAAAAAAAATTATTGCTAAGTTTTGAAGCTGGAACACGTGTCGCCGATTTAGTAAAGGAATTTGAAATGCCGAGAACTACCATTGCTAGCATAATAAAAAAAAGGGTGCTATTAAATCAGCTGAAGTCGCACAAGGTGTAACAATTCTTGCTTCTAATAGATCGCCAATCATTGAAGACATGGAAAAGTTGTTATTAGTTTGGATAACTGAAAAACAAAGGGCTGGTGATAGTGTTTCAGAAGCTATAATTTGCGAAAAATCGAGGTCACTTTATCAAGATTTACAGAATGAAAATTTATTTTGTTATAGAATAGATACGCAATATTCGAGGCCGGAACGAATTAATCCATTTTTAGTTAATTCTATGGGAAAAAATTGTTGAATTCAGTTCGTATTCATCTCCCCAAGGATTAAAACGAATTCTGGAGTTCTGTGATTTTATATGCATATTGTATATATATATGATATATATATATATATATATATATATATATATAGAGAGAGAGAGAGAGAGTGAGAGAGAGAGAGAGAGATGATGTATAAATGTTTGTATCATTAATACTGCTACTACTAACTACAACTAATATTACTACTATCACTTTTACTACTACTATATTTACTAGTATTACTCATCATCAAGGTGCGTGTCCTTTATAGGACGTTGCTCTCTTTGCAGCGCATTTGACATTATGTCTCTAGCCAGTTCACCCACTTCGCTGATGGTCATATTCATGGTTTCTTTAATATCTTCTAGCGATCTTCTTTTTGGTCTGCCTCTGCGTCCTGGGACCCTGTCCTCTAATATTGTTCTCTCCAAGCCATTGTGACGCTTGATGTGACCAAAGTTTCTAATTTTTCTGTATAATATATTGTTTATCAACCAATTGTTTTTAACATTCAGTTCTTTCAGGACATCAGTGTTCTTCCTTTTTTCTGTCCATAAATTCGTAAGATCTTTCTGTAGCATTTCGTTTCGAAGAGCTTGGTTTTCGTTCTTATTGTTTGTGTAATGGCCCATGATTCACAACCATAAGTCTAGTATTACTACTACTACTACTACATATATTGCTATCAACTATATATTGCTGATAACATGTATTACTACTACTAACTACTACTACATATATTGCTATCAACTACTACTACTAACTACTACTACTACATGTACTACTACTACTACTACTACTACTACTACTATCACTTCTACTACTTCTACGTCAACTACCACTGCTACTACATTTACTACTACTACTACTACATATATACTACTAGCTACTACTCCTACGGCTACAACTACAACTACCACTACTACTACATCTGCTACTACTACTACTATTACTACCATTACTACTACCACTGCTACTACTACCACTTCTGCATCTACTACTACTTCCACTACTAGCACTACTGCTACCACTGCTGCTACCACTATTACTACCATTACTACTACCATTGCTACCACTACCACTTCTGCATCTACTACTACTACCACTACTACTTCCACTACTACTTCCACTACTAGTACTACTGCTACCACTGCCACTACTACATCTACTACTACCACCACTACTACAATTAAACTTTCCTATTCCCATGATCCCAATAAATATATGATCATGCACAACTATCTATATCCACTGGATTCTATTATATGACGTGTTCTTCAACTCTGGCAATGAGGCTCTTATCTCTCTGACTTTCTCCTAAGGATTTAGCATAAAGCTTTGAGTTTAATTGTCTCGCTTTGTGACTGACTGTTGAGAATAAAAGTACAAATCTATATCACTTCACACGCAAGTAAATTTAGGCCTTTCCAGTTGTTAAAATAAAAGGTTTTTATGCTTCATTCATTGACTAGGTAGCAAGTGGTTGTCACGTTTCAAGTGTAGTTTACACAATGATAGATAACGGAAAGTGAACAACCACTTACACACTTATGTCTAGATAAAACATCGGTTCTCAACTTTTGTTTTTTTAGCTGGCGCCCCCATGAAAATGAGGCAAGATTCCCTCGTGCCTACAATTTCCCCTCCTCCCCCTCAAATTAACTGTAATTCGTTCTTGGCTAAGACCACTCATATCACAAATAGTGATTAAGCTGGTTGATTTGATTTTTTTCGATCCAGAAGCACTTGAGCTTTCAGCTCTTCGGCTCGGTGCCATGGACATCGTAACCCTTCGGTTCGGTGCCACGAACACCGTGAATCTGGGAACCTGTGGCTTTTCTGCCAGCCCGCGGGATTGAACCCGCACTCAAAGAGGGCTTAGCTGGTCGATAAGAACGAACACAAACAAACGAACAAATATCTGTTTTTGAAGTATCACAATGCTTCTAATATGGAGCGATTAGTGAACATTTTTTTGGTTTCGCCCTTATATGAATTCAGATATAGTCAGTGTCTAATATTTCGTTTATACTTGGTTTTTGTGTGAAGGCTTACTTTCCTTACCACCAATGCCTCTCACCATTTAGGCAAGCCTTATTCCGACTTCAGAAGTACCTGTAATTTAGATCCTCGAGTAAAGGATCCGGTTCTCCCATAGCCCAATCGTGGATCGTGTGCACACCGATAATTTTTTATTACCTGGCCTCGAACCCCGGTATTTCCCTAGCCCATGTGCACAAGCGTAAAATATTATCAATTTCGCTTTCGACGACTCCAGTAAACAATTACACTGCCACTTAAATATACTAATTATGGTGGGGAAGGGGGGGGGATCTCTATGGCAAAGTGGTTAAGATGTTTGTCTTGCGTTTTAAATAGTGTGGGCTCAAATCCGGACCGAGTCACATGTGCAATTTTTTCCTAAGATCTCTAGGATCTTTGCTGAAGCTGCGGAGTTCGTGCAGCGCATCCTGCAGTCCTACCCATCCCACCTACGCCAACGAAACGAAGCATTGCCTTACGAGACGAAGCTTAAGAGTAAGTTATACGGAGCTCTTGATAAACTCCAACTGACGTGCAGCTTCATAGACGTGGACCATCTCATAGTTTAAGCTTAGCATATGAAACCGATCGCAAAGAAAAAGGTTTTCTTCTTCTTCTTCTCTTCCACCATTTACTTCTTTATAGAAGTGTTGGGGAGAGGGTGGGGGCGTAGTGATCTTGTGTTGTTTAAGGCACTTTGTAAGCTGATATTCATTTTCGTAAGGCTGTTTTTGATGCCATCGCTCCATCTTTTGCGTGGTCTTCCTCTTGCTTTGTACTCATTATACTTTTTTTGTGGCTCTCTATGGTAGGCGATATCAGATCATTCGTGTCAGGTGTCCAAACAATTTAATCTATTGTTCTTTTATAAATTGCATGATTGGTTTCACATCCAGTCTCCTTCTGATTTCTTCATTTCTAATTTTGTCTCTTATTGTCACACCTGCAGCTCTTCTAAGACACCTCATCTCTGTCGTTATGATTTCCCGCTTATTAACTGCTGTTATTGGCCATGTTTGACACTGGTAACATAGTGTTGAAAATCGTTCTTATGAGATTTGTTTTCGTGTAGTAAATAAAACGTACATAAATACTGTTAAGTTATCAATACATGTGTCTGTTAGTATGTGTAGTATCATTTATTTTCTTCATTTGTTCTTGTGAAAACCAAATTACTCCTTTCCTACCATATGTTTTAAATTCTCAAGTGTATCATTTTTGAAAAGCATTTTAGATACATCTCGTATAATCTATCAAATAAATTATTTTTATTCTTCGAAAGGCTCCATACCTACCACTTGTTAAACCACTTTTCGTGATTTGTATGTGATCCGAGCCTAAAAGCGATTGTACGTTGTGCCAGTTATGCGTCTACAAGCACGCCAGCACATCCGATTTCTGCGATGCTTTTTTGTTACTAGGGTAGCTTCCCTAGGCTCCTACCTCAGCCGCCTCTTAAGGCATGTCTCATGTAGGTAGCAGTGTTACTGCTCTTTGCTCCCCTTGCGAGCTCCGGCAACACACGATCAAATTGATTATTCAATCTATATCATCTTCATGTCATAATTGATACATAAAACATTTACAAGTATTCCACATTGCTGCAAGTCTCGCACGTGTGGTGCCGGCGCTCGCTATGGAAGCAAAGAATAGTACCACTTTGACCTACAAGACATGTCGTAAGAGGCGAGTGATGTAGGATCTAAGGAAGCTATCCTAGTAAATAGAAAAGTTAAAGTTAATTCCATATCCCTTACAGGACTTTTCGAATCAACCCCAGCTTTTAAACGCTGTTCAGTAGTTTGCATTGCGAACAGGTGGTGTCATCGTCCCTTTGTAAAAATCCACGAGAAACAATTTGCAACCAAACTGTTTGGCAGCGTTATTCGAACTCAAAACGTCGGAGTTAATAGACCGAGTCACTATCCCTAAACCACAGACGCCACCAAGTAAATAGAAAGCATCGCAGACATCGGATGTGCTGGCCTACTTGTAGGCGCATAACTAGCACAACGTACAATCGCTCTTAGGCTCAGATCACATAAAAATCACCTAGAATGGTTAACAAGTGGTCGATGAGGAGCGTTCGAAGAAGAAGATGTTGCCAGCCTGTTACCGTTCTACCCTTGACATCTCATGTGAGTACCGCCCTTCTTATGTTTACCTTGATCTGCCCAGCCTCCACCTTTTATCTACAGTTCTTTGAAGAACTGTCTTTGCCAAGTTCCTAGAGACATTCTCTAAACCATAGGGTCTCTGAGTTGGCAGTACCCCCTGGGGGCTGCTGAAACTTTCTAGGGGGCGATAGTGTGTTAAGTGGTCTTTGGGGGGCGTTCAGGCGATCTAGGGGTCGGTGACTCCTTATAGAAGAAATTAATAATATATATTTAAAAATAATCCGGACCGAGACACATGGACAGTTTTGTTCATGAGATCCCTAGGATTATTGTCGGAGTTACGGAGTTCGTTGCTTTGTGCAATGCTCTCGGCAGATATCATGCCATCTCTGCCTATAGGGACGGAGCCATATGGAGAAAACCTATGCAATGAAATCAATACTTCGTCTGTGTACTCCTGTTTAGTTGTTATTTAAGTCGAAAATATCAAACGGCTTGAACGCAGAAAACTGTTAAAATGGGGGACGTTCAAAATGTATGTCTTGCAAAGTGGGCGGTGGCCCGACAATTTTTGAGAACCTATGCTCTAAACCACAGCCAACTCTAGATAACTTTATAGTTGGCTGTTACTAAACCCTAGGTTCTTAAAGTGGCGGTACCCCCATCCCTAGTAGGAGCTGAGGCCTTCCGGGGGCGATACTGGGTTCAGAAGCATTTTTTGGGGGAGTTTGTTTCGTGATTTCGCGATTGAATAAATCATTTAAAATTTGAATTCTGCATTTTATTTCATCTTATGCCTATCTTATACTATCCATTTTTTCATCAATTTGCGCATGTATATAATCATTTGAAAATTGACCACGTATGACAGAAATATATATCAATTTTCTATGTCAAAGTGGGAGGGAGGCGTTACAAAGTTTATGTCCTGCAAAATGGGCGGTGGGTCGAAAAAGTTTGGGAATCTATGCTCTAAACTAATTGTTCTATAAGACATTTCTAAACTAATTGTTCTATACAAAAAACACACAGAAAATATTATTATTTCACAAGTACACTGACATACATAATGGTTTAACATTTCCGCTATCAATATCAGGTAGAGGAGGTCCGCCCCCAATTAAGTTGCTGAACTTGGTCGATTATATTTAACAGTAAAATGATCGTTGAGAGATCAGATTATAGCACCCAGCTGAACTTATTTCTGCTAGCACTAAATTGACCAAATAGTACGCATATTGCATATCTATATACCATATCTGCAGTCATCATCAGCTGAACTTATTTCTGCTAGCACTAAATTGACCAAATAGTACGCATATTGTATATCTTATATACCCATATCTTGCAGATCATCATCAGCTGAACTTATTTCTGCTAGCACTAAATTGACCAAATAGTACGCATATTGTATATCTTATATACCCATATCTTGCAGTATCATCAGCTGAACTTATTTCTTCTAGCACTAAATTGACAAATAGTACGCATATTGTATATTTTATATACCCATATCTGCAGATATCATCAGCTGAACTTATTTCTGCTACATAAATTGACCAAATAGTACGCATATTGCATATCTTATATACCCATATCTTGCAGATCATCATCATCAAATAGCTTGTTCTGAGCAGAATTTTGCCACACCAGCAGTCCTCCAGAATTTCTCTCTCTCATAGGCCAGATGTCCTGCTTCTACAGCCGTCATGCTCAAACCATCAGTTACATCCTGAATCAATCTTCTCCGTGGTCTTCCTCTTCTTCTCTTTGCCTCCTTCAATGATGGTCTTCTCCAGCCCTTCGTGCCTTTTTATATGTCCAAAATATCTCAATTTCCTCTTTCTTATTAGTAGCATCAACCATTTTTCTTTGATTTTGAGTTCTTTCTGAATAGATTTATTTGTTCTCTTCTCTGTCCAAGATATACGAAGGACTCTTCTGTAACACTTATATTCGAAAACACATATATGTTTTCCCACAAGCTTCACACCCATACGTTGCTACTGAAGAATATGCATGCTCTTAGTATTCTGATCTTTGTTTTCTTATCAGTTCCGTTCCATACTGTTTTTCGTTGTTTAATTTTTTTGCAAAACCATGCTTGTTTTTCTTTTAATTGTTTTTCTTGCAGATATCATTCAAAATGACTTAGTATATTTCTTCACGTGCTATCAATATTTACAGAATCATAAAATTGTATGAAAGATGTTCTATAAAATACAGCAAAACAATCTTTATTATTTGAAATTAACTTGTCAAACATTACATTTTATGACCTGTATGATATTGTCGGTTGGTTGACTATAATGTTTTATTTGTCTATATGTAGCAGAATGACACGTTAACTGTCAACCAAGTTTTAGTTCTAGGCAAACATGCGTAGGGCTGGTTAAACTTCATACTCGAACTACTAGAAAAAAAACCGCTAGTGTTTCGTGATATATTTGTTTGCTTATCTGACAGATTTGTTTCGATCATGATATGAAGTAAGTATTTTTTTTTATTGTGCCCAGGTGTGATGTGTTTGTGCGTAGTGCAGTACAGAATTAACATTGTTTCGTATAGAAAATGTATACTTGTTTGTTGAATGAGAACAAGGAGTTATTTTTGTAAGAACTCCAGGAGTAATAAGAATGCATCAAAACTCCACATACAGAGCCTTTTACAACAGAACATCGGGGAAAGAAGGCAAGAGGAAGATCACGAAAAAGATGGTTAGATGGTATAACAGAATCCTGTGAAAGAGCAAAAATAACAATTACGCAAGTCACCAGAACAGCGCAAGACAAAAACAGAAAACCACGACACTGGGCAACAACCCACCAGCAGTGTGACAACAACAGAAGAAGAAGAAGACAGTGTACAAATATTAAGAGCTTCCGGAAAAAAAAAAACTGTTGTGAAGTTATCAAAGTCACGTGATAGTTAACGACAATCGTAACCATGACTACGTATTTCAAATGGTATATACCATTATATATATATATAGACTGTTGTAGACTGTCGGTCGATAATACTAATTTATAAATTCGGCGTCTTCGTTGTGCTTCTGTGTCAGTTTAACATTTAGCCAGCAGAACACTGCACCATTATCGTCAATTTCAATAAACTGCATGAGTCAAGTCGCTTCATGATCATGTCATTAAATTATGATTAACTAGAGCCCGTCAAATTTGAAAATAGCGTCGTCTAAGCCTAGGTATGCCATTTTCTCTATGTTCATGCGCTCTTCCATTTCTGATCTAAAGCAATGCTGGTAAACTGTCTTAACTTACTAAGATAACAGTAAACTTTCTTTCCCAAGTGGAAAATAGGTCTGCAGCTGTAACTCTTCACTGAATTCTATTCTATACTGCCTCTTCAAATCTGTTCAAGAGACTTCAACCTGTATGACTTTCAACTCGTATTCTCTTATATACAAATGACCAACAGGTGACTTTAAAGAAAACCAGATGACCAACAGGTCTACATAAAAAAACAGTAAATATGTCGTTACTGCTTGTAATACCGTTTTTTTGGCAAGTGTAGGACAGGAGAAAAATGGGCCTATGCAATTTAATGGCCACTTCTCTAGTACAGTCGCCGCGAAACTGTTCAGGTTATGATGTTTTCTTTATGCCCTTGACAACACAAAAACTCCTTGACCTTACAGTGGATTGCACCCGGGTCTCCCTAATGGGAGGTACGCTAGTCCATTCGGCCAGTTGTTCCACACAGGCCTACATAATTGACCTGAAACAAAACAAATTAAAAAATGTTTTCCTCTTCTGCAATCAGTTTTTCATGTCCAGAAGAAGATTCTCTTATACCAGGTCATGTCATTCATTAGTTAGCCGGAAGCATATTCTAGATTAGGACTAATAGTGGTTTTAGTATCAGTTGCAGACTCTGTAATGATATTTATTTTTCTAACTTACTATTTTTATCCATTAAAACACAACCTGAAAAAATTGGATGGAAGGAAGAGGTGGGGAGAGAGATATGCTCACTTTTATGACATTTCACTCACGACCTGTTAGTTTTGAATGAACCACAGCCTTTCCCGTATTCATTGGTTATTGATTACTAAACTGACCTCATTCACTCCAGCCAGACCTATAGGTGCTCAGGCTCCTCCAACAGATGTAGAAGGGTATGCATACTGATAGTTCTTGTGACTCACTGCTTAAACAAACTCCATAATCAATTACTTCATTTCAATTATTTATTTTCACAGACGGCTAGAAATATAGAAAGATGCCTAGTCAAGACCCCCAGTCATACGTGAAGATCCAACCCTTGCCCATTTCCAGCCAGAAAGGTTTGAAGCTCCAAGCTCGCAGTGCTGTGATCTTCAATCCCATAACACCCAGAAGAGATGAGATCCGGAAGTGGAACTATGATCGCCGCTTGCAACAAATGTCAGAACAAGGTTTCAATTCATGCAGCTATAAACCATACAAGGGATTAGGAGATCCGTTCTATTTAGAGGAGAAGAAGCTGATTTTACATTCTTTAGGACAATGGAATGCGGTGAGTTTGTTTCTTATTTATTCATTCTCAGATTTCAGCTTGAATATATTCAAGAAAGTAGTGGTTAGCTTTATAATAATAATAATAATTTCTCTCATACCGTTATATGTTGCATAGAACCTGCAAGCAATTTCTCCATACCTCTCTATCCTTGAGAACTTGCTCAATCTCCTCCATGGAACATGGTCAGCTTTAGGATGTCAACATCTCCAAAGAACATGATCTGCATTCTTTCTTTACTTTCTCCAATCCTGTTTTGCCTTACAGCTTAAGGATAAGAAGAGATTTATAGAACGGGCTTTGTGTGCGCTTCATAAACAGTGTCTTTCATCGCCTCTGTTATATCTGAGATCCACCTTTTGCATGGCCAGCCTTTTGCTTTGTATCCACTGTATTGGAGTAACATTGCTCCTTGAGGCGCGATCATCTGCTTATGTGACTCTTCTTCTTCTTCTTTGCATTCGTTCTTTACGACCAATTTTAATCACTCTTTGTGATATGTTTGATCTTTGCCAAGAACGTGTATACGTTGCACATTGGTTTGGTAGGCCCCTCAACGCATAGACTTCTACACGTTTAGGACATGTGCATCTGATTTCAGCCAAACCTCCCTAGTCGCCTCTTACGACATGCGTGGCAGGTAACAATGGTTCTATTCTTTACACCCCAAATGTGGGCCCCGGTAACCACTCGGGTGTTTATGTGACTAAATCACTTAATTTATTTTTTCTTGATGAAATTCATTACTGATGTTGTACACACTTTTTTTTTTATGTCCTCAATTCTAAACCAGTCTCCTCTTGATACTCCCAGCATTCTGCATAGACACTTCATCTCTGTCAGGACTAGTTTTTATCTATCATTTGATGTTAGTGTCCAGTTTTGTCCCTGATGTGGGGAGAAAGATTTGTGTTGAACATTCCTTTTTCTGTGTTCATGGTGACATGTTTGCATTTTAAAATTGCTGACATTTGTCTTATTATTTGATTTGCTTTGTTGCATCTATGTTGGATTTTGTTATATAGTTATTCTTCCGTTTTCTGAAAAAATGCTTCCTAGGTAAGGGAAGTCTTTGACTTGTTTTAGTGTGCGTTTGTTGAAGGCAATATTTGTAGAGATAGAAGACAAGCTGGCTGGCTCTGCACCATATTGGAGGATCAGCCAATGGACAGGGCTGACATTTTTAATGCTCTCATAGAGTATCGCCGCAAAGAGGATTTTCATCTAAACCAATCAATGTAAACTTCTAGCTTGCAAAAGCTAGGATTAAAGATTGGAGTGGCCAGAAAAGAACAGCACAACAGGCGTATGAGTAGGCTCATCAATCAACATTGAACTGGTACGGTTAGTCACTGGACGCTGGCTGTTGAAGATATTGTGAAGCAGATCGGAGCACTTATGGACATGACAACAACAATATAAAAGCATGATAGAGAGAGGGAGAAATAGTGACTCATGATTAATACTATTTTTGCAAACTGGCTTGCTATTTAGTAAGCTATTAGTTAACTACCAGTTTAGTTAGTTGGTTAGAAATCTAGTAAAATTAGTTATAAATCTAGTTAATTAACTAGAAATCTAGTTAGTTAATTAGAAACTTAGTTAATTAGCTAGAGTTCTAGTTCGTTAGCTGGAAATCTAGTTAATTAGCTATAAATCTAGTTTTCTGAAAATCTAATTAATTAGTTAGAAATTTAGTTACTTAGCTAGAAATCTAGTTAGCTAGCTAGAAATCTAGTTAATTAGCTAGAAATCTAGTTAGTTAGCTAAAAATCTAGTTAGTTAGCTAGAAATCTAGTTAGTTAGCTAGAAATCTAGTTAGTTAGCTAGAAATCTAGTTAGTTAGCTAGAAATCTAGTTAGTTAGCTAGAAATCTAGTTAGTTAGCTGGAAATCTAGTTAGTTAACTAGAAATCTAGTTAGTTAGCTAGAAATCTAGTTAGCTAGAAATCTAGTTAATTAGCTCGAAATCTAGTTAGTTAACTAGAAATCTAGTTAGTTAGCTAGAAATCTAATTAGTTAGCTAGAAATCTAGTTAGTTAGCTGGAAATCTAGTTAGTTAGCTGGAAATCTAGTTAGTTAGCTAGAAATCTAGTTAAGTTAGCTAGAAATCTAAATTAATTAGCTAGAAATCATATTAACTAGAAATTAGTTAAGCTAGAATCTAGTAGTTAGCTAGAATCTAGTTACTAGAAATCTGGTTAGTTTGCTAGAAATCTAGTAAGCTGGAAATCTAGTTAGTTAGCTAGAAATCTAGTTAGCTAGAAATCTATTTAGCTAGTCATCACTCTAGTTAATTAATTAGCCAGCAATCTAGTTTAGAATCATTCTAAATTGTATATCTATTTTTATGTTGTCCCTTGTCTAGACAGAGGATTCAGAGACATCAAGTAGTTCTGAAGATGAGGAGGACCTGGAAGGAACTACAACTGTAGAACCTCAGGAAAATCAAGTATGTTGTTAAATTTTCTATAGACTACATTCTTTTTCTTAGCGTTCGTTCTTCGCTGCCAATTTTATCATTGTTATTATGATGTATGATTGATCTTTGACAAGAGCAACTGACGTTGAACCCCTGTTAAAATTAGACCCCTACTTTGTGTATGGTACCATACACGGTGTAGGTCAGGACTACCGTTTGTCTCCTACAGGAAGTGTTTCGAGTCTATCTCAATGAAAACAGTCAGTCCTTAACACTTCCCCTTCATTCGTACAAATTCTCTTTAATGATCCATTTGTCGTATATTTTAGGCTTGAATCTATACCAAAGAGCCTTTTGTACTGCAGCCTTTCTGACCGAGTGCGACGTTCCTTCTGCATCATATGATAAACACTCTTTAATGATCTTTTAATGCCGTATATTTTGGCTTATATCTACGCCAAAGAGCACTTAAGTTAATTGCATATCCTTTACAGGATTTTGCGAATCAACCCCAGCTTTTAACGCTGTTTGTGATTTTTCTAGGCATTATTACGTTCAGTAGTTTGCCATTGCATTCTGAACGGTGGTGCCATCGTCCTTTTGTTAAAATCCACGCAAACAATTTAAACTGTCCGCAGCATGATTCGAAGTCAGAACGTCGGGGTTAATAGACCGATTCACTAACCCCTAGGCCACAGAGCCACCAAGAGCACTTACTACTTTGCAAATGACTGGGGGAGATCGTTCCGGTATAGGAACATTTACAATCCTTCTATGACTGGTCATTGGAACGGTCATTTGCCGACTGCTTCGTGTATTCATTTCTCTTTAACAATCATTTTTCGCCATATATTTGGGTTTCATGATCTACGCCTAAGAGTATGTCTACACTGTGCACCCTTTCTGACTATGTGAGATCGTTCTGGATTAGGAACATTTCACAGTCTTTTAGGGCACATAAGCTTGTCCTGGGATGGCGTGTTACTCGTGTAACACACCGTGAAAAGTGTCGGCCTTCACCAATGTTTGGATTTGGACAGCCTGTCAAATCTTTACAATGTCGGCCTTACTTTTCTGACCTCGCTGAGTTAGTTTCTATTCTGCATTTTCCCTGGCCTCGGTAAACACTGGACTGGGGCTGTGCACTAATAATCCAGAGGGTCTTTTTATTAGGCATTATCTGCGCAACTTGGATTTTGTGCTCGCCAAACATCAACCGCCCCGGTTGTTCCGGGGATGTTAGTTGTAAAAACAACAGTACAGTACCCGGTTGTTTCAGGGAAGGCAGTTTTGTTAGGCGCTAGAACGTAGCTTTAGAATTTGCGCTCTGCCAACTTTATCCAATAAATATATTTGCGCTTGTATGGAGTTAACTACCATCTTCCCTTGTGTTGTCGCATCACATTGCATCTTTTCCGACCATCCTTGCCGAGAGCTGGCAAAGGTGTTGCGACCATTGTTTAGAGGGGACGCAAATATGTGCCTTCTGACGACTTGTACCTTGTCAGTTCTTACAATTCATTTTTTAAAATTTACTTAGCTGTTCCCTTCGGATGGGAGAGACGTGCCACAACAGTCACTCTGGGATTCTGCCCGTCTGTGCTGCGAGTAGATCTCTTATAGCGTAACTGCTCTTGCACCATTACTTATACCAGAGTAACTCTCCCTTGATCCCTACCCACTTAGACAGGATCCTCTGTTTCCAGGGTCACCACATGGAGGTGGGGTAGGATCTTGCTTAGTGGCAGCTCACTAAACCTGGCACGATGTTGCCCCCTCTGACTGCACCTTTGACCCCAGACTACGTTCCAGAAAAAGGTATTAATACTGAATCTGGCGTGAAAAAAACAATCATTAGTGCCTGTAGTACCGCTTTTTAGGGCAGTGTAGGACAGGAGGGACATAAGTCTGAGAAATTTAATGGTCGCATGGCTAGTTCAGTCACTGTAAAACTGTTCAGGTTAGAATTTTTTTATGTCCCAGCAGAAAAAATCCTTGGCTTTACCACGGATTGAACATGAGTCTCCCTCTTGGAAGTCGCACTATAATCCTTTCGACCAGACACTCCTCTGACATGAAAATGTGAAAAATAGAATTGAGATTGCATTGTTTAGTTTAGTTTAGTAGTTGGATCATCACCACTGCACATCAAACCAACTTAGTTCATAAGTGCTCCTATCTCCTCCTTATTATATCTCTCACCATGTGGCAACTAATCACACCGGTTCTTTGTTGGTTTACTATTCTTCTTTGGCTGTCAGTATAGTGCTCTTGACTAGCTACACCACATTTGACTTTGTATTCTTGAAGTCTGGTAGAGCGTAGATTCACCACTATTACTTTAATAATTTACAAATCCTCTCTCCCATAGAGAATTCAGAATATCAGCATGGTTCATTGCTCACCCATGTTTTTACAGCAGCTATACCTGCAAGCCTATCTGTGCGTTGACTTTCCCTTACACCTGCATGCCCTGGGACAATAATAAAACTGATTTTTGTCAACCTAGACCTCTTTAGTGACTCCAACCATTGTCCCCGAGCCCAGCTATTGAGTCAATAAGAAAACACGCATTAATAAAAGTCTGTGACTCCAGCCAGACCATTACTTTAGTTACTGCTATGATTGCATTGTACTGCAAAAAAAAATTATCCACAGAAAAGTTAACGAATGGAACACACTTTCCTGTCAAGACTTCTCTTGGAGGAACTTTCCACAAAGGATGTTAAAGTTATCTGATCATTTTCTTCCAATTTGAATTTGATATTTCATACTTTTCCCTTTAGAAAATTATGGGCGTTGATCCTCTTGCCATCCACAGACTCATCCATTGAAAGAATAGATGACAAGAATAGCTCTGCGTTTGGTATTAAATACCAAATACGTTTTGGTATTTGGTAAAAATGATAATACCAAAGTTTTTTTGTGCTAATTGGATCTACTTACTGTGATCAAGTGACTTTCACCAGTGCTTTGGAGTTTGTGCATTGCCACTGAGATCTTCCTGTGTAAGAAAGAGATCAGAGCACACATGGTTACTCACAAAGTGCAATGATGATGGTTCTATCAATCCATCAATCATGACAAAGGAAGAGAATGAGTGAGAGTGATAATTTATAGATGAATGAGAGTGATAATTTATAGATGAATGAGAGTGATTATTTATAGATGAATGATAAATGTGAAAGATGAATGAAAATAAAATGTGATGTTGGAGGTAGTCTGTGTGCACAGGTTTATATTGATAGTGTGAAAGGTATTTATAGTGTAAGAGGTAGGTATACATGTTCTTTGTAAATTGTCTATTATCTTCTCTCAGGTGGATGATGGAACTGGTTGTCCACTCTTGCCGTTAAGCGTATGGGAGGGGGGGAGCTTAAATTTGCGTTCCAGGGTCAGATGAGTCGCCCTTGTTGTGTTATATCCGTGTTTATTTAGTGTGGTATTGATATTGTCTTTCCATCTTTTTCTTGTCTTCCCTTGGCTCTAGTACCTGATCTCTTCTTTACAAATAAATATTGAAATGCCAAGAACTATCTTACTTAACAAATTTATATCTTTCATATATTATATAGACAGCAGCAAAGTTTGTTTTGAAGAGAACTACAAAAAACTTGAACACTCTGAGTAAAGAAGTTGTAAAAGGAAGGTAAGTTTGGTTATATTTTGTATGTAACCTCAAAAGTATTTCTCTTACTACCACAGGATGGCAGCGTTTGCCAAGATTCTGCCAGTGAAATCTTTACGTACGCAGTTATTTCTTCAGTTGTACACAGTTAATTCAAAGTAGGCTAATAAAGGCAATTTTAAAAAAAAAATCATAACTACTCATCATTAAATAAACATAAATATATATATATATATGTTTTATATATATATATATGTGTGTGTATAATATACTAATTTGAAGAAAACCTATTAGAACAACAAAGTTAAAAAGTTGTAGAAGTAAAATAGTAGAAGTAAAACTGGAAAGAGGTATAAGGGAAACAACTTGAATGGCTCAGTGTGCGGTGATTGGCTTGGAAAGAGTTAAGACAGTGATTGGTATGGAAAGAGTTAAGACACCTCATAAAAAATTTGATTGCAATATTTTTTTGTCACCTGCTATAAACTATGAAGGTGTAATTGTGACAATTGATTTGGTGCCTCTGACTAATTTTTTTCATTCATCTTTGCATTTCTTGTCACCAATGTCCCTCGTCATTCCTTCCAGCCTTACTCCAGCTTTAGAGATAAGAGGGCAGGCTTGCATTCACAGCATCTATTATTGGGGAGTTGAAATTGGGTAAGGGGGATGTTATTTGGTCTCTACGTAACTGTCTGTTGGATGAAGACACTAAAATAGATATTGAATCGATCCATTGATTTAAGCAGTTTGGGGTTGCCTGTTGTACAAATAGAACTGGATGCCAGAGGGGCAGAGTGAGGAGTGTGTTTAACCAGCAAGCCATGGGAACCATCATTATGCATACTTTTCTATATCTGTTGGGGGAGATAGAGCACCTATGGGTCTGCTCCGAGTGCAATGACATCAGTTTAGTAACCTTCTTCTTCGAACACTCCATATTGACCACTTGTTAAACAGCTCTGTGTGATTTGTATGTGAGCTGAGCTTAAGAGTGATTGTACATTGTGCCAGTTATACGCCTACAAGTAGGCCAGCATATCCGATTAATGATATGCTTTTTATTTACTAAGGTAGCTTCCTAGGTCCTACATCAGTCGCCTCTTACGACATACCTTGTAGGTCGCAGTGGCACTATTCTTTGCTTCCTTGTGGGCCCTGGCACCACACAATCACATTGTGATGTGATCAACAGCATTCCGTATTATTATTATTATCTTAATTATTTTTTGCTTGTTTTTAAACAATTCCAGACAGCTTATTCGGAATGTCAGTCTTGGACATGGCTTGTTTAACATTATCAAACAAGAGCGACACACAAAGGTACTTTTTTTGTAACTGTAAATCTAATTATGTGATATTTATGTAATATCCTTCATTGGTTATTTTTTTAAAGTAAAGAATCCTTTTATAACCTGGAGAATCATCATCATCATCATCAAGGTGCGTATCCTTCATAGGACGTTGTTTTCTTTGCAGGGCATCTGAAATTCACTCTGTTTCTAGCCAGTTCACCCACTTCATTTATGGTCATGTTCATGGTTTCTTTAATATCTTGTAGCCATTTTCTTCTTGGTCTGCCTGGAGAATACATTGGGTAATATGGTGTTAGGTCTGTATTTTTCATTGACCGCCGGCACATGATGGGGGATGTGGTCAACATCACACCGGCTGTCTTTATTTCCCAGTGTTTTTCCTGGTACCCAATTGAAGCTGGGTCAACCTGTGAGCCGTTATGAGAGGATAAAATTTCACGCCAACTGTAGACTTGAACCCTGACCATATCATACATACACCAACGAAATGAAACATGGCCTCATGAACAAAGCTTACAGACCAAGCTATGGGAAACTCTCAAAGAACTCCAACTGACATGCAGCTTCATAGAGGCAACCCATCTCATGATTTAGACGAGCATACGAAACCGAACGCAAAGAAGAAGAAGAAGAAGAACCCTGACCACTAGCCTAAGAAGCAAGTTCACATATCACAAAGAGTGATTAAAATTGGTCATAAAGAATGAACGCAAAGAAGGAGAAGAAGAAAACATGTTTTAATTACATTCGTATATAATTGTGTTCATCCATACTAAGTAGTTTATAATTCATTCAGCGTTTTGATTGTAAAAGTATAGTTTTCAGTACAAAGTTATGCCAGCATAGCTATTTGGCATGCAATGACAAAATTACCTCCAGTTATAGAATATGTGATTACATTGAGAAACAAAGAATGAAGTGGTTCAAACACTTAATAAGAATGCAACCAAACTTTACTGTATACAGAGTATTCTACAACAGAACATCAGGAAAGATGGCGAGAGGAAGACTATGGACAAGATGGATAGATTGCATAACAAAATCCTGTTGAAAAGCAAAAATAACTATCATTCACGCCACAAGAGCAGCGCAAGACGAAAATAGAAACCCCGACACTGGGCAACATTGTGATAGAAGAAGAAGATCAAATATGCACATTGGACCAGAAACTTGGTACCTTCTTATGTTGTTAACTTTGTAATTTTGTAAAAAAATCTTTTTTTTGGATGTAAAACTAGTCATGGAAATTGCATAAATGTATCTAGAAAAACAAATGGATGATACAACCCAAAGCACCACAACATAAACACATTATTAACAGAAAAGCACAGAACACAGTCTTCAGACTTAGAACGGGACAATGTGGTCTCAGAGCACACCTCCATAAAATTAGTCTTGTAGACTTGTCTACGTGCACCTGTGGAGCACCAAAACAGTCCCCACAGCACATCCTGCAAGACTGTCTCAGCATGAACAGCGTGAGAATGAAAATCTGGCCAACAGGAACAACCCTTTAGAACAAACTATGGGGGACCGGTGAAGCCCGAAAGCGCACCTTCCTACTCCTTCTTCTTCTTCTTTGCGTTCGTTCTTTACAACCAATTTTAATCACTCTTTGTGATATATTTGATCTTTGCCAAGAATGTGTATACGTTGCACATTGGTTTGGTAGGCCCCTAAACGCATAGACTTCTACACGTTTAGGACACGTGCATCCGATTTCAGCCAAACATCCTTAGTCGCCTCTTATGACATGCATGGCAGGTAACAGTGGTTCTATTCTTTACATCCCAAATTTGGGCCCCGGTAACCACTCGGGTGACCTCCCTACTTATGACACACATGGGAGCCTCTGTGGTGTAGAGGTTAGGTGCTCGACTCTCGTACCAAAGGTACCAGGTTCACACCCTCGTGGATCCTTGATCTGTTCTCTCTTTACAGCTAAAACACTTTGAGATCAATAAAAAAGATTGCTGGAATATTAGTAGGTATACATAATATCTGAGCATCTGTAGCTTAAACAGTAGTGAGCTTGATCACAACCCATGTGTGCCTGGTTCAAACTCCACAGCAGGCAGTTTGGAAGAAAATTTGTACGTGTAGAATTTTATTAACCGTAAAATGGCACAACATACTATGCCTCAGATCACATACAGATCGCAAAGTGTTTTAACAGGTGACCGATATAGAGCGTTCGAAGAAGAAGTATGAAATCTGGGGCAGTCAAGTACTAAAAATGCAAACCTGATAGAATGCCATATTAAATTGGATACATTAGGTTCAAAACTTAACCAAACAACAAAGCAGCAAAATTTACTGAATTTGGCACAACAGATTAACTTCTTCTTCTTCGAACACTCCATATCGACCACTTTTTAAACCACTCTTTGTGATCTGAGCCTAAGAGCGAATGTACATTGTGCCAGTTATGCGCCTACAAGTAGGCCAGCACATCTGATTTCTGCGACGCTTTGTATTTACTAGAATAGCTTCCCTAGGCTCTTGCCTCAGTCATGCCTTGTAGTATGACATGCCTTGTAGGTTGCAGTTTTCCTATGCTTTGCTCCGCTTGTGAGCCCTAGCAACACACGGACAACAGATTAACTGATTAACTAAAGATATTCATATTGATATTTGATTTTTGTTTGTTAGTGTTTGCTATAGAATAATGACTTATAAGTCACTTTTTGTATTTCGAGCCAAAGAGCATGGAGCACATTGTACTATGCATCACATCGGTTAATCTGTGATATTTTGTGCCTCTAGATCTAGCATTTACACAAGAAGAAAAATTATCATGCTTTAATAGCAATGTCTACATAATTATTCTATCTATTCTCTATCCCTGTTTTGCCTTTTGACGCCAGGCCGAAAAAAAGAGGCACCTGGAACAAGCTTCTTTATGCACTTTGTTTAAGGTGGAATTTAGCAACATTGGACATTCCGTCGATCCATCATTTAATTGGTTGTCCTCTGAGTCTGTTGTCGTTGTATCTGGGTGCTCTTTGTGGGAGACTGTCTTGTGGTAACCTTGATGAGTGTCCGAATCATTTGACCTGTTGTTTCTTAATATATTGTAGCACCGGCAAGGATTTCTTTGTCAGTTCCCTTTTTTTTAAAAACTCCATACTTTACAGAAAGCTGCATTGATGGCTGAGAAAAAACGAAGTTTAGAAGCAGCCCGAAACCAGTGGCAACCTCCTAAGGATAGTTCTGATGAAGATGCCATGTCAGATAATGATATTAAAAATAATGAAGGCCCAGAAAGGTAATTTTTTTCCTATAGCTGTTCAGAGCTTGGGTAGCTTGGATATTTATATTTGTAGTCAATTGGCTTATTTTTTACTTTGCAAATTAGTTAATCAATTAATTAGTCAACATCATCATCAAGTAGCTTGTCCCTTCCAGAACTTGGTTCCCATGACAGCAGTCCTGAAAAACTCTCTGTTCTGTACAAGTTGACCAGTGTTAGCAGCAGTCATTCTCAGATCGTCAATGACATCTTGTACATATCATATTCTCATTCTTCTTGCAGTCGCTCCAAAATGATCATCTTTAGGCACTCATGTCATTTGATGTGTCCGAAATATTTTATTTTCCTTGATGTTATGCTATTTAATAGCCAACTCTCTTTAATATCAAGCTGTTGCAGAACAGAAGCATTTAATTAATTAGTACCTCTGATTAAATTTAAATCATCGACCAGTTCTTCTTCTTCTGCGATCAACTTCTGCTATGCAACTACTCCTGTACATGTTATAAGCAGGTCAGTGCACTTGAGGTCTTCATCGATCCCCCATAGTTTGTTCTAAAGGGTTGTTTCTGTTGGCCAGATTTCCATTTTCATGCTGTTCATGCTGTGGTAGTCATGCAAGATGTTACCGACCAGTAATTGTAAGTCAATGATCATATTATTTCTATAACTACATCCAGTTTTTGATCATCAGATCTAATTGTGCATCATCTTTGCATTTAAGTTTAGCAGTAATTAATTTACAATTTCTCTTCTTTTGCCATTAGGGCACACTGACAGATTGCTATATGTTAAATTTTTTTGTTTCTCTTCAACTTATAACATCAATATCTGCCTATTTTTTGCTTGACGCCTAGTTTTTTTATTATACGAGGGTGGCTGAAATATTTTGCTTCCACTTAAATAGAAAATGAACAGTAAAAGATGTTAATGAAATGGGAACAGAATCATACCTAGACCATTTAGAACCACAGCAGCATGTTTTTTACACAATCACTATGCAAGTCAATTCATTTTTGTCAATGTCGCACTAGTTTTTGAAACCATAAAGAAATTGTTTTATTTTTGAAACCATTTCCTCACTTCACCTTTTCATCACAACTGAAGTGCTGGTCCTTTGCACTTTCTTCTTCTGCAGCATTTCTGTCTGGTTGTCCTTCTTAGTCTTTGACAGTCCGCAGTTGACCTGCAAGGCAGTAGGTTAAATTTTCTCTCCATCCATATCAGGCAGTGTTTAACCTATCGGAGACATGTCACGTTTTCTTCTGATACAGCCCCCAACTCACATGCCACAATGTACTGTCAGGTGTTTGCTCTAGCTGTACATAAACAAAAGTGGACACTAATATCACATTTTATCCACTACACTTGAACAGACACCTCATCAGTCACACCATTCATTCAAAAAGTGGCCTGCATACACTCATCATCATCAGGTGCCGTTCCGGCTGGCATAGGCGATCATGGATCTCCACAAGTCTCTATCGTTGGTGTTTGCTATCAACTCAGATGTTGACGCTCTACCATGCCATGAAGTCAAACTATCCCAAAATTATCTCTCTCTGTCTTCCTTTGTATCGTCTACCCTCGATTTTACCAGTTGTCACAATGTGTTCTAAACCTCCCCTCCTCATCACATGCATACACTGTGATTTTAGTAAAAACAATCTGCCATATTGGAGACTCAAAACTAGAACTAAGCTTGGAATTCCATAGTTTCATAGATGCCACATTGATTGTTTAATTTCGAATTCTTCTGTGTTCGCTTGCTATGAATTCAAGCTTAGTCAGAGCACAATTTGTAAGGTGCATCTGACTGATTTTTGCATGAAGGCCTGTTTTCCTTATTATCAGTTTTCCTTATTATCAGTTTTCCTTATTATCGTTTCCTTATTATCAGTTTCCCCCACCACACAGGCATGCCTTCTCCAACCAGAGGTAATTATATGATTTCTGCATCTTAGTTATGACAGATGATCAACAGCATTTTCATACCTACTTTGTGTTACCAGAGCCAAACATGGACAATGAGCAAAGCGCAGTCACAAAAATAACTACATGTGAAATGCGCTGCCTGCGAAATGTTACCAACAACACCAGAAAAGACAGAGTCACCAACATAAGCATAAGAAAGAAAGTTGGCACAGAACCTTGCTTGAATTACATTGAGAAACAAAGAATGAAGTGGTTTGGCCACTTAATAAGAATGCATCAAAACTCCACAGTATACAAAGTCTTCTACAACAGAACATCAGTAAAGAAGGTGAGAGGAAAATCACAAAAAAGATGGTTAGATGGTATAACAGAATCCTGTCCAAGAGCAAAAATAACAATCACCCAAGCCACCAGAAAAGCGCAAGACAAAACAGAAAACCACAACACTGGGCAACAACCTGGTAGCAGTGTGACTACAAAAGAAGAAAACGAAAAGAAGTTATGACAGAAGTTTCTTGTTGCCTCTCTATACCTTATGTTGTTTAGTTATTCTATGCACACTTGTGCTTCTCCATTCTTTACTTCTTTTTCTGCTGACACATCTGTATATACAATGACCCAGAGATTTTGTGGTATTCATTCTGGACACTGAGTCACTCATATGTTGCATGCTGTTGTGCTCATCCTTATCAAATATTACTTTCACCATGTCTGGATATGAGAGCAGCAGTAGAGCAGTTGTTAGTGAACTTGCTTCTTAGGCTAGGGTCCGGGTCAATTTACAGTAAGCATGGAATATTTTTCCGATCGTAACGGCTATCAGGTCGACCCAGCCTCAATTGGGTACCAGGAAAAGCACTGGGAAGTAAAAGTAGCTGGCATGATGTTAACCACATCACCCATTGTGTGTCGACGGTCAATAAAAAATACAGGCATAACATTGTGTTACAAAATATACCTTGAGATATGAAAAGAGTTACAAAAAAATGTCTGGATATATATTTGTATTATCCAGTATAACATACCAACTTTTTTACTAATGTCTCTGATCTGTTGTACTTTTCTTCTAATGGGATTTATGACTAGGAATCTTGTCAATTTTATGTCTCTGAAATATTGTTCTGCTATTATACTGTGGACAGCTTTGAGAATAAATGTCTACGAAAATTATTAAAAGTAAAATGGAGTGATTTCGTTTCTAACAACACAGTGAGAGATAGAACACACCAACAACCCGTATCAAATATTATAAGGAAACGAAGGTGGAAGTATTTAGGTCATGTTCTTAGATCAGACGAAAAGAGACTAAATCGACAAGTCCTTATGTGGTCACCAGTTGGGAAAAGAAAACGTGGAAGACCAAAGACCACTCTTCGAAGAACCATCCAACAAGAAAGTAAACTATTGGGATGTAAAACCATACAAGATCTCCAACTGCTAGTAAAGAACCGTATCACATGGAGATCTAAAACCTCTGCCCTATGTGCCGCCTTTGGCTCGAAAGGAATAAACTAACTAACTAACTATTGTACTGTGTTAATGTCATTTATCATTCTGGAACATTATCTTTGTTCTTATTCTTTTTTCTTCTTTTGTCATCACACTGTTGCCGGGTTGTTATCCAGTGTCATGATTTTCTGTTTTGTCTGGCTCTGCTCTAGTGGATTGGGTGATAGTTGTTTTTTTATTTTGGGCATTATTCTGCTATGTCATCTAACCATCTGTTTTGTGGTCTTCCTCTGTCTTTTTCCCTAATGTTCTGTTTTAGAAGACTCTGTATACAGTGGAGTTTAGATGCCTTCTTATTAAGTGGCCGAACCACTTCATTCTTTGCTTATCAATGTAATTCAAGCAAGGTTCTGTGCCAACTTTCTTTCTTATGCTGATGTTGGTGATTCTGTATTTTCTGGTGTTGTTGGTAACTTTTCATAGGCATCTCATTTCACATGTAGTTATTTTTTGTGACTGTGCTTTGCTCATTGTCCATGTTTGGTCCTCGTAACATAAAATAGGCATGACAATGATGTTGAACATCTGTTGTTTAGCTGTCAGTGAGATGTTTTGGTGCCTTCTTCTTCTTTGCGTTCGTTCTTTACGACCAATCTTAATCACTCTGTGATATGTTTGATCTTTGCCAAGAATGTGTATACGTTGCACATTGGTTTGGTAGGCCCCTAAATGCAGACTTGTACACGTTTAGGACATGTGCATCCGATTTCAGCCAAACCTCCTTAGTCGCCTCTTACGGCATGCATGGCAGGTAACAGTGGTTCTATTCTTTACACCCCAAATTTGGACCCCGGTAACCACTCGGCGTTTGGTGCCTTACAAATGGGTGCACGTTTACACTTTTTCTATGAAAACTTTAATCCATGTGCTATTTTTTTCCTTTCATTTTGTTTTGATTTTTGATGAATAGCAACTTTGGAGGCAGCTTTACTGATAGCCTCAGTGATGAATATGATGTGGCTCTCACTTCAGCCACAAACACGTCCGATTACAGGTAAGAGTGACTGATTTTTCAATTAACAGGCATGTTCCTCAACACTCTTCGATACTTTTCTTTAAAAATGGAAAAACAATGTTGCACATTTTTTAATGTCTAATTTTTGTCCTTTTTGTTTGAAATTTGTTATCATGATGCCCGTTTATTGCCGGGGCTCGCTGTGGGAGCAATGATTAGTAACGCTGCGACCTACAACGCATGCTGTAAGAAGCGACTAAGGTGGGGTATAGGGAAGCTACCCTAGTAAATAAAAAAAAGTGTCGCAGAAATCTGATGTACTGGCCTAACCGGATATGGGTGCATAACTAGCACAGCATACAATCGCTCTTAGGCTCAGATCACATACAAATCACAAAGAGTGGTTTAACAAATTACTAGATACGAAGTGAAAGAAGAAGTCGTAAGAGGCAACTGAGTTAGTGCCTAAGGAAGCTACCCTTGTAAATAAAAAAGTCTTGCAGAAATCGAATGTGCTGGCCTACTATTAGGTGCATAACTCTCACAACTTACAATCGTTCTTAGGCTCAGAACACATACATATCACAGAGAGTGGTTTAACAAGTCGTCAATATTAAGCGTTCAAAGAAGAAGTAATTATGCAAAACACCTTGGGGTCATCAAGTTTCTAAAGTACTTGCATTATGTTTCAAAAAGACTGGATTCACTTCACTGTTCGTTCATGCTTTAATCAATCTAGTTTTAAAAATAGATTGTTCACTGGATTAGAAAAGGGAAATGTTATTACTGAGAAAGCTCAGAAACCTCATCTTCTAATTATAAAATCTAGTGCAGTCTTTTTCTTCTTCGAACGCTGCATATCAACCACTTGTTAAACTATTCTTTGTGATTTGTATGTGATCTGACCCTAAGAGCGATTATACGTTGTGCTAGTTATCGAAGGTCGTGGGTTCGAATCCGGACTGCGGCCTTCTGTTAACGAATGCAGTTTTTCCAGAGACCCTAGAATTGTTGCCGGAGCTACGGAGTTTGTGCTTTGTGCAATACTCTTGACAGGTGGCGTCCATTTCTGCGGAGAGGGACTGAGCCATATGGGGTAAAACCCGGTGCAAGGAAGTCAATCCTTCGACTTTAAAACCCTTTAAGTAGGCCAGCACATCTGATTTCTGCTACACTTTTTATTTACTATTATAGCTTCCCTAGGTCCCTACATCATTCACCTCTTACAACATGCCTTGTAGGTTGTACTATTCTTTGCTTCCCTAGCGGGCCCCGGCACCACACGGGCGGTTGAGTGCAGTGAATTCTCTAACTCTTCAAACTCCTTTAACAATATGCATGTTGTGATTATATTTAGCTTTCATTTGTTTTGTTTATCAAGCAACTGCTATTTTTTAATCTCATAACACTTTTTAAGCTTATTTCTAATGCTTTGTTTTAAAATTTTGTTGACGCCATTTGCAAAGGTGTTGAGAAGTAATGTATTCATAAAATAGAAGCTTCATATTTTTGCTAAACTCACACAGTTTCTAAAATAAAAAGTGTTTTGTTGCTTTAAAAACAGCATATATAAAGATCGATTTTTAACAATTTCATCAGCAGCTTAATAGATCCATATTTGATTTACTTGCATTCTTTTCTTCTTCTTCTTCTTCTTCACCTTGCAACTTCCAATGGAGCACAGGTCTTCAACAAACTTCTTCCAGCTCTTCCTCTCTCTTGCCGTCCCTTCCAGTTCTTTCCATGTTTTACCTATCCTTTTAATATCAGTCTCCAGCTCTCTTCTTCAGGTCTGTTTAGGCCTTTCCCTACTCCTCTTTCCCTGCAGGTTCTAAAACAGTGCCTGTCTTGCAATGCTTCTGGTCGGTCTTCTATATATGTCCTATCCATCGGCAGCGTCTCTTCCTAAGCTCTTTCTCCACTGGTATCTGCTCAGTTCTTTCTCTGAGTTCCTCGTTTGTAATCTTATCATACCATCTCAGTCCCTCTATTTGATGTAAACATCTATTTGCGTATAATAACACAAACATGGATGCTTTCTTTTACAATACTATATATACATTATGATTGTTTTGATCAATTTTAATGGAAATATAGTTTGCCAGTTGTGTAGTTTTTGTGTTCTTTCACTCAATTATTGCAAACCTTTTTCTTCTTTTTATACTCTACAAATCTTTGATCATAGGGCTCAAGAAATGTTTCTACTGTAAGGTCTTTCCTTATTTTTATTGTATACCTTGCTGTCATATTGAAAGTAGTTTGGTGTTTATTTTATTACTTATATTCAGTCATATTTGGGTCCATGTATCACCTGATCTGTTTTCAGGCTTCCTGTCATTTCCAATTTCATTTTTTGGGGGGATTTTTTCTGTTTGTATCTTTGTTTTTTTTATCTAGCATAAAATATGTATTAGGAAGATGAGAGATTCTACCATAGAAGGCTAAGAAGCTGTGAATGAGATGACACAAGTTACAGCCAGAATTTCTTCACTAACTAATTCATGTCCATGTTTCTTGGGGACTCCATTTACTAGGGCTGTTGTTGTTTCTGGCTCTCAGTCGATGCTTTGGAAGATCCAGAATGGCAGGTTGTGGTATGAGGGGATGGTGTCTCTAGAGGCTTCCAACCTCCAGAGAATTAGTTGGATCTATTGTCTTTGGCATGCGAGTGCTGACAGCAACAAGAGAGTGGACAGACTAGCATCAAAAGCATAGATTGTCGGAGAGTTTAGTAGGGATGAGGGATGTTCTTTGGTCTCTTGGTGAACTACTGTTGGATGAGGACACTAGAATTGACATTGAATCAATCCAGTCATTTAAAGAGTTTGGAATCACATATTGTAAAGGTAGAGCTAGGTGCTTGAGGGGCAGAGAGAGGAGTCTGTTTAACCAGTGAGCTACA
Organism: Arion vulgaris; assembly: GCA_020796225.1. Classification (NCBI taxonomy): domain Eukaryota; kingdom Metazoa; phylum Mollusca; class Gastropoda; order Stylommatophora; family Arionidae; genus Arion; species Arion vulgaris. Next base: position 65,292,208 of record CM036755.1, on the reverse strand, counting down.
GGAACCATTAGTATGCATATACCTTCAATATCTGTTGGTGGAGACTGAGCACCTTTGGATCTGCCTGGAGTGCCGTGACGTCAGTTCAGTAACCAATAAACACATTTTCACATTTATTGAGTCACTTTCTAGCTTATCATGTGTATTGATCACTTGTTAAACCACATTTTGTGATTTATATGTGATCTGAGCCTAAGAGCGACTGCACATTGTCCCAGATAACAAGTAGGCCTGCACATCTGATTTCTGTGATGCTTTTTATTTGCTAGGGTAGCTTTCCTAAGCCCCTACCTTAGTCGCTCTTACGATATGCCTTGTAGGTCGCAGTGTTACTATTCTTTGCTTCCCTTGAGAGTCCCGACAACACACAGGCGCATACCACATTGATGACATCAGATCTGGCCATACTTCTGCTTGCTTGAGTCTGGGCATTCATCATATCCAAGTTTTCACATACCTTTCTCCTTGAGCTCCATATCAATATACAACAACTCAAACATTGTAAGCTCTGTATATTTCTTTTCTAATAATTTCTTTAATCTGAAATGCCCTTTTTTCTATTTTAAAATATTTTGTTTTGTGCACATGTTAAAACCAGAGCAGCAGTAGCGTATTTGTTAGTGAACTGGCTTCTTAGAGTAATCGTCCGGGTTCAATTCTGCAGTGGGCGCGTAATTTTTTTTTCCACCATAGCGGCTCTCAGGTCAACCCAGCTTAAATTAGGTGCCAGGAAAAGCACTGGGAAGTAAAGGTGACCGCCGTGATGTTGACTCATCAGCCATCGTGTATCGATGGTCAATGAAAAATATGGGTTTAACACCATATTACCCTATATATCATGTAGCTCTATGCCCGGACAGCCCAGAGGCATGGTGAATAGACACGGGAGCTGATAAACATGGTGGGCAGGCACTAAAGCAAGCGTGGGGTGAGTGGACCACCCAAGTGGGCAGAAAACTGGAAAGTCCAGCAGTGGCTTGAGTCCAATGTCGTTTCCGCCGCATGGAACTACTACTGCCTTGTAGTTAGATTGGGGACAATCAAAGGTTAGCAGAGTAAACCGTACACAAAACTGGACTATAGGCAAACAAACTAGTCGAAGAAAAAAGACGGGTAACCTGGACAGATGACACTCAACAACCCGGGAGCGCAGGTCGTCTAAGGGTAGCTACGCCCTAAAAGAAAATAGCAACCTACTGCTTTGCCGGTTGGCTGGGGACAGTCAAAGGCTAATGGAGAGTGAACCCAGTAAACGCTGGCTGAAGTCGGACATGTCACCGAAGGATAAGCACCAGAGCTCTAAAAGGCGCCGAACGATGTGACGTAAAAATACATTCTTTGACAAAGGCTGTTTATATATCACAATAAGAATAAACAAAATGGCCAAAAAGAACGATCACGAGAGATATATCATGTGGTATAGCAAGGGTTTCTTTACCTTTACTATCTTATCTTAACCACATTTGCTGTTGAAGGCGTGGGAGAGTCAGTTTTCTATCTTGTGCCAAGTGTGTTGCGCTTGACGTTGTCAGTCCATGCTTTCATAGGGACTCTGAGATATTATCTATCCATCATGTTCTTGACCTGCCTCATGCTCTGCGCCCTGAGCGTCGATTATTTACTTACTTACATGTTAAAATTGCATTATGAGATATTTTCACTGGTTTCCTTGCATTTATTTCACTTTTATCCCTATTAGGCCAAAAACTTCAAGTACCAAATCATCAGGGAAGCATAAAAAACAAACGATCCCACGACCTTTCACCCCACAACATAATAACATCTTAGACATTGCAGAATATAAGGCAGAAATATGCAGGTCAGTACGCATTGTTTTTGTTTGTCCTGACAAATTTGTTAACATTGTATCTACTATTTTTACTGGTGACAGCAATAGGTGTCAGCATTTTGTTCTTGTTTATGTTTTGATTAGCATGGAGTGGTGCATCACAAATATGCACCGTAAGATCAAAACATTACCAAAAAGTACTACCTAGAGGTCATCAATCACTTATGTGATGCTGTAAATTGCAAATGAACGAACCTGAGACAATGGGATCTTGACACATCATGATAACACACCCATTCATTCTTCACATTTCTTCTTCATTAGCAATCTCTGGTCATCCGCTTAATTTACTGTGGACCACAAACTGGGCAGTCAGCTTCCAGTCTGTCAGGTTTCCCAAAGCTTAGTTTTCAGGTCGACTGGGTGTGGCCACATGTTGCTTCCCAGCTCCCCCAGGAGAGGACAGTCTTGCAGGACATGCTGTTGTGTCTGTTCCACCTGCTGACACTGACAGTGAGCTGTTTGATTTATTCCTAGTCTAAATAAGTGTTTGTTGAGTCTGCAATGTCCGGTGCGTAGTCGAAATATAATCACCTGGTCTGTTCTGCTTAGGTCTTTGAGGGAGTCTTTTTCATTTTCATAATCATATACAGTGTTTGTCTTCCAGTCTACCGCGGGTTTTTCTCTGTATGAGGGTTTTGACCTCTTGAAAGACAGGGGTTGGTAAATTTGCTCTTTGGCACTGCCCTCCTTAGCTAAAACATCGGCACTCTCATTGCCTGCAATGCCACAGTGAGATGGAATCCACTGCAAGTGAATTTCTGCCTTTTCTGAAAGCTGAGCAAGTTCTCTTTTTAGGTTTGGTACTGTGCTGTCAGCGGATTTTGCCTATAGGGCTTGTATATTCTTCACATTTGATTCAGACTCTCTTGATCAAACACAATGTTACTGTTGTTTTTCAAACTCTCAACTCTCCCAACATATTTCCTTGGGATCTTTAGCTGTTCCACAGGCTGAAAATGTTGCTAAAATGGACCTGATTTGAGTTGCGAGAAGATATTATATGAAACATGAATGCCAACCTATACTCTATTCCCAAATGCTTCCAACAATGGTCAGACCACTTGAAGAAGTGTGGGCAGTTTCAAGTAGAGTACGTTAAAGGGATTAGGGTTTTAAGCTTTCAGGTAACTGTATTTTTCCCTGTCAAAGGTCCCATACGTTTTTGAACAGACGAGTAACTTTATTATTTTATGTCATGACTCTTTCCACTATTTATGCAGGGAGTGGATGAGAAAACAAGGCCTGGACGTCCAAAGGAAACGGAGAAGAACTGTGGAAAGAGAGTTGAAAGATTATGGCCTAACATGGGAAACAATTGGTAGAAAAGCAGAAGAATGGCAAAGTGGTTAGCTTCATAAAAAATATTTAAATAAAATTTCTACAAAATTTCTGTAACAATTAAATCATAGACTCACACAGGTACTTCAAAATTTGAGCACTTCTGCTGAAAGATTTTGTTTAAGAAAGCGAACAGAACACACATAGTATTTGGCTAACGTGTAACAATCAATTAAACTAATTAACTATGTGGTTAAGCTATATATTTCATGATCAATTTTTTTCCAGATCAGCACTATTTCGACAACTTTGTTCCCTGAATTGGATCCTAGATGCCATGAATTTAGAACAAGGCAGCACTATGGGACCCATTTCAACATGCTGGAGCCATTTGTAAGTTCTGCAGTATAAAACAGGAATGAAAAAAGTGAGGGGAGTGTAGTGATCATGTGTGTGCTTGTTCTAAGGCTCTTTGTAAGCTGTTATTAATTTTCTTAAGGTTGTTCTTGATGCTGTCGCTTCATCTTTTGCCTAGCTTCCTCTTGCTCTGTACTTGTTATACTTTTTCAGTGTGGTTCTATGTGGTAGCCAATACCAGGGCATTCTTGTCAGGTGTCCAAGCAGTCATCTACCCTCTTAAAACACAATGTGGGACATTGTTTTCAGATATGAGATATATTATTTATAGTTTGTTTGCATGATGTATCAAACTTTCACAATTCATGTACATGTCATGGTGATTTCAAGTGTAAATTCTTTGATGTGATTATAAATATTCCTTGAGTTATTAATTTTGTTGTACTAATACTGTGCTAATGTTTTTATTTCATGACATTTGTAAAAAGTGGTGTTGCTGATAGCGAATTGACAGAACTCTGCGATTGTGACCATGTGCCGTGTACAATGTTGTTTGAGGCCAGCTTTGATATTTTTCTAAAAAATTGGTTTACACATGGTGCACAATTTGACTACAGAAAACCCTGATCTTTTCCTATTGTCTAGTGTCTTTCCCCAGGTGGATGATAGAATTGGTTGTCCACTCTTGCCGTTAAGAGCAGGGGTGGGAGTTTTAATTTGCATTCCAGGGCCAGATGAGTTACCCTTATGTTATATCCGTGTTTATTTATTGTGGTCTTGATATTGTCTATCCATCTTGTTCTTGATCATTTACTTAGGGGTCTAAATTACAAGTACCTCAGAAATCAGAATACATCTTGCCTGAATGGCGAGGGACACTGATGATAAGGAAAGCAAACCTTCACACAAAAATCTATCAGAGGTGCCATATTAAGTATCCCTGACTAAGCCTGAATACATAGCAAGCAAACAAAAATAAGAAAACTACGGAATAATTAATACAAACATCTAGGCGGTGAGAAAGAGAACACAATTTAATTTGGCCACCGTGTTTTTTTTTAGTGCAGTAGTCAATGTGTTAAATTGTTTATTTAATAGGGACATTGGAGGCTCCAAGATATCAGCCAAGAAGGCAAGGGAAGATAGAAGGGCAGAGATTGATTGGGAAAGATGGTTGAACAACCAGCAGATTGCAGGAAGAGTAAGTTTCATAATGTGATTAGATTTGTGTGTGTGTGAAAGTTTTCACTTTTTACCGTAGTTGCTGAGAACTGATCTTTGGGAAGAGACCAACTGGAAGACCTCAGATTTGATATTCTTTTCTTCTTCGAACGCTCCACATCGACCACTTATTAAACCATTCTTTGTGATTTGTATGTGATCTGAGCCTATGAGCGATTGTACGTTGTGCCAGTTATGCGCCTACACATCCGATTTCTGCAACGCTTTTTATTTACTAGGGTGGCTTCCCGAGGCCCGTACATCAGTCGCCTTTTATGACATGCTTGTAGATCGCAGTGTTACTATTCTTTGCTCTTCTTGTGAGCCCTGGCAACACACAGGCGAGATTTGATATAAGGATGTCTGTAAGAAAGATTTAAAGGTTATTGACTTAAACACATGTACGTGGAAAACAACCACCAAGGATGTGGAAGAAGAATGTACAAAAGTGCTGTTCATTTGTCATTAAATAAGTTTGAAATAAAGAATAAATTAATTTTGTTAATTAACTCTTTCCACGCTTTAGCCGCACACTGCGCCACGGCGAAGTCCGTTGCCGCTTTAAGCCGCACACTGCGCCATAGAGTTGCTTTCCTTATAAGAAGTCTTTCTAGTTTTACTTCTACTGTTTTACTTATACTACTTTTCAACCTTGTTATTCTAATGGGTTGCCCAGTTTTCTTCATTTAGTATATAATAATATATATATGTTTATTTATTGACGAGTAGTTGGGATCGTAATTAAATTTTTTTTTTTTTACTTCCTTGAATTAACTGCTTAAAAATTGAGAAAATAAATGGGCGTGGAAAGAGTTAACTCCTTCCATGCCAAGTTATTCCTCAATTTTTAAACAGTTAATTCAAGGAGGTTAAAAAAATGTCCAACTACTCGTCAATAAATAGACATATATATATTATTATATACTAAATTGAAGAAAACTGGACAACCGAATAGAATAACAACATTAAAAAGTACTATAAGTAAAATAGTAGAAGTAAAAGTAGAAAGACTTCTATAAGGAAGCAACTCTATGGTGCAGTGTGCGGCTCATGGCGTTCAACACACTTCCATTGTGGCGCAGAGTGTGCAAAAGCATGGATAGAGTTAACTCTGTAATTATTTTTATCTGAAGACGATCTTTTTCAATGTATACTGATTAAGCCAGTATACTGGCTTTGCATCATCTAAAAAAAATGCCACAAGCCATTATATCAGCTCAGAAAGGTGAAATGGTTAATAAAGAGATTCAGATATATTCTATTGTGAGACCAGTACTTGACTATGTCACATCTCTATTAAAACTCTCTATCACATCTCTATTAAACATAGATTCTATTTATTTTCAGATCAGTAAGAAGGGCAGCATCACAAGACTTAATAGAGTGTCTCGATCATCACGGATACTGAGTCATCCAAAAATCTCCTTACAGTCAAGAAGTATTAGCCCTAGTAGTTCTTCCTCTCAGGTAAATTTATATTTGTTTCGGTGCTTCTTTTCTGCCATTAAATTTTCATTGTTTTTATTTTATGAAAGATAAGATACAGAGCATGCAGGACAACTACTTCCAATATGAAGATGGAGGTTGAGGGCATTACTACTGCCCTCCTTTTGCTCTATGGAACTCCATTTACTGGGGCTGTTGTTGTTTCTGGCTGTCAGACTATGTTTTGTAAAATCCAGAATAGCAGATTGTGGTATGAGTGGAAATCGTCTACAGAGGTTCCCAACCTCCAGAGACTCGCGTGGATCTACAGGAAGTTCAAGATAAAAGTAGCCTATCAACGGAGCTAATCTGGCATATATTTATGAAAATTAGAAAGTTCAGTTATGACGTAGTATAGGTCAAGGTTGTGTGATGGTGTGTAATTACAGTGCTGGAAGGAGCGATGAACAAATGTGACGTAGGACGAGCTAGTCAGAACCGGTTTAAATAGTAAATATACACCACGTCAGTAAATATACGTAACTGACAACTTTTGATTTGTCAATGGGGTTACTTTTATCTTGAACACCCTGTTCTATTCTGGGCATGCAGATGTTCGCTGCAACGAGAAAGCAGACTGGCTAGAATCTAAAGTATCAATTGTTGGCAATTTAGGATAGATAGGGGGAATGTTCTTTGGTCTCTTGGCAACCTAATGTTGGATGAGGACACTAAAATTGACGTTAAATCAGTCCTGTGAATTTAGGGTCAAATTTCAGCCAAAGTGTATGCATATTATTCAACATATTTGTACAGATAAGTAACAGATAAGATTTTACAAATCCAATATTTTTGTTTTGTTTTGTAGACTCTATCAACCCCACAAATGGCTTCTTTACAATTCCCTTTACAAGCAAATGCTGCACCAAACCAGACGTCTGTTTACAGTAATAAAGAGATGCCCCAAGAAAGTGGAGTAGACACACCCAAAGAAGCAATTGAGGAGGAAACTCTGCACAAAACAGGTGAGGAAATATAAGCAGTTGTAGTGCTTGAGGTTAAGTTATAGCTTATTCTTCTTCTTTGAATGCTCCATATCGACCACTTGTTAACCACTCTTTGTGATTTGTATGTGATCTGAGCTTAAAAACGATTGTACATTTTGCCATTTATGTGCCTAGAAGTAGGCCGGACGCCGGGAAATCTGCCCAATACAGCATCAGAACCAAGACTAGTATCTATAACAGCTGTGTGCTGTCAACATTGCTGTACGGATCGGAATGCTGGAGGATGACAGAATAGGATATGTCCAGACTCTCCGCCTTTCATACAACTTGTCTGCGAAAAATCTTACGCGTGTACTGGCCGACTACTATCTGGAATCAAGAATTGCTTGCACGATGCCAACAAGAGAATATGGGCACTATCATCCGAAGACGACGCTGGAGATGGATTGGACATGTGACGCGCATGGAGACTGGCTCCGACACGAAAACTGCACTGAGATGGACTCCAGAGGGTAGGCGAAAGCGTGGAAGACCAAAGACGACCTGGAGAAGAACGATAGAGCAAGAGCTGAAGGAAATGAATCATAGCTGGAACACAATACAGAGGAAGGCCATGAACAGGGAAGAATGGTGTACGTTTGTTGCTGCCCTAAACGCCAAGGGCGTAACAGGCTAAAGAGAAGAGAAGTAGGCCGGCACATCCGATATCTGCTATGCTTTTTTATATGCTCGGGTTACTTCCCTTGGCCCCCACCTCAGTTGCATCTTATGACATGCCTTGTAGGTCACAGTGTTACTATTCTTTGTTTCCCTTGTGAGCCCTGGTAACACACAGAGAGAAAATAATATGAAGGGATTGATTTCCTTTTAGCTGACATTGATCCACAAAAGGCTTCACTGCAGGGAAGATTGTGTCAACCCTTGTTGTATTACCCAAATAAGTCTTTTACTAGAAAACCACACAAAGACACAAACGAGATTGTGGCCAATGAGTTTATTTGCCATGACTCATAAACATTTCTGCTTCATACTTTTTTTAAAGATTTTTTAAAATTTATTTTTTAATTCCGGCAGGGATATTCAAGTTTCTTGATGAGTACTACGACAGTTTGAGACGAGAGGAAGAGAGAAAGAGAGAAGTTTGTGTTGAACCAAGCAACACTCAAGAAGACTTGAACCAACAACCAGCAACAGAAGACAAAAGCAAAGAAATTTCCAAAAGGTTAATCCATGACTTCTGCTTAATTCTTCTTCTATGAAAGTTCCATATTGACCACTTGTTAACCACTCTTTGTGATTTGCATGTGATCTGAGCCTAAGAGCGATTTTACATTGTGTCAATTTAAAGGGTTTTAAAGCTGAAGGATTGACTTCATTGCACCTGGTTTTACCCCATATGGGTCAGTCCCTCTCATCTGAAATGGCACTCCACCTGCCGAGAGTATTGCACAAAACACGAACTCCGTAGCTCCAGCAACAATCCTAGGGGTCTCTGGAAAAATTGCACTCATGAACAGAACGGTGTGGTCCGGACTCAAACCCACGACCTTCGACTCACAAAGCAAAGGACTTAACCACTTAGCCGCGCCTATAAGTAGGCCAGCACATCTTTATTCTGCTATGCTTTTTATTTACTAGGTAGCTTCCTAAACCCTACCTCTGTTGCCACTTATGACTTGCCTTGTAGGTTGCAGTGTTGCTATTATTTGCTCCCTTTGTGAGCCCCGGCAACACTGGGGCAACTTTTATCAGTTAAATTATAGCACATGTGTGGCATATTTATTAATAAAGATTTTTTTGGAATGTTGAAAATGTAAAGATTAATGCTGAAGCATCTTAGACACTCTCTCAATGTTTCACTATCAAGTACTTTAATTTACCACCTTCAGTACTTTAATATTTCACCTTTAGTACAAAGTACTTTAATATTTCACCTTTAGTACAAAGTACTTTAATATTTCACCTTTAGTACAAAGTACTTTAATATTTCATCTTCAGTACCAAGTACTTTAATATTTGACCTTCAGTGCAAAGTACTTTAATATTTCATCTTCAGTACCAAGTACTTTAATATTTCAGCTTCAGTGCCAAGTACTTTAATATTTCACTTTCACTATCTGGTACTTTAACTCTTTCCACGCCAATCGACGCACACTGCACCACAGAGCATTGCCGCTGAATGCCATTCGCTGTTCACTGCACCATATGAGTTATTTCCCCTTATATAAGTCTTTCTAGCTTTACTTTTACTTATTTTACTTCTACTATTTTTTAACCTTGTTATTTTAATAGGTTGTCCAGTTTTCTTCAAATTATTGTATAATAAGATATGTATATATATATGTTTATTTATTAACGGTTTTTAAAATAAAAAAATGCTTTTTTTTGCCTTTCTTGAATTAACCGTGTACAACTGAGGAAATAACTGCGTACAGAAAGAGTTAATATTTCACCTTCAGTACCAAGTATTTTAATATTTAACCTTCAATATAATCATTATTTCACTTTCACTATCAAATGATTTTTACATTTTCACCAGGTCAGCCAAAAATCCAAAAATCTCAAGACCAGCAGACACCCGACAGACAATCCGTAAGTTTTCAATCATCTTTATTTATTGCACATGTTTATGACTTTTTTTTCCAAGTGTTTTTAACAGTTTCAACCTGTAATTTGTTTTTTTTTACCTTTGGACGTATTTATTTTGCAATGAATACCGAGTTGGCCAGTATACTAGCTTTGGGTCCTCTTACAAAATTCTGCAAGCCAGTATATCAGCTCAGAAGGACAAAGAAGTTAATTTACAATTATTTCTTGCAGCATAAAATTTCAAAATCCCTCTACAATTTCTCAGTGTTTTCTACCTGTACTCAGTTTAGCATCTGCAATGAACTTAATTTCCACTGTTTCTTTAGAATTATAACCCAGTACATCCAATGGATATCTATCAGGTTTGTATTCCTTGATATTCAGCTGTTGCCATCCTTAGAGCAATGCAACTGTTACTAGTCTTTGGACAATGCAACTGTTGCCAACTTGAAGATAATGCAAATGTTACTATCTTTAGAGCAACGAATATCGAAATAGGGGAAGACTGCAGTAAAACTTGGTAAATAGTGAAACACGTACAAACAAAGTACTATAGTTTTACAAAATACATAAACAGTGACGATAAACAGCAACCTTTCGACCAACAAGGCCTTTATCAAGCAAACGAACAAACAGGAGTGACAAATTAAAATGAAACACAAATGGACGACCAAATACCAAGGTATCTAAGGAAAATCTGGAATAAAAACGAATAACGAAATAAATGTAACACAAAAACACACATAAAAACTAGAAATAGAAAAGAAACAATGAAACATCTAGTAAATATATAACTTGAATACATGCAACATATACCCATATAGATTATAAAGCATGGGAAGAGAAAGTACTAAGAAGCATAAGAATGTAATACATGCAACATATACCCATAGAGATTACAAAGCATGGGAAGAGAAAGTACTAAGAAGCATAAGAATGTAATACGTTGAGCCGCGTGGTCGCAAGGTACCATACAAAGAAATCAACCGATTCTCCAGAGCAAATCGACTACGATCATCAGAGGAACATGATCGGATGGCTGTGACCTGACATCGCAAGCTCCTGAATGGCCAGTATCATTGAAATGGGTAGCTACAGGGGTCACAGAGCATTGGCGTATATCCGCAAGTGTTGACGAATCGGTCACTGAGTCTCCTGCCGGTTTCCCCAATATAGGCCTTGTTGCACCGCTTGCAGATAATGGCATAGATAATATTAAGGACTCGACGGAAACTGTCTTCAACAACGAACGTGGCTTTTGGAAAAGACACCGTGCGGGTCTGTATTACATAAGCACAGTGTTGCAGCGCCGACGGCCACACTGGATGGTGCCAAAATGACTCTGGATGTTAGGCTTGAGGCGACTGTGAACCAACATATCCTTAAGGCTTCTGTCCCGCCTGTACGCCACCAAAGGATAGTGTTGGAAGATTGAACGTGTATCAGATCAGACTGAAGAATGGAGAGATGACGAATAAGACTTTCTTTTCGCCTGTTTTTGTCTGTTTTTCGTCTATTGAGTTGTTGCCTGGCAGGACTTACCGGCTCTTCCTCCTTGATGTGTGCTCATTGTACACCTCCATACCTCATTCCGACGGACTTCAAGCTCTCCAGTTCTTTCTCGACAGGAGAACTAACCCACTTGTCTCCACCTCGGCTCTCCTTCGCCTTGCAGAACTAGTTCTAACTCTCAACTCCTTTCAGTTCAATGACCAGTTCTTTGAGCAGATCAGTGGGTCGCCATGGGTACTAAAATGGGACCCAGTTATGCTTGTCTATTCATGGGTCATCTTGAGCACCTAGTATGGAATTCCTATGATGGCCCTCTTCCGTCTGTGTATCATAGATACATTGATGATTGTATTGGCATTACCGATATGCCTGAAGCCGATTTGTCACGCTTTATTAATTTCATTAATGTCTTCAATCCCGCTATTCGGTTTACATCTCACATCTCTACCTCTTGTGTCAACTTTCTTGACATCACTATCACTATCAGCCTATCCACCATCACTACATCAGTATACTTCAAGCCTACTGATGCACATAGTTTTCTTCTTTATACCTCTTCCCATTCCCAGGCTTGTCGTGATTCTTTACCATTCTCTCAACTCTTGCGCCTTCGCGCTCTGTAGCGAGGACGACGATTTCCTTGATAGAGCTTACGAGATGCTGGATTTCTTTCGTAAGCGCTTATACCCGGATAAGGTGCTTGCTTCTGCTATGCGGCGGTCCAGCAAATTTCTGCCAGGAGGCTCTCTCTAACCAGCATAGAACTTCCAATTCTGACAGGGTGAAACTTGTCTTAACTTTCCAACCTCATAGTTCCCTTGTGAAGAAAGTCTTATTCCGTCATCTCTCCATTCTTCAGTCTGATCCTGATACACGTTCAATCTTCCAACACTATCCTTTGGTGGCGATAGACGGACAGAAGCCTTAGGATATGTTGGTTCACAGTCGCCTCAAGCCTAACATCCAGAGTCATTTTGGCACCATCCAGTGTGGCCGGCGGCGCTGCAACACTTGTGCTTATGTAATACAGACCCGCACGGTGTCTTTTCCAAAAGCCACGTCTCTGTTGAAGACAGTTTCACGTGCGAGTCCCGTAATATTATCTATGCCATTATCTGCAAGCCGTGCAACAAGGCCTATATTGGGGAAACCGGCAGGAGACTCAGTGACCGATTCGGCCAACACTTGCGCGATATACGCCAATGCTCTGTGACCCCTGTAGCTACCCATTTCAATGATACTGGCCATTCAGGAGCTATGCATGTCCAGGTCACAGCCATCCGATCATGTTCCTCTGATGATCGTAGTCGATTTGCTCTGGAGAATCGGTTGATTTCTTGTATGGTACCTATGCACTCACGCGGCTCAACGATACATTCTTATGCTTCTTAGTACTTTCTCTTCCCATGCTTTGTAATCTCTATGGGTATATGTTGCATGTATTACATTCTTATGCTTCTTAGTACTTTCTCTTCCCATGCTTTATAATCTATATGGGTATATGTTGCATGTATTCAAGTTATATATTTACTAGATGTTTCATTGTTTCTTTTCTATTTCTAGTTTTTATGTGTGTTTTTTGTGTTACATTTATTTCGTTATTCGCTTTTATTCCAGATTTTCCTTAGATACCTTGGTATTTGGTCGCCATTTGTGTTTCATTTTAATTTGTCACTCCTGTTTGTTCGTTTGCTTGATAAAGGCCTTGTTGGTCGAAACGTGCTGTTTATCGTCACTGTTTATGTATTTTGTAAAACTATCGACTTTGTTTGTATCGTGTTTCACTATCTTTAGAGCAATACAACTGTTACTAGTCTTAGGGCAATGCAGCTGTTTTCATTTTTAGGACAATTCAACATTTGCCAGCTTGAGGATAATGCAAATGTTGCCATCTTTAAGGCACTGCAACTGTTGCCATCTTTGAGGCAATGTAACTTGCAGATTTAGCTATCTTTAGGGTAATGCAACTATTGCCATTTTTAGGGCAATGCAACTATTGCCATCTTTAGGGCAATGCAACTATTGCCATCTTTAGGGCAATGCAACTATTGCCATCTCCAGGACAATGCAACTATTGCCATCTTAGGGCAATGCAACTATTGCCATCTCTAGGGCAATGCAGCTATTGCCATCTTTAGGGCAATGCAACTATTGCCATCTTTAGGGCAATGCAACTATTGCCATCTTTAGGACAATGCAACTGTTGCCAGTCATATGGCAATGCAAATGCTGCCATCCTTAGAGCAAAGCAACTGTTACCATCTTTAGGGAAATGCAGCTGGTGCTAGCCTTATAAAAATGCAGCTGTTGCCATCTTTAGAAAAATGCAAATGTTGCCATTTTTAGGGAAATGCAACTGCTGCCAGATTTAAAGCAATGCAACTGTTGCTAGTGTAATAGTTCCTAGTAATTAAGATGTTATAGTTTGTCTCTATTGTTGGTGGTAATGATGGTAGTAGAGATTGTTGGTGGTATACTGGATAATTTAATCGACAAACACATTCTTGCAGACTTTATATGTGTTTATTTGTTGATGACATTCATGAGTACTTCTTCAGACATAAAACACGTCTGTCTGTGTTGAATATTTATTGTTGTCTCTTTGTGTTTACTACCGTTTCTACCCGTCACTACACAACTACGTCGATTAGTTTCCCTACGTCAATGTCTTGTTTTAGTGTTGCCATTCTGCTTAGAGAGTGCAAACACTAAGTCTGCTAATAAAATATCTAAATATATACAAGCTACACACTAAAGCTAACTGTCTGGTTCCTCAGCTGCCACCTGGGGAGGGGGGGACTGGCTAGCTATGACACTAGTCTTAGGGAAATGCAGTGACACTGTCATAACAATTAATATGGCGCATCTGACTTTTTTGCATGAAGGCTTGCTTTCTGTATCACCAGTGTCCTTCACCATCCAGGCAAGCCCTATGCAAACTTCAGAGATACTTGTAATTTGGACCTCCAAATAAAGGAACTTTTTCTTCTTCTTGCGTCCGCTCGCTATAAATTCAGGTATAGTCAGGGTGCCTGGTATGGCACTTCTGACTGATTTTTGCATGAAGGTCTGCTTTTCTTTTTATCAGTGTCCGCCGCCATACAGGCATGCCTTCTCCGACTTCAGAGGTAAGTAATGGAACTGTCATTAGATGTTTAACAGATTGTCTGCTCATTGTCTATGTTTCAGATGCATACAGCAGTGCTTATTCTTCTTCTTCCAATGCTCCATATCAACCACTTGTTAACCACTCTGTGTGATTTGTATGTGATCTGAGCCTACAAGCAATTGTACATTGTGCCAGTTATGCACCTACAAGTAGACCAGCTATCCTACTTCTGCAGTGCTTTTTATTTACTAGGGTAGCTTCATTAGGTCCTACATCAGTAGCCTCTTAGGACATGGCTTGTAGGTCGCAGTGGTACTCTTCTTTGCAAGCCCGTACCTTACAAACGCAGTACAGCAGTACAAGTTCTATACAGCACTTCAACACTAGCTGTTTATTGGGAGTGGTGTTTTTCATTTCACCTTGTACAAATGTTTATAAAATATGTTACTGTTTGTTGTTACTTTGGCAGAAATCACCAGATAGCAGGACAAGATCTCGGTTGAATTTGAATGATCTATACAATAGCTTTAACAACAGATCTAAGAGGTATTTTTATAAAGCAACCCTTTACTTTATCTGTCTATTACGCCTGTGTGTTGCTGGGCCCTACAACGGGCAAAGAATACCTACATGACATGTCGTCAGAGGCGACTGACGTAGGGACCTAGGGATGCTACCCTAGTAAATAAAAAGCGTTGCAGAAATCAGATGTGCTGGCCTACTTGTAGGTGCACAGCTGGCACAATGTACAATCGCTCTTAGGCTCCGATCACATACAAATCACAAAGAGTGGTTAACAAGTGGTCGATATGGAGCGTCGAAGAAGAAGAAGAAATGTTATTCTCTTATGCAGCTGTGGTATAATTCCTTGCTTGATCTTCTGGAGAACCAGACACAGTATAAGGATGGAAGTTGAAGCAGTTATACTGCTCTCCATTAGCTCTCTGGGGTTCCATATACTGGGGCCATTTTTGTTTCTGACTCTCAGTTGATGCTTCGGAAGATCCAGAATGGAAGGATACAGTATGAGTGGATGTCACCCATCGTGTGCAAACGGTCAATGAAAATACCTGCCTAACACATATATACCTAATATACCTCAAGGTATAAAAAGGGTTTATTTACTTTTTTAACTCTGCCTAATCTGCTTAATAAACTTCCTTTGAGAGTTTGCTTCATTCAGATATTGTTTCTATTTTACATTTGTATATTTGTCTATTTTACATTTGTATATTTTATATTTGTCTCACTTATCTGTTTCTTCCTTTTTCTTCCTTTGTTCAATTGTCTGATCCCACTGCTCTTCCTTTTTCTTCCTTTGTTCAATTGTCTGATCCCACTGCTCTTCCTTTTTCTTCCTTTGTTCAATTGTCTGATCCCACTGCTCTTCCTTTTTCTTCCTTTGTTCAATTGTCTGATCCCACTGCTCTTCCTTTTTCTTACTTTGTTCTCAATTGTCTGATCCCACTGCTCTTCCTTTTTCTTCCTTTGTTCTCAATTGTCTGATCCCACTGCTCTTCCTTTTTCTTCCTTTGTTCTCAATGTTTGATCCACTGCTCTTCCTTTTTCTTCCTTTGTTCAATTGTCTGATCCCACTGCTCTTCCTTTCTCTTCCATTATTCAATTGTCTGACACCACCGCTCTTCCTTTCTCTTCCTTTGTTCAATTGTCTGACACCACTGCTCTTCCTTTCTCTTTCTTTCTTCAATTGTCTGATCCCACTGCTCTTCCTTTCTCTTCCTTTGTTCAATTGTCTGACACCACCGCTCTTCCTTTCTCTTCCTTTGTTCAATTGTCTGACCCCACTGCTCTTCCTTTCTCTTTCTTTGTTCAATTGTCTGACCCCACTGCTCTTCCTTTCTCTTCCTTTGTTCAGTTGTCTGATCCCACTGCTCTTCCTTTCTCTTTCTTTGTTCAATTGTCTGACCCCACTGCTCTTCCTTTCTCTTCCTTTGTTCAGTTGTCTGATCCCACTGCTCTTCCTTTCTCTTTCTTTGTTCAATTGTCTGATCCCACTGCTCTTCCTTTTTCTTCCTTTGTTCAATTGTCTGATCCCACTGCTCTTCCTTTTTCTTACTTTGTTCTCAATTGTCTGATCCCACTGCTCTTCCTTTTTCTTCCTTTGTTCTCAATTGTCTGATCCCACTGCTCTTCCTTTTTCTTCCTTTGTTCTCAATTGTCCGATCCCACTGCTCTTCCTTTTTCTTCCTTTGTTCAATTGTCTGATCCCACTGCTCTTCCTTTTTCTTACTTTGTTCTCAATTGTCTGACACCACCGCTCTTCCTTTCTCTTCCTTTGTTCAATTGTCTGACACCACTGCTCTTCCTTTCTCTTTCTTTCTTCAATTGTCTGATCCCACTGCTCTTCCTTTCTCTTCCTTTGTTCAGTTGTCTGATCCCACTGCTCTTCCTTTCTCTTTCTTTGTTCAATTGTCTGATCCCACTGCTCTTCCTTTCTCTTCCTTTGTTCAGTTGTCTGATCCCACTGTTCTTCCTTTCTCTTACTATGTTCAGTTGTCTGATCCCACCGCTCTTCCTTTCTTTTACTTTGTTCAGTTGTCTAACCCCACCGCTCTTCCTTTCTCTTACTATGTTCAGTTGTCTGATCCCACCGCTCTTCCTTTCTTTTACTTTGTTCAGTTGTCTGATCCCACCGCTCTTCCTTTCTTTTACTTTGTTCAGTTGTCTGATCCCACCGCTCTTCCTTTCTTTTACTTTGTTCAGTTGTCTGATCCCACTGCTTGTCCTTTCTCTTCCTTTGTTCATTTGTTTCACCCCACTGTTCCTACATTTTCTTCCTTTCAGCTTTTTGATGTATTCGTAACATTCTTCAGCCATTTTGATAAACAATTACGCTTTGGTGGTACCACGGCTCACAAGGGAGCAAAGAATAGTAACACTGCGGGGGACTGCCAGAGTAGTTGATAGTAGCTCGGCCTGCTAGCTGTGAGACGCCTCATAGCTCGGGTTTGAACCTACTGTCCGGCATTTGTTCGAGTCCCTGGTCTTACTCAGGACGATAACGTGAGTACCTCTGAAGTCGGAGAAAATCTGCCTGTATGGCGAGGGAATACTAATTACGAGTACATTGAGCACACGGCTGCCAGTGTAAAGTAATTTACAATGTGCACGCTGCTGCCATTGTAAGAAATTGGAAAACGGATTTTCACGCAAAATTCAGTTTCAGAGATGAAATTTCGTCTGAGTTGAAAGCGGACGAAAGAAAAAAAAAAAAAAAGTAACACTGCGACCTACAAGGTATGTCATATAAGAGGCAACTGAAGTAGAGGCCTAGGGAGGCTACCCTAGTAAATAAAAAGCGTCACAGAAATCAGATGTGCTGGCCTACTTGTAGGCCCATAACTATCACAATTTACAATCGCTCTAAAGGCTCAGATCACATACAAATCACAAAGAGTCGTTTAATAAGTGGTCGATATGGGGCACTCAAAGAAGAAGAAAATTAACAACTAACAAAATATAACATCATGTATTTTTAGTTATAACAACAATTAGTATCACATTCAATATTTACTATATCATACGCAGTTCTCCAGAACTGATGGAGTTTCATGCAAACAAAGTCAGCAACAAGTATATCAATTTGCGACAAGATCTACACAACAAACTCAAAGAAATTCTGGATGATAAAGCTATGAATCTTCATGATATACTGGAACAAATGGAAAGGTATTGATAATTTTTTAACACATTAGCTCCCCCATTTAAAAACATAAACAGGGAACTGTGGAATAAAGAAGGACAACAGCAGAGGGAACAAGAGATTAAGGACAGAAGGTGGTGAGGGATTGGACACACACTGAGGAAATCCGACAGCATTACAAGACAGGCCCTCCAGCAGAACCCCATTGTAATATAAGAAAGGGAAGACTCAGAAACACATGGAGGCGAGAGCTGAAAACAGAATACAAGAAAATGGGGAGAAAGGTGAGATCTGGTAAACTTTGGTTACGGACATATGCCTCCCTAAGGGTGAAGGGTGAAAAAAAAAAGATTGAAAACACACTGTAAAGAATTTCTTTTCCACTCCACCAGTGTATATAAAAAATAAACTATAATCTTCTTATCTTTTAAACATAAATTTATGGATTACATATAATTTTGTCATATTTTTATCATGATCTATATATTTTATCAAGATTATGATGAAATAAACTAAGAACTAGCAGATATCAGAATGCTTTAACGTAAATTTAGAGTTAACCATTTCATTCCACAATTTTGTTTTACCCTTGGCCACATTTATATTACAATGTGTACTGAATTTACCTTCATCTTCGTTCCGGGTCACGCTGGGGTGAAGGGCAATGAGAGAGCAGATGCACTGGCGGGCAATGCTACGATTGAGAATGGGTCTTCTATGGACAGAAGTGACATCATCAACGCTCTCAGAGGAAAACATACGCTTTGAAGATTTCAATGACGAAGATAAAGGGTATTCTCTATATCAGTTGCGCAAGCTGTGCATACTAATAGGTGTGGCAAGACGGAAAACCATGAGAGAAAACCCAGTAGATACATCAATCAACACAGAACAGGAGTTGTTAACCTAAACACACTGAGATACATACTTGGGAGGAAATCGGAGCAATTATGGACATGTGTGATGAAGATGATCCTTAAATGAACAATGAATTGAATTGATCAGTACATTGGCTTTGCATCTCTTTAGAAAATACAGAGCCAGTAATCTGCTCAGAATGGTGAATGGGTTAATTTGACAGTGAAGCATGTTAACACAGGTTTCGGGTTTCTGTGGGAAGTCGTCAAGTAGTTTGTCTTACATTCTGAAGTTTGTTTGTTCATATCTAGACCTTGTCATTTGATTCATGAGCACATTTTCTCCAGAGATTCCTAGCATTTCTGCAAATAGAGACCAAGCCAAATAGAGAAACCAGCACAATTAAGTCACTTGACTGATTGATTGATCGATTGAGTGATTGATAGGACTATCATCATTGCACTTCAATGAGTAAGCATGTGTGCTCCGAGATTTAAGATTTCGCTTTCTTACACAGGAAGATTTAAGCGGCAGTGCACAACTCTGTAGCACCGGCGAGGGTCCAAAATGTAATTTCTCTCTCTCTCTATCATTCTTTTTAGGCACTTTGATCATTCTTATTGTGATATATAAACAGCCTTTGCCAAGAATGTTTGTTTTACGTCACAATCTTCAGTACTATTTGGAGCTCTGGTGCTTATCCTTCGGCGACGTGTCCGATTTCAACCAGCGTTACTGGTTCACTCTCATTAGCCTTTGACTGTCCGCAGCTGACCTGCAAGGCAGCAGGTTGCTATTTTCTTTTAAATAGATGGTGACAATATTTTGTAGGAATTACATTTTAAAATCTTTCTAATGACTTTTGTACTGGCAGCGGCTTTCCAGCCCGTTCTTCTTGATTTTGCAAAACTGCGACACAACATACATTTTTTTTTGCACGGTCAGTGAAGAAAAGTTGGCACAGAACCTTGCTGGAATGACATTGAGAAGCAAAGAATAACATGGCAATAAGAATGCATCCAAACTCCAGAGTATACAGTCTTTTACAACAGAACATCAGGAAAGAAGGCGAGAGGAAGACCATGAAAAAAGATGGTTAAAAAGCAGAATCCTGTCTAGAGCAAAAATAACAATTACCCAAGCCACCAGAAGAGCGCAAGACAAAAACAGAAAACCACAACACTGGACAGTGTGATGACAAAAGAAGAAGTAGAATGAAGAAAACTATGAACATAAATTTTTATAACAATTTTATTTATCTGTCATTTTTAGGGAGCGTTTCAGAAAGTGCCAGACTAGATATACAAGTCTCAATATGAGGTCTATGGACTTCTATCGAGCAGTGAGAGAGATGAGAAGAGAGGAACGTAGAGTGTTAAATCAACCTGAGATGGGAGGAAGGCAGTCATCTATCAAGGGAAACTGGTAATATATACCAAAATGTTATGTCTATTATATTATCTACTTCTACTTCCTCGTTCGTTTTCTTACTCTGGTTGGTTATAGCAGGATGCAGTCCAGAGAACCGCCCGAGTGGTTACCGGGCCCAAATTCGGTGTAAAGAGTAGAACCACTGTTACATGCCCTGCATGGCATAAGAGACAACTAAGGAGGTTGGGCGTGGGGCTAGCTACCTCACCCCATAAAAACACTAGATAGCTACAGAAACCACAACCAGGAAAATTCATAGCCTGCCACCTGAGGAGGAAGAAGAAGGACTCTGCAAGGAGATCTGGAAAAGATGACATTGGATAGGCGGACTTGGGCCTTGGTTGCAGACATATGCCTTCCTGTTGGGCGAAGGGTGGAGAAGAAGAAATCTAGAGAACGGAATGCATTGTGTTGCAGTTTTCAGCATGAGATGTGATATCTTAACTCTATGGCCTAACAAATCGGACTTCAGCATGTCCTATTTTAGGTACTGGGTTAGCTTCTCTTTCTTCGATCTCCACAAACTTTATCAAACTTTTTGGTAGTCTTCTGTTTCCGTGGAGACGGATTAGAGTCTTGGTCTGCTTTGTTCTTAGTCTGATCCTGGCACTAGCAGTCAGCTTCAATTTGCAGACTGCTATAAGCCCTTGCAGCTTGTGTATAGTTCCTCCAAAGAGAGACGGAGAAACTTTGGCAGAATAAGATAACCCCCCTCCCCATGTCAGCCAAGGTAAGCTATAAGAAGATGTATGCAGACTCCAATTGACCATTAACTACTTTAAAAGTATACAAGTTAATGTATGAAAACATTAGAAGAATAAGATCCCACATGTCAGTCCAAGACAAGCTATAAGGTGATGTACACAGACTCCAATTGACCACTGGCTACTTTAGAAGTTTATTTGAAAGTCTATGTCTGAGAACATTGGAAGAATAAGATCCTAGTTAAGTTGTTTTGTTTTTTTTACCGATCCAGAAGCACTTGAGCTTTCAGCTCTTCGGCCCAGCGCTGTGGACATCGTAACCCTTTAATTCAGTGAATCTGGTGAATCTGGTGATGAATACCGTGAATCTGGTGAACCTGTGGCTTTTCTGCCAGCCCGCGGAATTGAACCCGTGCTCACAGGGAGCTTGTCACACATAGTCCAACGCGCTACGAACACACTGGGCAGATGGGCATGGAGTTTCTAACAGGCTATTCTAGACTGAGTATTTAAGTCTGATTGATTGATTGCATCATCATCAGTGCACTTTGGTGAGTAACCGATCGCTTACTTACACAGGAAGATCTGAGCGGCTGTGCATAAACTCTGTAGCACTGCCGAGGTCCCATGTAATTTTGAAGATTGTTATTTTTTTATTTTTAATCTTACTAATAAATTTTGCCTTTTGCCCATGTGTTTCCCAGGTTTGCAATGGGGGGAAAGAATAGTACCACTGCGACCTATGCGGCATGTTGTAAGAAGTGATAGGGAGCTAGAGGGAAGCTACCCTAGTAAATAAAAACTCGCAGAAATCGGATGTGCTGGCCTACTTGTAGGCGCATAACTGGCACAACGTAAAATCACTTTTAGGCTCGGATCACATACAAATCACAAAGAGTGGTTTAACAAGGGGTCGATATGGAGCGTTTGAAGAAGGAGAAGAATTTCTAAAACACTATTATAGACTGAGTATTTAAATCTACTTGCCAATAAATAAAATTGATATTACATTTATTATATGTCACAGGTACACAGATTTGCTTAGAAATCTTCCAAATGAGGTCAAGACAATTTGGTACTATGAAGTAATAATTCAAAAAATTGGAAAATATGGACTGGTGAGTATGAGATACATCAATCATTGTTGTCGTTGTTTCCAACATATAGATTGTCTCTATCGAAATTTGCAGCCTATGCCGCCATCTTGTGACGTAGCAAGACAAGTTATGTACAAAGGCAGTGGATGCAATTAATACAAAATGCAACAATCCAGTCACTCACCTTCATCTTTGTCTCGGGTCATTCTGGGGTGAATGGCAATGAGATAGCAGATGCACTGGCATTCAACAGTAGAGTTGACATTCTGAAAGCCCTTATAGAGCGGTGCCTGCAAAAGAAGACTTCCATCTACACCATGGGTTCAGTTGAGTGAGACTTCCATCGACACCATGGGTTCCCAAAGGGCGGTACGCCCACCAGTGGGCGCTGAAGCCTTCCAGGGGGGCACTAGAGGGTTCAGAAGCATTTGGAGAAAGTTTATTTTTGTGATTTTGCGATTGAATAATCATTTAAAATTTGAATTCTGCAATTCTTATTTCCATCTTACACAATTCATTTTTTCATCAATTTTCTATTTGATGTATATAATCATTTGAAAATTGACTATGTATGGCAGAAATAGATATCAATTTTCTATTTGATGTATATAATCATTTGAAAATTGACTATTTTGAGAAATAGATATCAATTTTCTATGTTAAAGGGAAAATAGAGCATATGTATGTTTATATGTGGGGAGGGGGCGTTGACAAACTGCTATAATGGGGAGAGGGGCGTTACAAAGTTTATGTCGTTCAAAGTGGGCGGTGGGACGAAAAAGTTTGGGAATCTATGATCTACACCAATCCACGTTAACAGCTAAATTGCAAAAGCTTTGATTAAATATTGGAATGGTCAGAAAAGAGGAGCATAACAGATGTATGAGTAGGCTCATAATCAATATCAAAATGGTACGGTCAGTCGCTGGATGCTGTTGGAGATATTGCGAAGATCATGGCAATTATGTACAAGTCCAGAGTGCAAGGAAGATGTTCCAAACTGAAACTGAACTTAACTCTTTCCACACCAAATGCTGCACACTGTGCCACTGCGTATTCCGTTGAAAGCCATTCGCAGTATACTGCGCCATTCGAGTTGTTTCCCTCATACAAGTCTTTCTAGTTTTACTTCTACTATTTTTATTTCCTCTACTTTTTAACTTTGTTATTCTAATAGGTTGTCCAGTTTTCTTCAAATTAGTATATAATAAGATATATATATATATGTTTACTTATTAATGAGTAGTTAAGTTATGTTGGTTTTTTTTGCAATGCTTTTTTTTTGCCTCACTTGAACCATGTACAAGTGAGGAAATAACTGCATATGGAAAGAGTTAAACTGAATAACATTAGTTGAACTTTGATTTCTTTCAGGTTGAAAACACGAGCAAACAGGGTGTGTACAAGTTTTTGAAAGTACTTGAAGGTCTTCGTCATTGGGAAATTTGTTCTCCCGATATTTCAGCTGCAATCGAGTTCTGCAGATCCAAAATTGTGGAAATATCCATTGATGAATATGAAGAATGGTTCTCCCAAGCTTTTCCTAAAGTTTTGAGACCCAAGACAGCACCTGCTGGTTTCAGGGATCCTCAACACAGTGGGTCCTCAAAGTCTGTATCAAAGAACCCATTAGAAGATGGTGCCAGAAATAGTGGAGGTACTAGAAGTGAGAGTAAAAGAATGGTAGCCAGCAGTAGTGCTCATTCAAAAAGAACCACTTTAGTGGCAAGTGGTGCTGATGGCAAGGAGAACATGCTGCAGTCTCCTACGATTAGACAAAGATGATAAACTTAATTTTAGTCAATTCATTGATTGAAGAAATGATATCTTTAAAAGCTTAGCTAGAACTCTTTGTGTCTTATTATCCTGATTAAAGGTCTTTTAGTCCATACATTTTTTAAAAAATTATGTTTTTGTCACATTGTAGTTATGTTTGTATTTATTACATTTTTGTTTCATTTTACCGCAGCCTGTGATGTTTTTTTAAAGAATAAGTTTGTTTGCTTTGGGATTTGCTCTATCAACCACGCGTTGACCACTCTTTGTGATTTGTATGACTTGCGTAAGAAAGCATGAGTACATTGTCGCGTGACCTCACATTCCAGTATTGTTGTCTAAAGATGAATTCATTTTAAAATCAACACAACATACTAACTCGAGGTTACATTATGTAATAAGTTAAGTTTAACAATAAAGAATATCAGTATTAATATTATTCATCAATAAATAACCATAGACTCAAAGAATTGTATTAAACATATAGAAAAACGACAACTAAAAACTGACACACTTTGCAAAACCTGAGGGAATATAACAAGAAGGGTCATTTCCTGGAACCACAGGGAAAGCAAAGAGGGGAGGCCAAGAAATACATGGAGACAAGATTTGGAGGCAGAGATCAACAATATAAAGATGAGCTGGAGGGAGCTGCAGGAGATAGCTAGAGATAGGAAGACTTGGCATTAGTTGGTTGAGGGCCTATGCCCCAACCCGGGTTAAAAAGACAGAGAGAGAGATAACTCAAAACTAGTTCAGTGTTTCCACTGTCAGTTATATGGCCCAATAATTAGAGTTGGTGGTGCTACAACATGAACAACAAGGCACATCTGAAAATCAGCCAGTTAAGAATCAGATTACTATTGGGGTTTTTTTTAAGTGAAGTTTATCACTAGAAGAAGTTACTCTGGTCGTCTGTATGGTGAGAAACACTGATAATAAAGAAAGCATACCTTCACGCAAAAATAATCAGAAACATCATACCAGGTGCACTGACTACGCCTAAATTCATGGCAGGTGAACGTAAGAAGAAGAAAAAGAACTAGAAAAAGTAAATCATTTTTTCTGTATAAATAATGTGCAAGAAGATCTCATCAGTTGTTTATGTGTAAATCTATATATAGAAGTGTTTCCCAACTTCTTAAACGATATATATATATATCGTATATCATGATTTATATATATCATATGCCACGATTTTCATTTATATATATGCGAAAGTACAAAGAGGTGTGGAGGCAACAAACCCACAGCAAACACCCACAATATACCATCAGCAGACTAAACAGAAAACAGCACACAACAAACTTTCACTTAAAAACAGGTCACTGCAGGCTCAACCACCACATGCACAGAATAAAACCTGCTCAGACTGCACAGTGTGTATGTCAAACAAAACACAGACTCCAGAGCACATCCTGCAGTCATTTTCCATCATACATGAGAGAGCGGTCAGGCTGGCATCGATTGTTGGGGAGTTGAAGATGGATAAGGGGATGTTCTTCAGTCTCTTCACTACTGTCTGTTGGATGAGGACACTAAAATCGATGTTGAATCATCAAGCGATTTAGGCAGTTTGGAGTTACCCACTGTGTGGGTCGAACTGGATGCTTGAGAGGCAGAGTGAGAGGTGTCTTTAATCAGTGAGCCACGGAACCATCAGTATGCATACTCTTCGATATCTGTTGGGGAAACTGAGCACCTATGGGTCTGCCCGGAGTGCAGTGACGCTCAGTTTAGTAACCAATACATACACCAACAAAACGAAACATGGCCTCATGAACAAAGCTTACAGAACAAGATATGGGGAAATCACGAAGAACTCCAACTGACATGCAGCTTCATAGAGGCAACCCATCTCATGGTTTAGACGAGCATATGAAACCGAACGCAAAGAAGAAGAGGATTTATATATGTTTATATTCTTGTTGCATTCAAATTACTAGATAGATTGTAATATTCACACAAAATGTTGCTGGACTGAACATGAAATGACTTTAGAGTCTGTTAAGTTTTGATGGTTTTTGTTGAACGATTGTGCCTTCTTGTGATGAGACAAGTTCCATTAAACCAAAGATCAATTTATTTTATTTTTTTTCATCCTGGACTTGAGACTAATGAAACAAGATGTCAGAATGATGACTTGTTTTTGTTTGTGTTTTTTTGGATCCAGAAGCACTTGAGCTTTCAGCTCTTCGGCTCGGTGCCATGGACATCGTAACCCTTCGGTTCGGTGCCACGAACACTGTGAATCTGGAGAACCTATGGCTTTTCTGCCAGTCTGTGGAATTGAACCCGCAGTCACAAAGGACTCGTCACCCGTCGTACAACGCGCTACGAACACGCTGGGCAGGCAGGCGATGACTTGTTTAAAGTGGCTTTAAAGCCGAAGTATTAACTTGATTGCACCAGATTTTACCCCATGTGGCTCGGCCTCTCTCTGCAGAAATGGCATGCCACCTGCTGAGAGTATTGCACGAAGTATAAATTCCGTAGCTCAAACACCAATCCTAGGGGTTTCTTTATCATATCTTGTTGCTATAAATGTGATGGTGGGGAAACTTTATTTCAGAATTTTATGTTAATCTTTTTAATGAATTTACTCCATGCAGCAGCTGTGCAGCCTATCCTTAATGATTTTCAACTGCCAAGTTTTTTACTTGTTCAACTTGAATATGGAACCTATGTGTCATCGTCTGTCTATGATAGGACTAGTAACTTGATCTCACCTACATCAGTTATGTTTGTTTACAATAGTCTTCTATTATGGGAATCTCTATTGCGAAGGGGTTAAGACGTTTGCCTGTCATTCTGAAGGTTTTAGATTCGAACCAAGTTTTTTTACTTTTTCAACTTGAACATGGAACATATGTTTCATCATGTCTATGATAGGACTAGTAA
This sequence comes from Arion vulgaris, assembly GCA_020796225.1. Classification (NCBI taxonomy): domain Eukaryota; kingdom Metazoa; phylum Mollusca; class Gastropoda; order Stylommatophora; family Arionidae; genus Arion; species Arion vulgaris. Next base: position 65,265,427 of record CM036755.1, on the reverse strand, counting down.
CTCGATCTCACCTACATCATTTATGTTTGTTTACAATTATCTTCTATTATGGGATCTCTAAGACGTTTGCCTGTTGTTCTGAAGGTTGTAGGTTCGAATCCGGGCCTAGTCACACGTACATTTTTTGGGGAGATCCCTAGGATTGTTTCTGAAGCTACTGAGTTTATGCTTTGTGTAACGCTCTTGGCAGGTGGCGTGCCATTTTGTCCGAGCGGGATGGGGCCTTATGGGGAAGTTCGGTACAAGAAAGTCAATCCTTCACATTTAGACCCTTTTTTATAGACATTGCCTGAGTGGTTACCTGGTCCCAAATAAGGGTATAAGGAATAGAACCACTGTTACCTGTCACGCATGTTGTAATAGGCGACTAAGGAGGTTGGGCGTGGGGCTAGCTACCCCCACCGTAAAAAACACTAGATGGCTACAGAACGGAGAGCGACCGAGTAAACGCTGGCTGAAACCGGACACATCGCCGAAGGATAAGCACCAGAGCTCCAAATGGTGCTGAAGATGTGACGTAAAACACACCAATACTAAGACTGCATGAATCAGATTTCCACTTGAATAGAATTTATGGGGAGATCTGGTACATTGGTCTGGGCGGTGATTGCGAGAGAGAGATACCCTTTTTTTTATAGACATTGGTAATTTTCTTCAATTATCTAGCGACACATGGACCCTTGGCCCAATGCTATGTAAAAGTATCTGCATGTGTTTGTAAGTTGTTCTTTTTTTCTGTATGTTTTTCATTTATCTGGCCTTGAAGGAAGAAGGATCTTTCTGACAGCATTCACTGCTTGGCACTTGAAGAGGTGGTAGTGAATGGTTTCATGATGATGTGCACACAGCTGGCACTTGAAGAGGTGGTAGTGAATGGTTTCGTGATGATGTGCACACAGCTGGCACTCGGGAGTGTATTGTGGTTCAATTTTGTTCATCTGATTATTAAGTGGTGTGTGTTCTGTTCAGGGGCAAAATATTGTGTTCTGATCTTTCCTTGTAAGGTGTTTGATGTTGCCTTAAGGGTTTGAGTTAATGTGTTTATATACCTTTTTTCTAGTGTCCCAAATGGTCCATCTGTTGAGCCAAATTTTCACACGCTATCATTTGTTATTATTGTAAGGTTTTAGAATAATAAACAATGTCTGGAATTGAAATTTTGATGGATTTTTTTTTTAATAAACAAGAAAACATATACTTCTTTTGTTGTCACACTGCTACTGGGTTGTTGCCCAGTGTTGTTGTTTTCTGTTTTTGTCTTGCGCTGTTCTGGTGACTTGGGTGATTGTTATTTTTGCTCTTTGACATGAGTCTTCAGCTATGCCATCTAACCATCTTTTTCGTGATTTTAATATCACCTTCTTTCCTGATGTTCTGTTTTAGAAGACTCTGTATACTGTAGAGTTTGAATGCATACTTATTAAGTGGCCAAACCACTCCATTCTTTGCTTCTCAATGTAATTCAAGCAAGGTTCTGTGCTAACTTTCTTTCTCATGCTGATGTTGATGACTCTCTTTTCTGGTGTTGTTGGTAGCTTTTCACAGGCACTGCAAGAAAACATCATACATTAAAAATACCATTTTATCTTGCAGTTCAATTTAAATCTTTTACATAAGCAACTAACATATTTAATTTTGATACAGACAAATCACACAACAAATGGTCGATATGGAGCACTCGAAGAAGGTAGTACTATTCCAGAAAATATTGTCTGAGCCTACCATTTCAATGAAGTCACAAAGAGTTATTCACGTAATGGCTTTTCGGGGCATTTCGCTCATTCTCACCCTTGGCTCCTAAAAGCTGTCAGTATTTATCAATTGCCACAACCATCATGATCCATTACTCATCACTTCCTCACTTTAAACCAATTCACAAGTGACTCATCCATATCATAAACTAACCAAGTTATCTTGTCTATGGGCGAGTTGCTAATCGCCAGGCTTGGGTAAGCAAGCAGTCGTAGTCACAGACTTACACGAATCAGCGGTGGGATTCGGCAGTACCCGAAACGACTGAACATCCCTCTTTAGGAATGCATCTTTCTTTGTCACAAGGAAGGGGCTAGAAAAGGTCTTGATTTAAAATACTTCTCAAAGTGCAGACGTTGTTGAGACGTCCAGAACTGTAGCATAAGAACGGAGGGGAGAATCCAGAAAAGCAATGCCACCTCTAGCAATCGTAACCGTTTCCTTTTCCAATTATCAAAGGGCCTCTCACACATTGAGTTTATCGATCATCTACGGGGGTTGCGGATAGCGAAGTTGATAAAACTCTGCCCTAGTGACCAGGAGTGGTGTAAATTCCGGGATTCGAGGCCAGCTTCGCCAAAAATGACCGGTGTGCAATTACTGCGGGGTTGCACTACATGGAACCTTGATTCTTTACTTGTAAGCGTCTTCTTCTTCTTTGAAATTGGTAAAATAATGGGTTGCCTCTATGAAGCTGCACATCAGTAGGAGTTCTTTGTGGCTCCCCCCATATGGCTCGCTCCCTCTCTGTAGAAATGGCAGCCACCTGCCGAGAGTATTGCACATATCACAAACCCTGTAGCTCGGGCAACAATCCTATGGGCTCTACAAAAAATGCACTCGTGAACGGCAGGGTCTTGATTTGAAATTACGACCTTCGGAATGTAAGTCAACGTCTCAACTACAGAGACTCGCTTTAAAAAAAAAAAAATTTGAGAGATGAAAACCAAAATTGTTCTTAGTTTTATTGAAAAAGATATTTAAACTAGAAAAACAAGTTAATGAAAAGACAGATGATAAAAAGTATTTTTCTACCTTTTCTACCAACACTTTGTTACCAGTGCCAAATTTGGTCTCTGACAGCAACACGCCACAGAAAGCTCACTCCGTGTGAAATGAAATGTTTGAAGAAGGCAGTGTGGGTCATCATGAAAGACAGACTACGAAATGAGGACATCAGAGTGGGTCTTCATGGACCAAATACATTGAAAGACAACAAATTGTCCGTCTGCCCAGCGTGTTCGTAGTGCGTTGGACTACGGGTGACTATCCCTCTGTGTGTGCGGGTTCAATTCCGCGGGATGTCAAAAAAAGCCACAGATTCCCCAGATTTACGGTGTTTGTGGCACCGAACCGAAGGGTTACGATGTCCATGGTACCGAGCCGAAGAGCTGAAAAGCTCAAGTGCTTCTGGATCGAAAAAAAAAAAAAGACAACAAATGCAGTGGTTTTGACATTTAATGAGAATGAAAGACAACCAACCATAAATAACAACATACAATAAAAATGGATCAGGTACTAGAGCCAAGGGGAGAAAAAGATGGATAGACAATATCAAGAGCACACTAAATAAACGCGGCTATAACACAAAAAGGGCGACTCATCTGATTGTAGAACGCAAATTTAAGCTCCCACCCCTACGCTTAAGGCAAGAGTAGACAACAATTCCATCATCCAGATGTGGAAAGGCTAGACCGAAAAAAACAAGTTAGTATGGAAGCTTATGAAAACGCAATATCAACGAAATTGTCGTAACATTTAACGCCTCCCTTGATACTGGCTCATGGCTCACAGATTGAGAACCACTAAACGAGTGTGTCTTCATTCCTTGTGATAGATGAGCAAAACAGAAGAAATAGTTAGTCTAAAGACAAAGTATTGACTTCATTGCACCAGGTTTCCCCATGTGGCCCGGTCCCTGTCGGCAGAAATTTTACGCCACCTACCGAGAGTGTTGTGTCACAGCCAACTCTAAATAACTAGGCCTAACAACTGACGAGAAACTCCTGACCAAGATTCAGTCAGGGGGCTGGAATATGTTTGATAGAACACTGTAAGATTTTTGCAATTTTATTCAATTCTATGAGTCTATGGTTATTTATTGGTGGAAAATATTCGTAATATTGATATTCCTTATAGTTAAACTTAACTTGTTGCATAATATAACTTCGATTTAGCATTTTGTGTTGATTTTAAAATGAATTCGTCTATATACAACAATACTGGAATGTGAAGTCACGTGACCCGTTGTGTTCTGATTTTCCATAATTTTTACCTGAGTCAGCAGGCTCATAAGTTTATAGTTGACTGTGATTGTGCCGAGCACGAACTACGTAGCTCCAGCAACAATCATAGTTTTCTCATGAAAAATTGCACATGTGACTAGTTCCAGATTCAAACCCACGACCTTTAGAACTCCATAGACAATCGCCCATTAAAATAAGTGAAAGACTTTACAAACATAGGGAACATTTTGTCAGTATATGGAAGAATAACTAATGAAATCAAACACAGATGCAACAAAACAAATCAAATCATAGGACAAATGGCACCAATTTTGAAATGCAAACATGTCACCATGAACACTAATAGAGCAATGTTCAACACAATCTTTTACCCCACATTATTCTATCAATACCAAACTTGTACGCTGATAGTAAATGATAGAAGAAAGTTAGTCACGATAGAGATGAAGTGTCTACGCAGAATGTTAGGTGTAACAAGAGAGCTGTTGAGAAATGAAGACATCCGGGGGGAAAAGTAGGTACAACATCAGTACTGAACTTCATCACGAAACAACAAATTAAATGGTTCGGCCAATTAAGCAAATTACCAACAGACAGTGCACCTCAAAGATCAATGTTGCTCCGATACAATGGATACAATGGATACAATGGATACAAGGATAAAAGTAAAAGGTACACAACAAGTTGAACTCGATCAATGAACAAAGATCAATGTTGTGCAATGGACAGACAATGTTGTCCGAACAATGCTACTAAAGATCAATGTTGCTCCGATACAATGGCAAAGACAATGGATTGGATACAATGGATACAAAGATAATGGCCGTTAAAATGAACAGACAAAGTGCTGTACATGATCAAGACCATTTGCTCCGAACAGTACAGAGCAATGTGCTCGTGCAATGATACAAGACACATGCTCGCGATCAAGGTACAAGATCAATGTTGTCCATACAATGGATACAAGATCAATGTTGTCGATAATGGATACAAAGATCAATGTTGCTCCGATACAATGGATACAAAGATCAATGTTGCTCCGATACAATGGATACAAAGATCAATGTTGCTCCGATACAATGGATACAAAGATCAATGTTGCTCCGATACAATGGATACAAAGATCAATGTTGCTCCGATACAATGGATACAAGATCAATGTTGTCCGATACAATGGATACAATGGATACAAAGCAAAGGTGGCCCAAGGTGGAACGCAGAGGATAATAGAGGCGACGAAAGACACTATTTTGAAGCACACACAATGGCTCGTTCTAGAAATCCTTCTTATTCTGACACTGTCAGGCAAACGGATTGGAGAAAAGAAAGAAATAACCTTTAAAACGACAGACAAACGCCTTAATGACTTCACCATTGAGACACCCGAGACAGTGACAGAGCCGTGCCGTGGCATGATACAGAGATGCAGCCGCATCAGGCGGTACTGTAAGGGAACGGCATAAGCAGCGAAATTAAAATACAATTTGAACCCTTTAAATTAAATATTTTTATGCAACGCTTTTCTATATTGGTCTATGTTATTCCGATATTGATGTATACGATTTATGATTTATCGTACGTGTCTGTCTAAGCGCTTTCGATACCCTTTGATTTCGGTTTCTGGTGCAGGTGCATCGTTGGCGAGTGTGCGCCGAAAGATTTAAGAAAAAAACATTTAAGGGGTGGCATTTCGAAGACTTGCATCATATTGATAAAATATACCGCACGGTCCTGGTTAGTGATGATGGAAGATCGGGACAATAGTGTTAGTGATGACAAATGTAGTGGTGATGGTAGTAGCAGTTGTTGGTGTCTTGGTGCATGATGATATTCTTGGCGTCGATCAACGTAAGCAGCACCTCTGACCAGCCGTGCACGGATGAATGTATACCCGGTGATGCCACCAGCAAGGGTGTCTGCATAACCGAAGCAAACACTCACCAAGCACAACGTCTATATTCTCTACAAAGGGCAGGTGGTTCATCATTGTATTCTGGGTATAATTTGCTGTAGATATGTCGTTTTAATGATGAGATTATGTTGTAAATATGATTAGTAGTAGTAGTGGATAAGTAGATGAGAATGTAGTGGGCAGGTAGAGGCGAATGTAGGTATGATTAGTAGTAGTGAACAGGTTGATAAGAATGTAGCTAGTGGACAGGTAGAAGCGAATGTAGATATGATTAGTAGTAGTGAGCAGGTAGATGAGAATGTAGGTAGGATTAGTAGCAGTGGGCAGGTAGATGAGAATGTAAATAAGATTAGTAGTAGTGAGCAGGTAGATGAATATGTAGATAAAATTAGTAGTAGTAAGTAGATGAAAATGTAAATATGGATATATTTAGCAGTACTGAATACATAGATGAGAATCCAGGTACAGATCTGATTAAAAATACTGAACACGTAAATGGGAATGTTGAAATACCTCAACCACCAGCACAACTATCATATCATTTCGATGATGTATATGTATTTGATGATGTATGGGTATTTGATGATGTATTTTATGCACGATGTTTTCACAATATTCCTGGCAATTTTTTGTTCTGCTACTTCGGGTGACAATAATTTGTCTTTGAACGTAATGAATATAGGAGTTCGTGGTGAATGTAGTGAATATAGTGGATGGTGGAGTTCGTGGTGATTTTAGTGGATGGGGGAGTTAGTCGTGAGTGTAGTGGATGGGGGAGTTAGTCGTGAGTGTAGTGGATGGAGGAGTTAGTGGTGAATGTAGTGAATATAGGAGTTCGTGGTGATTGTAGTGAATAAGTGATGGAGAGTCGTGGTGATTGTAGTGATGGAGGAGTTAGTCGTGAGTAGTGATGAGGATTGAGTAGGTGGATGGAGGAGTTAGTCGTGAGTATAGTGGATGGAGGAGTTAGTCGTGAGTGTAGTGGATGGAGGAGTTAGTCGTGAGTGTAGTGGATGGAGGAGTTAGTCGAGTTAGTGGATGGAGGAGTTAGTCTGAGTTAGGATGGAGGATTAGTCGTGAGTGTAGTGGATGGAGGAGTTAGTCGTGAGTTTAGTGGATGGAGGAGTTAGTCGTGAGTTTAGTGGATGGAGGAGTTAGTCGTGAGTGTAGTGGATGGAGGAGTTAGTCGTGTTAGTGATGGAGGAGTTAGTGTGAGGTAGTGGATGGAGGAGTTAGTCGAGTGTAGTGATGGAGGAGTGTCGAGTTAGGATGGAGGTTAGTCGTGAGTGTAGTGGTTGGAGGAGTTCGTCGTGAATGTAGTGGATGGAGGAGGTGTCGTCGTGAATGTAGTGGATGGAGGAGTTCGTCGTGAATGTAGTGGATAGGAGGTGTCCGTCGTGAGATGTAGTGGATGAGGTGTTCGTCGTGAATAGTAGTGGATGAAGGAGTTGTCGTGAATGTAGTGGATGGAGGTATTTGTCGTGATGTAGTGGATGGAGGAGTTCGATCGTGAATGTAGTGGATGAGTGAGTCTGATGTAGTGGATAAGTTGTCGTGTAGTGGAATGGAGGTTATTGTCGTGAATGTAGTGGATGGAGTTAGTGAGTATAGTGGATGGAGGAGTTATGTAGTATAGTGGATGGAGGAGTTAGTCGAATGAGTGGATGGAGGAGTTGTCGGAGTAGTGGATGGAGGTTCGTCTGAATGTAGTGGATGGAGGTGTTTGTCGTGAATGTAGTGATGGAGGGTCCGTCGAATGTAGTGGATGGAGGTGTCCGTCGAGTGTAGTGGATGAGTGTTCTCGTGAATGTAGGATGAAGGAGTTTGTCGTGAGTGTAGTGGATGGAGGTTTTGTCGAATGTAGTGGATGGAGGGTTTGTCGAAAGTAGGATATAGTTGCCGTCGTGAAAGTAGTGGATATAGTTGTCCGTCGTGAAAGTAGTGATATAGTTATTCGTCGTGAATGTAGTGATGGAAAGTATATTGTGGATGTTGTGGGTGGAGGAGTTCGTCGTGAATATAGTAACCACTTGTAGCTACCTCTAACTACTTTCAACACACCACTTTTTCCCCGCCTAAAATTGAATTTCAGAACGTTCCATTATTTCTGAAACTTGACAAGTGTACAACACGCTAACATGAATATTATATTTATACCAATCATTTTATGAATATTGCCTGTTTTAATGGATTGTATTGTTCTGCAGTGGAGCGTTCACTCTAGTTTCTTTGGCTATACACTGAATGCTCCTTTCCAGCACATTTCCAAAATCTTTGCCAGCACGAAATGGGTTTCTCCTTCACTGACGCTCAAAGGAGTATTGTTGTGAATAGCAGTTCCCTCGTAGTATCAGGAGATCTTCTGCTTTTTGAAATGTGGAATAAGAATTAGTTCTCATGAATATACATATGTTGAAGATATGACAGATTGAATATAAAGCAACCCTGAAGCTTAGATAAAAATCTGTAAATTGCAGGAGTGGTGGGAATTCTACCCACGCTAATTTTGTAAACTGAAAATAAAGCAGCCCTTTCTTTTTAATCGGAATTTCGATGAAATATAACTGAATACAAATTATATTTAAAATTGAATAAATCTGGCCAGTATCTCCTGTATTTATTGAAACCAATTTTAAAAATTTGCAGAGTAGTCAAAATGTTTTTGAAGGGAATAATTTATGTATTTTTTAAAAAAACGTTTGACCCGAGAATAACCTTAAAAGAACGGTGAAAAGTGACATCGTCTCTTACAAAGTATGGCTTCAGAATAAGGGTGGTTGGTGAATTCCTTCTGTACGACAAGATGCCACATGGCATAAAGGAAACAAAGACAGGAAGAATTGCTATTTTTCATAGAAATAATTAAAAATTCATGCAACCAAAATACGCATATCTTCTCGTGGAACTGCCTGCGTTACTTGTCTTTTCTTTTGTCATCGCGTTGTTGCCCTGTCTCGTAGTTTCCTATTTTTGCCTAGCGCTGCTGGTGAAGATATTTTTGAAGGAAATTTTTTTTTCTAATGAATTTTGCCCGGGAAACGGCTTTCCAACCTGCTCTTCTCAATTTTGAACTACCAAGGGTTCTTTTACGTGATCAAATCGAAAACAGAACCTGCGTTTTATCGTCCGTCTCCGATAAGACTAGGAACTCGATCTCATCTACATTGAGATCATGGATCTCTGGAAAATATTCAGTTGGCGCCACGAGGGATCGAACCTGGTACCTTTGGCAGAGGAGTCGAGCACCTAACTCTACGCTACAGATACTCATGACAGTCATGAAGCTGCAAGCATGTCCTTTTTCTTTCTACTGTCTGTCTACAGATTTCAGGAGTCGAGCACTAACTTGCACAGATACTCATGACAGTCATGGCTCAATGTCCTTTCTTTCTACTGTCTGTTCAGATTTCAGAGTCAGCACCTACTTCTACGCTACAGATACTCATGACAGTCATGAAGCTGCAAGCATGTCCTTTTTCTTTCTACTGTCTGTCTACAGATTTCAGGGGAGTCGAGCACCTAACTTCTACGCTACAGATACTCATGACAGTCATGAAGCTGCAAGCATGTCCTTTTTCTTTCTACTGTCTGTGTACAGATTTCCTTTGGTCGACCTAGTGTTCTCCTCCTTCTTCTTGAAGTACACTGAGATATGTCTTTGCTAATACCAGCAAGCCTACACATGACGAACGAGCTCAATCTGCCGTATGCAGTTATATTGCGAGTGCAGAAAGCTGGATTTTGTCGTGATTGATGTTCCCTTCGACAAGAATTGCAATTCAAGCGACGGCCATATGCATTTTATGCAATACAGGTTGCATTTTGTGGCGGTACGCAGCTGTTTCATTCTGGAATTAGTTCACACAGGAAACATTTCACAGTTGTTAGCATTTCGTGTGATTTTCATTGGCACAGGAACGGAGCAATTATGGGGTGACCCGTTGCAGTGAAGTTGTAACCGTATATATGAACTATGAAGTATACACACATGACGAACGTGTCCCTTCATGATACTTTCTGAATTATGTTTCTTCTGTGGCCTTCTTTAATATATGCATATATGTATGTTATTTTTGTCTATGCTAGATCCCCCTTTATAAGACACTTCTTGATGCAAACATTACACTTCTAAAAGCAATACATATTTGAAAATGCCACGTATGAATGCATGCGGGTCTATCCTGCATAACAATCAGTTAAAAGCAATAACACGTTGTTCTGTTCTTGTTCTAACCAATAATAAAATATATGGCTTTGGCAAGGAGGTAGTTGGAAGGGGATCTGTTGTTATTGGATACCCTGAAGAACCACTGGAGCAAGGAAGACGTAGATATTAACTATTGAAATAGAAGTCACTAGTTCTGAATACAGCATTCGATAAGACACACACATGCACACACACCCGCACAAAATCATATTTTCTATTACCGGCAATAAGATAAGCAGTGGTTTTCAAACTGTGTTGTGGATGGCTTCGCGAGGTTTGACCAGATTTGAATAGCCCGCCCACCCGAGTGGTTACCGGGACCAACATTTGGGGTGTAAAGAATAGAACCATTATTACCTGCCATGCATGTCGTAAGAGGTGACTCAGCGGGTGTGGCTAAAATCGGATGCACATGTCCTAAACGGGTAGAAGTCTATGCGTTTAGGGGCCTACCAAACCAATGTGCAATGTATACACGTTCTTGGCAAAGATCAGTCATATCACAAAGAGTGATTAAAATTGGACGTAAAGAACGAACGCAAAGTAGAAAAAGAAAAGCCCGCCAGGAAAACAGTACAGTAAAAACTCGGTTTGGGAAACACAAACGACCTAAGTATCAGAAACATCTTACGGACCTGTTTCTTATCTGAACCGGCCTCTCTGTTGTAAATCCCTACACATCCTTTGACTGAAATCCCGTTGATATTACAGAAGTGATTGAAAAGTTGTTAATCTAAAGATAACGTGTAGGCGGCGTCATTTGGTCAGTGTGGATACTACATTTTAGTGTGATGCCTTAGTCAGTGTGGATGCTACCATTTAGTCAGTGTGGAAGTTGCTTTTTCCTCAGTGTGGACTGTCCCTTTTGTCAGTGTGAATGGCGCCTTTTCGCGGTCTAGATGTCGCGCCTTCGTTAACATAGACAGCGCCCTTTCGTTAGAGTATCTGCGTCATTTACTCAGCCTGGAGGGCGTAAAACTCGTCCGAACGAATATGTTGGTTGGAATCGACGACTCTACTCGAAGTTGCCAACATAGTTGAGTAACCCATTTCAGCTTGCTAGCGATAACTAATATTAAATTATATATGTTTGATTGATTGATTGATTGGACCATCATCATTACACTTCGGTGAGTAACCATGTGGGCTCCAATCTCTTTCTTACACAAGAAGATCTTAGCGGCATTACACGAACTCCGTAGCACCGGTGAGGTCCGCGATGTCTTCTTCTTCTTCTTCTTTGCGTTCGGTTTCGTATGCTCGTCTAAATCATGAGATGGGTTGCCTCTATGAAGCTGCATGTCAGTTGGAGTTCTTCGAGAGTTCCCCATAGCTTGGTCTGTAAGCTTTGTTCATGAGGTCATGTTTCATTTCGTTGGTGTATGTATGATGGACATGACTGCAGGATGTTCTCTGGAGTCTGTGTTTCTGTCTGGCATGCACACTGTGCAGTCTGAGCAGGCTTTATTCTGTGCATGTGGTGGTTGAGCCTGCAGTGACCTGTTCTAGGCGAAAGATTGTTGTGTGCTGTTTTCTGTTTAGTCTGCTGATGGGATCTTGTGGTGTTTGCTGTGGGTTTGTTGCCTCCATACCTCTTTGTACTTTCTTTTGTTATGTGTCTTGATTTCTGGTAGTGATACTGGGTGTTTCTGTTGTGTAAGTTTTGTTTCCTCCTTAGCCAGCATGTCTGCTCTCTCATTTCCTGGAACTACAGTGGGCGGGTATCATCCGCGATGTAATTTAAAAGATGGTGAAAATATTTTGTTGGAATTTGTTTTATAAATCTTTCTACATAATTTTGCTTGGGCAGTGGCTTTCCAGCCTTCTCTTCTCGAATTTGAACTGCCAATGGTTACTTTAGTGCTCAAATTGAACACGTTTTATCGTTCGTCTTCGAAAGGACTAGGAACTCGATCTGACCTACACTGAGATCAGGGGCCTCTGGTAAACTACACGATAGCTCTACGAGGAGCAGCCAGTACCTTGTAACGGAGGCTATCACCTAACTTCTACGCCACACAGACCCCTTCTACATCTGTACATACTACAAAAGTAGTAAAATCTGATTGCGTTGTCCAATTTGTTTTGATATAACTAAATAAATAACTTCTTCTTAGGTTAAAAGTGCGTGCTTCGGATAAAGGAAGTTTTAATCCTCTAAAAAAGAAACAAACAAAAACCAACAAAGTATCTGTAACAAATTCTAAACGTTCATGATAAGAAATAAAAATAAACTTAGGCTCGTTTTAAGATGTGTAGATTGAAAATCTACATGAACGTTGACAAAGCCGCAAAGAAGATCATTGATTCCTTTGAATGCAAATGCTACAGAAGAGTACTTAAAATATGATGAACAGTGAAAAGAACACATGCTTCTGTTCTGCAATAGCTTGATATTAAGAAGATATTAAAGAGCATAGAAACAAGGAAAATTAAATATTTCTGACACATCAAACGGCATGAGTGCCTAGAGAAAATAATTTTGGAGGGAATAGTGCCTAGAAGAAAAATGAGAGGAAGACCTAGAAGACGATGGGTGCAAGATGTCATTGACGATCTGAGAATAACTGCTGGTTCTAACTTCTGAAGAAGGAGGCAAGACAACGTACATTAGTCCTTGAGAGACCCTGAGAGTAGCACAATAACTCCACAGTAGACTCGGAATAGATTTTCTGACAAAGTGGCCTCTATGACAAAGTGGTTAAGACGTTTGCCTGGCGGTCTTGAATGCTGTAGGTTCGAATCAGGATCGATTATCACGTGAAATTTGTATGGGCGTTGTACATTAGTTCTTGAGGACCCTCGCCCACCCTACCCCCCTCTCTCTCTCTTCCTTTCCCCCGAATGTAGCCCGATAGCTCCACATTGGACTCGAACCGACTACATTCCGAAAAATGAGGCTAGACACTATACATTAATTGTAGAGACTCCCTGAGACAGACCTGCTCTAAGCTCAATAGATATGTTAATCTCAACTTAAGCTTCCACGTAGCTTTAACACACGTTGATAGGTGAAATAGGTATTCATGTCAGCCTGGTAATGTAGCAGGAGTTGTGTAACCTAATACACAATCTGGCTTGCTCTCTTTCTTATCTCTCTCTCTCTCTCTCTCGATCGTTCTTAGGTCGTTTTTATCATTCTATTGTGAAATATAAACAGCCAAACATCAAGAACGGATGTACGTGCACAACCTTCAGTACCTATTGGAGCTCAGGTGCTTATCCTTCGGTGGTGTGTTCGGTTTCAACCAGCATTTACTGGGTTCGCTCTCCGTTAGCCCTTTGCTGTCCCCAGCCAAACTTGCAAGGCAGCAGGTTGGTATTTTCTTTTAGGGCAGCGACCCTTAGACGGCCTGCCCTCCTGGGCTTATGAGCGTCATCTGCCCAGCGAACCGGTCGTTTTGTGGACACCTTGGTTTGCCGTCCGTCAAGTTATGTGTACGGTTTGCTCCGCTAGCCTTTGATTGTCCCCAACCAAACTATAAGGCAGCAGTAGCTCTCTTCTTATCTGATCCTCTTAGTCTGAGGAAAACCATATCTGAAATATAATATAGATTTTGTAGATCCGAGACAAGTGTTTTAGTGGTATACTTTTTTTTTTTAACTGATAGGGCTGTCACTATTGCACTTCGGTAAACAACCATGTGTGTTCTGATTTATTTCTTACATATGAAGATCTCAACAGGAGGGGACCAACTCCGTAGCATCTGTGAAGGTTCCAATGTAATTTTGAAGACATCATTTTATTTTTATGTTATTTAATTAATTTTGTTCCGTTCGTGTGGTGCCGGATCCCGAAGAGAAGCAAAGAATAGCACCACTACGACCTATAAGGTTAAGAGGCGACTGATGTAGAACCTTTGTTTTTTTCAAACTCATCTTTTTTTATAAACTGTAGGGTCGAGAGGGGGTTGATGAAATGGGCAAGGCACATTCCCTATATCAGTTGTCCAGCTTATTCATAAATGGAAATATGGAAAGGACACTTTATCCTTACTTTAAATGATTGTCTGTGATCAGAGAGCTGCTGTAGCGTAGTTGTTAGTGAACTCGCTTCGCAAGGCTGGTGATCTGGGTTCAGCTCCCGCAATGCGCGTGGAATTTTTCTCGACCGCGATGGCTCTCAGGTCGACCCAGCCTCAACTGGGTACCAGACATGCTTGGGAAAGTAAAGGCGGCCGGCGTGATGCTGACCACATCACCCATGTGTGCCGACGGTCAATGAAAAATACAGGCCTAACACTCTATTGACCTATATACCACGAGGTATGAAAGGGTTCCTTTACTTTTTTTAAAATATATAATACACTTCACTGTTATGCCAATTCGCATTTGTACAACCAAATCATTCTTCTTCTTCTTCCCCTTACGCACCTCGAGAAGGGCATACATAGGTCCTCAACAAATGTCTTCCAAGAACCTCCAACCTAAACCCATCTTTTTCCAGATCTCCTCCATTTTCTAGTCCTTCCTTGAGGGATTCTTTTTCATCGTGTGCTGAGCTATGAATTTCCATGATTGTGGTTTCTGTTGCTATCTAGAGTTTTACGGGGGTAGAGTAGTCACCTCTTACGACATGCGTGGCAGGTAACAGTGTTTTATACACCCCTAATGTGGGCCCCGGTAACCTCTTGGGCGGGACCAAATCATTGTTTCATTATGTTTTTTTTACCCACGAAATAAGAAAAGCATGATTGTCCCATCTTTTATTTTAAATGTTTGAAATCCGACTTCCATTTTGTTTAGTGTGTGTGGCATTTACAAGTAGATAAAGATACCCTAATATATAAGAAAACAAAACGCACAAGAACAGTCAGATTCAATTTAAATCACAGATGTGAAATGTGCCATCTATCTTCTTGTCTGCAGCTATTGTAGTAGTACATAGGTGGCGATGTTGTTGTGTGATGACAGAAACATGCAAATGAACAACCAACTGTGAGATCTTTGATGTGTTTTGTTTCTTTGTTTGTGTTCGTTCTTATAAGCCAAGCTAACTTCATCTTTTGTCGTTACACTGTTACTGGGATATTGCATAATGTTGTAGATTTATGTTTTCCTCTTGCCAGTGGCGGCTCGTGATCATTTTTGTTGGTGAGGCTAGACACACATTTTCGTGGAAACCATGATGTTGGGTTAGGTTATATTTTATGTTATTTTATTTTTATTTTATTGCCCGCGTGCCCAGCGTGTTCGTAGCGCGTTGGACTACGGATGACAACTCCTCTGTGAGTGCGGGTTCAACTCCGTGGACTGGCAGAAAAGCTACAGGTTTCCCAGATTTACGATGTCCATGACACCGAGCCGAAGAACTTTCAGCGCAAGTGCTTCTGGATCTAAAAAAAAAAAAACATTTTATTTTATTAAATAATAAATACACGTTAGACATTATTTTTGGTGGGGCCCGGCCCCATTGGCCCTTAATGACGAGCCGCCACTGCGTCTTGCATTGCTCTAGTTAGTAGCTTGAGTGATAGTTAGCATTGCTTTTTGACAAGATTTTGATACGCCAGGATGACCTCGATCACAACCCAGGAGTACCTGCTTCAAACTCCGTGGTGGACATTTTGGACGAACGCTCCATATCAACCAATTGTTAAACCACTCTTTGTGATTTGTATGTGATCTTTTTATAAGAGCGATTGTACGTTGTGCCAGTTATCGCCTACAAGTAGGTCAGCACATTCAATTTCTGCGACGCTTTTTTTTTACTACGGTACCTTCCGTAGACCCCAACCATAGTCGCTTCAAGCTTACGACATGCTTTGTAGGTCGCAGTCTTACTATTATTTGCTCCCTTGCGAGACACGGCCCCCCACGGGCGATCCCGTTTTAAAAAGTTTATTATTAAATTATTTTCTTGTTTTTCTCTCTCGCGATCGTATTTTTGTTTCTTCTGTTTTGACAAATGGTCAACAAGTATCCATCAGAACATTTTTTTAATCCGAATTTATGCTCAGCCGATCATTTGTGTCCGGTTCGAAGCTTATGCGATCTTGACTTTTTTTCTGCATTCATTTCTGATACCTAGATTTTTGTAAATGTATATAGCAGCTGCGTGTAACAAGTACTTTGACAACTAATACCAGAAATGTTGAAACCACCTGCTGAAAGAAATAAAACGTGAAACCAACTTACCCGCCAAACTAGTTTAGATTAGCTTTGGTAATACAATTGGGCCAGTGATTCAAAAGCCAGTCACCCATGCAAACAACTAGCCAGGTAAACCAGAAATCTATGAAATTTCTCACCTCTAGCACCCAATACCCACTCAACAAAATATTACGTACCCCGTTCCATACTAATAAAGTTTCAGGTGAAGCAGAAACAAAACTCAACAGATACCCTCCCAATCGCATTGAATAGAGGAGTTTGAAACTGGTAGAACAGGTTTGTGACAGGGCATAATTGCCAATATTTGTGAAAGAGGTCCCAGATATTAGATATAATTATTCTGGTTGGTAAATCTCAGAGCCCGGAAACCAGTCCCTGACGGACGGACTAAGTTTCAGCGTCTTAAGTTCTCATAAAAGACTTTCTGGTTCATTGCTATAGCGTCGTTGACACGTCAATGGACTAGCAGTTGAAAGTTGCAGAAACTATGGCGCCTGTAGTATTAGAGCGTAGATTAAGCTCAAGGGTCGTCTCCAGTAGAAAGAACAAACATAGGCCAATGTTAATTTGTTGGATGGTGAACATAAAGACCAGTTACCCCAAACCTTGACACGAATAAGAATCCTGTGTGTTTGTTCGTCTCCCCATAGTAGAAGAACAAGCCGTGGTAGGGGATTGTGTTCTAGGATTGGACTCTATACTCACCTCGGGCACACACCAGAGAGGTGCAGCAGTACATGTCTGAGGCTGTTGTCATCATTGCTTACGATGGCTGGCTATTATTATTAATGTAACTTTGTTGGATGGTGAACATAAAGACCAGTTACACCAAACTTTGAAATTGTCTTGTGAGCTAATAAGAATGCTGTGTTTTTGTTCGTTTAATTACATATTTGTTCTGTATGTTTTACAGGATTTATGACGAGAAACACAACTATCTTCATCTTTAAAACATAAATCTGCCCAACATGTTCGTAGCGCGTTGGCCCACGGGTGACAAGTCCTCTTTGAATGCGGTTCAATTCCGCGGGCTGGCAGAAAAAGCCACAGATTCTCCAAATTTACTGTATTCGTGGCATCGAACCGAAGGGTTACAATGTCCATGGCACCGAACCGAAGGGTTACAGTATCCATGGCACCGAGCCGAAGAACTGAAAGCTCAAGTGCTTCTGGATCGGGGAAAAAAACATAAATATATTCGATTCTTCGGATAAAGTTCATTTGTGTGTGTTTTTTTTGGCTTACTCACACTGATGTAAACCCCCCCAGAAGACTCGTTCTTAGGTTGAATAAGGTGTGCCTCGACTTAAAGAGTCCTCTACATCGAAAATACACGCACAAATCTTCATGGTTCTTTACGACAGTGAGTCTGTATTAGGAGGCTAGTGAAACACGTACAAACAAAGTACTATAGTTTTACAAAATACATAAACAGTGACGATAAACAGCAACGTTTCGACCAACAAGGCCTTTATCAAGCAAACGAACAAACAGGAGTGACAAATTAAAATGAAACACAAATGGACGACCAAATACCAACGTATCTAAGGAAAATCTGGAATAAAAACGAATAACGAAATAAATGTAACACAAAAACACACATAAAAACTAGAAATAGAAAGAAACAATGAAACATCTAGTAAATATATAACTTGAATACATGCAACATATACCCATATAGATTACAAAGCATGGAAGAGAAAGTACTAAGAAGCATAAGAATGTAATACATGCAACATATACCCATAGAGATTACAAAGCATGGGAAGAGAAAGTACTAAGAAGCATAAGAATGTAATACGAATGTAATAAGAATGTAATAAGAATGTATTAGGAGGCTAGTGACTTCGATAGCAAGTTTGATTTATTGGATTATCATCATTGCACTTCGGTCTGTAACCATGTGTGCTCCGAACGCATTCCTATACAGGAAGATCTCAGCTACAGGGCACGAACTCCGTAGCATCGACGAGGGTCCCAGATGGTTATAGCCAGTGGTGGGTCGTCATTAAGGGCCAGAGGGCCGGGCCCCACCAAAAATAATGTGTAACGTGTATTTATTGTTTAATAAATTAAAATATAACCTAACCCAAAGCCATGATTTTTCCGAAAATTTGTGTCTGGCCCCACCAACAAAAACGATCACGAGCCGCCACTGGTTATAGCAGTATGCAGTCCAGAATACAGAATCCGTTGTGTCGCAGTTTTCAGTGTGAGCAGTAGTATCTGCACCTTTCGGTCAGACACATTCGACTTCAGCATAGCCTTTTTTGGGTACCGACTTAGCTTCTTCCTCTTCAATCTCCACAAACTTAGTCAGACTTCTTAGCAGTCGTCTGTTTCCGGGATCGCCACGAGGAAGCGGAGTGAAGCCTTGGTCAGCTTTATTCTTAAGCTGACTGACGCTAGGAGTCAGATATGAATCGCTGATACTGACGCTAGGAGTCAGCTATGAATCACTGACGCTAGCAGTCAGCTATGAATCACTGACGCTAGCAGTCAGCTATGAATCACTGACGCCAGCAGTCAGATATGAATCACTGACGCTAGCAGTCAGCTATGAATCACTGACGCTAGCAGTCAGATATGAATCACTGACGCTAGCAGTCAGATATGAACCACTGACGCCAGCAGTCAGATATGAATCACTGACACTGACGCTAGTAGTCAGATATGAATCGCTGACACTGCCGCCAGTCAGATATGAATCGCTGACACTGACGCTAGTAGTCAAATATGAATCGCTGAAGCTAGCAGTCAGATATGAATCGCTGACTACTGCACGCCCATTCGGCTTGTGTTTGTCTCCGAAGGCCAAAGAGCGTCTGACCACAGTCAACTCTAGATAACTCGGCCAGACAACTGGCTGGGGTTCGCTGACCTAGATCAGAAAAGGAGGCCGGAAAATATAGATGTTTGATAGAACACTGCAAGCTTTTTTGCAACTTTACTCAATTCTGTGAGTCTATTGTTATTTATTGGTGAAAAATATTCATAATATTGATATTCCTTATTGTTAAACTTAACCCTTTAGCTGCTATGGACGTATATATACGTTTTTCTCATTTACTTCTAAAGATGCATTAACTCGTCTTTTATTATCTCTTCTCTGTGCGCTAAAGACGTGTTAACATGTTATACATTTCTACTTTCACTGCTATTGGCGTACATTCACGTTTGTGGCCTAGAAACAAAGAGTAGCTATATTTAACTCAGCCTTCAGAAAGTATGTAGCAGCGAAAGGGTTAACTTGTTTAAAAATATAACTTCGAGTTAGCATTTTGTGTTGATTGCAAAATAAATTCGTCTATATACACCAATACTGGAATTCGAGGTCACGTGGTGTAGTTGGGATCTGATTTCCCATAATTCTTACCTATGAGTCCGAAGGCCCATAAGTTTCTAGTTGGCTCTGGTCTGACCCTCTTTAGAAGTATGTAGAAGTCGATGTTATAAAACATTGGACAAAGAAGACTCAACTTAGAAAGGAATCAAGAGAACTTGCAAGTGTGTATCTTATGTTTGAATCACCAAAAATCTTCTTTGTCTTCTTTGAACGCTCTTCCTTTCTTTCGTTCGCTTGAAATATTGTCTATATATTCAATGTTGTCTCTTGTATGAACTTCATTGTCTTTTGTAGCTCACACATAAGTCCGTGTAGTTTTATGTCGAGTATTGTTTCGTTAGGCCAGTGAGTTTGCCTCAGTGTATCATATTCGGGGCAGTCTTGAAGTATGTGCTCTGCAGTCTGGTGTGCCTGTCCACATGTACACATGGCTGAATTGTCAATCTTGAATTTTGTATACATGTGGCTGCGGAGCAATCTGCAGTCCCGATTGCGGAGCAATCTGCTCATATAATCGTCTTGTGTTTGAACGCTCCATATCGACCACTTGTCAACCAATCCGTAATTTATATGTGATCCGAACCTAAGAGCGATTGTATGTTGTGAGTTATGCGCTTACAAATAGGCCAACACATCCGATTTCTGCGACGCTTTTTACTTATTAGGGTAACATCGCTAAGTCCCTACGTTTCATAACCTACAAGGCAATTCATAAGTCTCTTATGAATTGCCTTGTAAATCACAGTGTTACTATTCTTTCCTTCCCTTGCGAGCCGAGGTAACAGTAGGATGAATCATCTTCAAATTGGTGGAGGAGGGTAGCAGGGCCCCACAGAAGCCAATTAGTATCACATCAAATACGTGTTCGCTGTAGTATTCCGATACAATAGGGTCTCTTAGTGGGCAAACAACAATAGCAGAATCCTATGAGAGGATTTAGTCACTGTTTGAGGATTAAGATTAATCCGCTACCTGCATTGGTCTGAATTTGAGAATGAATGTAGCCTGCCTGGATGTTAGGAAAGGATTAGAAATTCAAGGTCTCCAGAAACTTGGAAACAAGTTCGTATGTGCATTTGTTACAGTTTTTTTTTGTTTTGTTTTTTCGTCCGCTTTCAACTCAGACAAGTTTCATCTCTGAAACTGAATTTTGCGTGAAAATCCGTTTTCCAATCCCTCTTACAATGGCGAGCGTGCGCAGTGTTAATTCTTTCACTGGCAGCCGTGTACTCGAATGAATCATCTTAATTGTAGATACCTCGCCATACGAAGCCAGATTTTCTCACGATTCAGAGTATCCGTTAGGTCTCTAGTGGAAACCAGGAGACTCGAACAAATAGCCGGAGGATAGGATTCGACCTGCAGCTATTGAGAAGTGTCTCACGAGCTAGAAACAGGCCAGAAGCTATAACAATTCTGGCGAGTCCCCTCTTTACTCCTAAAACTTTATGTTTATTAGAACGGATTAGTGTAACGCATATATCGTTCACTAAGCGCATCAGACATAACAGGGTTGTGGCGTCAATCGATTACACTCGTTCCACGCGCGAGGAAAGGAATTGACACTTCTACCTTCATAGTTGGGGCTAGAAACTAGAGGTGGCAGGCACTCCATACCATAAAGGCCTGAAAACGCTAAATGACTTTTTATTAGCGTAATTCACGGGTGTTCGTCTATTGACTCGGATACAAGAGTCTGTTCAATTCTAGAAGTTCCACACGCGATGAAAGGAATTCGCCCTCCTACCTACTGCACACTAGTTTCTACATATGTGACGTGACATTCACTACATACTATAAGATATTAAATGGAAACGGGACAAATTATTTATTATAGTTGTTGAGTGACTCTACTATTCCATCAGTCCAGCGCTAGCATGACTGTCCTCTCCTACGTTTCCGTTGACTTTGTAACCGTACGTAACCTGTTGTGCTATACTATTTTAAGGCACTCGTGTTGTATAACGAACTATTTGACATATTCTTCTTCTTTTGTCGTCACATTGCTACCGGTTGTTGCCCAGTGTCGTCACACTGCTACCGGGTTGTTGTCCAGTGTCGTCACATTGCTACCGGGTTGTTGCCCAGTGTCGTCAGACTGCTACCTGGTTGTTGCCCAGTGTCGTCACATTGCTACCGGGTTGTTGCCCTGTATCGTCACTGCTACCGGATTGTTGTCAGTGTCGTCACATTGCTACGGGTTGTTGCCCAGTGTCGTACCTGCTACCTGGTTGTTGTCAGTGTCGTCACATTGCTACCGGGTTGTTGCCTGATCGTCACACTGCTACCGGGTTGTTGCCCAGTGTCGTCACATTGCTACCGGGTTGTTACCCAGTGTCGTCAGACTGCTACCTGGTTGTTGTCCAGTGTCGTCACATTGCTACCGGGTTGTTGCCCAGTGTCGTCACACTGCTACCGGGTTGTTGTCCAGTGTCGTCACATTGCTACCGGGTTGTTGCCCAGTGTCGTCACACTGCTACCGGGTTGTTGTCCAGTGTCGTCACATTGCTACCGGGTTGTTGCCCAGTGTCATGGTTTTCTGTTTTTGTCTTGCGTTGTTCTGGTAGCTTGGGTGATTGTTATTTTTGCTCTTTGACAGGGTTCTGCTATATCAACTAACCATCTTTATCGTGGTCTTCCTCTCGTCTTCTTTATTGATTTTCTGTTGTAGAAAACTATGTATACTGTGGAGTTTGGATGCATTCTTATTAAGTGGCCAAACCACTTCATTCTTTGTTTCTTCTTCTTCTTCTTCTTTGCGTTAGTTCTTTACAACCAATTTGAATTACTCTTTGTGATATGTTTGATCTTTGCCAAGAACGTGTATACGTTGCACATTGGTTTGGTAGGCCCTAAACGCATAGACTTCTACACGTTTAGGACACATGCATCCGATTTCAGACAAACCTCCTTAGTCGCCTTTTACGACATGCGTGGCAGGTAACAGTGGTTCTATTCTGTACACCAAATTTGGGCCCCGGTAACCACTCGGGCGATTCTTTGTTTCTCAATGTAATTCATGCAAGGTGCTGTGCCAACTTTCTTTCTTATGTTGATGTTGTTTGACTTGTTGCTTCTGGATAAATTTAAATTAAATTAACGAAACAAAGTTTAATTATACTATTCTCTCTCTCTCTCGATCACCGCCCAGACCAATGTATCAGATCTCCCCATAAATTCTATTCATGTTTAAATATGATTCATGCAGCCTTAGCATTGGTGTGTTTTACGTCGCATCTTCAGCACCATTTGGAGCTCTGGTGCTTATCCTTCGGCGATATGTCGGGTTTCAGCCAGCGTTTACTCGGTTCGCTCTGCTTCTGTAGCCATCTAGTGTTTTTACGGTGTGGGGTAGCTAGCCCCGCTCCCAAACTCCCTAGTCGACTCTTACGACATGTGTGGCAGGTAACAGGGGTTCTATTCTTTACACCTCAATTTAGGCCCCGGTAACCACTCGGGCGATATACTATTCAACAGTCTTAAGCTATTAACTTGTGTACGATTCGGTAACAAGTCAAAGGAGAACACTCCTTAACCACAATTTACGACACACTTAGTTGCAGGGCACCTTGTTATGTTCTTTGTTCCCACGCCTTAATGAATATTAGATTTAATATAACTCTGGGAACTTAAATTTAAGTTAACGGGAGCGTCTTGCAGCAAAATTAGTTTTAATACCTATTCCAACATCATGTATTTATGACAGTTTTGCATTGTTCTGTAGCTAGTCATAGAACACGTCTGAATCACAATTTGCGACACACTTGGTTCCACAAGCTACTGTGCAAGTTTGTATATAGATATACCTTTAATTTACAGGTTGCAAGTAACTTTTCCATACCGCTTTGACCTTGGCCACTATTTCACTCTCTTCCGTGGAATTGAGCCCGTTATAGAAATCAAGACACATATCAAGCGAAAATACAAAGAATTGTGGAGGCAACACACTAACAGCAAACGCCCACAAGATCCCATCAGCAGACTAAACAGAAAACAACACTCATTAATCTTTCACTTCTTCTTCTAACCAGGCTGCGAGTTTTCACTCTTGGGCAGCCAATGCCAATTTGTAGAATCTGCATGTGTTCTGTAATTGTGGGAGACTAGTGTAAAGGGTATTATGAACAGATGGGTGTGGTGGGAGGAGTTCTTGTCTAGCTTTATGTAGTCCAGGACATTCAAGCAAGATATGCTGTACTGTCTCACATGAGTGACTGCACTTTCTACAGTGTGGTACGTGTGTGGGGTTTATTCTGTGTAGGAATCTTTCACTTCAAAACATGTCACTGCAGGCTCAACCACCACATGCACAGAATAAAGCCTGCTCAGACTGCCCAGTGTGCATGTCAGACAGAAACATGACCAGAGCACATCCTGCAGTCATGTCCATCATACATACACCAAGGAAACGAAACATGGCATCATGAACGAAGCTTACAGAGCAAAGCTATGGGAAACTCTCGACGAACTCCAACTGACATGCAGCTTCATAGAGGCAACCCATCTCATGGTTTAGACGAGCATACGAAACCGAGCATACGAAACCGAACGCAAAGAAGAGAAGAAAAAGAGTCCATTGTTTCTTGCCTCCCTCAGTAAATTGTGTTTCAGGGTTTCATTAGGGCGTTCTCTCAGTGCAAGTGTTAAGCTCTTCCAATAAATATAGTCGTGTCGCGCAAAGCTCAATTTTTTAAAGAAGCGGTTAATCCCTAAATCGATTTTGTAATTGATATATGTTGGTCTGCTTTCATATCTGCTAAAGAAAACCAAATTCAAAGAAGCCGAATTAAAAATTAACGTTGAAAGAGCATTGGTGAAGAAATATTTGGTGAAAATTTACGTTTTTTATTTTTCGTTCTCTCCAAATAATAAAAGCAATTCAATTTATTTGCAATATCTTTTCATGAAAGTTGTATCTGAAACACGCCATTAGATTCGAACCACACCCTGGTCTGAAACAGATCGTATATCGCATCAATGATAGCATTGAAAGCTTTGGATAACAGCAAATATTCGTATTTTCTGTTACCTTCCAACTCCGGATAATAGCAAATATTTGTATTGCGGTGTTGACAACAAAATAAAGAACTTCAAGAAACACACAGAAAGAAAATATATTTCTAAATATATTCCAACAAAAGGTAGGGCTGTATAAATAATATGCATGATAGACTAGGCTCGCAATTTTAAGAACACATTTTTGTAGTCTCGCGTTTCAGCATTTGCTGGTGTAGGTGTTTATAAGATACCTGATGCTTGACGGGAGGGGGACCTTTTGTCCGTTCTCTTCCAAATAACTCATACATACACATACATGTGCCTTCTTTATTGCAAATATGTACATTTGTATCATAATTTTGTTTCGTTTGATATTGATCAAACAACAATTTCACAACAAAAATTAAAACTCGACTGCATATTCCGCCGCCAAAGTACACAGACATTCACTTCTTCTTCAAATGTGTACTTTTGTTGTTCATTTTTTCAGCATATTAAAACCACATTCTCAGAGAGCATTGACAATTCGTCTAGTATTAGATTACACTGTCAAATATTTCACATGACTTCTTTGGTGCGCAATTGAAATTATTTCACAGCCACCCGCAGTCAAACTAAAATAACATTTCGTAAATGATTCAAGTGAGTGGTATGTCACTTTTCAATAAACATTCGTGTACATAGTTATTGCACGAGTGATTATATGTACACTTAATAAAGTGTAATGTACATATTAACAATTTGTTATAAAATTATTTCGTGGCAAATGTTATGTTTATACGTGTGTATACGCGTATTTTATCTTAACGTATTATAGACCGCGTTTCCCTCGCAGAGAACCACTACTGCCTTGTAGTTCGATTGGGGACAATCAAAGGCTAGCGGAGCAAGCCGTACACAAAAGTGGACGGCAGGCTAACCAAGCAGTCCAAAAAGACTGGTAACCTGGGTAGATGACGCTCAACAACCCGGGAGGGAAGGTTATCTAAGGGTAGCTACTCTAAAAGAAAATAGCAACCCTTCTGCTTTGCAGGTAGGCTGGGGATAGCCAAAGGCTGACGGAGAGAGAACCCAGTAAACACTGGCTGAAATCGGACATCAGACACATCGCCGAAGGATAAGCATCAGAGCTCCAAGTGCAACTGAAGATGGGACGAATCACGCCCGTTCTTGATGTATACTGTTTATATATCACAATAAGAATGATCAAACTGGCCGAAAAGAACGATCAAGAAGAAGAATATCGTTGGTGATCTAAGTAATGTGGTTTAAAAAAAATATCGAAAACTAAAATTGTAATATTTAATATCATAGTCAGTAAAATTCATTAACTCCTTGCTTCGTATTTTTTAAATTTTTTAACACACAACACATTTATTTTGTTATATTTACTGAATTAGCTGATATACAGGCTTATCGCCATCTTAAAGATTACTGCGAGCCAGTATATTTTCTCAGTAGAACGAAGTGGTTAATAATGTAAAGGTTGGTGAAGTCCATGATAAACACACGCTATCTGGCACGATATGCAGGACAGTACATACGAAGATTTTGGGGATTTTAAAGAGATGCAATAACCTCAACCTTCCCCGATAAAATGTCAGCCCCTTGTTCAAATACAGAGGAAACTGAAAATCCCTGTTGATATGAGCAGATTTGTACGTTTGATAGAAGAGAAATAGAAGGTACTTTATTGTAATTTTACATAATCTCATGAGTCCATTGTCAGAGATGGTTGGGACACGTTTGACGTATGAGCAATAGTAGAATCTCAAAGGACTTTCTATATGTCCAACACTAAACTGGTACTAGACAGCATGGCTGTCCCATTACCAAGCTTCATTGACATCTGCAAGCGTGATCTAACTTCCTGCAGTACAGACAAAGAAAAGTGGTTGCCATAGACGTTTCTACATATTAGACAGACACGACAAGCGGCAGTGAAGGCACATATAAAGAGTGTGTTCCAACCTGACATACAAACACATACAAAGAGTCTGTTTGAATATTCATCATCATCAAGTAGCTGGTCCCTTCCGAAACTTGGCTCCCAGAACAACAGCCCTGAACAACTATATTCTGTGCAAGTTGACCGGCGTCAGCAGCAGTCTTTCTCAGATCGTCAATGCCATCTTGCACTCATCGTCTTCTAGGTCTTCTTCTCATTCTTCCAGGCACCATTCCTTCCAAAATTATCTTCTCTATGCAAACATGTAGTTTGATATGTCCGAAATATTTAATTCTCCTTTGTTTTAAGTTCTTAAATATCCAGCCCTCTTCAATAGCAAGCAGTTGCAGAACAGAAGCATTTGTTATTTTCTCTGTCTATGATATTCTAAGTATTCTTCTGTAGCATTTGCATTAAAAAGCATTAATGATCTCCGCCGTTTTGACAATGGGCCATTCTGCAACCATATGTTGCTAAGGAAAAAGCGTAGTGTCAACATTGCAAACACAAAATATATGTTTCAGCATGCAAACACAAAGTGTCTGGACCAACAAGACATACCAAAAACATGTTCCAACATTGCAAATTCAACTGTTTCAACAGGCCATATAACAAACACATACAAAGAGCATGTTCCAACGTTTCAAACACAAAGTACCCGTTTCAACAGAACATACAAAACATATACAAATTGCCTGTTCTAATATTACAAACACATAATATAGCTAACATATCAATTAGGAACAACATGAGTCTGTAATAAAATACTTCGCTGCAACGATTTCTCAAACACATGATCGTCATATAAAATATTTTGACTGGAAAAAATACAACTTGTCAAAGCAGTATTGGTGTTGATATTAAAAGGAATTAATGGCAACAGAGCAATAAATAAACACATTAAAATTAATGAAACGTTAAGAGTGCACTCAAAGCCAAGATTTAATTTAAATATTCATACGAAGAAATGACGAATAAACTAACAGTTACTGGTGGGGAGAGATACGGAATGTTTGTGTACACAGGAAATGAAAGGGAAGGGAAGATCGACATATGCTCCACTAAATGATCGTCAGATCGAAACAGACTCCAGAGCACATCCTGAAGCCCTGCCCATAATACCTTGGCCGGCAAAACGAAACATGGCGTCATGAGCGAAGCGTACAGAGCAAGTTATGGGAACCTACAAAAAACTGCAAATGACGTGCAGCTTCAGAGGGGATCTCACTGCCAAATCCCTTTTAGCTGCCTTCGGAAAAAAATAACTTTTCCGAAGATTCAAGTAAAGGATTACGGTTTTCTGTAGTCCAAGTAAGCATATCTGCTCTCATATTGTCGCAAACACCCGCATGCACAGAACAGTAGATCTACGTAAGTTCTGAGGGTTCTTTCTTCTTTCTCGAATCTTGTTTACCTGACAGCGTCAGGTCAAGAAGAGATTTATCAAACGGGCCCTAGTAAGCGCTTTGTAAATAGTCTCTTTCGTCGCCTGTTATCTCTGAGGTCCATCTTTTGCGTGGCCGGCCTTTTGCTTTGTACCTATTGTATCGGAACAGCATTGCTCTTTGAGGTGCACTGTCTGATGGTAATCTGCTTACGTGGCCGAACCATTTAATTTGTTGTTTCTTGATGAAGTCTAGTACTGATGTTGTACCCACTTTTTTCTTGATGTCCTCATTTCTCAAACGGTCTCTTCTTGTTACACCCAGCATTCTGCGTAGACACTTCATCTCTGTCGTGACTAGTTTTCTTCTATCGTTTGTTGTCAGCGTCCAGGTTTGGCACTGGTAACAATGAGGGAAAAAGATTGTGTTGAACATTGCTCTTTTGTGTTCATGGTGACGTGTTTGCATTTAAAATTGGCGCATTTCCCTATCATTTGATTTGCTGCATTTGTGTTGAATTTCATTAGTTATTCTTCCGTTTGCTGAAAAATGCTCCCAGGACGTGAAGTCTTTTACTTGATTTAGTGGGCGATTGTTGATAGAGATATTGGTAGTGCTTTCCTCTCTGGCGAATGTCATTACTTCTGCTTTGTCGATGTTTATTCTCATGTTGTATTCGTTACATGCTAACTGGAGTCTGTTGATGTGTTGTTGTAGCTGTTCTTCTGTTGTTGATATGATTGCCTGATCGTCTGCAAAAGAAATTCATTTAAGAGCTCTCCGAGATTGTTTCCTTCGCTGGTGTTAGCTATTTTACAGATGTGGTCAAATATACGTGATAAACAGCAGCGGGGATAATACACCACCTTGTCTTATTCCTGACCCTATGTGAAACTTTTCTGATAATCCTGTATTTGTTCTAATCGTACATTGGCTATCAGTATAAATGCTCTTGCAAAGGTTGGTTAGGTGGTCATTAACCCCATAGGTTGTTAGTATTTTCCACAACTTGTGCCTATCTACGCGGTCGAACGCTTTTTCCTGATCTACAAATGCAACGTGTAAATGTTTGTCGGATTCGATAGTCCTTTCTACTAACTGCCCGAGGGCGAATATTGCGTCTGTACAGCTTTTGTTCTTCCTGAATCCCATTTTGGGAGTCATTAAGCTGTGGCTCGATGATGTGGCGGAGCCTTTTTTCTAGTATTTTGCAGAATATTTTCCCAGTGTGGCTCAGTAGCGCTATTCCTCTATACTTTGTGCAGTCCCTCTTGCTACCTTTCTTCTTCCAGATGGGAACAATTGTAGCATTTCTCCAATCTTCTGGTGTTTCTTGTGTGATCCAGACTTGGTTGAATAGTCTATGGAGCCAGCTGATTCCTACCTCGTTAGTTGCTTTGATTAGGTCGGCTGGGATATTGTCTGAGCCTGGTGTTTTGTTAGGTGGGGCCATATTTACAGCATTTCTAATCTCTGATAGTGTTATGCTTGGTTCTACTTCTGACGTTACGTTTACTGTGTGTTCTTGAGTGTTCAGTTGGTTCTCTTGTTGTAGGTTGAGAAGTTCATTAGAAGTATTGTCGTCATCTGTTCATTATCATTTTTTGATCATTAAAAGCTTGGCCGTTTTCATCGTTAATAATTTCAGTTGGGTCATATTGTTCTTGTCTTTCCCGCATGGCTTTAATTTTCTTGTAGAAATGTCTTGTTGAATTTTTGTAGTCTGAATTTAAGGTTTCGCCATAATCTTGCCATGCTTGTATTTTAGACTTCTTTATTATCTCCTTGGTTTGTTTTCTAGCTATTCTATACTCAGTGAGATAGTTTTGATGTTTGTTTTTTGCCCATATGTTGTATCTGCGCTTTTCTCCTTTACCGCTAGTTTTACTTCGTCATTCCACCAACATCTGGGGGTTAGAAAGTTCAATAGACGACATCGACGAAACCTGCCATTTTGCATCTTCCGAAGCATGAACTGAGAGTCAAATTGTTCATTTCTTCTACGAAAGCTCCATATCGACCACTTGTTAACCACTATTTGTGATTTACATGTGATCTGAGCCTAAGGGCGATTTTACGTTGGGCCAGTTATGCACCTACAAGTATGGCCAGCACATCCGATTTCTACGATGCTTTTTATTTACTAGAGTAGCTTCCCTAAGCACCAACCTCAGTCGCTTTGTACGACATACCTTGCAAGTTGCGGTGTTACTACGCCTGTGTGGTACCGGGGCCCGCAAGGAAGCAAAAATAGTACCACTGCCACCTACAAAGTATGTCGTAAGAGGCGACTTGTGTGGGACCTAGGGAAGCTACCCTAGTAAATAAAAAGCAGCGTAGAAATGAGATGTGCTGGCCTACTTGTATATGTATAACGTACAAACTCTCTTAGGCTCACATCACTTTCAAATCTCACTGAGTGGTTAACAAGTGGTCGATATGGAGCGCTCGAAGAAGAAGCAGTGTTACTATTCTTTTCTCCTCTACCGAGTCCCGGCAATAACAGGCTGAAAGTGTTTTCTAAAACGAACCGAGTTATCATGATCATTTGCAACTGTAAAACAACAAGAAAACTTAAAACACTATATATATATATGTGTGTGTGTATATATAATTAAAAGGTAATAACAAATGAGAAGATTACTTATTGATAACAAAATCAAGGACAAATATTTGATGAGTAACATTTAGGAAAAGTGCAGATAACCTAATCAGATGACGTCAGAGTCAATGACTTCTTTCAAAATTTCCTAACGAGATGATATGTAAAAGATTATACATCGCGTCTAATACCTCTCATCGTTTCTTGCTAACATTATACATGACAACTCGATTGAATTTAGTCACAGCCAACTATAAACTCATAGGACTTGCGGGCTCAAGGTAGGGGGTCCCTGTACCTAGTTTCAGTTGGGAGAGGGGGCTGGAATTTATATATGTTTGATATAACACTGCTACTCAATTCTGTGAGTCTGCGGTTATTTATTGATGAAACGCCCTTGTGGTGCCGGGGCCCGCAAGGGAAGCAAAGAATATTACCGCTGCAACCTACAAGGCATGTCGTAAGCGGCGACTGATGTAGGCCCTAGGAATGCTACCCTAGTAAAAAAAAAGCAGCTCAGAAATCGGATGTGCTGGCCTACTTGTATGCGCATAACTGGTACAACGTACAATCGCTCTTAGGATCAGATCACATACAAATCACACATAGTGGTTGACAGGTGGACGATAGAGAGCGTTCGAAGAAGAAGAATTGATAAAAAATATTCATAATATTGATATTCTTTATTGTTAAACTGAACTTGTTACATAATATTGATATTCTTTATTGTTAAACTGAACTTGTTACATAATATTGATATTCTTTATTGTTAAACTGAACTTGTTACATAATATTGATATTCTTTATTGTTAAACTGAACTTGTTACATAATATTGATATTCTTTATTATTAAACTTAACTTGTTGCATAATGTAACTTGATTTAGCATTTTGTGTTGATTTTAACATGAATTCCTCTATATACAACAATACTGGAATGCGAGGTCACGTGGCCGGTTGTGGCCTGATTTCCCATAATCTTTACCTGAGGCAGCAGGCCATATGAGTTTATAGTCGGCTGTGATTTAGTTCAGTGAATAGAGCAAGGCTTTTCAAGTTGAATTGTGTCACGAAACATGTATCTTATTTTTCTTCTGCCAGCACCTGTGTAGCACTAAAGCAGTCTCCAAAGCCCATCTTGTAAGACTACACCAGCATGGGCAGAGTAAGAATAGTAATCTGGTCAAAATGAACAACTCTTCAGAACAAACTATGGGGGACCAATAAAGACCTCAAGTTCACCGCCATGTTTATGATACATACTGGAGTAGTGACATTGCAGAAGTTATCGCAGAAGAAGCTATCGGAGACTCGTGTATGTATAACACAACGCATATTGTAAAATGCGCCAATTAAGGGCGCTGTATGGAACTAGCAACCTCATGTAAACTCCTATAGCAACTATTTTCGTTGCTTGTTTATGTTTTGTGATATATTTCTTGCGCAATGCAAATTAGTAACTGCCTAGTTGAATCAGAAGGAAAGACGGGAAAAGAAGATAACTCATCTAACTTGGTAAAATTAGAGTATCGTCCCTTGGATAAAGATGTTTAGCACAATGACATCTTTTTGTGAATTATTTTTCAGAGATTTTTGCTGCGCACATTGTTGAACTTCATATTAAAACGTAGTTTGAACTGCACAATTTTAGAGGTAAAAGTTGTAAAGCATTAAGTGTTTTACGAACTAGATTACGTGTTGAGTATGATTTTTTTTTAAACTTTCGTTACTGGCTGTAGTACTGCTTTTTAGGGCGATGTAGGACAGGTGGGAAGTGAGTCTGAGGAATTTGACGACTGCATGGCTAAGTGTATTGCAAGACATTGCAGTGGAAGTGAAGGGCTTCAGGAAAAAGAGAACACCATAAGAAAAACCTGAAACAAACTTACTGAGAGAATCGAGAAAAATTGGTCTCCAAAATTTAATAGAAGAGATGGAACGAATTATCCAGGATAAAGTGGTATGGTCTACAATGTGTGTTCGGAGCTAGGCTTTGCATCCAGCAAAGTTGGGGTAGGTAAGTATCGCGTATGAAGGAGAAAATTAGTATCCTATCGATGACTCGTAGAACATACACGCTAACCCCACCTTTCAGTGGTGTGTACCAGGAAACTTCGACCACGAGGTTCAAAACTAACGGAGCTCTTTTTTCGCCTAGGGAGATTGACTCACGTAGCCCAGATTTTAAAATGTTCACTGATATAATAGAGCACATTGTGCCGTTGTTCATTGGAGACGATTTCTAGGCTTGTCATTGCTAGGGTTAGATGATCAGATATGGTGACGTTCAAGCTTCCTCATGTTCAAACTCCGCCCCTAAATTATGGCTTCTCTTCGCTACATATACATGTACATTCTATGATTATTTCGCTATTTCATGATTGTTTTGTTAACCTCCATGCTTTTGAATTCTTACTTACTTGTTCCAATGCTTGAAACTAGCTACCTATTTGTTTTTATTGTGTTTATCCCGTATAAGGCGCACTAACTGTGAATAAATTCATTTAAAACTGTGGCTACTGCCTGTAACACCGTTCTTTAGGGCAATGTAGGACACGTGGGACGTGAGCCTAAGGAATTTAATAACCGCATAAGCTAGTGCAGTCCCTGTGAAGCTGTTCAGGTTAGGATTTTTCATTTGTCTACAACAGAAAAAAATCCTTTACCTTACCGTGAATTGAACACGGGTCTATAACTTCATAGCAGACGGGGGCACCAACTACTTTACAAGAACAAACTAAAGATAAGTAAAACACCAACTACTTTACAAGAACAAACTAAAGATAAGTAAAACACCAACTACTTTACAAGAACAAACTAAAGATAAGTAAAACATCAACTACTTTACAAGAACAAACTAAAGATAAGTAAAACACCAACTACTTTACAAGAACAAACTAAAGATAAGTAAAACACCAACTACTTTACAAGAACAAACTAAAGATAAGTAAAACACCAACTACTTTACAAGAACAAACTAAAGATAAATAAAACACCAACTACTTTACAAGAACAAACTAAAGATAAGTAAAACACCAACTACTTTACAAGAACAAACTAAAGATAAGTAAAACACCAACTACTTTACAAGAACAAACTAAAGATAAGTAACCTATATTATAATAACCCGTGGTCTTGTCCGGTATCAAATGCCTGCTGGGACGGTCTTCGAAACATGACACGCTCGTTCTGGAACATTCTAGATAGAAATCGACAGACCGTAACAAAGGTGACATTCACACGTAACTTGAAGAACACACATTCAGGAGGGTTTTAAACCCTGTGTAACCAGATTATTTTACATCCCTAACAGCTGGCAATCCCAGTCTTACTGTGTTGGTTTTATTCAGTTGCGGCTCGTCATTAAGGGCCAGAGGGCCGGGTCCCACCAAAAATAATGGGTAACGCGTCTTTATGATTTAATAAATTAAAATATAACCTAACCCAAAGCCATGATTTTTCCGAAAATTTGTGTCTGGCCCCACCAACAAAAACGATCACAAGCCGCCACTGGTTTTATTACGTGGGTTTGGTGAACACTGCCAGTTTATTCTTGTAGTAGAACATTGTTTAGCATAGAATGTAGCAGAATATTGTTTACCAGAGAATGTAGCAGAATGTAGATTGTAGCAGAATATTGTTTACCAAGAATGTAGCAGAATATTGTTTACAGAGAATGTAGATGTAGCAGAATATTGTTTACAGAGGAATGTAGATTGATGTAGCAGAATATTGTTTACCAGAGAATGTAGCAGAATGTAGAAGAATATTGTTTACCAGAGAATGTAGCAGAATGTAGATTGTAGCAGAATATTGTTTACCAGAGAATGTAGCAGAATATTGTTTACCAGAGAATGTAGCAGAATGTAGATTGTAGCAGAATATTGTTTACCAGAGAATGTAGCAGAATATTGTTTACCAGAGAATGTAGCAGAATATTGTTTACCAGAGAATGTAGCAGAATATTGTTTACCAGAGAATGTAGCAGAATATTGTTTACCAGAGAATGTAGCAGAATATTGTTTACCAGAGAATGTAGCAGAATGTAGATTGTAGCAGAATATTGTTTGACATAGAATGTAGCAGAATGTAGATTGTAGCAGAATATTGTTTACCAGAGAATGTAGCAGAATGTAGATTGTAGCAGAATATTGTTTACCAGAGAATGGATAAAAAATAATAAAGAGGTCTCTGTGGTAAAATGGCCGGTGTCTTGCGAGTCGAAAGTTTGGATCCGGACCGCGTCGTTCTGTCCACGAGTGCATTTTTTCCCAGAGACTCATAGGATTATTGTCGGAGCTACGGAGTTCGTGTAATACTTTCTGCAAGTGGCGGGCTATATGGGGTAAAAACCCGGGGCAATCTTCTTCTTCTTTGCGATAAGTTTGATCTTTGCCAAGAACGTGTATA
The DNA here is from genome assembly GCA_020796225.1 of Arion vulgaris. Classification (NCBI taxonomy): domain Eukaryota; kingdom Metazoa; phylum Mollusca; class Gastropoda; order Stylommatophora; family Arionidae; genus Arion; species Arion vulgaris. The sequence goes on along the minus strand of CM036755.1, from coordinate 65,230,508 downwards.
CGTTGCACAATTGGTTTGGTATGCCCCTAAACGCATAGAATTCTACACGTTTAGGACATGTGCATCCGATTTCAGACAAACCTCCTTAGTCGCCTTTTACGACATGCCTGGCAGGTAACAGTGATTCTATTCTTTACACCCCAAATTTAGGCCCCGGTAATCACTCGGGCGTAAAAATTCGCCCAACGTGGGGCTCGAATGTTAATGAGTTATTTGTGTTTCAGTTTTGTTCGACCTTACAAACAGTAATACATTTTCGTTTGCTTTTGTCTTCTCACATAATTACTTATATTTACTGCAAACGTGCTTTGGGGTAATTGCTTTTTCAATTATTTTCTTCTTCGATCCATTTCAGGAATCCGTGTTGTTGACGGCAAGAAAACAACATTTCAGGAATCAGTGTTGTTGACGGCAAGTAAACAACATTTCAGGAATCAGTGTTGTTGACGGCAAGTAAACAACATTTCAGGAATCAGTGTTGTTGACGGCAAGTAAACAACATTTCAGGAATCAGTGTTGTTGACGGCAAGTAAACAACATTTCAGGAATCAGTGTTGTTGACGGCAAGTAAACAACATTTCAGGAATCAGTATTGTTGACGGCAAGTAAACAACATTTCAGGAATCAGTGTTGTTGACGGCAAGTAAATAACATTTAGGAATCAGTGTTGTTGACGGCAAGAAAGTTTGTGGAACTAGAGGATGCTAGACTATACTGGAAAGTCATTATGATATCAGTCAGCGACGGGGGAAAAGAGAACAACTGTTGAGGCCCTAAGCTCTACAAGAAGCTGAGTTTAATAAGTCAATACAAGGCGCTTGATAAGATATACCTTGAGAAAACTGGGGAATATAACAATTTCTGCACCGTTTCCAGGAACCTTCAAGAAAATGTCATGTTTATGGGAATGCTATGAAAAAAAGCCATGAAAAATAGTGTTTCCATGAAATATGATCGAAGCCAAATATATGCCCCATGTATCATAAAGAAAGGTAATGCCGTTGACAATGCCGCCGTGTTGGACAGCGCTGGACTAAGTCCCGTTGACAATGCCGCCGTGTTGGACAGCGCTGGACTAAGTCATTTTAACCATTCGAACAACACTCGACCTGTAGCATGTAAGTTTTACCTACAACTAAATGAATGTGTAAATAAAGGTTCACTAACATATCGTCTCCAATAATTTCATCTGACATACACATTCTTTGCTTTTTCTTTATTTTTTAAATTTCATTTGAAGACCCAAATACGATGTCCATACAGTAAACTTCAATAATGTGTGTTCGCACTTCTTTGATCTGGATTTCATTGAGACGAATTTTGAGTGGTGTGAAGACTTTCATTGCTTTTTTCTCCAAGACGATATCTCTATAGTGTTTCTGTCCCGTTTTACCGTCTGCAAGCAGTAATTATTTTAGTTTTATTTTGGTGTCTCGTTTCCTTCCTAGGAATGTGGAATAATTGGGAGTAAATGGTGCACTTTTTTGCTGGACGTGGAAGCGAAATGAAAGTCTCTTTTGTGAACAGAAAGAATGCATTGTGAAATATATAGTAAGTTTCTTTCACAAAGTGATCACTGTTTCTGTTGTCTTTAGTAATCCCAGTCGCTGACCCGATTGAGAAAGACGGGTGTCGATATGCAGTTCGTTTTAATGGGGTCTCAACGCCGAAGAATTGCCTTCATTGCACCGGGTTTTTACACAATATGGTTCTGTCTCTCTCCGCACTAGTGGCACGTCAAAGTATTGCAGAAATGACGAACTCTGTGTTCCGGCAACAATTCTAGGGTCTCTGGGGAAAAATGCACTCGTGAACAGAACGGCGAGGTCCTGATTCAAACCCACGACCTTTGACTCTCGTGGCAAGGGTTTAATGACTTAGAGACAGAAGACCGAACTAATGCAAATGTGCTGAGGTGAGAAAAGGTCCAGCATCCGAAGTAAACGGTCATCGTTGCCCTAGGGACAGTTAATGCGAAACACCGGTTAGAACAATGCGACATCGAGAAATAAACTGATGGAAAGAGTTGTGACAACATGGCATGAAATAGTCAACTTGGTTGATGAGCTATGTCGCTTGCAACGCTGAGGATAGAATCTCAGAGGTAAATGAACATCATTAAACACGGCACTTTACTGTCTAAACTGTGCAAGCAGCGAAGAGTCGTCTTGCAGTGGATACCGTGTCACTGGAATACCAGGAACTGACACAGCAAACCGACTGACCGAAGGAAGGTGCTGCATGAGAACAACCAGATGTTCCAGTTACCTACCACCAAAAGAAAGTCAGAAAACCACAAATACCCACACAAGACGAATACTCTAATATAAGCTGATTGGAACAAGTTGTTATTCTGCGCCTTAGAACAGGACACAATCGATTCCGCAGTCACATGTATATAAAATTCAAGATTAGGCGAACGAAAGGAAGGTCACGGCACATGATGATGGAATTCGGTTTGTTTACAAGCACAAATCTCGCATCCTGAAATGGGAAAACGTGAACGCACTTAAAAATAGTACTGTCAGAAAGATACGAACAACACTAATCAGACGATATATCTTCATATGGTGGTTATTGAAGTGTGCTTCAGATGTGTGATTGTTGTAATCTAAGTCAGTTTCACATTGAACACGTAGAAACAATCATAAACTACACACCATGTTTTGTTTTCTCAATATCTCCTAGGTGGTTATCGGGGTCCCAAATTTGGGATGTAAAGAATAGAACCAGTTACCTGCCACGCATGTCGTAAGATTCAACTAAGGAGGTTTGGCTGAGATCGGATGCACCAGGCCGGACGCTAGAGAATGCTAACCCGAAACAAATGCTTGCAGAAAACGGATGCACCAGGTAGTAAGGCGCATAACATGGTGCAACGACCCTCACAATGAGAAATGGGATAACGGATTCTACAGTCGCCAATCTGACTCGGAGATTTAGCCACGCAGTAAGAATGTCAGACCTACCATCACGAGGGTGGCCAAAACTTCTAGGGAAGAGGTCGGCACAAACGGAGAAGCAGAAATCATAGGAATTATATCCTACAGAACTACAGTACGTAGACTTGAGAAGAAAGAGGTGGCCCACTTACACTAGCGTCCAAGACAAACTGTATGGCGTAGCTGATAATCTGAGGCAGACGGCTGCCTTTACTAGAGAATCCGAAATCCCAATCTAGTGAGAACGCAGAAGTTTTTCCAATATGATGGATGGCTGCTAAACTTATTTCCAAACCTACGTGACACACGATGAGAATATTTTTAGTAAACAAAACTAGACTAACTACTGGAAACATGGGAGCCCATACTCCTATTTCTTTGTTACCAATGAAGATCTCAGGAGCAGAGCACGAACTCCGTAGCGCTGCTTACGATCATGATATAATGTTGAAGATGGTGAAACTAGTAGAGATCGTATTTTAATTTTGAAAATGGAAAATTTTCTATGGGCATCGACTTTGCAATATATTATTATCAATTTTCAGTTACCAATGGCTCTTTTATGTTCAATAACAATGGATCTACGTTAGATCGTCCATCTTGGATAGAACTGTGAACCAATCTCAGGTGAGATCAATCAAATAATATCCCGCTCACTTCACGATAGGGAACGATCCAAGAACCTTGAGGCCAGAGACCACCATAACTTACCTGCACGCCACGAAGACCGAAATCTTTGTGAAGACCGTTGGAGAAATCATCATACAAATATTAGCAGTTTGAAATTATGACTGGGATGAATGGCATGGCAAGATTTACTTTGGACGGGTCCAGGTAAACACAGACCCGTAAGTTAATTCAAGGTCAGTGATATGCAGTTATAAGTACCGAGTACTTACATGGTCAGTGATATGCAGTTATAAAGTACCGAGTACTTATAATAGGTAATTTTTCTCGCTAAAAAATACGGGGAGAGAAGAGAATAAGGAGTTAGAAGAACCTCAAGGGAAGCTCCGAAGCCAATGAATATGATTAATACTTGACATGAGCAAATAATGGGGCTTCCAAAAAACAAATTACCACACCCCGGATTCGAACCAAACTCCTAATTTCTTTTCCCTTTGAGGCGCTCCATATCAACCACTCGTTAACCATTCTGTTGATTTGTATGTGATCCGATCCAAGAGCGATGTTGTTGCACCCAGTGTATGCGCCTACAAGTAGGCTAGCACATCCGACTTCTGCGATGCTCTGTATTTACTAGGTAGCTTCCTAAGTTCTACATCAGTCGCCTCTTACGACATGCCTTGTAGGTCGCAGCGGTACTATTATTTGCTTCCCTTATTTCTTACGGCACCCATTGCCTAGCCCTACAATACCAGCGTTTTTAAGAGCACTATAAAAATACACTTTCCAAAAACATACAGGAACAATACCCAATGTCTACCCTACGTGTTCTCCTACCCTTAGCACAAAATCTCATACACCTGAACAAGGTGAAAAGTATTTGAGACGGCTATGTTTGACTTATGAAGCAAACACACACAGAGATAAGATAAGGCAATGTTTGTGAAGCCTAAAGTCCTGCCTGGTAGAGATACCTTATCTAGCTAGGCATGTTTAATTCAGGGGAGGTTAACTAAGAATTCATTGACGGGTCTGTTTGCCTTACTCCGACAGAAAGGCACCCTGCAAACTTTTTTTCAAATATAGTTGAAAAAGCGTAGTAACTTTCTAAGGAGTACCAACAAAAAAAGTGTGAATTATTTTGCAGAGTTTTTCATTCCGACATTTGTGTGTCAATCCGTTAATACAGAAATTATTATGTTAACAACGAATGCAATTTATTAAATAAGTTTTAAACTCAAGATCTCATAAAAATAAATACTACTTTTTAACCCTTTTATACTGTAATTTTTATTCTACTTCTGGACGCACTTATAATGCAATGTATTCTGAAATAGTCAGTAAACTATTGTTTGTCACCTTTTTCTTCTTGATCCAGAAGCACTTCGGCTCGGTGCTATGGACATCGTAACCCTTCGGTGCCACGAACACAGTAAATCTGGAGAACCTGTGGCATTTCTGCCAGCCCGCGGAAGTGAATCCGCACTCACAGGGAGCTTGTCACCCGTCGTTAAACGCGCTACGAACACGCTGGGCAGGCAGGCTTGCGTCATCTTAAAAGAATACTCCGAGCCAGTATATCGGCTCAGAGGATCGAAGGGGTTAATATACATATATTCGCTGGGATTACTGCTATACAAAGCAGGCGGGGGTCTCTGTGATTACGCACCGAAGGTCGTGGGTTCAAATTCGTTCTGTTCACGTGTGTGTGTTTTTTTTTCCTCTAGAGACTCCTATGGTTGTTGCTGGAGCTACTGAGTTCGTGCAATATTCTCGGTTGTTGGCTTGCCATTTCTACGGAGAGACCGAGCCATATAAAACGCGGTGCAGTGAAGTCAATCCTTCGGCTTTTGCGATGAAAGGCAAAACGGGATTAGAGAATAGACAAATGAAGAACTGGTGAAGAAAACGAATTCCATATAGCAGGCATCTCTGAACAAAGATGGAGATGGCTTTAAAGTGCGTGTAGAATATTATACTTGGCACTTTAGCAGAAACAGCACTTCCATGGGCAGCAGTAGGGACAGATTAAAGGAAACTTGGAGAAGGATAATGAAAGAGAACTGAGTCCGTGTGTTTTCGGGGCCGGAAAGGAGGGCAAAGAATAGTACAGCTGCAACCTACAAGGCATGTCATAAGAGGTGACTGAGGTAGGAGATTAGGAAAGCTATGCGCATAACTGGTACAATGTTCAATCGCTCTTAGGCTCAGATTCCACACGACCCATTTTTCCCAGTCGACCTGAAAACTAAGCTTTGGGGAACCCTGACAGACCTGAAGCTGACTGCCCAGTTTGTGGTCCACAGTAAATGAAACGCCTGACCAGAGATCGCTGAAGAAGGAAGATTCCATACAAATCACAAAGTGTTTTATTAACAAGTGGTCGATATGGAGCGTTCGAACAAGAAGGAAGTAAGAGGCGTCATATTAGGTGCCAAAACTACGCCTAAATTTATAGCAGGCCAACGAAAGAGTGATCGATATGGAGCTTTGGAAGAAGAAAGAGTGGTCGATATGGAGCTTTGGAAGAAGAAAGAGTGGTCGATATGGAGCTTTGGAAGAAGAAGAGTGGTCGATATGGAGCTTTGGAAGAAGAAAGAGTGGTCGATATGGAGCTTTGGAAGAAGAAGAGTGGTCGATATGGAGCTTTGGAAGAAGAGTGGTCGATATGGAGCTTTGGAAGAAGAAAGAGTGGTCGATATGGAGCTTTGGAAGAAGAAGAGTGGTCGATATGGAGCTTTGGAAGAAGAAAGAGTGGTCGATATGGAGCTTTCAAAGAAGAAAGAGTGATCGATATGGAGCTTTCAAAGAAGAAAGAGTGATCGATATGGAGCTTTCGAAGAAGAAATTGGTCGATATGGAGCTTTCGAAGAAGAAGAGTGGTCGATATGGAGCTTTCAAAGAAGAGTGATCGATATGGAGCTTTCGAAGAAGAGTGATCGATATGGAGCTTTCGAAGAAGAAAGAGTGGTCGATATGGAGCTTTCAAAGAAGAGTGATCGATATGGAGCTTTCGAAGAAGAAGAGTGGTCGATATGGAGCTTTCAAAGAAGAGTGATCGATATGGAGCTTTCGAAGAAGAAAGAGTGGTCGATATGGAGCTTTCAAAGAAGAAAGAGTGATCGATATGGAGCTTTCAAAGAAGAAAGAGTGATCGATATGGAGCTTTCAAAGAAGAAAGAGTGATCGATATGGAGCTTTGGAAGAAGAAAGAGTGATCGATATGGAGCTTTCAAAGAAGAAAGAGTGGTCGATATGGAGCTTTCAAAGAAGAAAGAGTGATCGATATGGAGCTTTGGAAGAAGAAAGAGTAGTCGATATGGAGCTTTCAAAGAAGAAAGAGTAGTCGATATGGAGCTTTCAAAGAAGAAAGAGTGATCGATATGGAGCTTTGGAAGAAGAAAGAGTGATCGATATGGAGCTTTGGAAGAAGAGTAGTCGATATGGAGCTTTCAAAGAAGAAAGAGTAGTCGATATGGAGCTTTCAAAGAAGAGTGGTCGATATGGAGCTTTGGAAGAAGAAAGAGTGGTCGATATGGAGCTTTGGAAGAAGAAAGAGTGGTCGATATGGAGCTTTGGAAGAAGAAAGAGTGGTCGATATGGAGCTTTGGAAGAAGAGTGGTCGATATGGAGCTTTGGAAGAAGAAAGAGTGGTCGATATGGAGCTTTGGAAGAAGAAAGAGTGGTCGATATGGAGATTTCAAAGAAGAAGAGTGGTCGATATGGAGCTTTCAAAGAAGAAGAGTGGTCGATATGGAGCTTTCAAAGAAGAAGAGTGGTCGATATGGAGCTTACGAAGAAGAAAGAGTGGTCGATATGGAGCTTTCAAAGAAGAAGAGTGGTCGATATGGAGCTTTCAAAGAAGAAGAGTGGTCGATATGGAGCTTTCAAAGAAGAAAGAGTGATCGATATGGAGCTTTCAAAGAAGAAAGAGTGATCGATATGGAGCTTTCGAAGAAGAAATTGGTCGATATGGAGCTTTCGAAGAAGAGTGATCGATATGGAGCTTTCGAAGAAGAAAGAGTGGTCGATATGGAGCTTTCAAAGAAGAGTGATCGATATGGAGCTTTCAAAGAAGAAAGAGTGATCCATATGGAGCTTTGGAAGAAGAAAGAGTGATCGATATGGAGCTTTGGAAGATGAAAGAGGGATCGATATGTAGCTTTGGAAGAAGAAAGTGTAGTCGATATGGAGCTTTCAAAGAAGAAAGAGTAGTCGATATGGAGCTTTCAAAGAAGAAAGAGTGGTCGATATGGAGCTTTCAAGAAGAAGAGTGGTCGATATGGAACTTTCAAGAAGAAAGAGTGGTCGATATGGAGCTTTCAAAGAAGAAAGAGAACGGAAGTAATATACCACAGGTAGAGAGGCAGGATCTGAAAACCGGAGGGGAATATAACAAGAATGGTCCCTGCCTGGAACCCGCAGGGACAGCGAAAGAAGAGGCCGAAAAAAACATGGAGACGTGATTTGGAGGCAAAGATCAACAATATAAAGAAGAGCTGGAGGGAGCTGCAGGAGATAGGAAGACTAGGCATGAATTGGTTGAGAGCCTATGCCCCAATCCGGGATAAAAAGGTAAAGAGTGAGAGAGGCAGGACATTAGCAGCAATGAAAATCACTAGCGAATGTTTAAAGAGTGGTATGGAAAAACTACTCGCAAACCAAATGTAACATATAACGAAACGAGATGAATATAATAATAAAAAATAATAATAGGCAACTGGATAAGAAGTTATAACAACTTCAAGAAGGACTGTATAACAAAGTTTCTCTAGTTAAGATATTTTATCGGCTCAATATAAACAAAGAACACTACTGTTAAGTATGACACTTCAACTGATATTTTCTGATAACCACTATGTTACGATGTTTTTACTTTCTCTATTTAACCCAAATATCTTTCAACATAGAACTTAAAAGCTCTACAAATATGAAACTGATTTATTGAACAATGAAAAGTTTTTATGTTAGCTTTGACCGTGATATTTGTCAAAGACAAACTAAACAGACCCTCTTATCAGCAGCGTCAGTACCCTTGACAGCAAATCTGCGTGTACGCTTCTGCGTCTTGGTGGAGAGCTAGCAGACGTGGGACCCGTTTCCGTTTCATTGTTCAGAACTGAAATTAAAATCACCCCTGGTTTCCATAAAGATTGGCGAAAAAGGGAGACAAATAAAGGAGAACTTGTGACAGTTTATTTCGACGAACTGTGAGAATGGGGCGAAAATTTGGGGAAATTTAAAATTGCAAGCTGGGTTTGTTAAATCTTTTCCCGCTCAATTAAAAAATCCATATTCATGCTGAGTAAGCTCAAAATAAATAATTAGCTGAAGTTGGAATCACCATTAGATACAACAAAATCTTGGATACTCCAAAAGGAGTAATTTGTTGGCACAATTTTCAAGATGGAAAACTTTTCTCTTGAAAGGAAACTATTTTCTCTGGAATGGAAAACAATTTTCTTGATGATGGTTATACTAAGATGCCAATATCCGAAATCACAACAGAAATAATCTCTGGGTGCCTGTAGCTTGAGAGGTAGAGAGCTCGATTACAACCCAAGCGTAACGGGTTGAAACTAAGCGGCAGGCAGTTTGGAAGCAAATTCGTGTCCATGGATTTTTACGAAAGTAAAAATAGACCTCACCGTTCATAAATTAATTGCAAACTACCGAAAGTGGTGGATAGAAAATCAATGACTCGTTTACTGTGGTTAATGGCTACATCATGTAAAGGATATGCTATGATTTTCAAGAATTATAAGGACCGAAAGAACAGTTTAATTAGTATCATAAGTCATTTCAGTTCTGAAAATTGTATAATTCATTCCAGCTTATCAACGCAGTCCAATTTCAGTGCCTCGGTATACCATTAGGTGCTCAGTCTCCAAAACACGCCAGTAAACATCTCTATTTTTGCCATATTTTATTCAGATTCATCAGTGGCGTCTCGTCATCAAGGGTCACTAGGGCCGGGCCCCACCAAAAATAATGTATATCGTGTATTTATTATTTTAGAAATTAAAATATAGCAACCAAAAAACCATGATTTATCAGGAAAAAAAATGTCTGGCCCGACCAACAATAATGATCTCGAGCCGCCACTGAGTTTCATAATACAATATGGACCGCATCTTCTGTATAGAAATCCTGGACAGTGCTGACACAGCATGTGCAACTTGCTGAGTCCGCTTCTTCGAACGCTCCATTTCGACCATTTGTTAACCACTCTTATGTGATCGGAGACCAAGAGCGATTGTACGTTGTGCCAGTTATCCGATTTCTGCGATGCCTTTTATTTACTAGGGTAGCTTCCCTACGACAGTCAGTCCCTTACGACATGCCTTATAGTACTATTCTTTGCTTTCCTTGCGATCCCTGGCACCACACGGGCGATTGAGTCAGCGATGTCTGAGACAGGTGTGCCGTATGAGGAATGGTAGAATCCCCAAAGAACATTATAGAGTCAACTCCCAACTTGTTATGTTATGCGATCGACGTCATGGCACATTGGGCATTCCCATGCATGCTGTCCTCCGCTGCAGCAGCCATCATAAAGTCCATTTGCTCACGTACCCATGAGAAGTTGATTACTATATCTTCTCTTTCTACCACGAAGACGACACTCCTCTCTTTAGCCTGTTACGCCCCTGGCGTTTAGGGCAGCAACAAACGTACACCATTCTTCCCTGTTCATGGCCTTCCTCTGTATTGTGTTCCAGCTATGATTCATTTCCTTCAGCTCTTGCTCTATCGTTCTCCTCCAGGTTGTCTTGGGTCTTCCACGCTTTCGCCTACCCTCTGGAGTCCATCTCAGTGCAGTTTTCGTGTCGGAGCCAGTCTCCATGCGCATCACATGTCCAATCCATCTCCAGCGTCGTCTTCGGATGATAGTGCCCATATTCTCTTGTTGGCATCGTGCAAGCAATTCTTGATTCAAGATAGTAGTCGGCCAGTACACGCGTAAGATTTTTCGCAGACAAGTTGTATGAAAGGCGGAGAGTCTGGACATATCCTGTTCTGTCATTCTCCAGCATTCCGATCCGTACAGCAAAGTTGACAGCACACAGCTGTTATAGATACTAGTCTTGGTTCTGATGCTGTATTGGGCAGATTTCCAGGCGGTCTGAAGGGTTATGAATGCACTTCAACTCCCAACTTGTTATGTTATGCGATCGACGTCATGGCACATTGGGAATTCCCATGCATGCTGTCCTCCGCTGCAGCAGCCATCATAAAGTCCATTTGCTCACGTACCCATGAGAAGTTGATTACTATATCTTCTCTTTCTACCACGAAGACGACACTGTCTACACTTAATGCCTAATTCTCAAATTTGTTCCAGTGTCTGAGACGTCCCAACTTGTACTAGACAGCATGGTCACTCACTACTATGCTTCATTGACACATGCAAGAGCGATCTAACATCATAGACAAAGAACATTGGAAGCGGTTGGTCATAGACAGGCATGCATGGCAACTGACAGTGAAGGGTGACTAAAAAACCATCACATATGGAGGCAAAAGAGCGCAGAACACATAGAGATCATCCTATGTATTAGCCCCAGTTCACTTGTAGCTATGAATGCCACTCCGAATATGCCATTACAGCCACAAAAAGCGATGTGATTTAATACATAAACTACGTGACGCAAAAACTATTGTCTCTTGAGACAGAGGCCAATGGTTACTACGATACCACCTCTAACCATAAATATTGCTTGAATGACTTCCGGTTACAACATATACAAGATATTCAACATATTTCGTCTTCGGTCCAGACTGTTCCTAAGCCAGAAGGTCTTCGTAACGTGCCCTTCCTTCTTTACCCTCGCCCCTAAGGAAAAATGGGTCCGCAATCAAGACCGTCCAAGCCCGCCTTTTTCAGATCTCTCCCCTATTTCCACATTTTACTAAATTCCGTCTCCAGGTGCTCCTCTGTATTCCCTTACTTCTATTACACTGTGGATTCATCTGAAAGCCCGTCGTGTTGTTGTCAGGGTGTTTCTTCTTGTGTCCTATCCGTCGTCACCTTCTGCTCTTAATCTCTTGTTCCAGTTGCCCCGATCTATCCCACAATTCCCTGTTTGTGGTCTTGTCATACCATCGCAAACAGAGTATCCTATGTACCCCATTCAGGTGGTCCAAAGTTTTACCCAGAATTTAGATATGCCCCCATCTTGAGTTGATCAACAACAGATAAAACATTAAATTTGAAAACAAGACAAACAGATTAGTCAATCACTAATTTCAATTACTTTATTGTACATCAAAAATATACGTTGACGATTCTGTGTACATATACTTGATGATACAAGGGACAACAATGAGAAAAGAATACAAACGACAGAGATGGGTGTGTTTACGGTGAATTCTAAATATTACTAGATAAAAACAAACGTAATTAGAAAACAATTGGCAACCTTGCGGGTGCTACAATATATTAAAAAACATGTCAAATGGTTTGGACGTGCATCAAGGTTACCACAAAGAGCATTCACATATCTAAGAGACCCAGAGGACAACTAGGTAAACGATGGATCGACAGAATATATAAAACACTACGTTCCACTTTGCACAAAGCCCATATGGAGGGAGGCTTGCTCTATGTGCCTCTTTTTCGACATGACGCTGAAAGGAAAAACGGGAATAAAGAATAGATGGTCTATAGAAACGAGATTTTCGTTATCTTTCTTCTGGCAAGCCTCGACATCTTTGCTCTTAATTGATCACGAGCGCAAGTCGTGGAATACACGCCTGAATGGCGAGGGAAGTTAGTGACAAACACAATTTGTGGATATAATTTTTAACTAAATCAGATTACTAGGATTGAAAGGACGGAACACCAAACAATGCAACATTTAAATACGATCAAAAATTTATACGCAATGGGAACTAAAAATCACAATAGCACAATCAAATTATACACAATGAAATAGTAAATATACAGTCTACACAGGGTCGGCTCGTCATTAAAGGCCAGTGCCCTGGCAATAATCGAAAGAAGGGAAATTTCCCGGAATAGAGAAATAATAGTAAATACTCTAAAAACAATGATTTTTTTCGAAAATTGTGTCTGGCCTCACCAAGAAAAATTTACGAGCCGCCACTGATTCTATAAAACAAATAGAACTACCCCCCAAATACCAAAACAAACAAAAAATTATCCACAAATAAAAATTAAATATAGATTGTGCGTATTCAAACTTGTTTCTTTAGCAAAGTGATGTGTGGAAACCTACAAATCTGATCTGGTCAGAGCGGATCAGATCGGACGAAAACAGGGAGGCTGTGGTGATAAATTGGCGTTTAAGGACAAATACACATATGTATGGTATCACATAAGCAAGCAAAAATGAATAATAAATTCCCTGAGTTATGGTTTATATTTGGGCTGTGTTCACTACTATTCTCCATGTGGCATTTTCCACCTTTCTCGCTTTTTTATTTTACAACCTAAAGGTGGAGACATGTTATTGCTCTGGATTTCCCATTATGCCGCAAAAACGGCAAGAAACACGACCAGAGCATCAAACAAAACACGAGCTGCGTAGCTCCAGCAACAATTTCCAAAACATTCTTTGGGTCTACAAGATGTGTTCTGCGTATGACTTTGAATCATTGTCTGTTAGTCTTGATAGGAAAATGGACGTTAAAAGTGAAAATGAAGCTGCTCAATAACCAAGCTTTTCATTCAGAAATTAAACATTTCATGAGATAAATGCGTTGTATATCACATTTAACATATGAAAAGACACGAAGAGTTTTTGAAGACCGTCATGGAAGGATGGCATACCGGCAAAGCAAAGACCACGGGGAAAATGGATTCCGGATGTTTTGAACATGACGGCTGCAGAGTCGGGACATCTGGCCTATGTGAGAGAGACAGATTTCGGAAGACTGTTGCGCCAGAGTAGTTACCGAGACCCAAATTTAGAGTGTAAATAATAGAACCACTGTTACCTGCCATGCATGTCGTAAGAGGCGACTACGGCGGTTTGGATGAAATCGGATGCACGTGTCCTAAATGTGTAGAAGTCAAACTGCCTTGCATGTCGGCTGGGGACAGCCAAAGGCTAACGGGAGCGAACCCAGTAAACGATTGATGAATCCGGATCGCCGAAGGATAAGCACCAGAGCTCCTAATGGCGTTGAAGATGTGATGAAATCCACTCATGCTAAGGCTGCATGAATCAGGTTTCCACACGAATGAACTTATTTAGAGATCTGGTACATCGGTCTTTTTCCGATCCAGAAGCACTTGAGCTGAAAGCTCTTCGGCTCGGTGCCATGGACATCGTAACCCTTCGGTTCGGTGCCACGAACACCGTAAATCTGGGGAATATATGGCTTTTCTTCCAGTCCGCGGAGTTGAACCCGCACTCACAGGACTTGTCACCCGTAATCCAACGCGCTACGAACACGCTGGGCAGGAGGGCCTTTTAGGTGATCGCGAGAGACGATTTCGGAGGCAAAGTTCTACTCATGACAAGCTATTTGATATGATGACCACAATTAATACAATACAATCAATATGTGTAACTTTAATGTTTAATCAATGAAACTAATTTACCTGTTCACTGGGTGGAATTCACCAAGCTAATTGAATCTACCCATTGCAACGTAATTTACATGCACAACTGAACAAAATTTACATGTGCATTGCAACCTAATCTATATGTGCATTGCAACCTAATACACCTGCAAATTGGACATAATTTACCTGCACAATACAACAAAATTTACCTGCACATTAAACAAAATTTACCTGCACATTAAACAAAATTTACCTGCACATTGTAACAATTTACCTGCACATTGTAACATAAACATACCTGCACATTGAACATAAACCTGCACATTGAACATTTACCTGCACATTGCAACCTAATTACATGCATTGAACTAAACCTGCAAATTGGACATAATTTACCTGCACATTGCAATATAATTTACATATGCATTGCAACATAATTTACCTGCAAATTGGACAAACTTTACCTCTTCAATGCAACTGTCTGAAGATGTTAGTAAACATGGACTGCTGACTTACTCCTCTCATCGTGAAGCATAGGGCCTCAAGCAGTTGCTTGCATTCTTCTCAGTATCTGGCTGTTTATGTCTTTATGGTTTCCCAGAATAGTCAAGCACTCTTCAGCTCTCAAAAAGACTTCGTCTCCAGGTCTGTTTAGGGTCCTCTATTTCGTTTTGGAACTATTTGTTTTTGGTTTCTGTAACTACGTTCTTTCTTATATGTATGGGTAGTTAGCCCATCGCACAACCCTCAACCTGGAGGCCCCATATAGTCTGACCTCTCTCCTTTGACGTGTCCGGCTTGGGTAACCCTGTCGGCATAGCTCTCCGGATCACTCAGATACGCAAGCCCGCCCCTCTCTTCCTCCACAAGGTAATGGCCTAATATAAATTACTAATATAAATTAGACAGCTGGTCTTGATGATAATTTAAAAAAAAGAACATATGCAATAGTTAACATATTATGAATCATTTCAAAGAAAATGTTAAAAATTTGTATATACTTGTACATCATATGAGAATGCCGATGACCTGATGAGGGCAGTGCCAGAGAACAAATTTACCACCCACTGTCTTTTCAAGAGATCAAAACCCTGATACAGAGAAAATCTGCAGTAGACTGGAAAAAAAACACTGGATATGATTATGGAAAAGACTTCCTCAAAGACCTAAGCAGAACAGACCAGGTTATTATATTTCACATAAGTGCCGGAGACTGTAGACTCAACAGACACTTACATAGACTAGGAATAAGTCTAGAAACAGCTATCTGCCAGTGTCAGTATGCAGAACAGACACCGGAGCATGTTCTGCAAAACTGTCCTCACCAGCAACATGTGAAGCAACCCAGTCGACCTCAAAAACAAAAGCTTTGGGGAAACCTGAAGCTGACTGCCCAGTGATCGCTGAAGAAGAGTATCATTTAACTTGTATATATTCTTTCATATTAAGGTGGAAACTATTTTTAAGAACTCCAAAGTTTCAATAAGATGGATGAATGAAAACTTTCATTGTCTTCAGTACAATTCTATGATAGCCAAATCTATTAGCATAATCATGTCTTTATAAATATTTTGAGAGGATTCAGAAGCAGGGAGCGGGCTAGGAAGAATGGAAGAGAGCCTGGAGTTGCGATCTTGGAATCTGAAAAAAATTGGGAGCCTAGTCTCAAAGAGTTAAGATCCTGAAAGATCTAAAAGATTCGAAGTCTGAAGTCTGTGAAAGAGTTGCACGCTTGGAACATGTACAGATTTTGAGATTTTAGACTGAACGAGCTAGAGCCTGCAGTCTGAAAGAATGAGAGGCGGTGGAGTTGCAGCATGCATGCTAAAAGGAAGTCTGAAAGAATTGGAGGCGATGGAGTTGCAGCATGCATGCTGAAAGAAAGTCTGAAAGAATTGAGGCGATGGAGTTGCAGCATGCATGCTGAAAGGAAGTCTGAAAGAAGTGACATATAATGACACAGGTTAAAGTTATAATAGCAAATGGATACAAATAACTATTGTAGTTTCTACTGTATGTATGGCCTTTTGTTTTGTCTTTACAGACGGTCAATTGGCAAGTGCTTACTGTGACAACCTCACAGAGTTTTCGCCTTTCCTCTTGTCTGTCGGCACTTAAGTCTCTTCTAAAAAAAAACTGCGCACCCTTGCACAATATCGCTTTCCACACAACTCTGTCAGCAATTATTTTTTTCCCCATGTGCTGGGACCTATAGAAAAGTTCTTATTTGAGGCCTTGCAGACATCTGTATATCTGAGCTGTGGTCTACCCTGGTGCCTCTTCTCCTCCGAAAGTTCACAGAACATTTGTTTTGGTATGCGACAAGTTTCCATTCTTCTCACATGCTCCAACCATCTTAGTCGTCCACTGCTGTTATAGTTTCTAATATATAACACTAATAACAATATAATATGAATGATATATTGATAACAGTGGCGGCTCGTGATCATTTTTGTTGGTGGGGACAGCCATATGGTTAGATTATATTTCGATATATAAAATAATATATAGATGTTACACATTATTTTTGTGGTGGGGGGCACTGGCCCCTAATGACGAGCCGCCATTGATTGATAACATTACCTTTATTGACAATAGTAGATCATAGACAAGACACGTGTTAAAAGGTCTGTGATTGGCTGCATTATTACTGGATTATCATGAGCTGGTTTCATTGATCAATTTTGTTGTTATCCCCCAAAATCATGGATGAGTGTGGATCTAGTCATGATAGTGATTCATTACATGGACTAGACCAACAACCACCCACAAACTGAGGAACTTCTTTAATTATTTTATATTTGTTTCACTTTTTGTTTAATCATGTTTTTGTTGTTTCCCTTCTACGCTTTGTCAAAACATTGCTTCTGTTTATCAACGTTGCTAGATGTCCACCATATTCTGCTCTAAACTAATGAATCAGGCTTCCAAAGTTTGCGAATATAAAAATACAGCATTCCAAGACTTCAAGCATTACCAAGCAAACAGAAAAGCCCAATAAATGTTACTTTAGAGCCATAAACCGATCCATTTCACATACTTGTCTTGAGATTTTATTGCTTCCAAAACTGGAATGACGGGTGTCAAAATGAGACGAAATTAAGCGCACAAATTTTGAAGGCCTGTGTTCTTGGTTATTGACAACACAAGAACGCATGACCAAATAGAAATTGTGCACCTATATCTAACAGCAAATTCATAGAGGAAGAAGATGACTGTTGAGTCCTAGTATTAAAAACACCTCCTTTATACACACAGTGAAATATTCGAAATAAGTCAATTTTCCAACAAGAAATTCTAACAGAACTTGTAATCATTATGTTAGATTAAATAATGTGTACTCTTCGACGGGAAAAGAAGACACATGAGTCGAAACGATATACAGAAGGACCAAGATAAGTTTGTGATTCCAGATATGAACTACCAAAACTGATCGATTACGTAAATAATCAATGATAATATCGAAAACTTACATAACAGTAACACTAACATTGACTATGAAACTCTTCAACACCAACTAGAGATCTCAGCAACATGAACTGAGATCTCAGCACATGAACTAGAGATCTCAGCAACATGAACTAGAGATCCCAGCAACATGAACTAGAGATCCCAGCAACATGAACTAGAGATCCCAGCAACATGAACTAGAGATCCCAGCAACATTCAACCTAAACTAGAGATCCCAGCAACATGAACTAGAGATCCCAGCAACATGAACCAGAGATCCCAGCAACATGAACTAGAGATCCCAGCAACATGAACTAGAGATCCCAGCAACATGAACTAGAGATCCCAGCAACATGAACCAGAGATCCCAGCAACATGAACCAGAGATCCCAGCAACATTCAACCTAAACTAGAGATTCCAGCAACATGAACTAGAGATCCCAGCAACATTCAACATGGACAAACAATACAGACAATGATACCTATGAAGAACTTAAACATAAGACTACCAATACGGACCAATAAACCAATTAACATATAAATGTAACATGAACTGGAGCAGCCTAAGGAACCAATCGCAAACAAAAATGTAAGAAACAACCAACAAGGACTAGAAAACTCAAAAACCGGAATAAATATACGGTAGCTAACAGCTAACGTAGACTATTGAAACTCTCTAAACGTAACATACAAGTACAGCCAACATTGAGCTGTGATATTGCAATCTATCATACACAAAAACCGTATAGACTTTTAAACAAAAACAATTGCTAACGTTAATTATAATTATTACTTTTTAAAGAATTTAATCAAGCTAGAAAGGCGAAAGCAGTACTGAATATTATTATATTATTAATACTCTAGAATGCCTGCTAGGGGTTGCATAAACCTAATCATTTCATGAGCATAAAATCGATTGAACTAGGTTCTAGCTTTGAAGTTTTGGGTGTGCTAATGGTAGATTCAAGTTTGCCAACTAGTAAGACTGGTCAGAAATTTGAGCGTACAATAAAAAAAGAGATATGAACAGACCCAAAAATACCGAGTACAAATATGAACGGACCTAAAAAAGTAAAAATGAAGTATCTGCAAAAACTGAAGTCTTAATCCTCTCCTCTTCCTCTCCGTAATTGTTGTTCAACCTCAGGACGCATCGATATTGAAATGGATATTGAATTAGCCAGAATATCGATTTTGAGTCATCTTATAAATACCATGAGCCAGTATATCGGTTCAGAAGAACGAAAGGGTTAAAGATGGAAAAGATCGCATAAAAAGATGACGGTTTGGAAAAAAAAAACGTGTAACGCATTTACTGTTCAAATTTCAAAAACGAAGAAGCGGTACCGGCAATACTGATCCATCTAAAAAAAATGTCCCCATTAATATCTTTGAAAAAGTGATTTATTTAAGATCTTTAAGCTGCTGTCTTGTAGATCGACTGGGGACAGCCTGACGGAGAGCGAATCCAGTAAACCCTGGCTGAAACCGGACACATCGCCGAAGAATAAGCACCAGAGCAGCTCCAAATGGCGCTGGAAGATGTGACGAAACCCACCCATGCTAAGAATGCATGAATCAGATTTCCACATGAATGAGATTTATGGAGAAATCTGGTCTACGGGTGATCACGAGAGAGAAACCTTTAATAAAATAGTAAAACACTAATTTTAACATGCAATAATTATATTCAATTATATTTTCATTGTAACATGTAAGGGCACCCACTTCATCAGAAGTCCGTCCACTTGCCCTCCGGAAAACTGGTCTATCCGCCACTGATCAGTGTTGCGAACAATGGCCACGTACTTTAGTTACTACAAATTTATTAATCAACAATAGTCAAAAATATGGTATTGTCTGCGGTTGATTCCTAAAATGACAACTAACGAATTTATTGTTAAGATTTTGATCCCTATAGAATTACTCACAAATATAGAGAATTATCGAAGAATCTTTATCAACTCTTTTTAATTATTGAATTTCTGCTTCTTCGAACGCTCCACATCGACAACTTGTTAACCAATGTGATTTGTATATCTTAGCCTAAGAGCGATTGTACGTTGTACCAGTTACACGCCTACAAGTAGACCAAGCACATCCATTTTCTGCGATGCTTTTTATTTACTAGGGTAGCTTCCCTAGGTCCTTCATCAGCCACCTCTTACAACATGCCTTGTAGTTCGCAGTGATACTAATCTTTGCTATCCTTGCTTGCCCCAGCACCACATGGGCGAATTATTTGATTTAAAAGTAGCACCACATGGGCGAATTATTTTAAAAAGTAGCACCACATGGGCGAATTATTTGATTTAAAAGTAGAAGTTGTAATATTTCGTTTAATCAGTGGCGGCTCATGATCATTTTTGTTGGTGGGGGCTAGACAGAAATTTTCGAAAAATCATGGTTTCGATTAGGATATATATAATGTATAAAAATAAATACACGTTACACTTTATTTTTGGTGGGGCCCGGCCCCACTAGCCCTTAATGACGAGCCGCCACTGCGTTTAATTAAAGATATAATTTACTAGTTGTAAATGTTAATAGACGTGTTCTTCAATAATTGAAGATATTTGACTAAATGTAAATATTTTATAATCTCAGTGATGGTCACCGAGTGGTTACCGGAGCCCAAATTTGGGGTGTAAAGAATAGAACCACTGTTATCTGCCACGCATGTCGTAAGAGGTGATTAAGGAGGTTTGACTGAAATCGGATGCACATGTCCTAAGCGTGTAGAAGTCTATGCGTTTAGTGGCCTACCAAACCAATGTGCAACGTATACACGGCAAAGATCAAACATATCACAAAGAGTGATTAAAATTGGTCGTAAGGAACGAACGCAAAGAAGAAGATAGTGATGATATGTTGTAACATTTACCTTTAGACAGAAGATTTCGTTACTGACAAATTGCTAAAGGAACATTTACTGAAAAATCAGGTGACATCATTTAGCAATATTTATTAAGAATTGAGGAGTGTCTGATGGAATAGATTAGGGCGTAGTCTCCCATTCTGGAGAAGGGTTCAATCCCCAATTAGTTTTCTTGCTGCTGTCGATGGCATGCGGTGACTGCACTTGCCATTAAATTGCACAGGTTTATGTCCCCTTGTTCTACATCGCCTTTAAGAAAATCTAAAAATTCAAATTATTACAGCAATGTTACTTGCAGCTCCTTGGAAATTTTAAAATGTAATTGTGTTACAATATTTAGCAATAGTTGGAGATTTACTCTTTTACTATTCTGAGTTAATATACTGGCTCGTTGAATTTTTTTTAATGACGCAGCAAAGCCAGTATATATACTAACCCAGTACACATTGCAATATAAATATGTCCGGATATCAAATAAATGATGGAGGGAAAGAGTTAATAAAACAGGATTTCCTATCGTTATTTTTTACATTTTTAAAAATGACTTGAATATTGAAATTCTAAAATATTCAATTTCTAAAAATTAATTGGCTACCTGACACGGTCGTGGCAAAATTAGGATTAAAAATCACGGTATTGAAAATGTTGAAACATGGTGTTGTATACTACACATGTAACGCATGGTGATCCAAAAATGTGGAATGACTAAGGAGAATATGAGAAATTCATACCGGCCAAACTATCGTTCAATGTGTTTAAGCAGCGGTCAGAAACTAGAATACATCTTTAGCTATATATCTTACTCATCATCAGGTGCTGTGTCGGCTGGCTTAGGCGATCAGGGATCTCCACAAATCTATCTCTAGTGTTTGCTATAATCTCAGATGTTGACGTTCTTCTGTTCCATGAAGTCATTTGCTCCATGAAGTCAGGTTATTAAAGATTGTATCTGTCTTCCTCTGTCTTGTCTCCTCGATTTTACCGGTTGTTACAATATGTTCAAACATATCTTAATTAGGTTAATTTATTTCTTTGTTTCAAATGAAAAGTATGAGCATGGCCGCTTATAAGCAGTAAACTGCTTGAACTATACAACTGTCTACACATCTTACAAATAAAATAAGGCATGCTCCTATAACGTAAACTGCTTGAACTATACAACTGTCTACATCTTACAAATGAAATGAGGCATGGCCTATAAGCAAACTGTGAACATACAACTGTCTCTCTTACAATGAAAAGTATGAGGCATGCCTTATGCGTAAACTGCTTGAACATACAACTGTTACACATCTTACAAATGAAAGTAGAGGCATGGCCTTATAAGCGTAAACTGCTGAACTACAACTGTCTACATCTTCAAATAAGTATGAGGCATGGCCCTTATAAGCAGTAAACTGCTTGAACTATCAACTGTCTACACTTACAAAATGAAAAGTGAGGCATGGCCATACAGTAAACTGCTTGAACTATCAACTGTCTACATCTTACAAATGAATATGAGCATGGCTCCTCTTTAAAGCAGTAAATTTGAACTATACAACTGTCTAACATCTTATCTAAATGAAAAGTGAATTGAGGCATGGTCCCGCTTATAAGCAGTAAACTGCTTGAACTATACAACTGTCTACACATCTTATAAAATAAAGACAAGGATCTCCATAAAATCTAAAACAATTGTTAAACGATAACGAAAAGCCCAACACGATAAGCTAACTTGACAAACCGTTAAAAACAAGTTAAAGGTTTGAACACGTCTTGTACAGTATATACTGTAACAGCTCTCTCAACTTTAACATTATAAACA
The DNA here is from genome assembly GCA_020796225.1 of Arion vulgaris. Taxonomy (NCBI): domain Eukaryota; kingdom Metazoa; phylum Mollusca; class Gastropoda; order Stylommatophora; family Arionidae; genus Arion; species Arion vulgaris. The sequence continues at coordinate 65,208,267 of CM036755.1, read as the reverse complement.
CGCTTCCTAACTAACAAATAAAGGCGCAAACTGTGTACACCGGAAAACTTACACAAATTTACAAGCTCAAAACATAATCTTTGGTATCTTAACACAACTGTTGAGCTAAAAGCCAGGCTTCTTAAGTGTACCACAAGTACCACTAACATTGTAGCAGATATCACCCGACTGAACACCCCGGTCAGATAACCGGGTCGGTATGTGTCGCGTTAAGTTAGCGACATGACGACGTTCGATTATTCATCGTTTCTCGTAACGCTTTGGAAAATCCTTGAAGAACCACGTGGTTTAATACCCAGACAACTTTCCGGTCAAACCTGTTCTTGGGCACGGTCGATTGCGACATAGCATGCGTGGCTTCCTCTAGTTTAAATGGCGATACGAAACTACACTGGGTCTTTTATGATTTGAGATCGTTCTCTTCACGGTAGAGAGCCGCCATAGCATAGTGGCTGCTTCGTGGATGCGTGATTCCATGATCACTTCCGTACTAGTATGTTGCCGGGACTAGCAAGTAACACTGTGACCTACAAGGCATCTCGTAAGAGGTGACTGAAATAGGTCTAGGAAGCTACCCTAGTAAATAAAAAGCGTCACAAAAATCGGATGTGATGGCCTACATGTAGGCCGGCACAACCTACAACCGCTCTTAGGTTCAGATCGCAAATCACAAAGATTGGTTAACAAGTGGTCGATATGGAGCGTACGAAGAAAATCACTTCCACAATAGAAATCATTTTTTTTTAATCCAACCGTAAATGTTCTCATGAATATTAAGAAAATCTATAGAACAATAATTGATGGAGAGTGACGAAGTATAGACGACAATTTGACAAGGTCTTTGATGACTGTGGTGTTATGCATTGAGCATTAAAAATTTTCTATAGCCTTTTTCAGACCTTAGATATGAAACCACTTCAAATTTCTAGACCATATTGTGCAGGAGGTAGGAGATCTAATTCCTTTCCTCGCGTGTGAAATTGAACCAAAAACTCAGAATGTGTCAGAGTCGACAGGCAAACGCATATGTATTACGCTAATCCGCCCCACACATTGGACATACTGCATGTAAAGCAACTAGATGCCCGTCTGCCCAGCGTGTTCGTAGCACGTTGGACTACGGGTGATAAGCTCCCTGTGAGCGCGTGTTCAATTCCGCGGACTGGCAGAAAAGCCACAGGTTCACCAGATTCACGGTGTTCTTGGCACCGAACAGAAGGGTTACGATGTCCACGGCACCGAGCCGAAGAGATGAAAGCTCAAGTGCTTCTGTCTCGGTAAATAGAAAAAAAAAGCTAGATGCTACTAGAAATGTCTACATCATGACATGCAACAATATGTTGTGCGAAAAATGATGGAACATAAAATGGGATGAATTCAGGAGAAGTGATGAATTCAGGAGAAGTGATGAATTCAGAGAAAAATTGAAATCTGGTCAACAACTAGAAACAACTTTTCTTTTTTTCCGATCCTGAAGCACTTGAGCTGAAAGCTCTTCGGCTCGGTGTCACGAACATCGAAAGATACGTAAATAGGGAATACCTTGAGACGAAAGGATCGAATACCAAAGCAGACATTGAAGTGAGAAGCAAATAGTTCAAGAAAGAAAGGACACCTTATAGAGACTGAAACGTACTTTGCTGAGAGAGGCGAGAAATATCGGACGAAAACAAACAAACATCTACAGCGAAATCTTCTTCGAACGCTCCATATCGACCACTTGCTAACCACTCTGTGATTTGTATGTGATCTGAGCCTAATGACGATTATACGTTGCACCAGTTATGAGCCTACAAGTAGGCCAGCACATCCGATTTCTGCGACGCTTTGTATTTACTAGAGTAACTTCCTAGGCCCCTACCTCAGTCGCCTCTTACGACATGCCCTGTAGGTCGCAGTGATACTATTCTTTGCTCCCCTTGCGAGCCCCAACAACCCACGGACGTAAAATAACGATATAACATTTCTAGATGTGTCGTGAAACGCATAGACATATCACTCAAATTACCGTCTTTATATTGTTATTCATGAGAAATGTTGGTAACATTAGAACAGGATGTTTACTAGGATATTCACGCATGTTAATATGTGTATTCTAAGAATGTACGAATATATTCAATAAGCATGATAAAATAGAGGTATTGTATGACATTTGGAAAATTACTAAAGATATAGGAAGCAAGTTGAATGTATTTGAAAACAGATTTCTGGAGGAAAATAATGAATATGAAATGGAACGAGTGCAGGAGAAGTGATGAAATCAGAGAAATGTCTGGTCAACCACTAGTAACAACTATTATAAGTAAAAGAAAATGAGGATATGTTGGACACACCTTGAGAAGAAATGATCAAAGAATATCAAAGCAGGCATTGAAGTGGGATGCAAAGGGTTCAAGAAAGAGAGGACGACCTAGAAGACCCTGAAACGAACTTTGCTGAGAGATGCAAGATATATTGGACTCAATTTTATGAAAGAGATTATGTAGCACAAGACAGAGCAGTATGGATAAAATACTTGCAGACATTATTTGACATATAACGGTTGGAGTAGAATTATTATTTGTGTTGCATGATGACAAGTATACAAAAATCTAAGAACAGCAAAATGGATAGGGTACCTAAAGTCACAAATTAAGAAGTAGAAAATGTCATCTCATATAATACACGAAAGTATCGAAATGATTTACATTGTACAACACAATTTTTCTCACAGTATGCTATCAGTGCCAAACATGGACGCTGACAAACGATATGAGAAAACTAGTCAGTACATGAAAGAAGAGACCGGTTTAGAAATTAAGACAGAGTGGGTACAATATCAGTATTTATTTCGATTTCCTGATATGAATTCATGCGTAGCCTATGTCTTTTCTGACTGATTTTTGTGAAGGCTTGCCCTCATTATTATTATCAGTGTCCCTCAACGTACAGGTTTGCCTGTTTCGAATTCAGAAGCTACATTAGTACTGGACTTCATCAGAAACAAGTTAAATGGCTCAGTCACATAATCATTACGTAAGATTACCAACAGACAGTGTGTCTCAGAGAGCAATGCTACTTCGATACAGTGACTAAGGAAAAGGTCGTCCATGCAAAAGGTGGATCATAGAAATAACAGGCTATGTATGAAACACTATTTATGAAGGGCACACAAATGCCCGTTCTATAAATCTCTAGGTAAAACAGGATTAGAGAAAAGAATTAAGTATCAACTAATCTGTCTTTATCGTGGAAACACGGAATCAAACATGGAAGTTTGATTCGACCTAAATGAGGTGGACAGTCTCTATGACGAAGTCCATCATTTGTGTTTCGAGTTTCAAATGTAGATTCGAATCGAGAGCGCGACGTTCGGTTCACGAGTGCATTTTGTCTGGAGACCTATAGGTTTGTTGCCGGAGGTACAGAGTTCGTGATTTGTGCAACACTCGGCATGTGGCGTGTCATTACGGAGAGACCTAACTATATGGGAAAATCATGTGCAATAAAATCCTTAACCTTTGAACCCCATTCGCATAAAGGATATACAAATGTATTTGTAATATCTCAAATTACGTCATCGAAAGTGTTGCACTTTTACAATAAGCAGTAAGATGGATAAGGGAGATGTTTTTCGGTCTCTTCGCCACTGTCTGTTGGATGAGAACACTAAAATAGATGTTGAATCGATCAAGCGACTTTGGCGTTACCCGTTGAACAAGTAGAACTGGATGCCTGAGGGGCAGAGTGCGGAGTGTGTTTAATCAGCGAGCCAGGGGAACCATCAGTATGCATACTCTTCGATATTATCTGGGGGGACTGATCACCTATGGGTCTGCCCGGAGTGCAATGACGTCAGTTTAGTATTCAATAACCAATAACTATAAGCAGTAGATAAAGAATGCAGGTAAAAACTACATTTTTAATGTAAATGAATGCAAAAAATGGATTGGGTCAAACATTGACAAGTTTCTATCACCTGTACCTTGTGTGTCTCTTCATTTAAACTGCTATACAAATTAGACATGTCTCATCTGAACACAGGTGTGCTAATTTAATCAATACTAACTAAGCCTATCAATACTGCCACGAAATACTGAACCCTATCAGGATAAAATTTTTCCTGAAGATAAAAACGGCTAACAAACGGACTTCAAAATAATTCACACAAAGACTAGGCTAATCCGCCTCATGAGCATCGAAATGAATACAAATTATTGCGATCACACCAACAAGATGTGAACAGTTTACATTGACTGGAAGAGGAAGATAAACTATACAATAAATTCTAATATAAGTTTAGTTATAAAATATACTACGTCGAACACTGCAAATTGACTACTTACATACTTAGCACTGTGATTTGTATGTGATTTATGCATGAGAGCGATTAAACCCTGTGCTGGTTATGCACCCACAAGTAAGCCAGCACATACGATTTCTGCAACACTTTTTATTTATTAGGTAGCTTCCTAGATCCCTACCTCAGTCGTCTCTTACGACATGTCTTTTAGGTCCAGTATTATTATTTGCTTCTCTGTGAGGCCCCAGCAACACGCGGGCGAAATACTAATATAAGTTTAGATATAAATTATGCAATAAACTCTAATATAAGTTTCGTTACAAAAAAATATAAGTTTCGTTATAAAATATACAATACATTGTAGTATAAATTTAGTTATAAAATACGCAATAAATTCATAAATTATCACACAAATTACAAGTGTTCAACAATTGCTCGATACGGAGCGCGCACGAAGGTAACCAGCTATTCGACCTTTAATGTGTCCTTAAGAAGGTATTAACATTCTGCAACATAATATTACAGTAATATTTTTACTTCCGGACGTACCTACTTTGCAATATATACTAAATTAACCTTTATACTGGCTTTGCGTTATTCGAAAAAATACCGCACGCCAATATATCGGCTCAGATGTGTGAAATGGTTAGAAACAGTTGGCATGTCAAATTTCAATAGGAATGATTGTGTCATCATTGGACTTTGGTAAATAAACATATCTGCTATCTCTTTCTTACACAGAAAGATCTCAGCAAGAACTTAGCACCGGCGAAGTTCATCGAAGTAATTTTATCATTTTGAAAATTATTCTAGGAATTGTTTCTAAATTTGTAATCGGAATTTTGACCTGACACTAATTTTGCAGTCAGCTCTTGTTGATAAGTTGCAGACGTGTTCAACTTAAAGATTTCAACGTTTTATCGTGCTGTTTCGACATCAATAGAAAATATCCCGATCACTCCACGTGGAATTAACTGAGTACATTTGGTGCGAGAATTTTTCCTAAAAACTATAGCGCAAAATAAAAAAATAAAGACTTAAGTCGTTCGGTAACTGAACTAACAACAAAACAAAAGCGTCCACAAAACAACCTTACAATAAAACTTTTGAAATTAAACTTCAGTACCAAACTGAACACACCAAACTGAACACACCAAATTGAACTAACTAAATTAAGTAGCCATTAGATTTTTTCTTTTTTTAAACTAATTTTAAAACATAACATGAAATCTCAACCATAAACGTTAATTTTAAAACATGAAATCGAACATCGAAACCAAAACGAATATATTTTAAAACTAGATCAAGAAATGGATTTCTATACCCAAAAAATATTTGATTTTAAATTGAAAGAAACACACAAGAAAATGAATTACCAAAATAGGAACGTCATCGAACAAATAGCTTTTAAAGGTAATTTCAATACCAACTTAGACAACGTAAAACATTCTATGAAATGGAACCCAAAAAGAAGAACATAACTAGATCAAAGAATGAAATATACCAAAAAGAACATAACTAGATCAAAGAATGAAATATACCAAAAAGCACATTTGATTTAAAATTTAAAGAAATTGATTCAGCAAGAAGAAACTTCAAAATAAATAGCTTTTACATTCAATGTAATTTCAAAACCAAGACTTATACAACTAAAAATACAACAGGAATTCCAATATAAGCTTACACTGAATTATAGAAATGGAATTTCAATACCAACCACTTAACTAGAAAACGCCAACATGAATTCCAAAATTACTACTTACACCGAATACTAGAAATGGAATTCAAACGACAAAACGAACAGTAAGCTCACAAGTTTACTGAAGACATTACCAAAATGTGAAATGCAACTGGTGGATAAGATGATGATGTGGCCAAGGTCGCAGGATTTCAAAACCACTGAATTCTTCTGCTGTAAATTTGAAATAGCACGACATCAGGTAGCGAGCCTTGTTTCCCGTGCGATCCTACCACTCTTGAGCCCAGGTAGTGTGTGAGAACCGGGTTCCATACAGCCTAACTGACAACCCAGCTTAACAAAAGGTACCGAGCACCCCTGAGGTCGTGGACAAAAAAATTCTAAGGGTGGATTATTTGTGGTGGGACAGAGAGGGTGGATGGAGGTGGATTTAATTCCCTTTCAAAAGGTTTTTCTATCGACCCGCAGAAGCGTCTCTCTTATGGAGGTCAACTAGAGGTGCTATGGTTTCAAGTTTCAGATTTCGAGTCCCATGTTAGATGGAAAGACATTTTCAAAATCTTTTTCTACAAAGAGAACTTTAACCATAATAATTGTGTTCGACATGGTATATTTATTTAGTAATATCGGTACATCACAACTTAAAACAATATAAACCAACTTGAAGATTTCTATTGGTAGATTGGAAACGCCTTTGACCTCTATATGGCGCGAACGTTGCTATGTGTCAACGCATGCGTCGCGGTGGTACCCGGGTGGAGGACACATCTTGTGTAAGAGAATAGGGGGGAAGGTGACTGAAAGGCGGATAGTTATTAAAACACCGGTTGGTGACGCTAAGAACAGCCCGAACTTTGAACTCAATTCCGCTCTAGAAATTCTTCAGTCTCTCTTCTCAATAAAATGTACATGGGGTGGGGTTGTTCACGGGACAGGGGACAATGTCCCTCCACCCCTTTCCTGGCAGAACATAATTTCTATTCCACGGGTCGTTGCATTGGTATCTGCTCCAATCCCCCAACCCTAAACCTTTATATCACTACATACCTCCCCCTCCCTTCCATCTTATATTAATATATATCCTTTTATTGTTGGAAGGGTGTACATGAATTAATAACCCAATATTTCAATAGTTGTTTTCAAAACGTCGTACAAAGATGAACGTTCTTCCACAGGTCGTTGAAAACGTTCCTTATTTGAAATAGTATGGGGACCTACAAAGGATCGTAAATATACATTCTTTAAGAAAACCCAGTAAAGACATTTTGGACAATTTTTAAAAGCTATTTTGACCTATTTGTGACATCGGGCGTGGCTAAAAATCACGCCAGTATCTCACAATTTGCTGACGCATGGTCGCACTTTTTCTTTTACTACGTGCTTATATGTGTTTCTTATATTTGTTCATATATGAGTATGTGTTTCTTGTATGTGTTTATATATGAGTATATGTGTTTCTTATATTTGTTCATATATGAGTATGTGTTTCTTGTATGTGTTTATATATGAGTATATGTGTTTCTTATATTTGTTCATATATGAGTATGTGTTTCTTGTATGTGTTTATATATGAGTATATGTGTTTCTTATATTTGTTCATATATGAGTATGTGTTTCTTGTATGTGTTTATATATGAGTATATGTGTTTCTTATATGTGTTTATATATGAGTATATGTGTTTCTTATATTTGTTTATATATGAGTATATGTGTTTCTTATATGTGTTTATATATGAGTATATGTGTTTCTTATATGTGTTTATATATGAGTATATGTGTTTCTTATATGTGTTTATATATGAGTATATGTGTTTCTTATATTGTTTATATATGAGTATATGTGTTTTTATATTGTTTATATATGAGTATATGTGTTTCTTATATTTGTTTATATATGAGTATATGTGTTTCTTATATGTGTTTATATATGAGTATATGTGTTTCTTATATGTGTTTATATATGAGTATATGTGTTTCTTATATTTGTTTATATATGAGTATATGTGTTTCTTATATTTGTTTATATATGAGTATATGTGTTTCTTATATGTGTTTATATATGAGTATATGTGTTTCTTATATTTGTTTATATATGAGTATATGTGTTTCTTATATTTGTTTATATATGAGTATATGTGTTTCTTATATGTGTTTATATATGAGTATATGTGTTTCTTATATTTGTTTATATATGAGTATATGTGTTTCTTATATGTGTTTATATATGAGTATATGTGTTTCTTATATGTGTTTATATATGAGTATATGTGTTTCTTATATGTGTTTATATATGAGTATATGTGTTTCTTATATTTGTTTATATATGAGTATATGTGTTTCTTATATGTGTTTATATATGAGTATATGTGTTTCTTATATGTGTTTATATATGAGTATATGTGTTTCTTATATGTGTTTATATATGAGTATATGTGTTTCTTATATTTGTTTACATATGAGTATATGTGTTTCTTATATGTGTTTATATATGAGTATATGTGTTTCTTATATGTGTTTATATATATGTCTATGGGGATTGTGTTCCAGAATTCTTCTTCGAACGCTCCATATCGACCGCTCTTTGTGATTTGTATGTGATCTGAGCATAAGAGCGATTGTACGCTGTCCCTGTTAGGCGTCTACACCTAGGTCAGCACATCAGATTTCTGTGACGCTTTTGATTTACTAGAGTAACTTCTCTAGGCCCCTTCTTTAGACGCCTTGTATGTCGCATTGTTACTATTCTTTGCCCCTTTTCTCTCTCTCTCTCGATCCCCGCCCATACCGATGTACCAGACCTCCCCATAATTCTGTTCATGGTGAAATCTGACTTAGCATTTGTGTGTTTTACGTCACATCTTCAGCACCATTTGGAGCTCTGGTGCTTATACTTCGGCGATGGGCCCGGTTTCAGCCAGCGTTTACTCGGTTCGATCTTGGTTCTGTAGCCATCTAGTGTTTTTATGGTGTGGGGTAGCTAGCCCAACTCCCAACTTCCTCAATCGCCTCTTACGAAATGCGTGGCCGGTAACAGTGGTTCTATTCTTTACACCCCAATTTGGGCACCGGTAACCATTCGTGCGTGCCCCATTTCGAGTACCGGCAACACACAGGCTGTTCCAGAATTGTAATTCTATAGTCATCTCCAAGAGGTGCAACAACACACGTCTCAGGCTGGTGTCGTTATCGCTTGCGAAGGACGGCTGTGTATATATGATCCCAAACTGCACAAATTAAACGCAAACAGTTAACAAACAGAGACAGAACATGCAATCCAGTGGAAACCGCAGAGACAGCGGGAAAATGGGGACTTATAAGCACATGGAGAACTTTTGAAGCATAGTTGAAAGATATTCATATGACTGTCTTTTGATGTAGACAGAAAGACACAAAATCCAACTGAATGAAATTTGTTGTCTCTGCCTTAAGTGTTCGTGGGCGTGAAGAGAACTGATGATGATGTTGATCTATATATATATATATATAGATAGTGTGTTTGAAGTCAGTGGCATATATTCCATGCATTAGTAACCGAATTGGGAAGGTATCCCCTGCTATGTTTTAATTTGCAAAACTAGAATGGGGAAAATAGGGCGCTCACACGAAACTCCATAAAGAGTATATAAGCATATGTTCTCAGCCATCTTCCCTTATATCGATAATGAGAGAAACGTATCGTATACCAAGACAAAAGAGAGTACACAGACCGATTTATACATCAGCTCCAGTCAGTGAATTTACCTGCAACACGTGTGGCAATGATTGTCAATCCAGAATAAAACACTACAGCCGCAACAGCCGATGTGGCTGACACAGCACAGAACACACTTACGTGACGTGACGCAAAACCTATTTTACCTCCTCAGACAGAGAGATCAAATTTATACTTTAAGCATGGACGTCCCCATACATTTTTCCTAGGGTGGAAGGTGGGGAAGGGGGGGTTAAATGAGCTTTCACAATTTTAATTTGTAGTTTCTCTCTCTCTGCCTTTTTAACCCGGATTGGGACATAGGCCCTCAACCAACTCATGCCAAGTCTTCCTATCTCTAGCTATCTCCTGCAGCTCCTCCAGCTCTTCTTTATATTGTTGATCTCTGCCTCCAACTCTCGTCTCCATGTATTTCTCGGCCTCTCCCTTCTTCGCTGTGGGTTCCAGGATAGACCCTTCTTGTTATATTCCCCTCAGGTTTCCGCAAAGTTGTTGTCCTATCCAGCGTCAATGCCTTTTTAACCTCTTGGTTTACTGGAATAGTCTTGTTCTCTCCATAAGTTCCTCATTTGTAACCCTATCATACCATCTTAGTCCCTCTATACTGCGCAGACACCAGCGAGAATTCTTCTGAGACATCTTCCCTCGAAGCCTTCTTATGCGATTGTCTGTTTTGATACTTGTTTTTCATGTCTCTGATCCATACAACAGGACTGAGAACTGATGTACATACGTACATGTTTTCCCTCTTTACTCCTTATACAGGGTGTTCAACTTAAAAGCAGCCCGTGAATGGAGCTCATATATGTATGGAAATGGGAAGGTTCAGTTATGACGTAGTATAGTGTGACGGTGTGTAATTGTAGTGCGGGAAGGGGCGATGAACAAATGTGACGTAGGACGAGCTAGTCAGAACCGGTTTAAATAGTAAATAAACACAACTCAATTTGTACCTGGCAACTTTCGAATTGTCAATGGGGCTGCAATTATCTTGAACACCCTGTAACGTGCCCCAAATTCTTAGACTCAACGTTAAATTTCTCTAATTAATTTTACAACTGTCTTATCTGTTGTTCTGTCCGCCCACGCATTTTCTTTACATTTCCCTCAGACAACACATACTCACCGCCAATATCGCCCCGTGTGTTGCTGGGGCTCACAGGGGGAGCAAAGAATATTACCACTGTGACTTAAAGGCATGTTGTAAGAGGCGACTGGTGTAGGGGACTAGGGAAGCTACGCTAGTCAATAAAAAAGCGTTGCAGAAATTGGATATACTAGCCTACTTGTAGGCACAGACTGGCTTTTAGGCTCGGATCACATACAGATCACAAAGAGTGGTTTAACAAGGTGTCAACATGAAGAGTTCGAAGAAGAAGAAGAATGCCAATATGTTTCTTAACTTACCTGTTTATTGTCCATGTTTCGCTGCTATACAACAACACAGATTCTATATAGAACGTTCAAAACTCACTGTAAACCACAACTTAATCCCACTCTACATACCTAATGTTTTCCTTAACGATCTAATGGCCTGCAGGGGCAACGAAAAACAGCAAATTTTCATAATTTATTCAATGGATACTAGGTGGTCGGATGATTTTCTTTCATTAACGTTTCAGAGGTCCATCGCACGAAATCCCAATGACCATTTTACACCACTCACCACCTGGCGACTGCAGAGTATTAATTACGGTCATTTGTCCTTTCGTAACGCTTCTAGCGACCAGGTCTCGAATACCTTGTCAACACTAACCAATTACGGCGTAGTAACGTTACGGAACGTGTTTTGACTAGAATTCCTGGACTCGCTTCACGTGTCTCTCTTACGTCTTCAACAAACGTGTCCCGTTTCGGTTAAAAATTGAAAGCGTTCTTCTGGACTCCACACGAAAGTCACCAGGTCTTACCATGCAGGCGCAAATCAGATACAGACTACAAAGTGTGATTTTACAAGTGGTTGATGTCGAGTGTCGAACGAGAGAAAAATAAGTAATTGTGATAGTAGTATTTTTTTGTTTGTTTTGAATTCAGCTGTAGTTATAGAGTTCGAATATGGCATATCTGACAGGTTTTTGCGTCGAGGCTTAATATCTTTATCACCAGTGTTTCTCGTCATTCAGGCCTGCCTTATTCTGACTTAATAGGTGTAGTAGTAGGGTTTTATTCTTCTTCAAACTATCCATATCGAGCACTTGTTAACCACTCTTTGTAATTTGTATGTGATCTGAGTCTAAGAGCGATTGTACGTTGTGTCAGTTATGCGCCTACAAGTAGACCAGTACATCCAATTTTTGCGACGCTTTTGATTTACTAGGGTAGCTAGGCCCTACCCCTACTTCAGTCGCCTCTTACGACATGCCTTGTAGCTCGCAGTGTCGAGACTAAAATTCCAGACAGCGAAGTCCTCACAAGAGCAAAGATCACAAGCGTCAACACCCTGTTGCAGAAGGCCCAATTGAGATGGGTCGGTCACGTTGCTCGAATGCCTGATAAACGCATCCCAAAACAGTTGATATATGGCGAGCTTGAAGGGGGCAGACGTTTAGCTGGTGAACAGAAAAAAACGCTTTAAAGACACTCTTGAAGTGTCTCTGAAATGCTTCGATATAGACAATACGTGCTTGGAATCCCTTGCGCAAGATCGTCAAATGTGGCGCTGTAACAACAAAAGAGGAACCCGAATAGCTGAGAATAATCGTATTGTTGAGTCACAGAGAAAACGAGCAGCGCGAAAAGACAGAGCACACAACACGCACATGTCTAACCTTGATCATGTATGCCCCACCTGTGGTCGGGATTCTGTTCTAGGATTGGACTCTACAGTCACCACCGCACACACCAGAGAGGTGCACAGCACACGTCTGAGATTGTTGTCATCATCGCTTGCGATGGACGGCTATTATTATTACCTCTGATGAAAACTGCCCTGAGATGGACACCAGGTGTGAAACCGGAAGACCCAAAACTACCTAGATGAGAACATGAACTAAAGGAAAAGAAAATCACAGTCAGTGTTAAGTTTCTCACAGTCTGGAGAGAGACATGCGAACTGGTGAGAATGAAATTCTGCAAACTACACTACATGAAGAGAAAGATAATCACTATTCCATTTCTGATAGTTTGCTCAAAAAGAAATCTGAAGCAAACATAAAATGTGCTGATCATGTGATCAAGTGTCTACCCGTCTAGCAACATAAAATCTCATTGCTGCAGCATTAAGTTAGGTCAGTGGTTCTCAAATATTTTTAAGTAGTGACCAACTTGAAGTACTACAGAAAAAACATAGGTGCACTATACACGATAACTTCTTCAAATGCTCCATATCGACCACTTGTTTAACCATCCTTTGTGATTTGTATGTTATCTGAACCTAAGAGCGATTGTACGTTGTGCCAGTTATACGCCTACAACTAGGCCAGCACATCCGATTTCTGCAACGATTTCTGATCTCTTTTATTTGCAAGCAGGGGCGGCTCGTCATTAAAGCCAGTGGGGCCTGGTCCCACGAATAATCGAAAGCGCGGGGACTTCCCGGAATAGTCAAATAATAGTAAATACTCCAAAAGTAATGATTTTTCAGGAAAATTTGTGTCTGGTCCCACCAAGAAAAATAACTACGAGCCGCCACTGTTTGCAAGGGTAGTTTTCCTTAGGCCCCTATCTCAGTCACCTCATATGACATGCCTTGAAGGTTGCAATGTTACTATTCCTGCAGGCCCAAGCAAAACCTGGACAAGCACAATAAATAAGAAGCGAAAAATACATTTTTTTCCCGATCCAGAAGCACTTGAGCTTTTCAGCTATTCGGCTCGGTGTCATGGACATTGTAACCCTTCGGTTCGGTGCCACGAACACCGTAAATCTGGGGAATCTGTGGCTTATTCTGCCATCCCGCAGAATTGAACCCGCACACACAGAAGGATATTCACCCGTAGTCCAACGCGCTACGAACACGCTGGGCAGACAGGCACATAAATAATTGGAAAAGGCTAGGTGCCTTTATTCATCATTTAATTTAAGCCTATGAGAAGCATAGTTCTGGTGTGTCTTGCTATTTTTTACCCTTGGTACCCGCTGGCACCGCGTTTCCGACCCCTGAGCTGGGATTTCATAGTGCGTACCTTGGAATATCATCTGGCTCGCTTGGTCGCACCCTTTGAGAACCACTCGGTTAGGTTGTGAAACCTTCCTGTGTTAGCGTGGGTGATTGGAATTAAACAGGTTTGTGTGCTCCTTTCCTACCTAGTTCTAAAATTGGCACAGCACGACAGGTAAGGGGGACAGCCAACATATCAGTGCCCTGGTACTTTTACAACACGTAGATAATTATTACGAAAACTGGCTGATGCTACAAATAAGAAAGAGAAAATTGAGGTATTTTGCACATATAAGACACGAAGGGCTGGAGAAGACCATCATGGAAGGAGACATACCGGCAAGGAAGAAGACCACGGAGAAGATGGATTGAACATAACGACTGCAGACTGGCCTATGAGAGAGAAATTCTGGAGGACTGTTGGGGTGGCAAAGTTCTGCTGAGGACAAGCTATTTGATGATGAGATAATAATTGAAGTATATTCTCAAGTAGTAGCATGTCCCTTGCGAAACTTCATCACAGTCGCCTGAAAAATATCTGATTCTAGCAAGTTCTTCCAGCGTCATATTCAAGATTTCTTTGATATCCTGCTGCCACCTTCGTTGTGGTCGTCCCCTGTCTCGTACTCCAGGAATCATGCCCTCCTTTACCGTTCTCTCCAAACCACTGTGACGTTTAATTGAAATATAATTCTCCCGTGAGCTGCGGGGCTCGAAGGGAGCAAAGATTAGTAACACTGCGATCTACAAGGCAAAGGGTTAGTGGAACTGAAAGTGTTAGGGGACAGAAAATGTTATGGGATCTGAAAATGTTATGGGATCTGAAAATATTATGGGATCTGAAAATGTTATGGGATCTGAAAATGTTATGGGATCTGAAAATGTTATGGGATCTGAAAATGTTATGGGATCTGAAAATATTATGGGATCTGAAAATGTTATGGGATCTGAAAATGTTATGGGATCTGAAAATGTTATGGGATCTGAAAATGTTATGGATCTGAAAATATTTGGGATCTGAAAATGTTAGGGATCTGAAAATGTTAGGGATCTGAAATGTTAGGGATCTGAAAATGTTATGGGATCTGAAAGTATTATAACAAGTCAATTCTTCTTCGAACGCTCCATGTCGACCACTTGTCAACCACTCTGTGGGATTTGTATGTGATCTGAGCCTAAGAGCGATTGTACGGTGTGCCAGTTATGCGCCTACAAGTAGGTCAGCACATCCGATTTCTGCTCTTCTTTTTATTTACTACGGTAGCATCCCTAGGGCCTACATTAGTCGCCTCTTACGACATGCCTTGTAGGTTGCAGTGTTACTATTCTTTGCTTCCTTGCGGGCCCCGGCACCACACGGGTGGGTATATCAAGTCACGCATCAGCTAATTTTTTCTAGCTACAAACTGTGTTCCCTCACACTGGAATCGTCCAAGTGTGTACAGCTACCCCCTTGTGTGACAACACACTTGGAATAGTCTGAAATTCAAATAACTTCAGTCAAGCCACGTACATTGAGATTTACAACAGTGGATCTCAAATTGGTAACTGGAGGGCAGACTTATTACCACACAGAAGGGTACTGGACTCTCGCTTTTCTTCTTTTTCTTTTGTCGCCACACTGCTAACAGGTTATTTCCCAGTGTGGTGGTTTTCTGTTTTTGTCTTGCGCTGTTCTGGTGGCTTGAGTGTGTTGCAGGGGCTCGCATGGGGAGCAAATAATAGTACTACTGCGACGTATAAGGTATGTCCGTAAGAGACGACTGAGGTAGGGGACTAGGAAGCTACCTAGTAAATAAAAACCGTCACAGAAATCGGATGTGCTTGGTTACTTGCCGGCGCATAACAGGCACAACGTATACTTTCTCCTAGGCTCAGATAATATATAAATTACAAATAGTGGCTTTAAAAGTAGTCGATAGGGATCGTTCGAATAAGAAGAAGGTTTCACATACAAATCACATACAAATCACATACAAATCACACAAATACACACAAATCACAAACAAATCACATACAAATCACATACAAATCACATACAATCACATACAAATCACATACAAATCACATACAAATCACATACAAATTCCATACAAATCACATACAAATCACATACAAATCACATACAAATCACATACAAATCCCAATGAGTGGTTTAACAAGGGGTCAATATTGAGCGTTCAACGAAGCAGCCAGAATGTGAATGTCATTTGAAAGGACAATCTTTATTGGTTTTAGAACCGCTGCTAGCTCTGAGTTGAAGATGTGACAATCTTATCGACGAATCCATTTTTTTAAAAGTAAAATTCTAAAGTGGGTAGCAGGATGAAAAATGTTTACCGCTGATCTATTGTTATCATGCAGACTATTCACTATTCAGTTCAAAATGTCCCTGAAAATAGTCACTGGTCCGCGACAGCTTGGGTAGGAAACAGGTGAATAGAGGTTAAAGGATACCTGAGCAGGGACAAAGAATCTGTCTACAGGAGGCTTTTAGCGCAACAGGTGGTAGAGGTTTTCGTGGCGGTCACGATCTCACCTGTTTGGCTGTTTCAAACCCTGCATACCGTCAATATTTCGCCCTATATTGAGCTCTAGATGAGATTGTGCAGGGATGCAGAGCAAAATTATGTATAAGATTTGACAGCGCTTCGAATGTGTCACTAAAATGTGATTATGTTGCGGTCTGCAATAAATCTGGAAGACTTTGGAAACCGATTGATTGATTGATAGGACCATCATCATTACACTTCGGTGAGTAACTATGTGTGCTCCAATCTCTTTCTTACACAGGAAGATCTAGGCTGCAGTGCACGAACTCTATAGCACCGGCGAGGGTCTTCGATCCAATTTTAAAGATGTGAAGAGATTTATATAAGGATTTCACACTAGTGGTTACCGGGGCCCAAATTTGGGGTGTAAAGAATAGAACCACTGTTACCTGCCAGGCATGTCGTAAGAGGCGACTTAGGAGGTTTGGCTGAAATCGGATGCACGTGTCCTAAACGTGTAGAAGTCTATGCGTTTAGGGGCCTACCAAACCAATATGCAACGTTTACACGTTCTTGACAAAGATCAAACATATCACAATTAGTGATTAAAATTGGTCGTAAAGAACGAACGCAAAGAAGAAGAAGCTATAAGGATTTTATTTTTAATCTTTTCTAACGAATCTTGCTCGGGCAGCGGCGTTCCAGCCTGCTCTTCTCGACTTTGAACTGCCAATGGTTCTTTTACGTGCTCAAATTGAACACGAGATCTACGTTGTATCATCCGTCTCCGATAAGACTAGGAACTCGATCTCACCTACACTGAGATCAGCGATCTCTGGAAAAATATCCAGATAACTACACGAGGGAGCGAACCTGGTACATTTGGCACGGGGAAGGGAGGGGGCGACAAGTGCCATCCCTAGAAAATAAATTTCTTATAAAAGTTTTATGTGATTCTTTTCTCCATTTGCTTCAGGTTTATTTTTCTTTTGCCCCTCTCTGCAAAAACATTTGTGGACGCCCATGATAACTAAATAGACTGGATTATGAAGACCACAGTAACTAACACCAGAAATGGAATCCAATGGACTCTGACAGAGCAACTAGATGATCTGGACTTCGCTGATGAGATAGCCCTTCTGTCACATACACGAAATCAGATGCAGGATAAGCTAAACACATTGAATCAAAGGTCCCAGCAACTAGGGCTGAACATTCATATGGGAAAGACAAAGATATTGAGAATTAACCAAGCAAACGACAACTCGATCTCCCTGTGGGAAATCCCACTTCAAGAGGTAGAATCATACACATATTTGGGCAGCAACGTAGACAAAGAGGGTGGAACAGATAGAGATGTTAAAATAAGAATACAGAAGGCAAGAGGAGCTTCCATTGCACTGGGAAACATTTGAAAGTCCAAAGAAATCAAATCTAGAACAAAAATTCGGATATTTAACTTTAATGTTAAAGCAGTTCTACTGTATGGGTCAGAAACATGGAGAACAACTAAAACAATAGCGCATAAATTGCAAACATTCATCAACTGGTGTCTGCGCAGAATAGAGGGAATAAGATGGTATGATAGGGTCACAAATGAGGAACTTATGGAGAGAACAAGACAGATTCCAGTGAACGAACAGGTTAAAAAAGACGCTGGCGCTGGATAGGACACACTTTGCGAAAACCGAGGGGAATATAACAAGACGGGTCCTTGCCTGGAACCCGCAGGGACAGCGAAAGAAGGGAGGCCGAGAAATACATGGAGACGAGATTTGGAGGCGGAGATCAACAATATAAAGAAGAGCTGGAGGGAGCTGCAGGAGATAGCTAGAGGTAGGAAGACTTGGCATGAGTTGGTTGAGGGCCTATGCCCCAACCTGGGGTAAAAGGCAGAGAGAGAGAAAAGAGAGATGATAACTAAGTTGTGTTTTTTTACATCGTCGACCACAAGGAAGATAAAATATATTACACGGTTTGAATGTAAACGGCAGATATCTAGCCACAGATAACCCTTATAATTCTTCTTCTTCTTTGCGTTCGTTCTTTACAACCAATTTTAATATGTTTGATCTTTGCCAAGAACGTGTATACGTTGCACATTGGTTTGGTAGGCCCCTAAACGCATATACTTCTACACGTTTAGGATACGTGCATCCGATTTCAGCCAAACCTCCTAAGTCGCCTCTTAGGGCATGCGTGGCAGGTAACAGTGGTTCTATTCTTTACACCCCAAATTTGGGCCCCGGTAACCACTCGGACTCCTTATAATTCAATACTGACAAAAAAGTTGTATTGAATTTTGGATAACAAACAGGTAACAAAGAATAGAAAAGAAACAAAGATGTCGTTTTAGAAAAGGTTGTCAATAATCCGATGGGATTTCTAAAAGAATTAATATAAGTATGCCCAGAAACGCACACAAAGATCCGTTTTAGAAATCTCTTCTTGACCTGACACTGTGAGAGAGAAACAGGATTGGAGAAAAGAAAGAAAGATGCCCAGAGAGGGGTAAATGGAAGGAAAATGCCCAGAGAGGTAAATGGAAGAAAGATGCCCAGAGAGGTAAATGGAAGAAAGATGCCGAGAGAGATAAATGGAAGAAAATGCCCAGAGAGGTAAATGGAAGAAAGATGCCGAGAGAGATAAATGGAAGAAAATGCCCAGAGAGGTAAATGGAAGAAAGATGCCCAAAGAGTAAGGAAAAATGCAGAGGTAAAGGGAAGAAAGTGCCCAGAGGTAAATGGAAGAAAATGCCCAGAGGTAAATGGAAGAAAAAAACTATTGTTACTGCCAGTAGTACCGCTTCTTAGGGCGGTGTAGGACAGTTGGGACGTGAGCATTGGAAATTTAATGGCTGCATGGCTAGTGTAGTCGCCGCGAAGCTGTTCATGTTATGATTTTTCATTTATGCCCACAAAAGAAAATCCTTGGTGTTACCGTGAATGGAATACGGATCCCCAGCATGAGAACCGCTCTCTAATCCATGCGGTCAAACGCTTCAATGAAAAAAAAAGCCTTCCGAAAAACACCAAAGGGAAGCAATCGTGTATATTATTTTCTTGGAAGAAAGTATCACTTCGATGACGTAATGCAAAAACAAATTGATTTGTAAAATTTGTCATGTTAATATTTTGATTTTCCTCTCCGATCAGTGTTGTTCCCTAAAACGAACGTCGTTCATTGCAAGATGTATAATTAATTTTTCTAACTTTTTATTTAAATTCCTTTTTCAGTTGATTGATTGATTGATTGATAGGACCATCATCATTGCACTTCAGTGAGTAACCATACGTTCTCCGATCTCTTTCTTACACAGGAAAATCTCAGCTGCAGTGCATGAACTTCGTAGTGATGGTCACCGACGTAGTTTTAAAGATGAAGATATTTTTGTAGGAATTTTATTTTTTTTATATTTTCTACTGAATTTTTCCCGGGCAGGTTCTTTTACGTGCTCAAATTGAACACGGTACCTCCGTCTTCGATAGGACTAACAACTCGATCTCGTCTACACCGATATCAGTGAAATCTCTTTAAAAAATATCTATCCAGATAGCTCCACGAGGGAGCGAACCTGGTACCTATGGCACGAGAGACGAACATCTAACCACTCCGCTACAGAGACGCTAAAATCAGTTGTAAGCCCCAGTATGCTTGCTGGACGCAGATGTATTAGTTTCTTGAGTCCTTTGAATTACAATTACTTGAATTTAACCCATAATTTGCCATTTTCGATTAGAAAAGCAAACTGTTCTATGTTACTGTGCTCAAGATAAAAGTAGCCAAATTGACAAATCAAAAGTAGCCAGTTACGCATTGCGTTTTGTCTATTTACTATTTAAACTGGTTCTGACCAGCTCGTCCTACGTCATCTTTGTTCATCGCCCCTTCCCGCACCATAATTACACTCCATCACAAAAAGTCTCGTTCACTTGACCTATACTACGTCATAATTGAACCTTCTCATTTTCATAAACATATGCCAGATTGGTTCCCTTGACCGGGCTACTTTTATCTTGAACACCCTGTATATTAGATTGTATTAGATCTACAAATCGTAGTTTTTAATTTTAAAAATTGATTTAAACCAGCTCGTACACACTCATGTTTACATGTGTACAGATATTTGATTTTGGTATGTTTTGTTTTCCTGGTCAGTTCCAGGTTGTATCTTTTATTGAAAGCAGCCAATCACAGACAAATAATTAACAAAAAACTAACAAATACGTTAGCCAGATAAATATTGTAATGCTGTGGAAATAAAAACAAACAAACACAATGTAGAAAAAAGTGAAGTTAAAAAAAACATAGTGAAACACATTTAGTTAGAATGTAAACCAATTAATCAATTGTAATTGCAAAATACAACATAATTATTTTTTAAACATTTCCTAGATCACGCAGTAAAATTGCAATCAAAGGGGAACAACAACATAAATGTAGAAAGAAGTAGTGTAATATAATTATTTCCCTTTATCATTTCATAATTTATTCACCGAATGAAGATATATATCTGCAGGTTTTACAGGAGTCTCCACAAAGGAGATAGTACTTATTTTTAGTGTTTCTTGGCCTACACTACGACCTGATTGTAACCAAAAATAAACCCGTTCTTAGTTTAAAAGATCATGCTTTGGTTTCTCTCTCTCGCGATCCCCGTCTAGACCGATGTACCAGACTTCCTCACAAATTCTGCTGCTGTCTTTAGGGACTCTGTCCCTCCGTACAGCTTGTTATTTATGTGGAAATCTGATTCATGCAGCCTTAGTTAGCATGGGTGTGTTTCGTCACATCTCTAGCGTCATTTGAAGCCATCTGGTGCTTATCCTGTGTCCGGTTTTAGCCAGAGTTTACTGGGTTGGCTCTCCGTCAGCCTTTGGCTGTGCCCAGCCTACCTGCAAAGCAGCAGGTTATGTCTTGGTTTAAAGCGGCTTTAATTCCTTACATAATGAACTAACTTGCAGCTAGCAAATAAGTTGAAAATGAAAATCGTGGCAGAGTTTCCTTTAGAGGGCGTAGCCATCAAACAGTTCTTCGAACGCTCCATATCGACCACTTGTTAAACCACTCTTTGCGATTTGTATGTGATCTGAGCCTAAGAGCGATTCACGTTGTGCCAGATATGGGCCTACAAGTCAGCACATCCGAATTCTGCGACGCTTTTTTATTAACGATGGTAGCTTCCCTAGGGCCTACATCAGACGCCTCTTACGACATGCCGTGTAGGTCGCAGTGTTACTATTCTTTGCTCCCCTTGCGAGCCTCGGCACCACACGGACTGTGGGATATCCTTTACAGAACGTCGCCACCAACCACATAGTAAAACAGTTGTTGATTCTGTAAGCACCACTTATACATTCAGTAGTTTGCCATTGCTTTCTGAACGCAGCTAAGTTCGCGATTAGAAATAGCCTAAACACTATCGTAGATTAGAAGCGTGTAGGTATAATAAGGACAAGATAATTACATAATGATAACATTTAACAGCACCGTTGCGCACGACTAACGCGGTGCAGACAAGAACATCATTTATGCCACATGGGTGTCTTACCTTAAATGCGCATCAGGTCGACAGCAGGAACTTTTCTTTTCAAAACACTGATCTGAAAAAAAAAATTGAACATCAGTTTCAATAACTATATTCAACAATATGAGCAGTTACATATAAACAAATAAAATAATATTTAAAAAGTAAAGGAACAATTTTTCAATACCCTGAAGACGTCGGAGAAGGCCTGCCTATATGGCGGGAGAAACTGATAAAAAGGAAAAGCACGCCTTCGCACAAAAATCAGACAGAAACGCCATACTAGGCGTCCTGACTACGTTCGCACAAAAATCAGACAGAAGCGATCATACTAGGCGCCCTGACTACGTCTAAATTCATAGCATGCGAGCGCAAGAAGTAGAATACCTTGCGGTATGTTGGGTTTGATTGATTGATTGATAAAACCATCTTCATTGCACTTCGGTGACTAACAATGTGTGCTCCGATCACTTTCTTACATAGTAATATCTCAACGACAGTGCACGAATTCAGTAGCACCAGAGAGGGTCATCGATGAAATTTTTAAGATTCTGAAAATATTTTGTAGGAATTGTATTTTTAATCATTCTAATGCATGTTCCACGAGCAGCGACTTTCCAGCCCGCTCTTCTCGATTTTGAACTACCAAGGGTAATGATATGTTGCTCAAGAAGACTCAGTTCCAGATCTGTTTATGAATTCCCTTTTTCGTTTTCCTGCGGATTCAACTCAAGTGCTTGTCTAGTGACAATCGACTGTGTCTTCCCGCAGGGTATGCCCGACCCGTCACAATTTTCTTAACGTAACCTGGGTCATCATGGGTACCTGTCATGTTCTTATCCACATGTATGTGTTTGCAACTCTTGTCATACCATCTCAGTCTGAGAATACGTGTTCTCTTCTCTCTCTCTCTCTCTCTCTCTCTCTCTCTCTCTCTCTCTCTCTCTCGATCGTTCTGAAGCCGTTTTTATCATTCAAATGTGATATATAAACAGCTTTAATACCAAGAACGGGTATACATTAACAACCTTCAGTACCAATTGGAACTCTGTTGCTTATCCTTCGGTGGTGTGTTTGGTTTCAACCAGCGTTTACTGGGTTCGCTCTCCGTTAGCCCTTTGCTGTTGACAACCAAGCCTGCAAGGCAGCAGATTACTATTTTCTTTTAGGGCAGCGACCCTTAGATGGTCTGCCCTCCCGGGTTTATGAGCGCCATCTGCACAGCGAACAGGTCTTTTTGTGGACTACTTAGTTTGTCGCCCGTCCAGTTTTGTGTACGGTTTACTCCGCTAGGCTTTGATTGTAACCCGGTAACCACTCGGGCGGCTATACGATACAGTACTTCCCATGTATACAAAACTCCAACCCTTCTTTATGATTTCATTGTGTAACTTAAACGTGTTTTCTATGTATTTTCCCGGGTTATTTCTCATTCATTTAGTTAAAAATAATAATAATAGCCGTCCATCGCTAGCGATGATGACAACAGCATCGGACGTGTGCTGCTGCACCTCTATGGCGAGTGCGGAGGTAACTGTAAGTCCAGTCCTAGAACACAATCCCCTACCATAAGTGGGGCATACATAATCAAGGTCAGACATGTGGGTATTGTGTGTTCTTCTTTTCGCACAGCTCGTTTTCTCTGTGACCCAATGGTACGACGATTCCCAGCTATGCAAGTTCTTCTTGTGTTGTGGATATTCTTTAGAACCATAAGACAGATTCAATGACAAGTCTGCAATGTCTAAAAAAATTTTTAGTTTAAAACAAGTTGAGAATGCGTGGAAGAGGGTAATGGGTGTGTATCACGCTCCTAATCAACATATACACGGCTCTACATGATAACATTCGTCGGTTTCAGATTCTAATAACCATGTTCCGTTCCGAATAACCATGTATCTCTTGTTTGGACACGTGTGAAATATGGAATCCGTGACCTAAAAGTGGAAGTTTTCTTGAATGCAGGTCAGAAAAGCCACGCCACGGAAAATAAACCAAGGGCAAACTATGTCTAACACTCAACTTATCCCTCTCGTACGGCTACTTACTTGTAGGGGGTATTCAGAATACTACCAAATTTCAAAGTTAAATGCAATAAAGAATACTAGCTTAGTATATAAGAGGAACAAAAGACCCGTGATACTATTGTATAAAGCAAAGCATTGAGAATGTAAAACTATTGTATAAAGCAAAGCATTGAGAATGTAAAACTATTGTATAAAGCAAAGCATTGAGAATGTAAAACTATTGTATAAAGCAAAGCATTGAGAATGTAAAACTATTGAATAAAGCAAAGCATTGAGAATGTAAAACTATTGTATAAAGCAAAGCATTGAGAATGTAAAACTATTGTATAAAGCAAAGCATTGAGAATGTAAAACTATTGTATAAAGCAAAGCATTGAGAATGTAAAACTATTGTATAAAGCAAAGCATTGAGAATGTAAAACTATTGATAAAGCGAGCAATAGAATTAAACTACTTACCCATTCGACAGCTATTACTTGTAGATTGAGAATTAAAACGTTATTGCAATAAAGCAAAGCTATATAGAGAAGTAAACCGTATTATTGTATAAAGCAAAGCATTGAGAATGTAAAACTATTGAATAAGCAAAGCATTGAGAATGTAAAACTATTGTATAAAGCAAAGCATTGAGAATGTAAAATTATTGAATAAGCAAAGCATTGAGAATGTAAAACTATTGAATAAAGCAAAGCATTGATAATGTAAAACTATTGTAAAAGCAAAGCATTGAGAATGTAAAACTATTGTATAAAGCAAAGCATTGAGAATGTAAAACTATTGTATAAAGCAAAGCATTGAGAATGTAAAACTATTGTATAAAGCAAAGCATTGAGAATGTAAAACTATTGAATAAAGCGAGCAATGAATATATTATTGTATCTTCTTCTTTTAACGCTCCATATCGACCACTTATTAACCACTCTGTGTGATCTGTATGTGATCTGAGCCTAAGAGCGATTGTACGTTGTGCCAATTATGCGCTACAAGTAGGCTAGTACATCCGATTTCTGCGATGCTTTTATTTACTAAGGTAGCTTTCCTAGGTCCTACATCAGTCGTCTCTTACGACATGTCTTGGAGGTCGCAGTGGTACTATCCTTTGCTTTCCTTGCGGGCCCCTGCACATACTATTGTATAAAGAGAGCAATCAAAATGTAATACTACTTTATGACATTTACGATTATCATCATTGCACTTCGGGAGGGGGTTTGTTTACCATGACGACCTCAGAGAAAGTATACTGAGAAGAAGAGTATAAATTCTAATGTCTGAGAAAGAGAAAGAGTATAAACTCTAAGCCTGCCGAGTGATTACCGGGGCCCAAATTGGGGTGTAAAGAATAGAACCCCTGTTACCTGCCACTCATGTCGTAAGAAGTGACTAATAAGGTTGGCGTGGGGCTAGCTACCCCACACCGTAAAAACACTAGATGGCTACAGAACGGAGAGCGAACCGAGTAAACGCTGGTTGAAACCGGACACATCGCTGAAGGATAAGCACCACAGCTCCAAATGGTGCTGAAGATGTGACGTAAAACACACCAATACTAAGGCTGTATGAATCAGATTTCCACATGAATAGAATTTATGGGGAGGTTCTGGTACATCGGTCTGGGCGATCGTCGCGAGAGAGAGAGAACTCGAAGCCTGACAAAGAGAAAGTGTATACACTCTAATGTCTGACAAGGAGAAAGAGTATAAACTATAATGCCTGACAAAGAGAACAAGATTATAAATTCTAATGCCTGACAAAGAGTATAAACTATAATGCCTGACAAAGAGAAAAGAGTATAAACTCTAATGCCTGACAAATAGAAGGGGTATAAACTATAATGTCTGACAAAGAGAAATAGTACAAACTCTAATGTCTGACAAAGAGAAATAGTATAAACTCTGTCTGACAAAGAGAACAAGAGTATACGCTCTAATGTCTGACAAAGAGAAATAGTATAAACTATAATGTCTGACAAAGAGAACAAGAGTATACGCTCTAATGTCTGACAAAGAGAAATAGTATAAACTCTAATGTCTGACAAAGAGAACAAGAGTATACGCTCTAATGTCTGACAAAGAGAAAGAGTATAAACTATAATGTCTGACAAAGCGAAAGAGTATAAACTCTAATGCCCGACAAAGAGAACAAGAGTATGAACTCTAATGTCTGACAAAGAAAAAAAGTATAAACTCTAATGTCTGACAAGTAGAAATGTTTTTTGTGATATTTTAATTAGCGTTCAATCCAGCGGTGTGCTTATATGGCGCCAGTGATGTGTAAGATGGGCACCATGGCGCTCGCGGGCACCGAGTTGGACAGTGCTGCTTTAACATATGACGAACTGATCGGGAACGTTAATCGAAAGTTATCATCCAAAAATCGTGTATATTTATTAGACCATGCCATGACCTCAATATATGTTGTTGACCTCCAGGCCCTTTGCTTCCTCTCGGCCACATGATATATGGCATTCATATAGCACAAGTGAGTTCAGTTCCCCATTTTATCTCTCCTACGCGGGTTCCCATACAGAAGACCCGGGTTCAATCTTCAGTAAAGCCAAGAGTTTTCTTCTGCAGGGGCATAAATAAAAAAATATACCTGAACAGTTTCGCTGTGACTGCCGCCCGTGTGTTGCTTGGTCTCAGATGGGGAGCAAAGAACAGTAACACTGCGTCCAACAAGGCATGTTGTAAGATGTGACTGAGTAGGGGCCTAGGAAGCTACCTAGTAAATAAAAAGAGTAGCAGAAATCGGATGTGCTAGCCTACTTGTAGGCGCATAACTGGCACAACTCACAATCGTTATTAGATTCAGATTCCATACTAATCACAAAGAGTGGGTTAACAAGTGGTCGGTATGGAGTGTTCGAAGAAGCTGTGACTGCAATATCCATGCAGTCAGCTATTAAATTCCACACGCTCAAGTCCCCTCAGTCCTACACCGCCCTAAAAGCAGTATTGCAGGCAGTGAAGACAGTATTTTTAAATTACATTTTTTAATACCACATCTCTTTTGCTATAGGAGTCCCCCCATTGTTGTATTTCCCTACCACGCAGGTCAACCAACAGTACATATACAGTAGTACAGGTCACATAGAACTACCAGTCTGAGTTAAACAGCGTATACCTGTTCTATACATCCGTTTATTTACATCCATCACTATGTCAGTTTATGACAGAGATCCATCACTCAATCAGTCTATGACAGACGTGAAGATAGCTAATGGCATACAATAGATTCACAGGTACAATAGAGTCATAGATACAATAGCTCCATATTCTATAGAAGCGAAAACACTTCCGGTGAATTTCGGTAATATACGAAACGGCATTTTCTGACAAGTTACATTGTAACAATACCCAACAATTATGCAGTCTTAACTTCAAGTGTCTCATAATTTGTCTCACTTAAAACGGTGTTAAACAGCAGCTGTCTTAAACGGGCAGACGACAATTAACTAATTAATAATCTCAAATGATGTCTTTTCGCCTACCTTTCACACCAAAATGGCACTTTCATTTTTTAAAGTTGTTGTCATCATCGTGTGCCGTGTCGGATGGGGTAGGTGATCATGGATCTCCATAAATCTCCGTCTCTTGTGCTTGCTATCATCTCAGATGTTGACGCTCTTCCATGTCATGAAGTCAGGCTATTCAACATTTTATCTCTGTCTTCCTCTGTCTCGTCTACCCTCTAGTTTATCGGTTGTTACAGTGTGTTCTAAACCTCCCTTTCTCATCACATGTCTATGCGTTTAGGGGTCTACCAAACCAATGTGCAACGTATACATGTTCTTGGCAAAGATCAAACATATCACAAAGAGTGATTAAAATTGGTCGTAAAAAGAACGAACGCAAAGAAGAAGAAGATCACATGTGTGAAAAATGATGACTGCCTCCTTAAATCGATGATAAGCTTTCTCTGTGTCTTGACCTCTTTCAACATTAATCAGTTTAGCAGTCTATGGGATTCTCATCATTCTTCTGTAAAATCACATCTCTGTGGACCTCAAAGATATTTCGATCTATTTGTTTATTATCCATGACTCGCAGCCGTATATCAGTATTGATTTCTTCTCAATCTGTTTCTCAGTGTAATTCAAGCAAGGTTCTGTGCCAATACTTTGTGTTACCCCACAATGTTAAGTTAATTTCATATCCTTTACAGGACTTTTCGAATCAACCCCAGCTTTTCAACGCTGTTTGTGATTTTTTAAGGCATTATTACGTTCAGTAGTTTATCATTGCTTTCTGAACGGGTGGTACCATAGTTCTTTTGTAAAAATCCACGCGAAACAATTTGCAGCAAACTGTCTGCAGCGTGATTCGAACTCAGAACGTCGGGGTTAACAATACCACACTAAGTTTCCGTCCTTTCTTATAAATAAATGCTTGCTTAGTGTAAGCACACAAAAATACAATAAATGGCGGCAGACGCTCGTAAGCAGTTCAACACATAAACCTCTCATAAATAATGAGACCTTACTTTCTAAAACTAAATCTACAAATTTGAAATAAAGATGAATTTAATAGTACCACCAACCAAGAACCATCGAGGTGGAAGAGATATTGTGTGAGTAATACAAAAGGGCGTTGATCTCAAAACCCGACAGGAGAAAAGAACCGTCATATCCAAGAACCGTGACGGGAGAGTACAGTCCCCTTCATAAAGGTTACAGTCAAAAGTTTACATATTCTAAAAAGTTCACATATTCTATATAGTTCCCATATTCTATATAGTTCACAGTCTATATACAATAGAATAAAAAATAGTAGATGAAAGTTCAGGTATTCGTAAATATAATACACACAATTCGAAGCAAATCCATCAGGAAAATGGGGATAGATGGTGGGGGGTGTTCAATAGTTCAGAAATTTCATAAAACAGCGTAGAAACAAGAGGTCAAAAGGGCATTTCAGTACAACTGCATATTTTATTTCCTCGAAATCAGTAATATTTTGGTAAATGCGAAACGCGTGAAAACAAGGTACTGTAGTTTTTAAAAGTGAAAAAAAATATACAGTGACGTTTCGACCAAAATACCTTTATCAAGCAAAAGGATATGCCAGAATCGAAGATATTCTGATTGATTGATTGATTGATTCGCCCGAGTGGTTACCGGGACCCAAATTTGGGGTGCAAAGAATAGAACCACTGTTACCTGCCATGCATGTCGTAAGACGCGACTAAGGAGGTTTGGCTGAAATCGGATGCATGTGTCCTAAGCGTGTAGAAGTCTATGCGTTTAGGGGCCTACCAAACCAATGTGCAACGTATACACGTTCTTGGCATAGATCAAACATATCACAAAGAGTGATTAAAATTGGTCGTAAAGAACGAACGCAAAGAAGAAGAAGAGATTGATTGATTGAAAGGACCATCATCATTGCACTTCGGCGAGTAACCATGTGTGCTCCGATCTTTTTCTTACACAGGAAGATCTCAGCTGCAGTGCCCGAACTCCGTAGCACCGGCGAGGGTCCCCTAGAGATGAAATTTGTTCAAAATTGGCAAGGCACTTTCCTCATATTAGCTGCCCAGGCTAGGTATGTGAACAGTTTTTGGAAAAGAGACTTAGTGATAAGATTGAAGGCAAGAGAGACAAGCGTTATGATGAGAGAAACGTTATGATGACACACTTTTCAATTGACCGTCTGTAAAGACCAAAAGGATTATATTTATATATATAGGGTGTTTGTAAAGTCTCACAGCACTTCATATGTAGAGCCGCCAGATTGGTTACCGGGGCTCAAATTTGGGGTGTAGAGAATAGAACCATTGTTACCTGCCACGCATGTCGTAAGAGCCGACTAAGGAGGTTCAGCTGAAATCGGATGCGTTTCCACTAGGGAATGCTAACCCGAAACAAATGCTTGCAGAAAACGGATGAACCAGGCCTTAAGGCGCATAACATGGTGTAACAACCCCTCACAATGAGGAATTAGATAAAGGATTCTACGGTCGCCAATCTGCCTCGGAGATTTAGCCACGCAGAAAGAATGTTAGACCTACCATCACGAGGGTGACCAAAACTTACTGCGGGAAGAGGTCGGCACAAACGGGGAAGCAGAAATCATTAGGAATTATATCCTACAGAACTGCCCCCAGCATGCAGACTTGAGAAGAAAGAGGTGGTCCACTTACACTAGCGTCCAAGACAAACTGTATGGCCTGGGTGATAATCTGAGGCAGAGGGCTGCCTTTATTAGAGAATCCAAAATCCCAATCTAGTGAGAACGCAGAAGACAAACTGTATGGCATGTGTGATAATCTGAGGCAGTCGACTGCCTTTATTAGAAAATCCGAAATCCCAACCTAGTGAGAACGCAGAAGAAGAAGAAGAAATACGTAGAACAAATGGGAAAAACAAAGTATATAAACGTTATTTTAAAAATGTGTTCCATAGTCAATTATGGTGCAATATGCAGTGAATGACTGTTGTCTGCCGGGGTAATTCTTTTCACTCAAACCATAATAGTGTTTTCAACTGAAGAAAGAGTATTTGACAATATGAAGAAACGTGTACAGACATATCTTGAAGCTCGTGGTGGATATTTCCAACATCTGCTATAATGAATATTTCATTTGTTCTTTATAGTTTACCAAGAACAACAGTAGACCATAGCAGTAACTATTGTGACTAATTTCACTACTTTGTTTTAGCACACTTTTGATGACGTCATGCACTTCATTTTTCAAGCTGACCTACATATGAAGTGTTGTGAATCTTCACAAACACTCTGTATATACAAATAAGTACTGAGGGAAAGGTACAGAGAGACATGCAGAATAAACAAAAAATAAGCGACAAAGGAATGGCTAATATTTATGACAACAAAGATAAAATTCAATATAGCTTGGATGACGAAAGGGGCGTATAGAAAGTAGGGTAGATATACGTATAGATACAGAGGTTTGGTTTGGCCTCGGGTCTAATTTATATGTTCACAACAGACATATATGTTAATATTTACTTTAGTGAAGTATTTATTTCACAACTCTGTTTGGTCACGCTAAATCTGAAACTTTGTTGTCACTATGTTCATCGTAAGTGGTCACGCTAAGTCAAACACTGTCGTCACAAAGTCTGTGGTTATGCTAAATCTTCAACCATGTCGCGAAAGTTACTAAAGTTGAGCACAGATGCTAACCAGTATTTATGGAAGGGTACAGTACCGGCTCCTCTTCTTCTTCTTTGCGTTTGTTCTTTACGACCAATTTTTATCACTCTTTGTGATATGTTTGATTTTGATCTCCTCGGGCGAGTACCGGTTCTGATAGAGCAAGAGAACATTTTTTTTTAAAACACAAAAACACTTAAATCGTTGCTGCCTGTGGTACCATTTGTTTAGGGCGGTGTAGGACAGATAGGACGAGAGCCTGATAAAAGAAAATAGTGGGTTTTTTTTTTAATTGATAGGTCACACTCTACAAACTTCCCCAACCAGGAAGGGTGTAGGTTCAAATCTGAACGGCACCGTTCTGTTCATGGGTGCATTTTTCTAGAGATACTTAGGATTGTTGCCGGAGAAACAGTGTTCGTGCTTTGTACAATACTCTTGGTAGGTGGTTTTCCATTTCTGCGAAGATAGGCCGAGGGTTTGAATATAGATTTCGGTAAAGACGATAGCAGAAGTGAAAGGTAACGACAGAAGATCAAGCATCTCATGACAATGGACGTGCCCAAGTTTAACCCTGGCTATATGCACTTTCAATCTGAACGCGTTTCATGCCCTTACATCTTTGGCTGAAATCTGATACACGTGTCCTAAACGTGTAGAAGTCTATGCGTTTAAGGGGCCTACCAAATCAATCTGCAACGTATACACGTTCTTGGCAAAAATCAAACATATCACAAAGAGTGATTAAAATTGGTTGTAAAGAACGAACGCAAAGAAGAAGAAGATGCCCTCACATTCTGATAACGATATCATGATGATAGCAAGCATATAATCTGAGACGGACATAAACTAGCAAATATATTTGTTTGAGTTCGTCCATATTAATCAAGTTACATCTGCAGTAGACTGGAAGACAAACATTAGATATGATTATGGAAGAGACTCCCTCAAAGACTTAAGCAGAACAGACCAGGTGATTATATTTCGACTACGCACCGTTTCGACTACGCACCGGACACTGCAGACTCAGCAAACACTTATATAGACTAGGAATAAGTCAAACAGCTCTCTGCCAGTGTCAGCAAGCGGAACAGACACCAGAGCATATCCTGCAAGACTGTTCTCTCCTGGGTGAGCTGAGAAGCAACATGTGGCCACACCCAGTCGATCTGAAAACTAAGCTTTGGGGAAAGCCTGAAGATGACTGCCCAGTTTGTGGTCCACAGTAAATTAAGCGCATGATCAGAGATTCGCTGAAGAAGGAAATCTGACAGACCTGAAGCTGACTGCCCAGTTTGTGGTCCACAGTAAATTAAGCGCACGAGCAGAGATCGCTGAAGAAGAAGAAGAATCAAGTTAACCACTTTTGTGATCTGTTTTTGCGCCAAGAGCGTGAGTACATAAGATCATATTATTTCCCGTCGGCGTGTTGTACAGGCACATATAAATTTTGGGGAAAGTGTCTATAAGTGACTAAAAGCGAAGAATTGACTTCATTGCATCGGGTTTCCCCATATGTATATTACTCGACTTCATTGTATCGGGTTTCCCCATATGTACGAGGGAAGTCAATAAGTAAGCCACAAATGGCTGTAGAAAAATAACTAAACATGATAACAACTTGAAACCAGTTTATTTTTATACATACATTGTTCCTTTATTTCTCAACATAATGTCCACCAACATTGATGCACTTATCCCATCGTTTTATCAGTCCTCCCAAACCGGCTGCATAGAACTGCGGCTCTGTTTTCTAAACCACGTTTTCACTTCACATTCAACTTCGGCGTCATTCGCGAAATGTCTCCGCCAAGGTGGGTTTTCAGTGGACCAAAAGGGTGGAAATCGTTAGGGGCTAAGTCGGGACTGTAAGGTTGATGTTCCAGAACTTTCCACCGTAGTTGGTTAATTTTCTCCTGAGTTAATCGAGCCGTGTGTGGTCTTGGCATTGTCATGAAGAAGCAACACTCCTCTAGTCAGCAGTCCTGGGCGTTTTTTTTCGAATTGCAGCATGAAGCATTGATAGAACTTCACAGTATGATTCAGAATTCACATTGCCACCTGTCTTCTTGAAATTGGTTAAAAGCACTCCTTGACAATCCAAGAACACCGTCAGCATGACTTTCCCCGATTTGGCCTGTCCTTGCATCATCTCTGTCGATACGAAGATGAAGGAGAAGACATGCTGAACAGGATTGTTACTGAGGATGAATCATGGGTGCATCACTACCAGCCCGAATCAAAGCGTGCTTCAATACAGTGGAAACATCTTTCTTCGCCTTGTGTCAAAACATTCAAGGTTACGCCATCAGCAAGGAAAGTCATGCTGACGGTGTTCTGGGATTGTCAAGGAGTGCTTTTAACCAATTTAAAGAAGAAAGGTGACAATGTGATTTCTGAATCATACTGTGAAGTTCTATCGATGCTTCATGATGCAATTCGAAAAAAAAACGCCCAGGACTGCTGACTACAGGAGTGTTGCTTCTTCATGACAATGCCAGACCACATACGACTCGATTAACTCAGAGAAAATTAACCAACTACGGTGGAAAGTTCTGGAACATCAACCTTACAGTCCGACTTAGCCCCTAACGATTTCCACCTTTTGGTCCACTGAAAACCCACCTTGGCGGGAGACATTTCACGAATGACGCCGAAGTTGAATGTGAAGTGAAACGTGGTTTAGAAAACAGAGCCCGCAATTCTATGCAGCCGGTTTGGGAGGATTGATAAAACGATGGGATAAGTGCATCAATGTTGCTGGAAATTATGTTGAGAAATAAAGGGAAAATGTATGTATAAAAATAAACTGGTTTCAAGTTGTTATCATGTTTAGTTATTTTTCTACAGCCATTTGTGGCTTACTTATTGACTTCCCCTCGTATATTACTCGACTTCATTACATCGGATTTCGTCATATGTATATTACTCGACTTCATTGCATCGGATTTCGTCATATGTATATTACTCGACTTCATTGCATCGACTCGTCTTCATTACATCGGGTTTCTCCATATGCATATTACTCGACTTCATTGCATCAACTCGACTTCATTGCATCGACTCGACTTCATTGCATCGACTCGACTTCATTGCATCGACTCGACTTCATTGCATCGGGTTTCCCCATATGTATATTATTCGACTTCATTGCATCAACTCGACTTCATTACATCGACTCGACTTCATTGCTTCGAGTTTCTCCATATGTATATGCAGGGCCGTCCTGTGAGACCATAAAGAAAACAGCCAGAGAAAACACCGAGAAGAGTGGTGAACAACTGTTGAGGCTCTATGCTCCACATGGAGCAGAGAGGAATAATCTAACACATCCATTGAAAAATATGAAAGAAGTGAATATGAAAGTGTAATGTCATGAGGATTCTACACAAGTCATTCCTTTAATATCCCATTATCATAAAGCCATTCATGGCAGATTTGTTGATTGATTGGTTATTGGTTACTAAACTGGCGTCATTGCACTCCAGGCAGACCTATAGGTGCTCAGTCTCCCCAATAGATATCGAAGAGTATGCATACTGATGGTTCCCGTGGCTCGCTGATTAAACACACCTCTCACTCTGCCTCTCATGCATCCAGTTCGACTTGTATAATGGGCAACTCCAAACTGCCTAAATCGCTTGATCGATTCAACATCGATTTTAGTGTCCTCATATAACAGACAGTCGCGAAGAGACCGAAGAACATCCCCTTATCCATCTTCAACTCCCCAACAATCGATGCTGTCGATGCAAGCCTGTCCGCTCTATCACTACCGTAAACACCCGCATGCCCAGGGTAGTATATCCGCGTAAGCTGCTGGAGGTTAGAAACTTCTATTGACGACATCCACTATACCGAAACCTGTATTGTTGATTGAAAAAGCAGTCAATCATGACTGATTCAGGCTGCTGCTGTTACATACAGAATGTTTAGAAACGCCCCTGGGATTGAACGATCTGTACTACCCCATTAGTATGCCGTCTGCCTCAGCAACAAAGAACAATATAAACGGACTGATTGAATGATATAACCAACTTTATAACATTTCAGTGAATAACCATGTGTGCTTCGATCTCTTTCTTACAAAGAAAGACCCCAGTGGTAGTCCATGAACTTCATAGCACCGGCGAGGGTTCCCAATGTAACTTTCAAAATTGTCAGAAATTTTGTAGGAATTTTGTTCTAATATATTTTAGGAATTTTTCTCAGACATATCGGCTTTACCAGCTTAATCTTTTCAATTTGGAACCGGCAAGGATTCATTTACGTGCTCAGCTCGAACACGTTACCTACTTTCTATCGTCCGTCTCCGATAGGACTAGGAATTCGATTTCACATTAGGATCAGGGATTTGTGGAACCGTGTATCTTTGGTGCGAGAGGTGAACACCGTGCCTTCACGCCACATTGACTCTAATATCCACAAACACACGGACGTAATAAGAGGAAACAATATTAAACAGTGTTCTTCTTCTTTTCGATCGCATGCTGTGAATTCAATCGTTAGTCAGCACGTCTGGTATTGCGCTTCTGAGTTTTGCGTGAGGCCTGCTTACTACCATTTGACTAGTTTCCCTCACC
Organism: Arion vulgaris; assembly: GCA_020796225.1. Lineage (NCBI taxonomy): Eukaryota > Metazoa > Mollusca > Gastropoda > Stylommatophora > Arionidae > Arion > Arion vulgaris. Next base: position 65,172,728 of record CM036755.1, on the reverse strand, counting down.
ATAAAGGAGAACCTTCGTCGTCTTCATAGGTACTGGAAGATTAGATCCTTCAAGTCGTCTGAGTGGTTACCGGGGCCCAAATTTGGGGTGTAAAGAATAGGACCACTATTACCTGTCACGCATGTCGTAAATGGCGACTAAGGAGGTTTGGCTGAAATCGGATGCATGTGTCCTAAACGTGTAGAAGTCTATGCGATTAGGGTCCTACCAAACCAATGTGCAACGTATACACGTTCTTGGCAAAGATCAAACATATCACTAAGTGTGATTAAAATTGGTCGTAAAGAAAGAACGCAAAGAAGAAGAAGAAGATAAATTATTCATATCCTATTTATGGACCTAGTAAAGTAATGTGCTATGTGTCTCTCTGTCTAGTTGATGACTTTCCTGAATGTATAATATTCTTCTCTAGCTATTCTTGTCTGTCCTCTGTATTGTGTTTCAGCTGTGATTTATTTCTTTCAGTTCTTGTTATCATGTGCTCCTCCATGTCGTTGTGGGTCTTCAACGTTTTCGTTTATCCTCTAGTTCCTTCTCAGTACAGTTTTCGTGACAGAGTTAGTCTCAATGAGTATCACATGCCTAATTCATCGCCAACATCTCTTTTGAATGATAGTGCTTGTATTATCTCTTGTTGATACTGTGCAAACAGTTCTTCGTTAGAGATATTATTTTGCCAGAGCATGCGTCTAAGATCTTTAGCAGGCTAGCAGTATGGAAGGTGAGGAAAACCTACTGCCTTTGCAGGTTTTGCTGGGGATCGCAAAGGCTAACGGAGAGCGAACCCAGTAAACGCTGGTTGAAACTGAACACACCACCGAAGGATAAGCACCAGAGCTCCAAATGGTACTGAATGTTGTGAACGTACACCCGTTCTTGGTGTTAGATTTGTATATATATATATATATATATATATATATATATATATATATATATATATATATATATATATATATATATATATATAGCCGTCCATCGCAAGCGATGATGACAACAATCTCAGACGTGTGCTGTTGCACCTCTCTGGTGTGTGGAGGTGACTGTAGAGTCCAATCCTAGAACAGAATCCCCGACCACAGGTGGGGCATACATGATCAAGGTTAGACATGTGCGTGTTGTGTGCTCTGTCTTTTCGCGCTGCTCGTTTTCTCTGTGACTCAACAATACGATGATTCTCAGCTATTCGGGTTCCTCTTTGTTGTTACAGCGCCACATTTGGCGATCTTGCGCAAGGATTCCCAGCACGTATTGTCTATATCGAAGCATTTCAGAGACACTTTAAGAGTGTCTTTAAAGCGTTTTTCTGTCCACCAGCTAAACGTCTGCCCCTTCAAGCTCGCCATACATCAATTGTTTTGGGATGCGTTTATCAGGCATCCGAGCAACGTGACCGACCCATCTCACTTGGACCTTCTGCAACAGGGTGTTGACGCTTGGGATCTTTGCTCTTGTGAAGACTTCGCTGTCTGGAATTTTGTCCTGCCAGTTTATTTTTAGTATTCTGCGTAGACAGCTTGTGTGGAAATGGTTTAATTTTCTTATGTGTCTGCTATACACTGTCCATGTCTCGCTTGCGTACAGCAGCGTGGTTAGCACTATGGCCTGGTAAACTTTCAGCTTTGTGACTATGCTTATCCCCTTCCGTTCCCCCACAGTGACAGCTAACCTTCCGAACGCAGCACTGACTTTGGATATCCTAATGTTGACCTCAGAATCTATATTTGCCGATCTGGATAGGAGGCTGCCAAGATAAGCAAAGTTGTCCGTTGACTGGAGACGCTGGTGTTTAATGTTGATGACTGGATCGTAATACTGTTCTCTAGGGGCGGGCTGGAACATGACCTCTGTTTTTTTTTTGTGTTAATGGTGAGGCCAAACCTATCACAGGCCATTGAGAACTTGTCCATGTAAGTCTGCATTTCTTCCGCAGAGTTGGTAGCGAGGGCGCAGTCATCAGCAAACAACAGGTTTGAGATAGTTGATTCTTTTACTTTGGTGAAGGATTTTAACCTCCGAAGATTGAATAGATTACCGTCTGTCCTGTATCTAATCTTTACCCCATGTTCGTCGCCTTCCCAAAAGACATCCGTGAGCATGGCAGCAAACATCATGCTGAAGAGTGTTGGGGCCAGTACACAGCCCTGTTTGACGCCGTTGGTGACATGGAAGGCTTCCGACAGCTCCCTTCGTCAAGTACACGTGCCATCATGCCCTCGTGAAACTGTTGGACGATCTTAATGAATTTCACTGGGCACCCAAAATTTTTTCCATGATCTTCCATAGACCCTCTCTGTTGACCGTGTCGAAAGCCTTCGTCAGATCGACAAATACCATGTGAAGGTTACGGTGCTGCTCTTGGCATTTTTCCTGTAATTGACGAGCAGCAAATATCATGTCTGCTGTTCCACGACCTGCTCTGAAGCCACATTGGGTCTCATTGTATATATATAAAGACCGGAGGTCTTACAGGACAAAATGAAATACCATTTGAAGTTTCCCGCAGTCTGAAAAATTGGAGCCAGCTTGACTGTTGGTGGTGTAATAATAACTCCATCGCTAGAAGATTTGTATATATATATAAATTTTGGGGGTTCAGTACAACAATATGTATCACAATAGAATGATAAAAACGGCCTAAGAACGATGGCAAGAGAAAGAGAGAGAAGGTGGGGATTAGGGCATATCATGTTCTGTCATTCACCAGCATTCTGATCCGTATACCCTGTTTGACTTAACCAAAATACACAACTATGTCCGGCATCCCTTAAGGACTACCGGTACTTTCTCTTGTAGGGTCTGGGACGTAGAGGTTAGGTGATCGCCTCTCTGGGACGTAGAGGTTAGGTGATCGCCTCTCTGGGACGTAGAGGTTAGGTGATCGCCTCTCTGGGACGTAGAGGTTAGGTGATCGCCTCTCTGGGACGTAGAGGTTAGGTGATCGCCTCTCTGGGACGTAAGGTTAGGTGATCGCCTCTGGACGTAGAGGTTAGTGATCGCCTCTGTTCAAGGAGGATCGGTTCGTCTTCGCGAGCGATCTGGACAATTTCCCAGCGATCCCTGATCTCATTGTAGGATAGATCCGAGTTCCTAGTCCTATCGGAGACGGACGATAAAAGTAGGTCCGTGTTCAAGTTGAGACGTAAAAGAACGAGCACGTAAAGAACGAGACGTAAAGAACGAGCACGTAAAAGAACGAGCACGTAAAAGAACCCTTAACAGTTTTACATCGAGAAGAGCAGGCTGGAAAGCCGCTAAATGTGCAAAATTCATCAGAAAAATTATTTTAAACAATATTCTAAATTACACCGTGGAAACTCGTAGCTGCTACGGAGTTCGTGCACTGTCGCTGAGATCTTCCTGTGTAAGAACGAGATCGGAGCACACATGGTTACTCACAGAAGTGCAATGATGATAGTCCTATCTAGCAATTAATCAATCAAGGAAGGCATTGGTATATCCAATGTTTTAGGTTTCCTAAACTGGGGTCAGCGGACTCCCGAGGGTCAACGAGGTACTCACAGGGGGTCCCTCAAGCGCTTGAAGAAATATTATGATCTTTGACTTCTTCTTCTTCAATGATCCAGCGGCACTTGAGCTTTTGTCCTTCGGCCCAATGCTATGTAGTGGTATCTGCATGTGTTTGTAAGTTGTTCTTTTGTTCCGTATAATGTGTTCCATTTATCTGGCCTGGAGGAAGGAGGGTCTTTCTGATGTCTTCTAGTGCTTGACACTTGAAGAGGTGGTGGTGAACGGTTTCATGATGTGTGCACAGTTGGCACTCTGGAGTGTGTTGTGGTTGAATCCTGTTCAAGTGATTATTAAGTGTTTGTGTTGGTTCGAGTCTAAAAATGGTGCTCTGATCTCTTCTTGTAAGATGGTTGATGTTGTCATTAAGGTTAGGGCTGGCCATATGGCTGTACACCTCTCTTCCTGTGTTTCCCATGGCCCATCTGTTCAGCCAAATTTCTTTATTTGTTGTCATTAGGATTTGCTTTGCTGTATGGAGAGTTGTTGCTGTGATTGGTTGTTATGATCTTTGACATTTGAAACAAAAAATAAATTTTTCAAGCATGTGTAAAAACTGGTAAACTAGCTCCCTGCAAAATCAAGGTTCGGACCAGACCGGAGGTCTGACAGGACAAAATGAAAGACCATTTGAAGTTTTCGCAGTCTGAGAAATTGGAGAAAGATTGACTGTTGGTAGTGTAATAATAACTCCATCGCTAACAGATTTGTATATATTAAACAAATTTGGGGGTTGGTTCAGCAATATGTATTTAAAAGGGCTCCGCTGTAATTCAAAGTTTTAGGAAACTGCTGTTTTAAACAATAAGAACCCAAAATCGTGTTGGAAAAAATAAATAAAATCAAGTAGAAAAATGTGTGGAATATCATCACTGACATAAACATGACATTAGGAAAGCTTACCTTTAATATTCTTGAATCATAGACAAGCAGGATCTTCACTTCAGCTTTACCACCTCGACCAAGCTCAGCCACATTTTCTCAAGAAACGTTATGTTTGTGTTTCACCTGTTACAATCAGGTTCAACCATAGGTCGTTCACCGTGCAAGTATTTCTGTACACACTGTTCAGTCGATATGAAACTTATCATCACATCTTGATAATAGTTACCGAGAAACAGATCAGTGGCATGATACTGTGTTATCAAAGTTCACATCAACCTCATTGTCTTTCATTAGATTTCAAACTTATAACACAGCCAACTCAGCGGCTTGGTTCAAAAGCGCGTTTTCCATCTTCTAGTCAAATAATAATAGTTGATAAAATTGATGTTTCCCGGCTTTTTATTGTCATCATACATCACGTCACAAATGATGTAAATAGATAGGACCAAATTGTTATATATTTGTTCTTTCATTGTTTAGATTTTAATTATTTTTAAATTTTATTTTGGTATTGCTACCCGATGAAGCCTTTTTATTCGATATGCTTATATTTTTTTTTTAAATTATTTTATCTTGTCTTAGTGCAACTGCCCGGTGTACTTTCTTGCGTATTTGGTCTCAATCTACTAAGTCACCGACAATACTAATGCACTTACTCAAATACCAACATGTGAATAACACATCTGATAGAACAGTCATGAAAATCTGATAACTCGAACCGACCAATGAGAGTGGGAATGCCGTTCATGGTCTGCTCCATAGTGTTTCTATTCAATAGTAGAACCGTTTTGTACTATGGACTTTCACGAGTCACACTTAGAACTGCGACGGTTTACTTTAATTTTGGGTATTAGTTGGAGAGACTTTACAACACGAAGGTTTAAAAAGGGGTTTTGAATCCGAAGGTTTGACTTCATTGCACCGGGTTTTACCCCATATGGTTCGGTCCCTATCAGCAGAAATTGCACACCAACTGCCGAGAGTAAACTAAGAGCGAACTCCGTATCTCCGGCAACAATCCTAGTGGTCTCTAGAAAAAAAATATACTTGTGAACAGTACGGCGTGGTATGGATTCGAACCCACGACCTTCGAACAAGGGTTTAACCACTTAGCCACAGAGACTCCCAACAAAGAGGTGATGCTGATTGGATGATTGATTGATTGACTGATTGATTAATATACCATCATCACTGCACTTCGCTGAGTAACCATTTATGTGCCAATCTTTTTTTTACACAAGAAAATCTCAGCGACAGTGCACGAACTTTGTAGCACGGGTCAAAATCCGAATGTAATTTTGAAGATAGTGAACACATGTTGCAGGAGTTTTTATTTCAATCTTTATAATAATTTGTATCTGGGCAGCGGCTTTCTAGTCTGCTCTTCTCAATTTTGAACTGTCAATAGTTTTTTTTTACGTGCTCAAATAGAACACGGGACCTACGTTTTATCGTCCGTCTTCGATAGGAACAGGAACTCGGTTTCACCTACACTTAGATCATGGATCTCTGAAAACGTATCCTGATGCTTTCACGAGGAGCGAACCTGGTACCTTTGGAATGAAAGACGAGTACCTAACCTCTACGCCCCAGATACCCTCTTTGAGGAGAGTAGGTAGACTGCTCGTTTCAAAGGTACTTGGTTCGTTCCCCGCATGGATCAAACGGGGTATTTTTCTAGAGATCATTCATCTCAACATAGCTGGCGAGATCAAATTCCTATTCCTATCGGAAACTGATGATAAAGCATATGTACTCATTCATTCATTGGCCTCTTTGTTTCAGGAGGCAATAGCTCTTGCGTCACGTAGTATGTTCTGCGTTGAATCACAACGTTTCTTGTGGCTGTAATGGCCTATTCTGGAGTAGCACTCCTTGCCACAGTTACTGCAGGTAAAACTGGAGACTGGGACTAATACATAGAATGTTCTCTCTGCCCTTTGTGCTCTCTTTTGCCTCCACATGTGATGTTGTTTTTCTTCTTTTTTTTTAGCCGCCCCTCACTGCCGCTCGCCATGCTTGCCTGTCTTTGGCCAGCCGCTCCCAGTGTTCTTTGTCTATGCCGCATAAAGATAGATCACGTTTGCAGGTGTCAATGAAGCGTAATAATGGGCGTCCATGCTGTCTAGCACCAGATGCGAGATGACCATATAGAATGTTCTTTGGGATTCTATCATCGCTCATATGGCACACGTGTCCCAGCCATCTCATCTTATATGTACTCAACTTATGCAGATAAAGAAGCACTTTGCAGTTTAACAACGAACAAGAGTGGGCTGCAAAGTCAAAGAAGTAGATGGGGAAGAAGGCGGAGAAGAAGAGGACTAGTAGAAGAAGAAAAGTAGAAGAAGAAGAGGAGTAGACGAAGAAAAAAAGAAGAAAGAAAAGAGGAAGAAATAGAAGATGAGGAAAGGAGCAAAAGAAGAAAAGAAGAAAATGGAGGAGGGGAAGAAGAAGATGGAGAACAAAGAGAGGAGGAAGAATAAAAAGAACGGGAAGAAAAAAACAGAAGAGAAAATAAAGAACAAAAAGACTAAGAGAAACAGAAGTAGAGGAGAGAAGAAGAAGAGGAAGAACATGAAGAAAGAAAACAAAAGGAAGGGGGAAGAATAAGAGGATGATAATAAAAAAAAGAGAAGGAGAAGAGAAAGAAGATGGAGAATGAGAAGAAGAGGTAGAATAAGATGAGAAGACGAAGAAGAAAAAGAAGAAGAAAATGATGAAGAAAGAGAAGAAGAAGAACAAAGAGAGACTATTACTATTTTAGCTCTCAGTATGTAGCAGTTTGGAGTGACTTGTTCCGAAACTGGGAAACGAGATTTTTTAGCGGACGTCGACCGACCGTTCTGAGGCGCGCGCATATAGTCAGAAACTTAACGTTGTCCGGGGCATGACCCCAAGGATTTCTAGAGCGAGTGTGTATTAAGATTGGTGTGTGTGGGTTGTCATCGTGTATGTGTGTGTTTAAGATGGAAGATGGAAAAAGGGTGCTGGAGGGCAGGTGGATCTCCTTGTCAATGGCTGGGTACAACATGCTGGTGAAGTACTGGAGTGTTAGTAGGATGGGTTATGGTCCCTTCCCTCTCTGACTCTCGCACATCCTGTCACTCTTACTCAATCACTCACATTTCCTCATCCACTATCTTATTTTTTGTCTCACACTCTCCCACACGTTCTTTCATTCATTCTCTCACTCCCTCTACTCCTCCCTTACTCATTCTTTAATTCCCTCTTCGACTCATTCTCTCAATCACTAACTCATTCTCCCCCTCTAAATTACCCCACCCCCATTTATATATAAATTACTAACTCACCCCCTTCTAAACTACTAACTGAATCTCCCTCCCTACTAAATTATCAACTCACTCTTCCCTTCTAAGTTACCAACTCACTCTCCCTCCCCCCACCCCTTATGGATTACTCAATTACTCCCCCACCCACTTCTAAATTACTAACTTCCCCCTTCAATTCTTAATTACTAGCTCACTTCCCAATCCACTTCTAAATTACTAACTCACGCTCACCATCACTCTCTCAATCCGTCTCTCACTTACTACTCACTCTCTCAATCACTACTCCGTCTCTCACTCACTACTCACTCTCTCAATCACAAACATCCTACTGTGTATATACACGTAATTGTCTGACTAGCCCCTCACGCCCACCTCATCTCTCCATAAAGCTCATGAAAAAAGTAACAACTTTGTATATATTAGTAATATTATTGTAGTATACTCGCCGGTGCTATGGAGTTCGTGCACTGCCGCTGAGATTTTCCTTTGTTAGAAAAAGATCGGAACACACACGTTACTTCTTCTTCTTTGCGTTCGTTCTTTACGACCAATTTTAATCACTCTTTGTGATATGTTTGATATTTGACAAGACGTGTATACGTTGCACATTGGTTTGGCAGGCCCCTAAACGCATAGACTTGTACACGTTTAGGACATGTGCATCCGATTTCAGCCAAACCTCCTTAGTCGCCTCTTACGACATGCGTGGCAGGTAACAGTGGTTCTATTCTTTACACCCCACATTTTGGCCCCGGTAACCATTCGGGCGACACACGTTACTCACCGAAGTTCAATAATGATGGTCATATCAATCAATCAATCAATCAAGCAATCACTTTATAGCACGACTGCATAAATCACTGTGGGCACTGTTTCGGGCGAATATAATCAGGTAGTCAATGTTCGCCTCAGAACATACAACAACACAATGAGATATAACATGTACTCAAAATACAAGAAAGTCACCTCTAGCCACTCTCAGTTTGAATAATATAGCAGATATGTATGAACTGTACTTTCTTTTTAGCAGATATGTATGAATTGTACTTTCTTTTTAGCAGATATGTATGAACTGTACTTTCTTTTTAGCAGATATGTATGAATTGTACTTTCTTTTTAGCAGATATGTATGAATTGTACTTTCTTTTTAGCAGATATGTATGAACTGTACTTTCTTTTTAGCAGATATGTATGAATTGTACTTTCTTTTTAGCAGATATGTATGAATTGTACTTTCTTTTTAGCAGATATGTATGAATTGTACTTTCTTTTCGCCCGTGTGGTGCCTGGGCCCACAAGGGAATCAATGGATAGTAACACTGCGACCTACTAGGCATGTCGTAAGAGGCGACTAATGTAGGACCTAGGGAAGCTACCAAAGTAAATAAAAAGCATCGCCAAAATCGATGTAGGCGCATATCTGACACAACGTACAATCACTCTTAGGCTCAGATTAAATACAAATCACACAGTGTGGTTAATAAGTTATCAATATGAAGCGTTGGAAGAAGAAGAAGTTACTTTCTGTAGAACTGTCCAATGCATGAAGACCTGGGGAAAAGATTGAGGAGGCCTATACTCGTCATATTAGAAAAGAAACTATAAGATGCACAGAATAAAATCTGCTTAGATTACACAGTGTTCATGTCAGAAAGAAATACAGACTCTAGAGCACATCCTGTAATCCTGTCCATCATACATACACCTGCTCTCCCCAGCATCGATACAATCTTGATGCAGTCCCAGACACGATGGGCAGGACATGTGGCTCGAATGTCAGATTGCAGAATACCCAAAAGACTCTTTTATGGTGAGCTGCATAGCGGTAAACGCTCACAGGGTGGTCAGAAAAGCGATTCAAAGATACATTCAAGAACTCGATGAAATCCTTTGGCATAGATGTCAACAACTGGAAGAATGTTGCTCAATACAGATTAGCCTGGCGCACACTTCTTCGACACGGTTCCTCGGCCTGCGAGGCAGGTAGAACAGCACGGATGGAAAAAAACGTCAAAATAGAAAGGTAGTAAAACTTCCCACAAGTGCAAGTATACCTTGCCCACACTGTACAAGAACATTTCAAGCCCGTATCGGGCTCACTAGTCATCTACGTACACACAGACAAACATAACGCAACTACATTCCCTTGAATGTGAAAATTGTGTGGTCATCATCACCCGTGATGGACGAGCATCACCACATACACCAACGAAACATGGCCTCGTGAACGAAGCTTACAAGCAAGCTATGGGAGACTCGAGGATCTTCAACTGACATGTAGCTTCATAGAGGCAGTCCATCTCATGGTTTAGACGAGCATATAAAACCGAACGCAAAGAAGAAGAAGCAGAAGGAAAGAAACTGAATGTTGGAATTTGGAGCTGAAATTTAAAAAAAAAAACAGAAAACAGACACATCATCAAATAACTTGTGCTGAGCAGAGCTTTGCTACCCTAACATTTCTTAGGAATTTCTCTCTCTCTCACCCTCTCTGTCTCTCTCTCACCCTCTCTCTCTCTCTCTCTCACACATAATCTCTGTCTCTCTCTCTCTCTCTCTCACACCCTCTCTGTCTCTCTCTCTCACCCTCTCTCTCTCTCTCACATAATCTCTGTCTCTTCTCTCTCACCCTTTCTGTCTCTCTCATATACCAGATGGCCCGCCTCTGCAGTCGCCATGATCAAATCTCGAATCCATTTTCTCCGTAGTCTTCCTCTTCTGCTCTTTACATGGATACTCCTTCTATGATGGTCTGCTCCAACTTTTATGTCTTTTTTTATATGTCCAAAATTACCCGAGTGGTGACCGGGGCTAAAATTTGGGGTGTAAAGAATAGAGCCACTGTTACCTGCCAAGCATGTCGTAAGAGGCGACTAAGGAGGTTTGTCTAAAATCGGATGCACGTGTCCACTAGGGAATGCTAACCCGAAACAAATGCTTGCAGAAAACAGATGCACCAGACCGTAAGGCGCATATCATGGTGCAACGACCCCTCACAATGACGAATGGGATAACGGATTCTACGGTCGCCAACCTGCATCTGAGATTTAGCCCCGCAGTAAGAATGTCAGACCTACCATCACGAGGAGGGGGCAAAACTTACTGCAGGAAGAGGTTGGCACAAACGGGGAAGCAGAAATCATGGGAATTATATCCTACATAACTGCTCCCAGTATGCAAACTTGAGAAGAAAGAGGTGGCCCACTTACACTAGCGTCCAAGACAAACTGTATGGCGTGGCTGATAATCTGAGGCAGACGGCTGTCTTTATTAGAGAATTCGAAATCCCAATCTAGTGAGAACGCAGAAGAAGAAGAAGATATGTCTAAAATACTTTAACTTTCTCATTCTTATTTCTAGTATCGGCCAATTTTCGTTGATTTTGAATTCTTTCTGTATAGATCTATTTATTCTCTTCTCTGTCTATGATATACAGAGCACTCTTCTGTAGCACACTTTTAGTCAAAAACACATATATGCTTTTCCACTGCCTTGTTAGATGTTTATGCCTCACACTCATATATTGTCATTCTTAGATATGCATGATCTTAGTATTCTAATCGTTGTTTTCTTATCAATTACATTTCATACTGTTTTTTAGTTGTTTAATTTTTTGTAAATCTATGTTTGTTCTTCTTTTAGTTTCCTTCATCCCTTTTCCATCTGTTGTTAGCAGTGAACCAAGATATTCAAAACTGTTCACATTTCCATCTGTTGTTAGCAGTGAACCAAGATATTCAAAACTGTTCACATTTCCATCTGTTGTTAGCAGTGAACCAAGATATTCAAAACTGTTACATTTCTATCTTGTTAGCAGAACAAGATATTCAAAATGTTCATTTCCATCTTTGTTAGCAGTGAACCAAGATATTCAAAACTGTTCACATTTCCATCTGTTGTTAGCAGTGAACCAAGATATTCAAAACTGTTCACATTTCCATCTGTTGTTAGCAGTGAACCAAGATATTCAAATGCACATTTCAATCTCTGTTGAGTGAACCAAGATATTCAAACTGTTACATTTTTAATTTCTCTCTGTTGATAAAAAAAAATATTCTCTGTCATGCTTGTTTTTCCATTGCCATTATTTTTTATTTTTGAAAATTGAGATATAGATTTTGTTTTTCGCTTTTCTCTTGCACTTTCATTATTAATTTCTCAATCCCTTTAAGCGATGCTGGCAGAAACTTTGTAAACTTAGTTCTGGTATCTTTCTTCCTCCGATTATAAAAGGATCGTGATGTTATTTTCCCCCATACTATGTTATATTCATCATGCTATTTTCAGCATATAAGCTAAACAACATGGCGCCAGAATTGGAACATTAAGTTACATAGTACTTATTATCTTGCATAGTAACTGCAAGTAATTTCTCCATTCCACTCTGTCCTGGGCACCTCTTTCAATTTCTTACGTGGAATTGAGTCAGATAGTCCTTGCCTCGCTCAGCAAAGTTCGTTTCAGGGTCTCCCTAGGGCGTTCTATCTTTCTTGAACCCTGTACCTTCCCCTGCAATGTCTGATTTGGTATTCTTTGATCATGTCTTCTCTCTTGCCTGCGTGGTGCCGGGGACCGCAAGGGAAGCAAAGAATAGTACCACTGCAACCTGCAATGCATGTCGTAAGAGGCGACTGATGTAGGCCCTAGGGTTGATACCCTAGTAAATAAAATGCAGTGCAGAAATCGGATGTGCTGGCCTACTTGTAGGCGCATAACAGGCACAACGTACAACCGCCCTTAGGCTCAGATCATATACAAATCACACAGAGTGTTTAACAAGTGGTCGATATGGAGCGTTCGAAGAAGATCATTTCTTCTCAAGGTATGCCCAGCATATCTCCATCTTCTCCTTCTTATAAAAGTTGTAACTAGTGGTTGACTAGACATTTCTTCTCAAGGTATGCCCAGCATATCTCCATCTTCTCCTTCTTATAAAAGTTGTAACTAGTGATTGACTAGACATTTCTTCTCAAGGTATGCCCAGCATATCTCCATCTTCTCCTTCTTATAAAAGTTGTAACTAGTGGTTGACCAGACATTTCTTCTCAAGGTATGCCCAACATATCTCCATCTTCTCCTTCTTATAAAAGTTGTAACTAGTGGTTGACCAGACATTTCTCTGATTTCATCACTTCTGGATTCGTCATGTTTTATGGAACAAAAAAAAACCATTGGCAGTTCAAAGTAAGTGAGAGTCTTCTCTTCTTCTTGGAACGCTCCATATCGACTACTTGTTAACCACTCTTTGTGATTTGTATGTGATCTGAATCTAAGAGCGATTGTATGTTGTGCCAGTTATGCGCTTATAAGGATGCCAGCTCATCTGATATTTGTGGGATGCTTTTTATTTACTAGGGTAGCTTCCCTAAGTACCTACCTCAGTTGCCTCTTACGACATTCCTTGTCGTCCGAGTGGTTACCGGGGCCCAAATTTGGGGTGAAATAAAAAAATTGAAACACTGTTACCTGCCACGCATGTCGTAAGAGGCGACTATGGAGGTTCGGCTGAAATTAGATGCGCGTGTCCTAAATGTGTAGAAGTCTATGCGTTTATGGGCCTACCAAACCAATGTGCAACGTATACACGTTCTTGGCAAAGATCAAACATATCACAAAGAGTGATTAAAATTGGTTGTAAAGAAAGAACGCAAAGAAGAGGAAGAAGATAGCGGGCGAACACAAGAAGAAAAATAATCCTCACCAACATCATCATCAAAACGACCATCGTTTTTTAAACAATATTATCAACATCAACACCATCATCATAATAAACCTCATCAGTATGATAATATATTCTCTGCAGCAACCTGTACCCTTCACCTCCCACTAACATCCTTATCATCCTCATCAGCAGCATCACCACTAAACTACTTTTTTTGACTATTCACAATCACCACGCCCGCCGACTTGTACAAAGAAATATAATTCACTTTCAAAATTGGGACAAGCGTGGCCAAGAGCTTGCATGCCTGCCTATCGTGTGATCTGATTCGTGGTCAATGCTTTCCTGTATGACTCACTATGACGGGGTGAAAAAAAGTTGAGCTGTTGTCGTGCTCACAATGTTAATAGAAGTTTTTTTTCATATAATGTTGCGAGAAGGTTTGCCAGCTGCCTAGGAAACCGTCGTTAAGAACATCTGCTCTGGAATGCTTTAAATGGATCAACTATTCTGGTAGTGCCATTGTTATCTTAATATTTTGTAAGAATCGGTGACAATGAACAGATTGTGAATACTGACACAATTTCAGCAAAGAGCAAGAGAATGACAAAAAATGAAATTTGTGTACAGTTCAACATTGCGTCTTGGATTTTAAAAAAACAATTATGGGTTTGGAGTACGTTTTACACCTTAGGAAAGGAATTGGTCCTCATATCTCCTGCACACTCAGACTAGAAATGTGAAGTGAAGTGACTTAATAACGTAAGGTCTAAAAAGGCTACGAGAAATACATGGATTTTTTTTCCGCTTTTCTCTTGCACTTCAATTAGTAATTTCTCAACCCCTTTAAGCGATGTTAACAGAGACTCTTTACACTTAGTTCAGGTATTTTTCTTCCTCCGATTATAAAAGGATAATATTGTTCTTTTCGCCTATTTTCTGTAACATTCCTCATGATATGTTCTGCATATATGTTAAACAGACAAGGCGATAGAATGGGAACCTTCTCTGACTCTCTGCCTTATGTCAAACCAGTCTGAGGTATCATCGTATGTCCTTACAGTCGCCGACAACTAATAAATTGCATATTAGAGAACATTAGAGAACATTACCAACATAGGAGAAGCCAGATATTAACCTGGTATAAATGGAATAATATTAATCAAGCATCACAGATCGACTTTATACTAGCAAAAAAAGAATGAAAGATGGAGAATACAAAACGCTAGAGCCATCCCAAATGCAATATTAGACTCTGATCATAGACCAGTGGTACTATTTCTACAAAAACCAATTAGAAAACAAGACAGGAGTACAACTCAACAAATTGAAATAATAGATATTGAAAAGTTAAATAATAATGAAATTAGGAATCAAATTGAAGGAGCAGTTACGTCAGCCTTTAACACCCTAGAAGGAGTAAGCAACATAACAAAAGAATGGCAAACCTTCAAAACAAATATCATGGAAATAGTGAAAGAAAATTGTGGACTTAAAAAGTTAAATAAGCACAGAAAACACACAACATGGTGGAATGCAGCAGTTAAAAGGTCTATACAAGAAAAGAAAAGTGTTTTCACAGGTGGCAAAAGTCAAAATTAGATGAAGACTACACCAAATACAGAACAGCAAGAATGTATAGTAAAAATAAAGTAAAGTCATCAAAATCAGAATCTTGGGCAAAATATGGAGAACATTTAGCTGAACTATGCACTAAGGCACCAAGAAAATTTTACAGAAGCATTAAGGCAATGAGGCTAAGAGAAGAACAATTCAATCCAGTCACCATTATAAATAACAAGTCTAAGAAACCTCTTACCAACAGCAAAGATATTAAAGACAGATGGAAAGAATATTTTACGGAACTGTTAAACTGCGAAACACAAGGTACAGAAACATTTCAATTGAAACATGGAAAATACCAACAATTGAATATCTTAGAATCCGAAGTTGAAATGGCACTAAATCAAAGCAAAAGAAGGAAGGCAGCAGGGATAGATGGTATAACAACAGAAATGTTACTTGCGTGTAAGACAACAGCAATAACATGGCTGACCAGAATTTTAACATAGCCTGGGAGGCACAAGAGGTTCCAGATGACTGGCAGAGAGCTATTATAGTCCCAATATGGAAGAACAAAGGAGACAAAAGAGAATGTGAAACATACAGGGTATCTCTCTTTTGAGCCATATAGGAAAAATGTTTGCAAAAATATTGGAGCGAAGAGCAAGACATATATTAGAGCCCCAGTTAAGCAATAGCCAGTTTGGGTTTAGGAGGGTAAGAGCTGCACAGACGCAATATTTACACTAAGACAGATCTGCGAACAAACAATTGAATACAATCAAAGTAAACAGCTTATATTTATAGACCAAGAAAAGGCATTTGATAGAGTAAACAGGTGCAAACTATGGAAGATCCTTGAAGAATATGGCGTCCAAGGACAACTATTAGGTAACATCATGGCCTTATATCAAGATAGCCAGAGTACAGTAAGAACAACAGAAGGAATGACCGACTGGTTCTCCATTACATCAGGTGTCAGACAAGGTTGTGTCCTTTCACCACTACTCTTTATTGCATATATGGATAAAATAACTCAAGAGTCAAATTCAGATAATGATGAAATAAATGAACTACTTTTTGCAGATGATCAGTGCCTGATACATCAAAATGAACAAGATCTACAACATCATATTGACACTTTGAACAATAATTGTGTGAAACATGACATGAAAATCAACAACACTAAAACAGAAATAATGAATATGGGAAGAAAACATAATAATCTAGACATCCATGTCAATGCACTAAAATAAACCAAGTGAAAGAATTCAAATACTTAGGAAGCATATTCACAGAAGACGGAAAACTAGATAGAGAGATAGAGGCTAGAGTACAAAAGCAAATGCTGTAACCTACCAGCTAGCCCCATTGTTAAGGCACCCAAAAATTTCACAGGCAGCTAAGAAACAAATGATCAACAGCATTTTTATACCTACTTTGTGTTACCAGAGCCAAACATGGACATTGAGCAAAGCGCAGTCACAAAAATAACTACATGTGAAATGCGTTGCCTGAGAAAAGTTACCAACAACACAAGAAAAGACAGAATCACCAACATCAGCATAAGAAGAAAGTTGGCACAAACCGTGCTTGAATTATATAGATAAACAAAGAATGAAGTGGTTTGGCCACTTAATAAGAATGCATCCAAACTCCACAGTATACAGAGTCTTCTACAACAGAACATCGGGAAAGAAGGCAAGAGGAAGACCACGGAAAAGATGGTTAGATGGCGTGGCAGCATCCTGTGAAAGAGCAAAGATAACAATCACACAAGCCACCAGAACAGCGCAAGACAAAAACAGAAAACCACGACACTGGGCAACAACCCGGTAGCAGTGTGACGACAAAAGAAGAAAGAAGAAGAGAACATTAGAGAATATTAGAGAACATTAGAGAACATTAGAAATGTCGCTGAAGTCACACCATGTATCCAACATATAAAATGTTGGTTCGGTTACCTAACGAGGAAACGAGAACTACAACCATTTCCATATATATATTTAAGTTATCGAACGTTTGTGGTCGTGGTGATTGTGCAGCTGATGATGTTGATAGTGGTGATCGCCCGAGTGGTTACCGGGGCTCAAATTTGGGGTGTAAAGAATAGAACCACTGTTACTGCCACGCATGTCGTAAGAGGCGACTAAGGAGGTTTGGCTGAAATCGGATGCATGTGTCCTAAGTGTGTAGAAGTCTATGTGTTTAGGGGCCTACCAAACTAATGTGCAACGTATACACTTTCTTGGCAAAGATCAAACATATCACAGAGTGATTAAGATTGGTAGTAAAGAACGAACGCAAAGAAGAAGAAGAAGAAGATAGTGGTGATGTTGCGGTGCTAATGTTGACGATGTTGGCGATGATGATTTTCGTGTTAGTGATGTTGGTGTTGAGAATGATGGTCTTGGGAATGATGTTGTTTGGGATGATGATGTTGGGATGATGGTGTTGGGGATGATGGTGTTGGGGATTATAGTCTTGGGAATGATGGTGTTGGGGACGGTGGTGTTGGGAATGATGGTGTTGGGGACGGTGGTGTTGGGAATGATGGTGTTGGGGATGATGGTCTTGGGGATGATGGTGTTGGGGATGATGGTGTTGGGAATGATGGTGTTGGGAATGATGGTGTTGGGAATGATGGTGTTGGGAATGATGGTGTTGGGAATGATGGTGTTGGGGATGATGGTCTTGGGGATGATGGTGTTGGGGATGATGGTGGTGCTGGCAATTATGGGGTTGTTGGTGATGATAGATTGGCAATGACGGTGATATTGATAATAATGATGATAACGACAACGAACATCATGATGATGCTGACGATAATGGTGAAGTTAATTATCACAAAATCCTCCGTCCTATGTTTAAATAGTAGATATATACACAATTACTTTACAACTTCTCCTAGCCGCCATTTTTCAACAACCGTAACATCCGTCTGCAACAGTGTTTACAGCATACTAAACACAACTCACGCTAACCCTTGCCAGGTCAATGAACTCGATCGTAGTACTCACTTCGTGCCACGCCGTAGCGATGTGCGTTTCATGTATTTTCAAGCATTTGTAAATATTCGCTAATTTTGTATCAAATATTCGTTACTGAGTACTCGCTAGTTAGCAATCTGACTAATTTAGTTAGCAAACCGACTAATGTAAAGGTGTTGAATGAGGTCAAGACACACAGAAAGCTTATCATTAATATAAGAAAGAGGCAGTCATCATTTTTCGGGGATGTGATGAGAAAGGGAGATTTAGACACTCCAAATCTAATATTGGGCCGCATAACCCACGGGAAACCCTGACCTAGTTTGAGTTGGGGGCTGGATATTATATATGTTTGATAGAATACTACAAGCTTTTTGGCAATTTTACTCAATTCTATGAGTCTATGGTTATTTATTGATGAAAAATATTAATAATACTGATATTCCTTATTGTTAAACTTAATTTATAACATTATACAGGGTGTTCAACATAAAAGTAGCCCAATTTACAGGCTTTATTAGTCAATTGGGCTACTTTTATCTTGAACACCCTGTATAACTTAATTTAGCATGTTGTGTTGATTTCTAAATGAATTCGTCTTTATACTACAATACTGGAATGCGAGGTCGCGTGACGGTTTGGGGGAATCTTATTTTCTAGAATTTTTACCAGAGTCCGCTGGCCGTATGAGTTTATAGTCGGCTGTGGTTTAGAACACATTGTAAAGTCGTGGGGAGACGAGATAGAGGAATACAGGGAGATAACATTTTGTATAGCTTGACTTCATTGTACGGTATAGCGTCAACATCTGAGATGATAGAAAACACCAGAGACAGAGATTTGTGGAGATACATGATCGCCTACGCCAGCCGGCACGGTACCTGATGATGACGATGAGATGATGGTGTTAGAAATGATGGTATTGGGTATGATGGTGTTGGGTATGATGGTGTTGGGAATGATGGTGTTGGGTATGATGGTGTTGGGAATGATGGTGTTGTAAATGATGGTGTTGGGAATGATGGTGTTGGGTATGATGGTATTGGGAATGATGGTGTTGGGAATGATGGTGTTGGGTATGATGGTGTTGGGAATGATGGTGTTGGGAATGATGGTGTTGGGTATGATGGTGTTGGGAATGATGGTGTTGGGGATGATGGTGTTGGGTATGATGGTGTTGGGAATGATGGTGTTGGGAATGATGGTGTTGGGTATGATGGTGTGGGAATGATGGTTGTTGGAAATGATGGTGTTGGGAATGGTGGTGTTGGGAATGATGGTGTTGGAAATGATACATGATCTCCTACGCCAGCCGGCACGGTACCTGATGATGACGATGAGGTTAGCAATCGTTACTTGTTAGAGTCAAAAATAGCGTCTGCAGGCTAATATACAATTTAATTGTATTTTTCTGCGTTCTCCATAGATTTGATTCCTGATTCTTAAATAATAATGACACCCGTGTGGTACCGGGGCCCGTAAGGAAAGCAAAGAATAGTACCACTGCAACCTACAAGGCATGTCGTAAGATGCGACTGATGTAGGACCTAGGGAAGCTACCTAGTAAATAAAAAGCTTTGCAGAAATCGGATGTGCTGGCCTACTTGTAGGCGCATAACTGGCACAATGTGCAATCGCTCTTAGGCTCAGATCACATACAAATCACACAGAGTGGTTAATAAGTAGTCGATATGGAGCCATCAAAGAAGAAGAAGAAAACATAATAATTACGTAAATAAGATTGATTGATTGATTGATTGATTGATTCGCCCAAGTGGTTACCGGGGCCCAAATTTGGGGTGTAAAGAATAGAACCACTGTTACCTGCCACGCATGTCGTAAGAGGCGACTAAGGAGGTTTGGCTGAAATCGGATGCACATGTCCCAAACGTATAGAAGTCTATGTGTTTAGGGGTCTACCAAACCAATGTGCAACGTATACACATTCTTGGCCAAGATCAAACATATCACAAAGAGTGATTAAAATTGGTTGTAAAGAACGAACGCGAAGAAGAAGAAGATTGATTGATTGATAGGAACATCATGATTGTACTTCAATGAATAATCATGTGTGTTCCAATTTCTCTCTTACATAGAAAAATCTCAGCGACAGTGCACAAACTCCGTAGCATTGGCGAAGGTTCCCGATTTAATTTAGAAAGTAGTGAAAATATTTTGTAGGAATTTTAATTTTAATTTTTCTAATGATTGTTTGCCCTAGCAGCGGCTTTCCAGCCTGCTCTTCTCGATTTTGAACAGCCAAGGGTTCATTTACGTGCTCAACTTGAACACGGGAACCTACGTTTTATCGTCCGTCTCCGATAGGAATAGGATCTCGATCTTACCTATACTGAGAGCAGAGATCTCTGGAAAAATATCCAGATGGCTCCATTAGGGAACGAAGCTGGTACCTTTAACATGAGAGACGAGCACATAAACTCTATGCCACAAAATAATAGATATTCGAGTAACGAATCATTACTATTCGCACAACACTACCGCGCAAACAAAGTAACCAGATCTATAATGACGCTACATTTTTGAGAGGTTCCTGTACACCGTAACTACTCCAGTGTATAAACATCCCCCATGTTTAATAGAGAGAGAGCTGTGATACAAGGGAATTACGTCTCATTGCGACTCAGCTCTTTCACTCCGTAATTTGTTTTTAGCTCCGGATGAGTTTAAATTACAATATGCGCTGAGTTATCCAGTTTACTAGTGGCGTAGAGGTTAGATCCCTGTTTCCCAACGTGGGCCACGCCCCACATGGGGCATTTTCATCGTTAAGGGGGCAATGGACTCGTTCAGAGTTTAACTAATGTTCATGATGTTGCAAAACCGATATATCAGCTTTTGGACATCTGTTGACAAAAAATGAATAATTTTTTAAAAGGAATTAGGGGGATACAAATTTTTGAAAAGCTTTGGTGGGGCATGGCACAAAAAAGGTTGGGAAACACTGGGTTAGATGCTCGGCTCTCGCTCCAAAGGTTCGCTCCCTCGTGGAACCATCGGATTATTATTACAGAGATCCCTGATCTCAGTGTAGATGAGTTCCTAGTCCTATCGGAGATTGACGATAAAACGTAGATCCTGTATTCAAATTGAGCACATATCAGTACCCTTGGTCGCCCGAGTGGTTACCGGAGCTCATATTTGGGGTGTAAAGAATAGAACCACTGTTACCCGCCACGCATGTCGTAAGAGGCGACTAAAGAGGTTTGGCTGAAATCGGATGCACGTGTCCTAAACGTGTAGAACTCTATGAGTTTAGGGGTCTACCAAAACAATGTGCAACATATACACGTTACTGGCAAAGATCAAACATATCACAAAGAGTGATTAAAATTGGTCGTAAAGAACGAACGCAAAAAAGAAGAAGCAGAAGTAGTACCATTGGTAGTTCAAAATCGAGAAGAGCAAGCTGGAAAGCCGTTGCCTGAACAAAATTCATTATAAGAAGGATTAAAAATACAATTCCTACCAAATATTTTCTACATCTTAAAATTGTCATCAGGGACTCTCGTCAGTCCCACGGAGCTCGTGCACTGTAGCTGAGATCTTCCTGTGTAAGAAAGAGATCGAAGCACACATGGTTAGTTACCGAAGTGTAATGATGATTGTCTTATTATTCAATCAATCAAACTCCATAACTATTTTTACCTCTAGACAATTGTATCATCATCATTGGCCTCTTTGCCTCAGCAGACAATAGGTCTTGCGTCACGTATATTGCAATGTATACTGAGTTAAAGAGAAAAATGAGATATTTTGGGCATATAAAAAGACATAAAGGGCTGGAGAAGACCATCATGGGAGGAGGCATACCGGCAAAGAGAAGAAGAGGAAGACCACGGAGAAGATGGATTCAGGATGTAACTGATGGTTTGAACATGACGACTGCAGAGGCGGGACATCTGGCCTATGAGAGAGAGAAATTTTGAAGGACTGTTGGGGTGGAAAAGGTCTGCTTAGGACAAGCTATTTGGTGATAATGCTGAGTTATCCAGTTTACTAGATTTGAGTCATGTTAAAAATATCCCAAGCCAGTATATCAGCTCAGAAGGCAGAAAGAGTTAATTTGTAATAATGAGACAGACAAAGGAGCTTTGACTTATAACTAAACTTGACGTGGTCTCCAGGCGGTAACAGTAGTAAAACCATTTTTCTTGGATTATGAATGTCGTTCGCTCGAATCCGGACAGTGATGTTCAGTTCCCATGAGCATTGTTTTCAGAGATCTCAAGGATTGTTGCAGGAGCTACGGAGATCTGCTACGGAGATCCACATTCTCTGCGGTCTTCCTCTTATTCTCTTTGCCGGTATGCCTCCTCTCCATTGCTGTTGGATTATTATATAATCGATTTGGTTTTTGGTCGTCCCGTCTGGTGACGTCCAGGTATATAACCTTCTAGAATGTTATTGAAACAGTGTGTGAGCTATCACCAGATCATTTTCGGCACAAAAATCATTTTCGGCTGGTATCTACTGGAGAATAATTTGGTTGTGTTCTGAGAGCTTGTTTAGTTGTAGTGTCAGCTCTCTCTCTCTCTGCCCGAGTGGTTACCGGGGCCCACATTTGGGGTGTAAAGAATAGAACCACTGTTACCTGCCACGCATGTCGTAAGAGGCGTCTAAGGAGGTTTGGCTGAAATCGGATGCATGTGTCCTAAACGTGTAGAAGTCTTATGCGTTTAGGGGCCTACCAAACCAATGTGCAACGTGTACACGTTCTTGGCAAAGATCAAACATATCACAAAGAGTGATTAAAATTGGTCGTAAAGAACGAACGCAAAGAAGAATAAGAAGAAGAAGCTCTCTCTCTCCATATTGTCTTGTGGTTCCCTTTGTGTGGCCTGCAGGACTGGCATACAGTCGCAAAGGAAGACAAGTTTCTTGTTTTGTATGTTTCTTTGTTGCAGTATTTTCGTGGCAAGCAGTGAAGTCAATTCTGGCATTTGAGCCTTATTGTTGCTTTTGATCAAGTATACATGCTACTAAAGTAACAATAGCGTATGTGTACATGCGACTAAAGTAGCAATAGTGTATGTGTACATGCGACTAAAGTAACAATAGTGTATGTGTACATGCTACTAAAGTAACAATAGTGTACGTGTACATGCGACTAAAGTAACAATAGTGTATGTGTACATGCGACTAAAGTAACAATAGTGTATGTGTACATGCGACTAAAGTAACAATAGTGTATGTGTATATGCTACTAAAGTAACAATAGTGTATGTGTACATGCTACTAAAGTAACAATAGTGTATGTGTACATGCGACTAAAGTAACAATAGTGTATGTGTACATGCTACTAAAGTAACAATAGTGTATGTGTACATGCTACTAAAGTAACAATAGTGTATGTGTACATGCGACTAAAGTAACAATATTGTATGTGTACATGCGACTAAAGTAACAATAGTGTATGTGTACATGCTACTAAAGTAACAATAGTGTATGTGTACATGCGACTAAAGTAACAATATTGTATGTGTACATGCTACTAAAGTAACAATATTGTATGTGTACATGCTACCAAAGTAACAATAGTGTATGTGTACATGCTACTAAAGTAACAATAGTGTATGTGTACATGCTACTAAAGTAACAATAGTGTATGTGTACATGCTACTAAAGTAACAATAGTGTATGTGTACATGCGACTAAAGTAACAATATTGTATGTGTACATGCGACTAAAGTAGCAATAGTGTATGTGTACATGCTACTAAAGTAACAATAGTGTATGTGTACATGCTACTAAAGTAACAATATTGTATGTGTACATGCGACTAAAGTAACAATATTGTATGTGTACATGCTACTAAAGTAACAATATTGTATGTGTACATGCGACTAAAGTAACAATATTGTATGTGTACATGCGACTAAAGTAACAATATTGTATGTGTACATGCTACTAACGACGGGGGTCTCTGTGGCTACGTGGTTAAGCCTTTGCGTTGCGTCCCGAAGGTCATGGGTTCGAATCCAGACATTTCGCTCTGTTCACGAGTGCATTTTTCCCAGAGACCCCCTAGGATTGTTGGAGGAGCTACATAGTTTGTTCTTTATGCAATACTCTCGGCAGGTGTCGTGCCATTTCCGCGGAGAGGGACCGAGCCATATTGGGTAAAACCCGGTGCAATGAAGTCAATCCTTCGACTGTGTAACCTTTACACTACTTTAAGAAACAATAATACATGTGTATGGGCTGCTAAAATAAACATGAATTTCAGTGTACGTACTACTAACAAAACTACTTCTTATTCCAACGTCCCATATCGACCACTTGTTAATAACTCTGTGTGATTTATATGTGATCTGAGCCTACGAGCGATTGTCCGTTGTGTCAATTATGCGCCTACAAGTAGGCCAACACATCCGATTTCTGCGCTGCTTTTTATTTAACTAGGTAGCTCCCTAGGTTCTACATCAGTTGCCTCTTACAACATACCCTGTAGGTTGCAGTGGTACTATTCTTTGCTTCCTTTGCGGGCCTAGGCACCACATGAGCGACTAACAAAACAGTAGTTTATATGCACCGACAACTAACACATACAAGCTATGTGTTTGTGTTTTTATTGATAATCAAAGTGTTTCTATTGTTGTAATTTTTCTACATTCTCTTACGTTCATCTTCCACAATTCCCACTCCTTTTCTTAAATATTTTACTTTCATTCCAACTCCTTCTGTCTCTAGCTACCATTCTCTTTCTTTATCCAAAACCGAGTAGTCTTGCCCCGCATTTATCAAACCCCCCATCTCTTTCATTAAGCTTCATTGTCAAATTGGAACTCTTCGTAATCATTATTCAAAGCATTGTTAGACTTTCTGTTAGTGTCCTCCTAAGGTCATCATTTTACCTTGACCCGGAAGCCGATCTTTGACACTGCTTATTGTTTGGATGTTATAACCAAACATGCAAATGACGAGGAAAAATATCAGTTCTTTATTTGGGTATGGCGAAGGGTTTAGACCTTGTTATCACTTGGACGGTCATTCTGATGTCTTTCTTTATTTACTAGAGGACCTATAGAAATGTTCTTCATTGAGGCCTTCATAGTGAGCTCGATCACAAACCCAAGCGTGCCTGGTTCAAAACCCATGGTGGGCAAGTTTGGAAGCAATTTCCGTGGGATTTTTACAAAAGGAAAAATAGACCTCACCGTTCAGAAAGAATATGCAAACTACTGAACGTATAAGTGCTGCCTAGAAAATCAAAGACTCGTTTACTTTGGTGGTTTTCTACGTCCTGTAAAGTATATGCCACGATTTTCATTCAGTACTTCTTCTTCTGCTTTGCGTTCGTTCTTTACGACCAATTTTAATCACTCTTTGTGATATGTTTGATCTTTACCAAAAACGTGTATGTTACACATTGGTTTGGTAGGCCCCTAAATGCATAGACTTCTACATGTTTAGGACACATGCATCCGATTTCAGTCAAAATTCAGTACTTCAGAGTTGGTTATCTTTGTGTGATTGTGTACATTACTCAGTAATACAAAGAAATCATTTTTTAAACGCTTCATGAACATTGGAGATTGCTGCTTGTCTTCGCAAACTTCCACAAAACTTCTCTACTTTAATGTATGTATTCTTAATGCCATATATTCTAGCGAATTTCAACTTTTGATATGAATATTTGGTGTTTCTTTCCAATGTGCACCATAGGCACACCAGCCATCAGTATTTTTTATATAAATATTCAACAAAGCAGAAGACTAACTTCAAATGTTAAATTATTATGTTTTCTTTGATATATTTACATGTTCTTCATATGGTCTCCGATAACATATGGCCGGCGGGTTCAGGTAAAAATTAAAGGAAATTAGACCATAACCGTCGCATGACCTCACATTCCAGTATTGTTACATAAAGCCGAATTCATTTTAAAAACGACACACCATGCTCAATCAATGTTATATTGTGTTACAAGTTAAGTTTAACATTAAGGAACATCAGTATTATTAACATTTTTCATCAATAAATAACTATAGACTCATAGAATTGTATAAAATTGGAGAAAACTTTACAGTGTTCTATCCAATACTTATAAAAACCAGACCCCATTGAACAGGAATTTTGGTTTTCTGAGCTAGTCGTACTTATGTTGCGGGGACCACGGTTCTTCCTTTCTATAGTTCCGCTCTCATCATGATTTTCGAATAATTAAATATTCTAGCCAAAGCGGAACACCATACTCTATTAGTATTACTGGTACTATTCGACTCATAACATCACTTTTTTTTTTATGTTAAGCTCTCCATTTTTTTACTTTGTAATGAGCCTTCTAGGAATGTAAGCACAAGCTTGTTCTGTATACTTCACAAAAATGAACCACTCATAAAGGTTATATATAGTTGTTTCCTTGTTCTAATGTAATTTGTAAATAAATGTGTGTTTTATTTCTTGTATGGTAACAGTTCCAACATGAAACAAAATTAAGGTCGGCTTTCGTTTTTATTATCTTTGGAGCTCTCATCATAGAATATGGTGGATATAAATCCGTATACGAGATAAAGCGAAGCGGCAACAAAGCAAGTCAAATATCCGGTCAAATGACACCTATACCCAATTCTTCTTCTTCTTTGCGTTGGTTCTATACAATCAATTTTAATCACTCTTTGTGATATGTTTGATCTTTGCCAAGAACGTGTATGTGTTGCACATTGGTTTGGTAGACCCCTAAACACATAGACTTCTACACGTTTAGAACACGTGTATCCCATTTCAGCCAAATCTACGTAGTCGACTCTTACGACATGCGTGGCAGGTAACTGTGGTTCTATTCTTTACACCCCAAATTTGGGCCCCGGTAACCACTCGGTCGATTTCAATATACTAAATTCAATACCAAAGGTCACCCACGCAAACAATGAGCTCAAGAAATATGAAAGACTGTATAAAACACTATACACGAGGGGCACTTGAGGACACTGCCAGAACTCTTCGCTTACCCTGAACGTTGATAGGAACAATAGAAATATTTGAAAGATACACATTTAATTTGTTTTAATCTATTATTTTGGCGGAAACATATCAGACCCAGAAGTCTACTGGAGTCTTTTATCAATCACTCAGTCCCTTCACCGTGGTTGGAGTGTTTGTATGCCGGTAGGACCCTTCAGGCTATGTCGGCTGGAGTCTAACTCTGGCAGGTCTAACCAAGCCGAACAGACTGAAGGTGAAAGGCCAGACCAAAGGGCGGGTAACAGGATGGGGCCTTCGCCCGAGTGGTTACTGGGGCCTAAATTTGGGGTGTAAAGAATAGAACCACTGTTACCTGCCACGCATGTCGTAAGAGCCGACTAAGGAGGTTTGGCTGAAATCGGATGCACATGTCCTAAACGTGTAGAAGTCTATGCGTTTAGGGGCCTACCAAACCAATGTGCAACGTATACACGTTCTTGGCAAAGATCAAACATATCTCAAAGAGTGATTAAAATTGGTTGTAAAGAACGAACGCAAAGAAGAAGAAGAGGATGGGGCCTCATAAGGTGGTAGCGCAAAATCCACCGGCGAGTGGTAATTGCTCTGGCTGCAATCAACCGATCCGCCAGCTATGGGACAAATAACAGTTGTCCTCTCTATCGCTTGAGGAGGACATCCTTTTTCTTGCAGTGTCTTCTACTTCTATGCCACTTTCCTCCAAGTATATGGGGTTCAACTATAGTGTCCAGAGATCACACACTGGCTCCAGTCTGGTTAATGTTATTATTATTTGTTGTGTGTTTGTTATGTTTGTTTTTATTTCTCCCCTAAATGTTCATTTTTGTTTGCTTGATAATTGATAATCAGTTATTATTGTGTTATTTTATTTTTCGATCACGAACTATGTATTCAGGCGCAGTCGTGTTGCCTAAAATGACAATGTCAAGAAGATCTTGCAACAAAACAAACAAAGTAGTGGTAACGGATTATTGACATTGCAACAATTACTCCTGAAGTCGTAGTAAATTACAGTGTGCATGCCAGACAGAAACACAGACTCCAGGGGAAATCCTGCAGTCATGTCCATCATACATACACCAACAAAACGGAACATGGCCTCATGAACAAAGCTTACTGAGCATACTATGGGAACTCTCGAGGAACTCCAACTGACATGCAGCTTCGTAGAGGCAACCCATTTCATGGTTTAGACGAGCATACGAAACCGAACGCAATGAAGAAGAAGAGACACCCTTGTGTTGCCGAAGCGCTCAAGGGAGCAAAGAATAGTAATACTGCGACCTACAAGCATGTCGTGGGAGGCGACTGAGGTAGGGGACTAGGGAAGTAAATCAAAAGCCTCGCAGAAATAGGATGTGCTGACCTACTTTTAGACGCAAAACTGACACAACGTACAATCGCTCTTAGGCTTAGATTACATACAAATCACAAAAGAGTGGTTTAACCTAATTTAACCTAGAAACTCAGTTCATTCACCCCGCGACCTGGCCAATGTGTTGCTCATCAGTAACCTCTCTACGACCACTTCCATCGACCATCACAAAAGAGTGGTCGATATGGAGCGTTCGAAGAAGAAGAAGAAGTAAATCTCGCCTGAATGACAAGGAACACCGGGGATACGGTAAGAAAGTCTTCACGCTAAAAAAATCAGTCAGATACGCCATATTATGCGCCATGGCTACTCCTGAATTCATAGCGGATCAATGAAATAAAAATTGTAGAATGTGTAAAGTGTTAAAATGGTACACCGTACCTAACTAATTTAACCTAGAAACTCAGTTCATTCACCCCGCGACCTGGCCAATGTGTTGCTCATCAGTAACCTCTCTACGACCCCTTCCATCGACCATCAGATGCCGGAACCCATGGCCACTGCCATGTGACAGAATAATTATAACAATTCTTTCTTCGACGTGCTCTGTTCAGGTTCAGACATGTCTCCCTTCAACTTTGGTACCCGACCTCATGTGTTTACAAAAGTAAAAGCTTTTTGCCTAGGGAACTATTGTTCAAGAATGAGAGTAGTAAATTCAAACTCACAAAAAGTAGCGAACAATGTTCAACAATATTCTTGAATTATTTTTTTACCAGTCCTATTGACAATTTTTTTTTTAAATATCAGATTTGTTAAGTACATTTTTCCCCGTTCGCCTGCTTTGAATTTAGGCGTAGTCAGGGCGCCTTTTTCTTCTTTCGTTCGCCTGCTTTGAATTTAGGCGTAGTCAGGGCGCCTTTTTCTTCTTTCGTTCGCCTGCTTTGAATTTAGGCGTAGTCAGGGCGCCTTTTTCTTCTTTCGTTCGTCCGTTTTGAATTTAGGCGTAATCAGTGCGCCTTTTTCTTCTTTCGTTCGTCCGTTTTGAATGTAGACGTAGTCAGTGCACCTTCTTCTTCTTCTTTCGTTCGTCCGTTTTGAATGTAGACGTAGTCAATGTACCTTCTTCTTCTTCTTTTGTCCGCTTTAAATTCAGTGACTATTTATAGAATCTATGTCTCATAGCCAAATAATTGTGTCCGTTCTCATTGGTTGATTGATCTCTGAGTTCATCGTTCCTAATCTTATCATACCATCTCAGCATCTAACAGGGAAAAAACTAAGCAGATACCAGTGGAAGAAAGAGCTAAGGAAGAAACGCTGGCGATGGATAGAACAGACATTGAGAAAACCGAGCAGAAGCATTAAAAACAGGCATTGTTTTGGAAGCCACGGGGAAAGAGGTGTAGGGAAAGGTCTATAAATCCATGGAGAAGAGAACTGGAGAAGAGAACTGGAGACTGATATTAAAAGGATAGGCAATATATGGAAAGAATTGGAAGGAATAGCAAGAGAGAAGGACTGGAAGAAGTTTGTTGAAAACCTGTGCCCCTTTGGGAGTTAAAAGGGAGGAAGAAGAAAATTTCAAATCTATTCAGTTTCCTCTGAAGTCGGAGAAGGCACGCTTGTATGACGGGGGACACTGATTAAAAAGGAAAGCAGGTCTTCACGCAAAAAACAACCAGGCGCGCCATACCTGCGCATTGACTACGCCTGAACTCAAAGCGGGCGAATACACAAAGAAGAATGAGAATAAGAACCCATCCAGTATTCGAGTTTTAGTTTTCCTTTAAGAAATGTGCATTGGACCAGATTTCAAGGTCACAGAACAAAGTTTCTCGTATTATGCAAATCTAGCTATCTTAAAATATCAACATAGGCCTGGTTCCATAGTCATATCTAGAGTGCATAGCGCCAGTGACCTCTGACCTATGAAAATGAGGGTCATTGACTGATTGATTTGCATATTAACCAGACCATCACTTAGCAAAAGACAACTCAAAATTGTCAAGAGCTAATGAATTGATATGTTTGTAAATGAGACTTTCTTTAACTCCCTTTATAACTTTAGGGTCATCATTGCATGTCATGAGTCAGCCCTGACCAGACAGATCTGATATCATTCTACTGTAAAACATCCTATAATGAAATAGCTTATTCTGTGCAGAAATTTGTCACCCCGACAGTCCTTCGGAATTTATCTCATAGGCCATCAACGCTCTAAAAGAAAACATACGCTCTGAAGATTTCAACGAAGAAGATAAAGGTATTCTCTATCTCGGTTGCGCAAGTTATGCATACTGATAGGTGCGGCAAGACAGGAAAACCACGAGAGAAAACCCATTAGATACATCAATCAACACAGAACGGGAGTTGGTAGTCTAAACACACTAAGATGTATGCTTGGGAGGAGATCGGAACAATTATGGACATGTCCGACGTGCGATGAAGATGATCCTTAAATGAACAATGAGATCCTTCGCCAGCTCATCAACCTACCTCTCTCCACGTTCCCTTGTATCCTTCAATGTGTCCGTCCTATCGATGACACGTGACACAGCGGCCATTATCAGAAGACTAGACGAGAACAGACAGTTACAACATCGACCTCCTATTCACAAGTTGGCCTTGCTCTGCTGCACTCTGTGACCCATTGACCACTTGACCAATACCTGACCGCGTCAACAGTGCAGCAGTGACTAACAGAGCTGGAAATAATGGGGGTGGGAATTGTTAGAGTGCGTTTAAAGATACAAGAAAGGAACAATAATTAATAGGCATCTGTGTACCGATCCTATCGTTGATATTCCCTGATACAAGTCCCAAGTGATGATATATATTTATATATATATATATACACATCGATGATTGTATTGGAGTTACCGATATGTCTGAAGCCGATTTGTCACGCTTCATTACCTTCATCAATGCCTTCAATCCTGCTATTTGGTTCACCTCTCACATCTCTACCTCCTGTGTCAATTTTCTTGACATCACTATCACCATCAGCCTATCCACTATCACTACATCAGTATACTACAAGCCTACTGATACACATAGCTTTCTTCTGTATACCTCTTCCCATCCCCAGGCTTGTCGTGACTCTTTACCTTTCTCTCAACTCTTACGCCTTCGTCGCCTCTGCAGCGAGGACGACGATTTTCTTGATAGAGCTCATGAGATGCTTGATTTCTTCCGCCAGCGCCTATACCCGGAGAATGTGCTTACACCTGCCATGCATCGGGTTCAGCTAATTGCTCGCCAGGAGGCCCTCTCTCACATACTTAGAAACCCCAAGTCTGACAGGGTTAAACTTATCTTAACTTTCCACCCTCATAGTTCCCTGGTGAAAAGGTCTTATTCCATCATCTCCCTATTCTTCAGTCTGATCCTGAGACACGTTCAGTCTTCCAACACTATCCTTTGGTGGCGTACAGACGGGACAGAAGCCTCAAGGATTTGTTGGTACACAGTCGCCTCAAGCCTAAAACCCAGAGTCACTTTGGCACCATCCAATGCGGCCGTCGGCGCTGTAATACATGTGCATATGTAATAAAGACCCGTACTGTCTCTTTTCCAAAGCTACCTATACCATTCAAGACAGTTTCACGTGTGAGTCCTGCAATATCATCTATGCTATCACCTGCAAACGATGCCATAAGGCCTATATTGGTGAAACCGGTAAGAGGCTCAGTGACCGATTCGCCCAACACTTACGCGATATTCGCCAATGCTCTGTGACTCCTGTGGCCACTCATTTCAATGATACTGGCCATTCAGGAGTTGACGATGTCCAGGTCACAGCCATCCGATCATGTTCCTCCGATGATCGCAGTCGATTCGCCCTGGAGAACCGTTTTATTTCATTCTATGGCACTTTGCGACCTCTTGGACTCAACACATTACATTCCTATGCTTCTTAGTACTGTCTTATCTCGTGCCTTGTTATCTATATGTGTGTTTGCTCCATATATGTATCATTTATCCACTATATTGTTTATTGTTCCTCTCCTTTTCCACTTTCGGTTTTTGTGTTGCACT
Organism: Arion vulgaris; assembly: GCA_020796225.1. Classification (NCBI taxonomy): domain Eukaryota; kingdom Metazoa; phylum Mollusca; class Gastropoda; order Stylommatophora; family Arionidae; genus Arion; species Arion vulgaris. The sequence continues at coordinate 65,140,490 of CM036755.1, read as the reverse complement.
CATTTCGTTGTTCGTTTTTATTCCCAGATTTTCATCAGATAGGTTTATGTTTCCACATGTAATCGTCCATTTGTAGTGTTCCTCGAAATTCGTCATTCTTGTTATATTGTTTGCTTGATAAAGGCCTTTTGGTCGAAACGTTGCTGTTTATCGTCACTGTTTATGTATTTTGTAAAACTGTAGTACTTTGTTTTTACGTGTTTACCTATTTTTTCCCAAATTTTACTGCAGTCTCCACCCTTTTTCGATATTCGTCAGGCCAGTGAGTTTGCCTCAGTATATCATATTCAGGACAATCTTGAAGTATGTGCTCTGCGGTCTGATGTGCCTGTCCATATGTACACATAGCTGAATTACCAATCTTGAATTTTGTATCACCCAAGTGGTGCCATGGCCCAAGGAAGCAAAGTAGTACCACTGCGACCTACAAGGCATGTCGTAAGAGACTAATGATGTAGGACCTAGGAAGCTACCTAGTAAATAAAAAGCATCGCAAAAAAGGATGTGTTGCCTTTTGTAGACACATAACGGGCACAATGTACAATCGCTCTTAGGCTGAGATCACATACAAATCACACAGAGTGGTCGATATGGAACGTTTAAATAAGAAGATGAGGAACAATTTTGTATATATGTGGCTGCAGGAGTCGATTGTGTCCTGTTCTAAGGCGCAGAATGACAACTTGTTCAAATCTACTCATATTATAGTAATCGTCTTGTGTTGGTATTTGTGGCTTTCTCATTGATTTAATCATCCTTTTCTTTTGGTGGTAGGTAACTGGCACATCAGCATTGCAAGACAGGCACTGTTTTGGAACCCGCAGGGAAAAGAGTAGGGGAAGGCCTAGACAGACTTGGAGAAGTGAGCCAGAGGCTGATATTAAAAGGATAGGTAAAACAAGGAAATAGTTGAAAGGGATGGCAAGAGAGAGGAAGAGCTGGAAGAAGTGTGTTGAAGACCTGTGCTCCGCTGGGAGTTGAAAGGTGGAGAATAAGAACTGGCTCTTCCAGTTGCTCTCCTGCAGCACCTTCCTTGGCCAGTCGGTCTGCTGTTTCATTTCCTGGTATTCCACAGCGAGACGGTAATATATATATATATTACGCTCTCAATTATGTGACATTGGCAAGTCTCAGACACTGGAACGAGTTCGAGAATTAGGCGTTAAGTTTGGACATGCCAGACAGTGTCGTCTTTGTGGTAGAGAGAAGATATAGTAATCAACTTCTCATGGGTACGGTGAGCAAATGGACTTTGGGATGGCTGCTGCAGCTGAGGACAGAGCATGCATGGGAATGCCCAATGTGCCATGACGTCGATCGCATAACATAACATATATATATAAATGAATAGCCATTCATTCTCGTTCTTCTAACTATTCTCGTATTGAACTTGTATTCTCACAACTCTCCTTTACAACCACATTTAATTAATACAAAGAAAACCAAACTCATCTGATATGTGACAACTCAAATGCATGGCCTAAGGTTTATCTTCTTATATATATATATATGCCATGGCTCAACTGTTATAAGAAAGAGAAGATGGAGATATGTTGGACACACCTTGAGGAGAAATGATGAATGAATATCAAAGTAGGCATTGAAGTGTCATGCAAAGGGTTCAAGAAAGAGAGAACAGCCTAAGGAGACCCTGAAACGAACTTCGCTGAGAGAGACAAAAATATCGGTCTCAGTTCCATGGAGGAGATTGAGCGAGCTTCCTAGGATAGAGAGGTATGGAGAAATTTCTTGAAGGTCCTATGTAGCTTATAACGAACGGCACGAGAGGAATTATTATTATTATTTATTGACCAAACCAAACAATGAATTTAACCGTTCCCTGTAGTTTGGTTTAAGGGAAATAACAAGAATATTGTTTTGTTATCGAAGAATTAATAAAATGTTTCAGTCGTCTCCCTTGACATGGAGAAGTAAAAATAAATAATTGCACGCAAAATAACACAACGCCAGAATGTCTTTTTTATTGATTGATTGATTGATTGATTGGACCATCATCATTGCACTTCGGTGAGTAACCATGTGTGCTCCGATCTCTTTCTTACACAGGAAGATTTCACCTGCAGTGCACGAACTCCGTAGCACCGGTGAGGGTCCTCGAATACAATTAAACATGTTTTTTTTTTCTTTTTTTAAAAGACCTTGATCCCATTATCAAATTCCACAATGGGAGTTGGATTTTGTCCGATAATACTTTGGGCTCAAGTCAACCCAGCCTCAATTGGGTACCCCAGAAACAAGAGAAATAGGGTTCCCGTGACATTGAGGCTGTGTGCTCTCCTCTTGTTCCAAATGTACTCAGTTCGCTTCCTCGTGGAACGATCGGGATATTTTTCCAGAGAACCTTGAACTCAGTGCAGGTGAGACCGAGTTCCAAGTCATGTCGGAGACGGACGATAAAACGTAGGTCCCGTGTTCTTCTCTCTTACTCTCTCTCTCGTTCGTTCCTTTTCGGCCATGTTTATCATTCTAATTGTGATATATACACAGCCTTTGTCAAGAACGCAATTTTACGTCACAACGTTCAGTACCACTTGGAGCTCTACTGCTTATCCTTCGGTGTAGTGTCCGATTTCAACCAGCGTTTACTGTGTTCGCTCTCCGTTAGCCTATTTCTGTCCCCAGCCAATCCTACAAGGCAGCAGGTTGCTTTTCTTTCAGGATAGCGACCCTTAGACGACCTGCCCTCCCGGGATGATGAGCGTCATCTGCCCAGCTAACCCGTCTTGTTATGGACAACTTGGTTTGCCTTCCGTCCAGTTTTGTGTACGGTTTGCTCCGCTAGACTTTGATTGTCCCCAATCAAAACTAAGGCAGCAGTAGTTCCGTGCGAGTGGAAACGCGCACTGGCTTCACTCACTGTTGGGCTTTTCAGTTTTCTGCACATTTGGGTGGTCCGCTCACCTTCGTGCCTGCCACGGGTCCCGTGTTCAAGTTGAGCAAATAAAAAAATCTTTGTCAGTTCAAAATCGAGACGATCAGGTTGGAAAGCCGCCGACCAGTCAACATTCATTGGAATTCTTTTGTTTTTTATTACCAACAAAATCTTTTCTCCATCTTCTAACTTTACATCGATGACCTTTGCCGGTGCTACTGATTACATGCACTGCCGCTGAGATCTTCTGTGTAAGAAAGAGATCTGAGCACACATGGTTATCACCGAAGTGCAATAATGATAGTCTTATTAATCTATGAATCAACCAATCAATCAATCAAAATAGGGTGCCGTAAGAAAAAAAAAGTTTGTAGTTCGTATCATGTGTTTGAGAATTTCCTTTTGCTGGAAGTCCCTTATACTTGTCTTTCTTTCTTTCTTTCTTTTCTTCAATCCTGTTTGCCTCACAGTGTCAGGTCAAGAAGAAGTTTTAAAACGTGCCCTTGTGTGCACTTCGTAGATAGTCTCTTTCGTCACCTCTGTTATCTCTAAGGTCCACCTTTTGCGTAGCCGGCCTTTTACTTTGTACCCATTGTATCGGAGCAGCATTGCTATTTGAGGTGCTGTGTCTGTTGGTAATCTGCATATGTGGCCGAACCATTTAATTTTTGTTTCTTGATGTATTCAGCTGATGTTGTAACCACTTTTTTCCTGATGTCTTCATTTCTCAACCGGTCTCTTTTTGTTACCCCCAGCATTCTGCGTAAACACTTCATCTCTGTCGTGACTAGTTTTCTTGTAATTGTCCAGGTTTGGCACTGATAGCATAATGTGGGGAGAAAGATTGTGTTTTATATTGCTCTGTTTGTGTTCATGGTGACATGTTTGCATTTTAAAATTGGCGAAATTTGCTTTGTTGTATCTATGTTGAATTTCATTTCACAAGTATTCTGCGTTGAATACATGTTCAGTGTCTATTTATTGATCATTATTTCTTCTTCTTCTTCTTCTGCGTTCTCACTAGATTGGGATTTCGGATTCTCTAATAAAGGCAGCTGTCTGCCTCAGATTATCAGCCACGCCATACAGTTTGTCTTGGACGCTAGTGTAAGTGGGCCACCTCTTTCTTCTCAAATCTGCATACTGGGGCAGTTCTGTAGGATATAATTCCTATGATTTCTGCTTCCCGTTTGTGCCGACCTCTTCCCGCAGTAAGTTTTGGCCACCTCGTGATGGTAGGTCTGACATTCTCACTGCGTGGCTAAATCTCCGCGGCAGATTGGCGACAGTAGAATCGGTTATCCCATTCCTCATTGTGAGGGGTCGTTGCACCATGTTACGCGCCTTACGGCCTGGTGCATCTGTTTTCTGCAACCATTTGTTTCGGATTAGCATTCCCTAGCGGACACGTGCATCCCATTTAGCCAAACCTCCTTAGTCGTATCTTACGACATGCGTGACGGTAACAGCGGTTCTATTCTTTACACCTAAATTTGGGCCTCGGTAACCACTCAGGTTTGATCATTTCTTATATGGTCTATCCTTGTCTTGTCTGCATACTTTTCGGTATATCTCATCTTACATAATGTAATTTTGTGCTGATGTCCTTCATTGACAGTTCCTGTTTGACACAGGTAGCCAAGTGTAAGTTCAACCTTACTTACTTATTTTTCTCAGCTTCTCGTGGAGCATCAGACATCAACAGTTGTCCTCTTTGTTTAGTTTCTTGTTGTTTTCTTGATGACTTTCAAGGGAAGTCCTTCAGTTCTCTAAAGGGCCTTCTCCGTGTCTCTTTATGACGTCCCCTTTTCCTTTCCCCTTGAAGGCTTCACTCAAGCGCTTGTCTACAGACACTGGACTGCATCTTCCGTAGATATGTTCGATTCATCGCCATTTTCTTCTCCTGACCTAGTTCATCATGGCTTCCTGCCCTACGAAAGTACAAACAAGACTTTCTATTAATTCCTTTCTTTTTTTTACATTGTGACGCCGATAGAACTAGGAACTCGATCTCATCTACATTTAGATCAGGGATATCTGGAAAAATAGCTCGATGTCTCCACGAGGGAGCGAACTGGGTAGCTTTGAAATGAGAAGCGAACATCTAACCTCTACGCCACAGAGACTCCCACACAGTTGTTCAAACCCCAAGCTCTGATGACAGACACTACACAACACACGCCAGTCAGAATGCACTCGATTAAATTATTTTGTATGTCTAAAGTTACAATGTAACAATCGATCTTTATCCTTCTTCTAACCGTGCATCTACCTCCGTTTCTTGTCGATCGCACTGCACGTTCTAACAGATATGTACACTTTAATTCCATCAATATAAGCATTCTCTCTCTTAACACAATCTATGCTATGTCTGACAAGTAATTTTCTACGCACACTCACCATCTACAAGGATCAATAACATGCGATTAGAAAGAAGTCAGAATGATACTATTGTCTATTGTCTTTCCCCAGGTGAATGATGGAGCTGGTTGTCAACTTTTACCGTTAAGTGTAGGGATGGGAGCTTTAATTTGTGTTCCAGGGCCAGATGAGTCGACCTTATGTTATATTCGTGTTTATTTAGTGTAGTCTTGTCAATCCATCTTTTTCTCGGTCTTCCTTTGGCTCTATAACCTGATCTATTTTTATTGTATGCTGTTATAGATTGTTGGTTTATTCCATTCTCATTAAATGTCCGAACCATTGCATTTGTTGTTTTTCAATATATTCGGTGCATGAAGTTATGCCCACTCTGCTTCTGATGTCCTCATTTCGTAGTCTGTCTTTCCTGGTAACTCCCACTGCCTTCCTCACGTATTTTATTTCACATGTGGTGAGCTTTCTGTGGTGTGTTGCTGTCAGAGAAGAAGTTTGGCAATGGTAACAAAGTGTTGGTAGAAAGAAACTTTTTTATCTGGTTTTTTTTTACTTCCATCTTGATCTGTCGGTGTTGTGGTAATGTTGACAGCTGGTAGGTCACTGCATGTGCCATTTGACACCTTGTCTCTATTTGTCTATCGAGTTTTCCGTCCTCTGTGAAAATGCTGCCTAAATATTTGAATTCAGAAACTTGCTTTACTCTGGTGTTGTCTATTTGTATATTTGCTTGGCTTGGTGTTCTGCTAATTTTCATGGTCTCGGTCTTTTGTTTGTTGATTTTCATATTGTACTTCCTACATGCTATTAACATTGATTTTGTATGATTTTGTAGACATAAAGATAACCTGCTGTCTTGCAGGTCGGCTGGAGACAACCAAAGGTTGACGGAGAGCGAACACAGTAAACGCTGGCTAAAACCGGACACATCGCCGAAGGATAAGCATCAGAGCTTCAAATGACTCTGAAGATGTGACGAAACCCACCCATGCTAAAGCTGGATGAATCAGATTTCCACAAGAATGAGATTTATGGGAAATCTGGTACATCAGTCCAAGGGTGATCATGAGAGAGAGAGACATAAAGATAAAGTACTTAAAATATTTTTGTTTGACTGTCTGTTTAGGACATCCTCTTTTCTGTTTCTCCTGCGGGTTCCACTCAAGTTCTGGTCTAGTGGCATTCGACTGCCTCTTCCGGAGGGTATGTCTCATCCATCACCATTATTTCTTAGCCTATTAGCTGTTTCATAGCCTTTTCAGACTTTAGGGTATAATGGGTCTGTCACTTTAAATTTCTAGAACCGAGTATGCAGGAGGTAGGCAGGCAGGGCCGTGCTGTGCTATGATACAAAGAGGCGGCCGCATCAGGCGGACAGTAAGGGGAGGGGGCATAAGCAGCGAAATCAAAATCACAAATAAAGGTTATTTTAAATAAAAAACATTTAAGGGGCGGAATTTCGAAGACTTGCATCATACATAGAAAATATACCGCACGGTCCTGTAGGCAGGTATGTCTTTTCTCACTTGTAGGAAAGTATTGTGGGAATTTATCTCCAACCTAGCCCATGTAGTGCCGAAGCCCTAAGGAAGCAAAGAATAGTACCACTGCGACCTACAAGGCGTGTCGTAAGAGGCGACTGCTGTATGATCAAGGAAGCTATCCTAGTAAATAAAAAGCATCGCAGAATTCGGATGTGAAGGCCTACTTGTAGGCTTTTAACTAGCATAACACACAATCACCCTTAAGCTCAGATCACATACAAATAACACAGAGTGATTAACAAGTGGACGATATGGAGCGTTGGAAGAAGAAAAAGGAGAAAAAACATACAACTTTCACGCAACATTCGCTGGATCAAAGACAAGACACATAATAATATGTCTACAATATCTGGTAAAGCAATTAAACCACGTGACAACAGACTATATGTCACATGGCAACAGACTATAATATGTCTTCACCAACCACCATCCCTTCACAATTGTTTTCTTTCTTCCTGCAGCCTAGGAAATCGATTCTTTAGCACTTTTGCTCTACCAGGAAATGTCAAGCTGCAATATAAATGTTTTATTTCGTTTCTAACAATGCGATAGCTCCATGGAAATGTATGTTTTTAACGATTTTAGTCCTCGTCTGGTAGATCTAAATATATCTTAACGAACAACACTAGACAGAAAACTACACGGGCCTCTGTGTGAGCTACAAAAGACAGTGAAGCTTATACTAAAGACAACGTTGAATATATAGACAATATTTCAAGTGAACGAAAGGAAGGAAGGCATTCAATATATATATGGAATTTTTCGTCTTTACAGACGGTCAATTGGCAAGTGTTTAACTGTGACAACTTCTGAGTTTTCGCTTTTCTCTCTTGTCGTTCAGCTCATACATAAGTCTCTTCTCAAAAGACTCTGCGCCCTTTCGTAATTTGGCTTTCCACACAACTCTGTCATCAGCTAGTCTTTCCCATGTGCTGGGACCTATAGAAAAGTTTTCATTGAGACTTTGCATACATCTTTATATCTGAGCAGTGGTCTGCCCTGGTGCCTCTTTCCCTCTGAAAGTTCACAGAACAACATTTGTTTTGGTATGCGACAAGTTTCCATTCTTCTCACATGCCCAACCATCTTAGTCGTCTACTGCTGAGCATGCCTATGATGGAAGGTAGGTTTGCACGTTGCAGTACTTCAGAGTTGGTTATCTTGTCGTACCACCTGATGTTCATAATCTTGCGGAGACATCGAAGGTGAAAGATGTTAAGTCTCCTCTCGTGTCTTGAGTAGGATGTCCATGTTTCTAAGCAATATAGTAAAGAACTAATTACACAGGCTCGATATATTTGAATCTCCGTCTGCAATGCCAGTTTTGTCTTGTCCCACGCTCGCTTTGATAGTTTGCCGTATGTAGTAGCCGCACTCCTTACACAAGCGTTGATTTCTTCATCAAGAGAAAGGCTGGCAGTGACCATGGACCCGAGATAGCAGAATTTTGAACTGGTGTCAGATGATTGCCATTTAAAGTGATATTTGTTGTGTTACCTCCCTGACATAGTACAGCTGTTGTGGAGACACTTATAGTCAGAGAAAATTGGTCGCATGCCTTTGACAAATTATTGATTAGGCATTGCAGTGTAGTCTCACTGTGGGCGACTAAGGCAGCATCGTCAGCAAAAAGAAGGTCCTTGAGAAGAATTTCCGTCGTTTTTGTCTTGGCTCTTAAGCGAGCCAAGTTAAAGAGTGAACCATCAGATCTAATGCGGATGAAAACATCACCATCAGCATAAGTATATATTGATGTTCGTTGCCTCTATCTGCTTGTCTACCTGTGTGTATGCATATTCTTCTTATTTCCCGTAGTCTTTTCAGACCGTAGGGAATTAAATCACTTCACGTTTCTAGCCCAAATTGTGCAGCAGGTAGGAGTGCGAATTCCTTTTCTCACCTATGGAACATGAGTGCGGTATTGAACCCCATACCCTCTTGTGTCCGAGTTGTTAGGCGAACGATTATGCGCCATTCTAATCCGTCCCAAGTTTGTCATCATCATCAAATATCTTGTCCTGAGCATAACTTTGCCACCCCTACAGTCCTTCGGAATTTCTCACTCACATAAGCCACATGTCTCGCCTCTGCAGCCATCATGCTCAAACCATCGGTTACATCCTGAATCCATGCAACACACATGGTTAAGTTAATTGCATATCCTTTACAGAACTTTGCGAATCTACCCCAGATTTATTAACGCTGACGCCCGAGTGGTTTCCGGGGCCAAAATTTGGGGTGTAAAGAATAGAACCACTGTTACCTGCCATGCATGTCGTAAGAGGCGTCTAAGGAGGTTTGGCTGAAATCGGATGTACATGTCCTAAACGTGTAGAAGTCTATGCGTTTACGGGCCTACCAAACCAATGTGCAACGTATACACGTTCTTGGCAAAGATCAAACATATCACAAAGAGTGATTAAAATTAGTCGTAAAGAACGAACGCAAAGAAGAAGAAGATTAACGCTGTTTGGGATTTTTTTAGGCATTATTGCATTCAGTAGTTTGTCATTGCTTTCTGAACAGGTGGTACCATCGTCCTTTTGTCAAAATACACGCGAAACAATTTGCAACCAAACTGTCCGCAGCGTGATTCGAGCTCAGAACGTCGGGTTTAATAGATCTAAGCCACAGACGCCACCACAACACACATTGTAAGGTAAGGGTAAGGGAACCCTTTCATACCTCGTGGTATATAGGTCAATACAGTGTTAGGCCTGTATTTTTCATTGACCTTCGGCACACATTGGGTGATGTGGTCAGCATCACGCAGGCCGTCTTTACTTTCCCAGAGCATGTCTGGTACCCAGTTGAGGCTGAGTCGACCTGAGAGCCGTCGTGGTCGGGAAAAATTCCACGTGCATTGCGGGAGCTGAACCCAGACCACCAGCCTTGCGAAGCGATTTCACTAACAACTACGCTACAGCGGCTCTACACACATGGTACAGAATAGAAAACTGAAACTCCCCACGCCGCGCTTCACGACACATGTGGATAAGACAAAACATCGGCTATAATCATCTTTCATCTTTATATGATTCCATAAATGGAAATCCAATCAAGCAAATGATACATATATAATCGGTTCTTCTTCTTCTTCGGACGCTCCATATCGACCACTTGTTAAACTATTCTTTATGATTTGTATGTGATCCGAGACTAAGAACGATTGTACGTTGTACCAGTTATGTGCCTACAAGAAATCCGATTTCTGCGACGTTTTTCATTTACTAGGTAGCTTCCTAGACCCCTACCCCAGTAGCCTCTTATGACATGCATTGTAGGTCGCAGTGTTATTACTCTTGCTCCCTTGCGAGCCCCTGACAATACACGGGCGATCTAATCAACAAATGCATTTATTTCCCTTAATTTCCATTTTCATATTGAAATGACGTGAAATAACCTAAAGGAATATTTCTTGTCACGTTTTGATGGGCCTCTGTGGCATAGAGGTTAAGTACTCGTCTCTCGTACCAAAGGTACCAGGTTCGCTCCCTCGTGGAGCCATCTAGATATTTTTCTAGAGATTTCTGATGTCAGTGTAAATGAGATCGAGTTCCTAGTCCTATCGGAGATGGACGATAAAGCGTAGACCCAGTGTTCATTTTGAGCACGTAAAAGAACCCTTGACAGTTCAAAATCGAGAAGAGCAGTCTGGAAAGCCGCTGCCTGGGCAAAATTCATTATAAAAATAATCAAAATAAAACTCCCACAAAAATATTTTTACCATCTTCAAAATTACATCGGGGACCCTCCGCCGGTGCTACGGAGTTTGTGCACTACAGCTGATATCTTCATGTGTAAGAAAGTGATCGGAGCACACATGGCTACTCACCGAAGTGCAATGATGATGGTCCTATCAATAATTCAATCACGTTTTGTGAGACCTGAAATATATTTAACAAGACTTCTACCAGGCTTAACTAGTCTTCTACCAGGTTTATATAGCTTATGGTATCACGGAGTGTAAATCCGACCCTGCAAAGATATTGAATCCATATCATTATCTCTGTATGTTTAGTTGATTATCAGTCTGTAAGCAAGTCTGTGTGTATATTATATATATATATATATATATATGGGGAGGGGAGGGTGGTGGAGTTAGTTAGCTTAGTCGTCAGATCATCATCACTGCACATCGAACCAGTCGATAAGTGCTCCGATCTCCTCCGTATGTCTCTCAGTTTAGTTTAGTCGTTGGATCATCATCACTGCACATCGAACCAAATTAGTCGATAAGTGCTCCAATCTCCTCCGTATGTCTCTCAGCGTGTGGCAATTAACGACAACGGTTCTTTCTTGGCTTACTATTCTTTTATGGCTTCTAGTATAGTACTCTTGTCTAGCTACACATAGTTTGACTTGGGAATTCTTGCAGTCTGGTTAGGGTTGTAGATTCACCTCTATTACTTGAATCATGTACACGTCATCTTTTCATTAGGGAATTAAGAATATCAGCCTGGTTCAGCTTTTTACAGCAAACTACCTGCAAGCAAATTGGTACGTTCATTTTCCCTAACACATGCATGCCCTGGCACAAAAATAAAACTGATTTTTGTCAGCATAGATCTCTTCAAGGAGTCCAACTATTGTCTCCAAACCCAGCTTGTTTCAATCTTTCTGAACATACTCATTGAGTCACTGAGAAAACATGCATGGATAGAGGTTGGCCTAGGGTTAGTGACTCGTCTATTAACCCGACGTTCTGAGTTCAAATCACGCTGCGGACAGTTTGCTTGCAAATTGTTTCGTTGATTTTAACAAAAAGACGATGGCGCCACCCGTTCAGAAAGCAATGGCAAACTACTGAACGTATAAGTGGTGCCTAGAAAATCAACGACTTGTTTACTGTGGTTGATGGCTACGTCCTTTGGGATATGCCACGATTTTCATTTTCATTATTTCCATAGTGAGACTGCTTGCAGAAACCACAAAACCACCACTGTCTTCATGCATAACATTCCCTCTGACTTGAGCAGTAAAAGTCCATGTGCTCCGCACATGTCGAACCACTGACTCATCTGTTAAATGATTACATCGTCCTTGATGAGCTCTCATAAATCAACGTATGAACTTCTGCCTGCACGACCCCTTCTGTTTATATGTAATTAGCCCCATCCCAGTGTTTCCCATCGTAAAAGAAAATACAGCGGAAACCCGCAAATTGCCAAGTGCCGATACATGTCACGAAACGTTTGAAAATATTACTAACCCGAAACAACCTCACTGTGGCTAGAAAAGCAAGGCCGAAAATGGAAAGGTTTGTCGTCTCGTACAAGACCAAACATTGGCAAAGGCCGACACTTTTCGCACGCGATCGTCCAACACGTGAAGGATGACGTCCACAGCATGCACTCACAGGGTCATCTCAAATAAAGTCAAATTAAGCGGCCAAAAATTGATCGTTCTAGTGGCAAGCCCATGTGTCTAAAATGGCTGAGAATGTTCCTAATCCGGAACGACCTCACATAGTCAGAATTGATTCAAAGTGTTGACATACTCTGTGGCACAGATCATAAAGCCCAAATATACGGCGAAAATGATCATTAAAGAGCAATGAAAATACGAAGGAAGGAAAGTGTGAGGGACTGACTGTCAGCGAGACAGACTCAAACATTTCCCTAGGTTAAAATTTCGGATGCCCTGCCCTACACGTGTATCATACACGTATAGGGGCCTACGAATCGAGAAGCAACGTATAGTCATTCTTGGCTAAAGCCAAACATCGCAAAGAGTGATTAAACTGGTCGTAAAGACCGGAAACAGACAAACAAATAAATAACAAACGTATAATAGAACTCCCAAGACATTGTTTCTATATATTTTAAGTTTTGTTTAAATATTTAATTCTCTTGCTTTATGTGTGTATATCATTGTCGTCCATATGTTAAGGCAAGGGAGGAGAGAGAGGCAAGTTTCGCCCCTGGAAATTAGTTTTTTTCTAAAACAATATTTTTTCTGCTTATTTGGTCTTCTCCATTTTAGCGTAGTAAGCTACCAACCAATATTTTTTAATACATTTTGTCACCCCCTGGAAAAAATGTATGTGGACGCCCATGATATATATATATATATACAATAGGAGTGTATCAGAAAATAGTGTGAAGAAGTAGCAACTGTAACATCAGTTATCAGTTATATGAGGACTATCATCATAGCACTCCTGACATGTGCATAGGTGCTCCCATCTCCGCCTCAACAAATCCAGCAGCGTCCAGCGGCCCAACACGTCAGTTCGATGTTGATTAATCAATCTCTTTGCATATTTAGTATGTCGTTCTTTTCGGGTTGTACCAATATTGACCCCCATCTCTCTCAATCTGGTCAGCGAGTTGGATTCACAACCCTGAAACTCCTCTGTTCGGAAAGACTCTCTCAATGCGTGAAGCATGTCATTTCGATCCATGGCAACTCCTCTGATATTGTAGCCAAGCCATCCAATCTATCAGCTCGTTCATTACCCCTAACTCCTGCATATCCAGGTACCTCTTTCTTCTTTGTGTTCGTTCTTTACGACCAATTTTAATCACTCTTTGTGATATGTTTAGTCTTTGCCAAGAACGTGTATACATTGCACATTGGTTTGATACGCCCCTAAATGCATAGACTTCTACACGTTTAATATCCAGGAACAAAAATGAAGATGATTTCTCTGATAATTGTCTGTACTAGTACCTCCACCCACTTTCGTCTCACCATTCTTGATTCGACTGTTCGAATCATGCTCATGGAGTCACTGAGTATGAAAACACGAGAGTGGTTGTGAGATGCCAACCATTTCACCACCTCCTTAACCGCCCGAGCCTCCATTGTCAAACTACTTATAATAATAACAAATTGTATGTTCATTTGCATAGTCACAATTTACTTGTTAACAAGATACTAACATGAAATGAAAGATTGAGAACAACTAAAACAACTCACAAACTGCAAACATTCTTCTTCTTCCAACGCTCATATTGACCACTTGTTAACCACTCTTTGTGATTTTTATATGATCCAAGTATAAGAGCAATTGTATGCTGTGCCATCTATGCGCCTACAAGTAGGCCAGCACATCCGATTTCTGCGACGCTTTGTATTTACTATTGTAGCTTCTCAAGGCCCCTACCTCAATCGCCTCTTACGATATGTCTTATAGGTGCAGTGTTACTATTCTTTGCTCCCCTTGAGAGCCCCAGCAACACACGGGCGGGAGAACAACTAAAACAATAACTCACACATAGCAAACATTCAACAACTTGTGTCTATGTGGAATAGAGAGATCGAGATGGTATGACAGGGTGACAAATGAAGAGCTTATAGGGAGAACAAGACAGATTACAGTGAACCAGGAGATGAATACTTCTTCTTTGCGTTCTGTTTGGTATGCTCGTCTAAACCATGAGATGGGTTGCCTCTATGAAGCTGCGTGTCAATTGGAGTTCCTCGAGAGTTCCCCATAGCTTGGTCTGTAAACTTTGTTCATGAGGTCATGTTTCGTTTCGTTGGTGTAAGTATGATGGACTTGATTCCAGGATATGCTCTGGAGTATGTGTTTCTGTCTGACATGCACACTGTACAGTCTGAGCCGGTTTTATTCTGTGCATGGGATGGTTGAACCTGCAGTGACCTGTTCTTAGGCGAAAGATTGTTGTGTGCTGTTTTCTGTTTAGTCTGCTGATGGGATCTTGTTGGTGTTTGCTGTGGGTTTGTTGCCTCCACACCACTTTGTTCTTTCGCTTGATATGTGTCTTGATTTCTGGTAGTGACAATGGGTGTTTGATAGCAAACATTCAACAACTGGTGTCTACGCAGAATAGACTGAGATGGTATGACAGGGTGGCAAATGAAGAGCTTAAGAAGAGAATGAGACAGATCACAGCGAACCAAGTGGGGAAGACAAGACGTGGGGTTGGAGTTTGTCTTTTCTTCGCCCGTTATGAATTCTTCTTCGAACGCGCCATATTGACCACTTGTTAACCACTCTGTGTGATTTGTATGTGATACGAGCCTAAGAGCGATTGTACGTTGTGCCAGTTATTCGCCTACAAGTAGGCCAACACATCCGATTTCTGCGACGGTTTTTATTTACTATGGGTAGCTTCTCAGGCCCCTACCTCAATCGTCTCTTACGATATGTCTTATAGGTTGCAGTGTTACTATTCTTTGCTCCTTGAGAGCTCCTGTAACACAAGGGCGATTGAACATTCTAAAATAAATTCCCATCTTCCTGAACAGTTGAATCACAAACGGGGTCAAAGGCGCAAGGAAACAACGGTGCTCCAGATTAGTGAGCTGGCACTAATCCCTTGCCCCCACATCCACGTGGTGACCCTGGTAACAGACGGTAGTTCCGGTCTACCTAAGAGGGCAGGTGCCGTGGGAGAGCTACTCTGGGGCAAGTAGATATGCAAATGTAGTCAAGCTAGATGGGATCCGTTCGCAACACAGACGAGCGAACTCCCAGATTGACTATTAATGCTCGTGTCTCCCAGCCGATGGGAAAAGCTGGAAGGATAAATGTGGAACCGCGCTGGGCGAAACTCGGAGCCCGCGCATGCTCTCTCTTGAGCCTATGAGTATGCTGGGAGTCGAGTTGAGCTGCACGATGGCCCACATAGGGCGAAACTCGGGTCTCTATCTCAGTGATAGGGCACGATTTAAAGCCATCGAAGAGATGTTGACCCACGCTGGGCAAAATTTGGAGCCCGAGCATGCTTTCTCTTGAGTCCTTTCTCTTGAGCCGATGAGTATGCTGGGAGTCGGTTGAACTGCACGGGGACTCACATGGGCCGATCGAAAAGATGTTGACCCACGCGGGGCAAAATTCGGAGCCCGAGCATGCTCCTCGGGAGCCCTTTCTTTGAGCCGATGAGTATGCTGGGAGTCGAGCTGCACGTGAGTCCATATGGACAACCCAGGCAAATATGAGTACTGTGAAAGCTGACGGTGACGATAAGGCAGGCACCAGGGCAGAGCGGGTACGCATGCCGACGATGCACGGATAGGTCCTCAGGGGGCAAAACCCGTGAACCCATCACATAGGTGGGGGACCGGGTTGAGTCACAGACGGGGACAGCCCAAGCAAATGTGAGAACGGCGGGAATTTACGGAAATGGTAAGGTAGGCACCAGGGCAGAGCGTGCACGCATGCAAGCGATGCACGGGTGGGCCCACAGGCGGCCAGAAAAGTCAGGCACGGCAGCGGCAGGCACGGCAGCGGCAGCAGCATGGCAGGCAGGCAGCGGCAAGTGTGGCAGAGGTGTGCGTCACCCAAATGTGCAGAGCAACTGGAAAGCCCAGCAGAGGTAAAGCCAGTGCGCGTTTCCGTTCGCAGGGAACTACTGTTGCCTTGTAGTTTGATTGGGGACAATCAAAGCATAGCGGAGCAAACCATGCACAAAATTTGACGGTAGGCAAACCAAGCAGTCCATTAACAAGACTGGCATAGCTGGGCAGATGACGCTCATCAGCCCGGGAGGGCAGATCGGGTACGGGTCGCTGTCCTGAAAGAAAATAGTAACCTGCTGCCTTGTGGGTTTTGACTGGGGACAACAAAAGGCTAACGGAGAGCGAACCCAGTAAACGCTGGTTGAAATCGAACACACCACCGAAGGATAAGCACCTGAGCTCCAATAGGTACTGAAGGCTGTGCACGTACATCCGTTCTTGATGTTTGGCTGCTTATATATCACAATCGAATGATAAAAGCGGCCTAAGAACGATCGCGAGAGAGAGAATCACAAACACACACACACACACACACACTCACGCCCAAATCCACACCAACATATATGTATATTGATATATTGAAACAATTGATCCGATGTTGTTGGTTGTCCAGCATTGATATTTCTATCGTCGTCGCAGGCTTAGTGTATTATCTGACCTCTGGTCCTGTACAGTTTGAGTTCTCTGGCCATCTGACACAGTGTGCACAGCGAGCAACAGGTTGATGTGCAACAGTCGTCTAAAACACTGCCCTGTTAGAGAGAGAGAAGAGAAAAGCATCATGCATGGCACGCTATATAGTATTAAAACTAAATTACGAATTTTCAATTCAAATGTTGTATCAATCCTAACATATGCCAACGAGAGTTGGAAAATGACTAAAGATATAGAAAGCATTTGAAAATAGATGTCTGCGAAAAATAATGAATATAAAATGGAACGAATTCAGGAGAAGTGATGAAATCAGAGACATGTCTGGTCAACCACTAGTGACAACTGTTATAAGAAAGAGAAGATGGAGATATGTTGGGCACACCTTGAGGAGAAATGATCAACGAATATCAAAGCAGGCATTGAAGTGGGATGCAAAGGGTTCACGATAGAGAGGTCGACCTAATGAGACCCTGAAACGAACTTTGCTGAGAGAGGCAGGAAATATCGGTCTCAGTTCCATGGATGAGATTGAGCGAGTTGCCCAGGATAGAGCGGTACGGAGAAATTACTTGCAGGCCCTATGTAACGTATAACGGTACAAGAGGAATTATTATTATTATGGCAAGGTAAGATTTACATCTTGAATATATATATGGGGGTGCGGGGTATGGTGAGGTGAGTCATCATCATCAAATAGTTTATTCTGAGCAGAAATTTGCCACCCCAACAGTCCTACGGAATTTCTCTCTCTCATAGGCCAGATGTCCTGTCTCTGCAGCCGTCATGTTCAGACCATCAGCTACATCCTGAATCCATCTTCTCAGTGGTCTTCCTCTTCTTCTCTTTGCCGGCATGTCTCCTTCCATGATGGTCTTCTCCAGCTCTTCGTGTCTTTTTATATGTCCAAAATATCTCAATTTTCTCTTTCCTATTTGTAGCATCAGCCAGTTTTCTTTGATTTTGAGTTCTTTCTGGATAGATCTATTTGTTCTCTTCTCTGTCCAAGATGTATGGAGGACTCTTCTGTAACACTTATATTCAAAAGCACATATATGTTTTTCCACTCTTTATTACATGTCCATGTTTTACACCCATATGTTGCCACTGGGAATATGCATGCTCTTAGTATTCTGATTTTTGTTTTCTTATCAGTTCCGTTCCATACTGTTTTTAGTTAATTTTTGTCAAGCCATGTTTGTTCTTCTTTTAATTTTTGTCAAACCATGTTTGTTCTTTTAATTTTTGTCAAGCCATGTTTGTTCTTTAATTTTGTAAAGCATGTTTGTTCTTAGTGGTAAATCTTCTTATTCTTTGTAGAAAGCTCTATATCGACCAATTGTTAACCACGCTGTGTGATTTGTATGTGATCTGGGCCTAAGAGCGACTTTACGTTGTGCCAGTTATTCCCCCTGCATCAGTCGGCTCTTACGACATGCCTTGTAGGTCACAGTAGTACTATTCTTTGCTTTCCTTGCGGGCCCAGCACCACACGAGCGGATAAGTAAGTGAGCGTGGGGTGTGTGTGGGGTGGGGTTTCGCGTGTGTGTGTGGATATATATGTGCTTTATAAATGATTCTCTCCCTCGCGATCACCACCCAGACCGATGTACCAGACCTCCCCATAAATTCTATTCATGTGAAAATCTAATTCATGCAGCCTTAGCATTGGTGTGTGTTACGTCCCATCTTCAGCGCCATTTGGAGCTCTGGTGCTCATCCTTCGCCGATGTGTCCAGTTTCAGCCAGCGTTTACTCGGTTCGATCTCCGTTCTGTAGCCATCTAGTGTTTTTACGGTGTGGGGTAGCTAGCCCCACAGCCAACCTCCTTAGGCACCTCTTACGACACGCATGGCAGATAACAGTGATTCTATTCTTTACACTCCAATTTGGGCTCTGGTAACCACTCAGGAGGTAAATGATTCGAAAACCAATATAGATGACTAAAGCCACGTTCGGTAATATAAGACAGATAATAACATTCAACAGATCCTGTCCTTTCTTTCCTTTCCTTGTCTTCCTTCACTGTTCTTCATTTCTCCTTTTTACTTCCTTTTCTTCCTTCCTTTCTTTCCTATAGTTCCCTCAATTATTGTCTTTCTTCCTTCCTTCTCTTCCTTCCTTTATTTCTGTCATTTCTTTCTTTCTTCCTTTCTTTTTCCTTCATTTTACTCCTTTCCTTTATTCCTTTCCTTTATTCCTTTCATTTCTGTCCTTCCTTTTCTTCCATCTTTTGCTTCCTTTTTTTCCTCTCTTCCTTTCTTCCTCATCTAGATCAGGGATATCTGGAAAAATATTCCGAAGGCTCCACGTCGGAGCGAACAGATTACCTTCGGAACAAGAGGCGAGCATTGAACTTCTACGCCACAACGACGACGTAAAAAATGAAATAGTTAGATAGAAGGAAAGATGAGAGAATGAGATGGTATGACAGAGTTGCAAACACAGCCGAGGAAGATAGAGTAGAAACTAGATGGAGAAGAGATTGCAAACAGACCTGAAGAGAAAGATAAGAAAATGAGATGGTATGATAGAGTTACAAACACAGACCTGAAGGAAAGATAGAGAGAACTGAGATGGTATGACAGAATTGCAAACACAGACCTGAAGGAAAGATAGAGAGAACTGAGATGGTATGACAGAGTTGCAAACACAGACCTGTGTAAAAGAACCGGACAGGAACCCATGATCACCCAGGTTAAGATAAGAAAATGGCGATGGGTCGGGCATACCCAACGGAAAACACAGTCGAGTGTCACTAGACACGCACTTGAGTGGAATCCGCAAAGAAAACGAAAAATAGTATGCTCTAAACAGACCCGGAGGCGAAGTCTTCTTGAGGAACTGAAGAGTGCTCGACTATCCTTTCTTTCTTTCTTTCTCGAATCCTGTATGCCTCACAGCGTCAGGTCAGGAAGAGATTTCTAAAACGGGCCCTAGTATGCGCTTCGTAGATAGTCTCTTTCGTCGCCTCTGTTATCTCTGAGGTCCATCTTTTGCGTGGCCGGCCTTTTGCTTTGTACCCATTGTATCGGATCAGCATTGCTCTTTGGGGTGCACTGTCTGATGGTAATCTGCTTACGTGACCGAACCATTTAATTTGTGGTTTCTTGATGAAGTCTAGTACTGATGTTGTACCACTTTTATCCTGATGTCTTCATTTCTCAACCGGTCTCTTCTTGTTACACCCAGCATTCTGCGTAGACACTTCATCTCTGTTGTGACTAGTTTTCTTCTATCGTTTGTTGTCATCGTCCAGGTTTGGCACTGGTAACATAATGTGGGAGAAAGATTGTGTTGAACATTGCTCTTTTGTGTTCATGGTGACGTGTTTGCATCTTAAAATTGGCGCCATTTGCCCTATCATTTGATTTGCTTTGTTGCATCTGTGTTGAATTTCATTAGTTATTCTTCCATTTGCTGAAAAAATGCTCCCCAGGTATGTGAAATTTTTTACTTGATTTAGTAGGTGATTATCGATGGAGATGTTGGTAGTGCTTTCCTCTCTGGCTCGACTATCCTGGGAGATCATAAAGAAAACAGCCAGAGACCGAGAAAAGTGGCGAACAACTGTTGAGGCCCTATGCTCCACGAGAAATGGGAGGAACATGTCAAGTAAGTAAAGACACGCCCGAGTGGTTACCGGGGCCCAAAGTTGGGGTGTAAAGAATGGAACCACTGTTACCTGCCACGCATGTTGTAAGAGGCGACTAAGGAAGTTTGGCTGAAATCGGATCCTAAACGTGTAGAAGTCTATGCATTTAGGGGCCTACCAAACCAATGTGCAACGGATACACGTTCTTGGCAAAGATCAAACATATCACAAAGAATGATTAAAATTGGTCGTAAAGAACGAACGCAAAGAAGAAGAAGTAAAGGCAGACAGACATTGTTTTCACGTACAGAAATATTATGTTCAGTTCTCATCTTTGTCCTGAGGACTGTCAGCCAGTTAGGCACCAAGCAAGGCACACAGAAAGACTCCCCTAAGTCTGCAGATACTTGACATGCCATACAGTAGTAACAAAACATTCCAAAACAACCTGTACGGATGAGAAAAAGCAATCATATTTTGAAAATGTTATAGTTTGTTTTAAATCTCTCTGACATTTATAGTGCAGTACATTCTGAACTAGAGCGTCACAGTAGAATTTTTATTTTTTCCGATCCAGAAGCACTTGAGCTTTTAGCTCTTCGGTTCTCAGGTCTGCCATGGACATCGTAACCCTTCGGTTCGGTGCCATGGACATCGTAACCCTTCGGCTCGGTGCCATGGACATCGTAACCCTTCGGTTCGGTGCCACAGAACACGCACCGTAAATCTGGGGAATCTATGGCTTTTTCTGCCATCCCGCGGAATTGAACCCGCACTCACAGAGGGATAGTCACCCGTAGTCCAACGCGCTACGAACACGCTGGGCAGATGGGCATCACAGTAGAATAGTTGTTAGTGAACTCGCTTTTTAGGCTAGTGATGCGGGTTCAATTCCACAAGTGGGCGTGGTTTTTTCCCGACCGTAACGGCTCTCAGGTCGACCAAGACTCAATTGGATACCAGGAAAGAACTGGGAAGTAAAGGTGGCTGGCATGATGTTGACCACATCACCCATCGTGTGCCGTCAGTCAATGGAAAAATACGAGGCTTACACCGTATTACTCTATATACCACGTAGTATTTAAAAAAAAAGGTTCCTTTATCCTTTATTTTTCACTTGTATACTGAACTAACCGGTGTAGTGGCTCTGCGTCATCTTAAAAAGTGATGCGAACCAGTATATCGACTCAGAATGGCGAAAGGATTAAAACGAATGTAATTCTACAGTTATGTTATGTTATGTTAATCCGTCCAGTTTATAGCATATTGGGCATTCCAATGCGTGCTCCATCCTCTGCTGCAGCAGCCATCACAAAGTTCACTTGCTAACCGTGCCCAGGAAAAGTTCTTCTTCGAACGCTCCATATCGACCACCTGTCAACCACTCTGTGTGATTTGTATGTGATCTGAGCCTAAGAGCTATTGTACGTTGTGTCAGTTATGCGCCTACAAGTAGGCCAGCACATCCAATTTCTGCGTTGCTCTTTATATACTAGGGTAGCATCCTAGTGCCTACATTATTCGCCTCTTACGACATGCATTGCAGGTCGACGTGGTACTATTCTTTGTTTCCCCTTACGGGCCCCGGCACCACACGGGCGTCTGATCCCAACGAATTCGCAGAGTTTTTCTGAGACACCTTTCCTCAAAGCCTCAATACAATTGTCTGTCTTGGTTTTTGTTTTCCATGTCTCTGATCCATACAGTGGGACTGATCACATATTTGATTTGTTACGTATCGTTTAGTAGGTGACCGCTTGCGTGGTGCCGGGGCCCGCAAGGAAAGCAAAGAATAGTACCACTGCGAACTACAAAGTATGTTGTAAGAGGCGACTGATGTATCTACCTAGAGAAGCTACCCTAGTAAATAAAAAGCATCGCAGAAATCGGATAAGTTGGCCTACTTGTAGGCGCATAACTGGCACAAAGTACAATCGCTTTTAGGCTCAGATCACATTCAAATCACACAGAGGGGTTAACAAGTGGTTGATATGGGAGCGTTTGAACAAGATGAAGCGCACACATAGACCCGTTCTAGAAATATCTTCTTATCCTGACGCTGTTAGACAAAACAGGATTAGAGAAAGATAAGTATGATTTAAACAAATGTCTAACCACACACACACATACCACATACACACAACATTAAAACTCTTTTCTCTTTATGTATATTCCTCTTTTCCTAACAATGATTCTGTACCCAACTCTTGCCCAAACTCTAAACACGAAACTAAACAAATGTAATTGAATCTATTTCATTTTTTTAATCTTGTCGATATAAAACAAAAACGAATATTTGCTAACTGCATGCTAACAACAGGCAGTGGTTGCATATATTACTGTTAGAACGAGGGAAAAGAAATCATGTTGTGAGGTCAATTCCAATAAAATCGTACATAAACAGTGAACGTTGAGCTGGGGTTATTTGTTGAAACAGCACTTGATGCACTATGTGGATAGCAGAGAGATTAAAACGTTTCTTTTTAGATCGATCGACAGAACGCCCACGTGTTGCCGGGGCTGACAAGGGGAAGCAAAGGATAGTAACACTGCAACCTACAAGGTATGTCGTAAGAGGCAACTGATGTAGGGGATAGCTACCCTAGTAAATAAAAAGCGTCGCAGAAATTGGATGTGCTGGCCTACTTGTTTGCGTATAACTGGCACAACGTGCAAATCGCTTTTAGGTTCAGATCACATACAAATCACAGAGAGTGGTTAACAAGTAGTCGATATTGAGCGTTCAAAGAAGAAGAAGTATAATTCTAAAGTAGTTAGTGGTCAACCTAAGTCCATGTACATCTCCACATAGCTTGTCTTGGACTGACATGGAGATTGGACATGTGTTTTCTCTCTGTTCACTGTATGTTCCGCAAGGGTGGTTACCGGGCACACATTTGGGGTGTAAAGAATAGAACCACTGTTACCTGCCATGCATGTCGTAAGAGGCGACTAAGGAGGTTTGGTTGAAATCGGATGCATGTGTCCTAAACGTGTAGAAGTCTATGCGTTTAGGGGCCTACCAAACCAATGTGCAATGTATATACGTTCTTGGCGAAGATCAAACATATCACAAGGAGTGATTAAAATTGGTCGTAAAGAACGAACGTAAAGAAGAAGAAGAAGACTGTATGTTGGACATTCTTGCAGTATGTGTGTATCTCTCACCTTGCTGGTGTCACATGTGCATATGTCAGAAAGGCCTATTTTGTACTTGTTAAACGGGGGACTGCCTAGAGTAGTTGATTGTAGCTCGGCCTGCTAGCTGTGAGACGTCTCATAGCTCGGGTTCGATCCTACTGTCTGGCATTTGTTCGAGTCCCCTGGTCTTGCTCAGGACGATAACGTGAGTACCTCTGAAGTCGGAGAAAATCTGCCTGTATGGCGAGGGAATACTAATTACGAGTACATTGAGCACACGGCTGCCAGTGTAAAGTAATTTACAATGTGCACGCTGCTGCCATTGTAAGAAATTGGAAAAACGGATTTTCACGCAAAAATCAGTTTCAGAGATGAAACTTCGTCTGAGTTGAAAGCGGACGAAAGAAAAAAAAAAAAAAAAAAAATACTTGTTAAACAGATGGTACCTCAGCCTATTGTGCCGTGTTCATGGCCAAAAAATGACAACATGTTCTTCTCTATTGACTTGGTAGTGTGCATCATCCTTTTCATGACTTGTGTGATCTCTCACGAAAAAAGTAGGAAAGGAAGTCTTCTTCTCTTCCACCATTGACTTCTTTATAGAAGTGTTGAGGGTGAAACGTAGTGATCTTGTGTGTGCTTGTTTTCTTCTCTTCCACCATTTACTTCTTTATAGAAGTGTTGAGGGTGAAACTAGTGATCTTGTGTGTCTTGTTTTCTTCTTCCACCATTTACTTCTTTATAGAAGTGTTGGGGTGAAACGTAGTGATCTTGTGTGTGCTTGTTTTTCTTCTCTTCCACCATTTACTTCTTTATAGAAGTGTTGAGGGTGAAACGTAGTGATCTTGTGTGTGCTTGTTTTTCTTCTCTTCCACCATTTACTTCTTTATAGAAGTGTTGAGGGGTGAAACGTAGTGATCTTGTGTGTGCTTGTTCTTCTCTTCCACCATTTACTTCTTTATAGAAGTGTTGAGGGTGAAACGTAGTGATCTTGTGTGTGCTTGTTCTTCTCTTCCACCATTTACTTCTTTATAGAAGTGTTGAGGGTGAAACGTAGTGATCTTGTGTGTGCTTGTTCTTCTCTTCCACCATTGACTTCTTTATAGAAGTGTTGAGGGGTGAAACGTAGTGATCTTGTGTGTGCTTGTTTTAAGGCACTTTTAAGCTGATATTCATGTTCGTAAGGCTGTTCTTTATGCCGTCGCTCCCTCTTTGCGTGGTCTTCCTCTTACTTTGTACTCATTATACTTTTTCTGTGTGGCTCTCTGTGGTAGGCGATACCAGGGCATTCTGGGCAGGTGTCCAAACCATTTAATCTGTTGTTCTTTTATGAATTGCATAACTGGTTTCACATCAAGTCTCCTTCTGATTTCTTCATTTCTAATTTTGTCTCTTATTGTCACACCTGAATCTCTTCTAAGACACCTCATCTCTGTCGTTATGATTTTCCGCTCATTAGTTGCTGTTATTATTGTTTTGCCAGTTTTGCTCTACGGATCGGAGTGTTGGAGGATGACCAAAGGAGATACTAGCAGGCTGTCAGTTTTCCACCACTCTTGTCTTAGCAGAATCTTGGGAATCTTTTGGCCAGTAAAAATATCCAATAACCAACTACTCCAAGATACAAGACAAGAGGCAATGAATGACATACTCAAAAGAGAAGATGGAAATGGCTCGGACATGTTATGAGAATGAGACAAGAAATGCCTGCAATGATAGCCCTCACTTGGACACCAGAGGGAAAGAGAAAGAAAGGCAGACCACGGACAACATGGAGGCGCATCATGGAAGAGGAACTGGACACCGCATCTCTGACGTGGGGCTCTGCACTGAAGGTTGCACGGGACAGGAGAGAATGGAAAGTCCTTTCTGAAGCCCCATGTGTCACTAGGCATGACGGGATTAAGTAAGTAAGTTGCTGTTATTGGCCATGTTTGACACTGGTAACATAGTGTTGGCCAGAAAATTGATCTTATAAGATTTGCTTTTTTGTTTACCGGTATTTCTTTATGTGACAATAGTGGTGTTAACTACCCCAGTAACTAGTTAGCTTGTGTGCAACGATTGATGATTTCGCTGGAAAGGAAATAGACACTAAAAAAGCAGAAGAACACTTATACTCACAAACATTCACGTCATTGCAGCATTCGCAGAGACCAGATGTCCACAACCGTCGACCATTTGGGCCCATCGTTGACATAGGCTGTTGAATAACAACTGTTGTATTCGAATTAACGGATCCTGTCGCATGCATAGGATAAAAACTTGGGTCCTGCTGACTAATGGTGTACGGGTTGTGTTGAGAATATTCGTAGAGCGAGTTTGGATTATAGTACGGCATGCTGGGCGCAGTGTAAGGAGGGACTGGTGGATTATAGGAAGGCCCAGCTCTGCTTCGTGGGGGCGAGTACTCAGGCACAGGATCCTGCGAATGTCAAATGATTATAAATATATTAATAGTTTTTTTTTGGGGGAATGGGCTTATTTTTACATCAAAAATAAATATTCGCATAAAACTGTTTTATTAAATAATCCATTTTTCAGAGGGTGGCCCGCGCCTTAATATAATTGATTTATTGATAGGGCCATCATCATTGCACTTCGGGAAGTAGCCATGATCTCTTTCTTACACCGGAAGATCTCAGCTGCAGTGCACGAACTCCGTAGCACCGACGAGAGTCCCAGCTGTAATTTTGAAGATGAATATATTTTTGTAGGAATTTTATTTATAATCTTTTCTAATGAATTTTGCCCGGGCAGAGGCTTTCCAGCCTGCTCTTTTCGATTTTGAACTGCCAATGGTTCTTTTACGTGCTCAAATTGAACACGGGACCTACGTTTTATCTTCCGTCTCCGATAGGACTAGGAACTCGATCTCACCTACACTGAGATCAGGGATCTCTGAAAAAATATCAAGATGACTTTACGTGGGAGCGAACTTGGTACCTTTGGCATGAGAGGCAAGCACCTAACCTCTACACCACAGAGACCCCTGAACACCCATGTAAACACAATTCTTATTTGTTCAACATTTCTCTATTGCACAGAAACATGGACAAGCGACTAGAAGACATAATTGCAGATTTCAAGATGTAGATTTCTAGAAGAACTTAGCTCACTTATATAGTTACAGAAATAAAGAAATGAAGATGTCTTGAAAAAGATAAGAATAAAAAGGAAATTTTTGAAGGAAATCAACAAGCTTCAAATCAGATATTTGAATCAGGGTTTCCCTATTGCGTCCTCTTTTTCTTGAGCCCTTTGCCTCCCACTTAAATGCCTGCTTTGATATTGTATGAACATTTCTTCTCTAGGTGTGTCCAACCTTGCGACATCTTACTTTTCTTATAACAGTTGTTACTAGTATCTTCTTCTTCTTCTTTGCGTTCGTTCTTTACCACCAATTTTAATCACTTTGTGATATGTTTGATCTTTGATGTCACGTATACACGTTCTTGGCAAAGATCAAACATATCACAGAGTAATTAAAATTGTCGTAAAGAAAGAACGCAAAGAAGAAGAAGACGATGTCTTAAAACATTGGGAAAAAAGAAGTCTTTTAGCAAAGAAACACTTCCAAAGTCGGAGACCCTATGGCGGGGGACACTAATAATAATGAAAGCATGCTTTCACGCAAAAAATTAGTCAGAAGCGAAGAAGAAATACAGGGTGTTCAAGATAAAAGTAGCCTGAATGATAAATCACAAAAGTTGCCAGTTATGCATTGCATTTTGTCTATTTACTATTTAAACCGGTTCTGACTAGATCGTCCTACGTTCATCGCCCCTTACTGCACCATAATTACACACATCACAAAAAGACTCGCTAACTTGACCCATACTACGTCATAATTGAACCTTACATAAACATATGCCAGATTTGCCCCCTTGACATGCTACTTTTATTTTGAACACCCTGTAAAAACTGATCACAGTGTCTCTTCGCCCGTTATGAACTTAGGCGCAGTCGTGAGTCTTAATATGATACTTCTGATTGATTTTTGCGTGAAGGCTCGTTTTACTTATCACTAGTAGCCATCGCCATTCACGCGAGCCTTACTTAGTCTTCATATGTACGTTACACGTACGAAAGCATGACATTTCTGAGGTAAAAAAAAAAAAAAAAATACTTGTTGCTCAAATATATCATTTCGGATAAAAGAGAACAACCTCAAAAAAAGATGTCCTCAGAAACGGAATGTGTCTGCCATTATTGGCGGGAGGAATCGACACATACGAACAACTCAATCACCTAAGCAGAACAGACCAGGTCTTTATATTTCGACTACGCACCGGACACTGCAGACTCAACGAATACTTATATAGACTAGGAATAAGTCAAGCAGTTCTCTGCAAGTGTCAGCAGGCGGAACAGACACCAGAGCATATCCTGCAAGACTGTCCTCTCCTGGGTGAGCTGAGAAGCAACATGTGGCCACACCTAGTCTACCTGAAAACTAAGCTTTGGAAAAACCTGACAGACCTGAAGCTGACTGCCCAGTTTGTGGTCCACAGTAAATTAAGCGCATGACCAGAGATCGCTGAAGAAGAAGAAGAAAAGGAATGAAATCTGGTTTTTCATAAGTGATCACGCGCATGCACACACGCACACATATCATCATTATCATCAAGTAACTTGTCATTTCTGGAACTTGGCTCCCATGACAGCAGTCCTGAAAAACTCGCTGTTCTGTGCAAGTTGGCCGGCGTCGGCAGCAGTCATTGTCAGATCGTCAATTACAACACTCACATATATATAATAGAAATACCTACCCCATAGTTGGTGTCCATCACATATGGAGGAGCAGTCGCCTTTGGCAGTACTTGGTTTGCCATTAACAATACCTGAAATATGTTAAACTGTTGCAGTCATTATCAAGATAAATACCACTACTGTTTAAATAAATACAATTTCCCATAGTCTTTTCAGACCCGAGGACGCCCAAGTGGTTACCGGGGCCTAAATTAGGTGTAAAGAATATAACCACTGTTACCTGCCACGCATGTTGTAAGATGCGCCTAAGGAGGTTGGGCGTGGGGCTAGCTACCCCACACCGTAAAAAACACTAGATGACTACAGAACGAAGAGCGAACCGAGTAATCGCTGGCTGAAACCGGACACATCGCCGAAGAATAAACACCAGAGCTCCATATGGTTCTGAAGATGTGACGTAAAATACACCAATGCTAAGGCTGCGTGAATCAGATTTCCACATGAATAGAATTTATGGGGAGATCTGGTACATCGGTCTGGGCGGTGATCGCGAGAGAGAGACCTGAGGGTATGAAGTCACTTCATTTCATATTTCTAGGCCTTAGTGTGCAGGAGGTATTCCTTATGGGGTAGGATGTATTCCTCTAGGCCTTAGTGTGCAGGAGGTATTCCTTATGGGGTAGGATGTATTCCTCTAGGCCTTAGTGTGCAGGAGGTATTCCTTATGGGGTAGGATGTATTCCTTTCCTCGCGTGTGGGATTGAACCCACAACCCTGTTATGTCCGAGTCGAAAGGAGAACGTTTACGTTTGGGAATCTCTGTGGCCTAGAGGTTAGGTACTCGTCTCTCGTGCCAAAGGTACCAGGTTCGCGTCCTCGTTGAACCAACTGAATATTTTTTCAGAGATCCCTGTTCTAAGTGTAGGTGAGATCGAGTTCAAAGTCCTATTGGAGACGGACGATAAAACGTAGGTCCCGTTTTCAATTTGAGAACGTAAAAGAACCCTAGTCAGTTCTTGCCAAAATCGAGAAGAGCAGACTGGAAAACTGCTGCCTGGGCAAAAATTCATTATGAAAGATTTAAAATAAAATTCCTACAAAAATGTCTTCACCATCTTCAAAATTACATCGGATACCCTCGCTGGTGCTACGGGGTTTGTACACTGCAGCTGAGATCTTCCTATGTAAGAGAGATCGGGGCACACATGGTTACTCGCCGAAGTGCAATGATGATGGTCCTATCAATCAAACGCTTAAGTTAATCCGTCCCACTATCATTACTGCTACCTCACTTCCTTTTCTTCTTCGAATGCTACATATCGACCACTTGTCAACCACTCTGTGTGATTTGTATGTGATCTGAGCCTAAGAGCGATTGGACATTGTGCTACTTATGCGCCTACAAGTAGGCCAGGACATCTGATTTCTGCGCTGCCTTTTATTTACTAGGGTAGCATTCCTAGGGCCTACATGAGTCGCCTCATACGATATGCATTGTAGGTTGCAGTGGTACTATTCTTTTCTTCCCTGCAGGTCCGGTACCACACGGGCGGTTACCCTCGCTAATAATAAACACTGACCAATCCTACCGCTACAGTTTCAATAGACATCATTATCAAAGTTATGCAGACTTGCAGATAGTCAGTAGATTGCTTGTTTGTTTATGTTCGTTCTTTACGACAAGTTTAAGCACTCTTTGTGATATGTTTAGCCTTGGCCAAGAACGTCTATACGTTGCACCTCCGTTCGTAGGACCCGTTGCCTTCGATAACAGAAGGCCTGCGGGCTTAGGTAAAAAAAAAACTATAGAAAATCAGACCACAACTGAGGCGTAAGCTTACATTCCAGTAATGTTAGATAAAGACACTGGGCAGATGACGCTCATCAGCCCGGGAGTGCAGGTCGTCTACGGGTCGCTGCCCTAAAAGAAAATAGCAACCTGCTGCCTTGTGGGTTTTGGCTGGGGACAGCAAAGGCTAACGGAGAGCGAACCCAGTAAACGCTGGTTGAAATTGAACACGCCACCGAAGGATAAGCAACTGAGCTCGAATATGTACTGAAGGCCGTGCACGTACATCCGTTCTTGATGTTTGGCTGTTTATATATCACAATCGAATGATAAAAGCGGGAGAGAGAGATAAAACGACAAATTCATTTTTAAAACAAAACAACATATTAAATCAAGGTTATATTATGTAACAAATTAAGTTTAACACTAAGTAATATCGGTTTTATTAATATTTTTCTTCAATGAATAACAATGGACTCGTAGAGTTGTATAAAATAGCAGAAAATATTACTATTTTCTATCAAACACTTACGAAAACCAGCCGCCATTATACAGTAATTTTAATAGACGTGCCTTGTAGGTCGCAGTATTGCTATTCTTTGCTCCCATTACGGGCGGCCGCAATCGCACGGGAGATTTTAAGCTATTGTAAAATTGACATATTTGTTCATTTTACTCTCCGTTGTATTCTGAGCACTCTTCTGTGGCCCTCAACTGCACTTTAAAAAAAATATATAATTGATTTTTAAACAGTTGTCTTATCAATAATTCATGTTTCACGGTAATGTATTGCTATTGCTAACGTTGCTGTATTTTGTAATTGTTTTTGTAATTTGTAAAACTACAGTACTTTGTGATTACGTGTTTTGGAAAAAATACATGCTTTTTCTTCTTCGAACGCTCTATATCAACCACTTGTTAACCCATCTGTGTGATCTGTACGTGATCTGAGCCTAAGAGCGAGTGTACGTTGTGCCAGTTATACAAGTAGGTTAGCACATCCGATTTATGTTATGCTTCTGATTTACTAGGTAGCTTCCCTAGGTCCCTACCTTAGTCGCCTCTTACGACATGCCTTGTAGTTCGCAGCGTTACTATTCTTTGATCCTCCCAATGAGGACTCTATTTGGAGCCTAGGGAGTCATGGAGGAGCCTACTAAACCAATGTGCAACGTTCATGGCAAAGATCAAACATATCACAAAGAGTGATTAAAATTGGTCGTAAAGAACGAACGCAAAGAAGAAGAAGATCGCAAAATCGAATGTGCTGGCCTACTTGTAGGCGCATAACTGGCACAACATACAATCGCTCTTAGGATTAGATCACATACAAATCACAAAGAGTGGTTAACAAGTGGTCGATGTGGAACGTTGGAAGAAGAATAAGGCTAGTCTGTCTTATGAAGAGGGAAAAGCGAAAATTAGTATTCTGTTGATGGTCCTTAGAAGACACAAGTCAACCTTACATCCCAGGGAAGACTGGGAAACTTTGACCGCTAGCTTCGAGGCTAATGGGACTCTGGCTTGCCTAAGGGGATGGACTTCTCTAGGCCAGTGTGAGATTTTTGTTTTTTTACGCAACTTCGGAAGGCGAATCCTAATACAAAGCATGCAGAAACCAGGTGTACTTGCCTACGGATCTGTAGGCGACTAACTTGCACAACGAACTCATGATCTAAGGTACACATCACAAACAAACCACATATAGTGATTTAGCAAGTGATTGATGTAAAACAAACGAAGAAGTATTCGAAAACACATGATGTAATCGGAAATAAATACTAAACATAAATAATTATCATAATATATCACCTCTGCGATTAGTGAATCAACATGAAATAACCCACTAGAGAAGATCAGAGATTCGACTAAATCAACTACACCAAAATATAGCTGTATTCGATTCACAACTTCGCAAAAGAAACAAATACTAAGAACAATTGATCGAGTCAACGATATTTCTGACAAACCTTCCTTCACAACAAAACACGATTTCACCAGTTAACATCCATCGTGGAACGAGCTGTGTATTGACCCGTACGTACGAGCAAGAGAGAGGTTTAGATGAAATGTTGCTTGCTTATCAAGTATATATATGTAGTCTTGCGAAATCTACCATAAACCACTTATGATGTCATCAGCCAACGGAATGAATGACGAACGATGTACACATTACTTTCGACTACAAACATTCTGTCAAAAGTGAGATAACGGGTTTCCATAACTGCTTACAGCGCGTCGCGGTAATTTTCGATTAGCTTATGATGTCATGTAATCTACAGTTATATGTTAATAACATTAATAACGTATACCATTTTATCCCCAGATGTTAATATGTCTTGTATTGCCAACACGCACGATTTAACTCCCAAAAAAATAATATTAAGTTGAAAACTTGCGTACCTCAACCTAAAGATACCTTGACCCCACATAAAACAAACGTCCTTCACAGAGCCGGCAACGAGTGAGCAGACAGTCGTTGCATCTAAGGCATTTAATAGTGCAGATCATGGGTCATGCCAGATCATCAAATTTGTTGCTAGGACTATTTCCGTATCTTGCTTTTCGTGTTCAGAAGACAGACAGTCTATAATAGGGATGCGGTTATACCACTTTCTGTGCTGTGCCTACATACTCCGTCGTTAAATGAATAGCTAGAGGAGGTTCATGGTTTTGAATCGCAGTCACTAACCAGATTGAGAGAAATGGGTGTCGATATTGGTGCAGCCCGAAAAGAACGACATACCAAATATGCAAAAAGATTGATTAATCAATATCCAACTGGCGTGTTGAGCCGCTGCTGGATTTGCGATCCTATTTTGTTGTTCGGAGTGCTATGATGATAGTCCTCATATAACTGATGGGAATAAGAATTCTACGAACCCCAGGCGAAGCACCGGAGCTAATGAATATGGTAAATAAATAAACAGTAAACATGTATTTAGGGCTTCTGGGAAAAAAATTGTCACTGAAATTGAACCACATACCTTAATTCTCATCTATCGCCTATCGTCTAGCCGTGAAGAGGAGCGTTTCTGAGACCATGACCAGTTAACTCTCCAATAAAACAAGCCTAACTTTGTCGGCTACACAGCATAGACAATCAAGTCAGATCCCAACAGTGCTGGCACAAACGAATGGTCTTTGTTTTTCCCAATATACGAAACAACCATATATATATAACATACATGCACACACCATTCATATATAGCTTCAACTTAGATAGGCCTGGACGAGAGTGAGGTTGACAAATAGTGCAACTTTTCCTCAATTTAATTCAAATACAACGCATGCTAGTTTCCCCCTGTTACAGAAGGCCCAAATGAGATGGGCCGGTCACATTGCTCGGATGCCTGATAAACACATCCAAAAACAGTTGATGTATAGCGAGCTTGAAGGGGGCAGACATTCAACTGATGGACAGAAAAAATACTTTAAAGACACTCTTAGCATCTCTGAAATGCTTCGTTTTAGACACCACATGCTAGGAATCCCTGGCACAAGATCGTAAAATGTGTTGCTGCAACAACATAAGAGGAATCCGCACAGCTGAGAATCGCTGTGTCGTTGAGGCAAAAACAGAACACACAACACCCACATGTCTAACCTTGATCATGTATGCCCCACCGGTGGTAAGGGACTGTGTTCTAGGATTGGACTCTACAGTCACCTCTGCACACACCAGAGAGGTGCAACAGCACACGTCTTGGACCGTTGTCAACATCGCTTGCGATGGACAGCTATTAATTGTAACCAGTGAATAAATAATTCAAAGAACCTCCAGGTGAAGAACTGAAGCCAATGAATATGGTAAATAAATAGTAAATAAGTATTTAGGTTAGAATATTGGTGTCAGCACAGTTGGAATCTGACATGTTGTGGACACTCTTGGAATGATATTAACTTCTTGACGCTTCATATCAACCACTCTTTGTGATATGTATGTGATATGAGCCTAAGAGCAATTGTACGCTGTGCCAGTTATGTGCCTACAAGTAGGCCAGCACGTCCAATTTCTGCAATACTTTTTATTTACTATGGTAGTTTCCATAGGTCCTACATCAGTCGCCACTTACGACATGCCTTGTAGGCCGCAGTGATACTATTCTTTGTTTCCCTTGCGGGACTCAGACACCACACAGGCGGAATGACATATCAAAGTTTGGCTCTTTTTTTCCTTCCTTTGGTGTCTTGCGGCAGTGATGACATACAAGAACCTGAAGACTCTTGTCACCAAAGGCGGAACTTGTCAGCCCGAACATGCTTGGAAATCCAGCAATGAAAATAGGGCATGTACATATCAACAGTTAACGACTATACTCAAATATCTTACACAGGTAAAGTTTATCAATGCATGCTTTCTCAGTGACTCAATGAATATGCTCAGGAAGATTGAAACAGGCTGGACTCGAAGACTGGTTGGAGTCGCTAGGCTGACAAAAATCAGTTTTATTTTTATGCCCGTCTTCCACGATCTCTCCTTCCCTGAATTTCACCTGTTGTCACCAAATGTTGAAATCTCCTCTGCACATTATATGTCAGAAACCCTCAATTGCTATTCTTTTGATAAGGTTTGTGTGCATGCCTGATTTAAAACCTCATTTGTTATATATTAAGTCCAAAGGGCACGACAAGGCAAAATGGGATAAAGACACCAAAAACACAAGAATGATGGATATTATCAACTGTCCAGACAGCCATACTTCACCTCTGGACGGGTCACAACAGAATGAGACACCACCTGTACACTAAATTCAAAATAGGCACCAATGACCTGTGCCTTGGCGAGTATGACAACAGAACATATCCTACAGAACTGCCCCCAGTATGCAGACCTGATAAGAAAGAGGTGGCCCACTTACACCAGCGTCCAAGACAAACTGTATGGCATGGCTGATAATCTTAAACAGACAGCTGCCTTTATTAGAGAATCCGAAATCCCAATCTAGTGATAATGCAGAAGAAGATATATTAAGTGTTATTTTTTTTAAACGGTACGTCTCAGGACTTCATACACATACCATAAACCAATACTCAACAACAAAGTCCTTTTTGATGACTAGTCCCTGGCCACACCAAGAAAAAAGCCAATATGTTCTGATATAAATAAAAAAGACACCCATCTTGGGTTGAAAGAGTTGCCTCAGCCATATAGGTTTCTTCTCTTCAGCGATCTCTGGTCATGCACTTAGTTTACTGTGTACCACAAATTGGGCATTCAGCTTCAGGTCTGTCAGGTTTCCTTCTTCAGCGATCTCTGGTCATGCGCTTAGTTTACTGTGTACCACAAACTGGGCATTCAGCTTCACGTCTGTCAGGTTTCCTTCTTCAGCGATCTCTGGTCATGCACTTAGTTTACTGTGTACCACAAACTGGGCATTCAGCTTCACGTCTGTCAGGTTTCCTTCTTCAGCGATCTCTGGTCATGCGCTTAGCTTACCACAAACTGGGCATTCAGCTTCAGGTCTGTCAGGTTTCCCCAAAGATTAGTTTTTAGGTCAACTGGGTGGGGCAACATGTTCCTTCTTAGCTCACACAGGAGAGGACAGTCTTGTAGGACATGCTTCGGTGTCTGTTCCACCTGTTTGACCTATTCCTAGTCTATGTAAGTGTTTGTTGAGTCTGCAGTGTTCGTCAGTAGACAAAATATAATGACCTAGTCTGTACATAGAGATTTAATCCACCTCTTAGCAAACAAAACAAATAAATAACAGGAAATGAAGAGAAGAAATGATATAAGTATATAAATGGTATGTGATGTGATGACTGTGTAAGATACACACAACAAAAAATACTTCAGGTCTTTGTACATTGTTTAATTAACTTTCTTGAAGCAATAACATTGTTATTAAGAATCATCATCTTCAACTTCATCATCATCGTCTTCAATCTCACTATCCATCATCTTGGCATCATCATCAGCGTCATCTTGACTGGCTTCTCCATCACCTTTTTTGTCTGAAAGTAATAGTTTATAACAATTTTTATTTACTACACAAACACAAAGTTTTAAAAATTCTCCAGTTTTACATGCAGCAAGGATTGCCACTCCAGAATTGGCTATTACAGTCAAAAGAAACGTGATTCAGCACAGAACAAACTATGTGACACAAAACCTATTGTCTCCTGAGATAAAGAGGCCAATGATGATAACACAAACAAAATACCAACAAATAAATTAATACTTCGCTGCTATTCTTCATGCAATTTATCTGTTGGCTAAATAAACCAACCTCACTGCTTGCAAGGTGACACAAGTATTTTATCTCTTATCTTCTTGTTCGCTGATGTTCAATGTCTACACAATGAGTCCTGTTCTCTGGATGTATGTTGTGTTTGTTAGTTCATCAAAGCTTCCAAACAGCTTGTCTCTTTTTATAAAAGGTGACAGGTATGAAGATGAGTGGGTGTCTATGGTTTAGCGGTAGTAAACTCGATCACAACCCAAGTGTACCTGGTTCAAGTCACAACACCCATCTGTTCATAATACCCTTTACACTCGTCTTCCACAATTACAGAACACATGCAGATTTTACAATTTAGCATTGGTTGCCCAAGAGTGAAAACTCGCAGCCCTGGTTAGAAGAAGTACCTTGTTCAAACTGGTTGGCGAGCAGTTTGCTAGCAAATGCGCTCAAGTGGGTCTCATTTATTTTTCTTCCTATCGCCTCTAACTGTTACTGGTGGTTATGACTGATTTTTGTGTGAAAGCCTGTTTCCCTTATTATCAATATCCCTCGCCATACCTTCTCAGACTTCAAATGTTGTTCTTATGATGAAATCAACTGTCTGGAGAGCATCTCTGATGCAGTGTAGTTTTGAATGTAGTAACTTAACTACATGAGGCTCTGCATATCGATCAGCAGCATACGTTTTATCAGAGTATAATCATCGTATATAAGCGTTAGATGATTTCATGTGAGCTGTCTCTGGCTTAGTATCTGACTTTAGCACCTTTTCAGAGGCAGAAAGGATTCATTCCCGATCCTCCTCATTCTTCTTTGCGTTCGTTCTTTACGACCAATTTTAATCACTCTTTGTGATATGTTTG
Source organism: Arion vulgaris (assembly GCA_020796225.1). Taxonomy (NCBI): domain Eukaryota; kingdom Metazoa; phylum Mollusca; class Gastropoda; order Stylommatophora; family Arionidae; genus Arion; species Arion vulgaris. Next base: position 65,103,524 of record CM036755.1, on the reverse strand, counting down.
ATCTTTGCCAAGAACATGTATACATTGGTTTGGTAGGCCCCTAAATGCATGGACTTCTACACATTTAGGACATGTGCATCCGATTTCAGCCAAACCTCCTAGTCGCCTCTTCGACATACATGGCAGGTAACAGTGGTTCTATTCTTTACACCCCAAATTTGGGCCCGGTAACCACTCGGGCGATCCTCCTCATTCAAGCTAAAGCGAACACGGCATGTCGTAACGGTCAGAATCGAAACATCAAACAGCGACTCACTCTCGTAGGACATCCACTGAAAACAGTATTGCCACGTTGAACATACACATCTCGGTACAGAGTTTCCAAGCATTTCCTATACAGTGTTTGGCTTTCTTCATTTAACATATCCTGCTTAATTTTCATTTCTCTCTTGCGCGCGATCATTCTTAGGCCGCTTTTATCATTCTATTTTGATATATAAGCAGCCAAACATCAAGAACGGATGTACGTGCACGATCTTCAGTACCTATTGGAGCTCAGGTGCTTATTCTTCAGCAGTGTGTTCGATTTCAACCAAGCGTTTACTGGGTTCACTCTCCGTTAGCCTTTTTCTGTCCCCAGCCAAAACCCACAAGGCAGCAGGCTAATTGTTCATCTGAAAAGTCTTCAGCAATTTTTATTTGTTAAAATATATCTAATACATATTTTCTCTTCTAGTTTCAGGAACATAAGCTTACGTTTCACTTTGATCCTATCTGGAACAATTGGCTCAGGTCTGTCATCAAGTGTTTTCCATTCTCCTGAGCTGGTCCAAACTCCTTGGATTGTGATGTGGAAGTTGGACATCTGGTGGCCGAACAATTTCTGTTATGAATAAAATGAAAATAACTTTGCAAATATCACATGATACAACTTGAGATGTGGTGTGTAACAGTTCCATTTAGTGGTAAGTTTGGTGTAGAGATTAGGTCTCGCCTCTCGTTACAAAGGTACTCGGTTCGCTACTTTGTGGAGCCATCGGGATATTTTCCCAGAGATACCTGATCTAAATGTAGGTGAGATCCGAGTATCTAGTCCTATTTGAGTGGGACGATAAGTTGAACATGTACAAGATCCCTTAGTAGTTCAAAAAACTAGAAGAGTGGGCTGGAAAGCCTGGGTAAAATTAAATAGATAGTTTTTAAAAATAAAATTAGCACAAAATATTTTCACCATCTAAATTACATTGTGGCCCCTCGCGGTATTACAGAGTTTGTGCACTGACGCTGAGATCTTCATGTGTATGAAAGAGATCGGAGCATATATGGATACTCGACTAAGTGTAATGATGATGGTCCAATCAATCAAATCACACAGAGAAGTTTGCCTGTGCATTGTCAGGGCCCACAAGGGAAACAAAGAATAGTACCAATGCGACCTACAATGCATGTCACAAGAGGCGACTAATGTAGGAACTAGGGATGTTACCGTAGTAAATAAAGAGCAGCGCAGAAATCGGATGTGCTGGCCTACTCAGTAACGCATAACATACAATCGCTCTTAGGCTCAGATCACATACAAATCACAGAGTGTGGTTGAAATGAAGCGTTCGAAGAAGCCGGGTCCGAAGGAAGCAACTAATAGTAACACTGCGCCCTACAAGGCATGCCGTAAGAGGCGACTGAGGTAGGGGCCTAAGGAAGCTGCCCTAGTAAATAAAAAGCGTAGTAGAAATTGGATGTGCTGGCCTACTTGTAGGCGTATGACTGGCGCACCGTACAATCGCTCTTAGACTCAGATCACACAAATCACCAGTTCATGGAAGCAAATGGCAAGTGATATGATACCAGGAAAAAAACTATGAAAGAAGAAGACATTGGGTGCATGTAATTTTAGGCTGGTGAAAAATGTGTAGGGATTATTAATATTTATATTTATTGTTGAGCATCTGGTAGAATGGATTAGAGCGTGCCCCATGCGGGAGAGCGTGTTCAATTCACAGCAAGGACAATGATTATTTTTGTTGAGGGCATAAATAAAAATCATAACCTGAACAGCGTATGGAGACTGGACAAGACATGCGCACATTAAATTCCTCAGACTCTCGTCCCACCTGCCCTACAACGCCCTAAAAAACTGTACGACATATAGTAACGAAAGATACATTTATTAGCAAACAGACTTACAAGAACCCTGCATTGTTCTGGATTCAAAACTTGTCCCTTCTCACAGACTGTGTGCTCTCTCAGTAAATGTATGACCCCTGGAGATAAAAAATTGAATGTAAGGTTCATCTGTTACTAAGTTATGACAAAAAAGAGATATAATAAAGAGCATTAATGGTTTAATGTCAGAAATTCTGTTTATCTTCTCAATTCACTACAACAATAAAAATTGTGACAACTCCTTCTGAAGAACAGTTTTATTACAAATATATGCCACTCTCTTCTTTCTTGTTCTATCCTTCAAAGTTTGGTGCTATGCTTCCAAATCTCTCCTCCATGAGTTTCTGTGGAAGGCTATACTATTATTGGCCATCTTAATGCATCTTCTATCCAATGCCAACGTCTTTTTCTTAAGTTCTCTTTCCTCTGGTGTTTGTTTGGATAGTGCACTTCCACCAAGTAGAATACCTACACAGTATCCATTACATATGTTGTTTTCTTTGCGTTCTCACTAGATTGGGATTTCGGATTCTCTAATAAAGGCAGCCCTCTGCCTCAGATTATTAGCCATGCCATACAGTTTGTCTTGGACGCTAGTGTAAGTGGGCCACCTCTTTCTTCTCAAGTCTGCATACTGGGGCAGTTCTGTAGGATATTCTTCTTCTCCTTCTTTGCGTTGTTCTTCACTACCAATTTTAATCACTCTTTGTGATATGTTTGATCTTTGTCAGAACGTGTATACGTTGCACATTGGTTTGGTAGGCCCCTAAACGCATAGACCGCTACACGTTTAGGACATGTGCATCCGATTTCAGCCAAACCTCCTAGTCGCCTCCTACGACATGCATGGCAGGTAACAGTGGTTCCACTCTTTACACCCCAAATTTGGGCCCCGGTAACCACTCTGGCGCTGTAGGATATAATTCCTATGATTTCTGCTTCCCCGTTTGTGCCGACCTCTTCTAGCAGGAAGTTTTGGCCACCCTCGTGATGGTAGGTCTGACATTCTTACTGCATGGCTAATCTCCGAGGCAGATTGATGACCGTAGAATTCGTTATCCCATTCCCCATTGTGAGGGGCCGTTGCACCATGTTATGCACCTTACGGCCTGGTGCATCCATTTTCTGCAAGCATTTCTTTCGGTTCGCATCCTAGCGGACACATGCATCCGATTTCAACCAAACCTCCTTAGTCGCATCTTACGACATGCGTGGCAGATAACTGGTTCTATTCTTTACACCCCAAATTTGGGCCCCAGTAACCACTCGGGCGGTATGTTGTCTGTGCATGTACATCTTTTTCTTTTGTTGTCACGCTGTTACCGGGTTGCCCATTCTTCTGGTTTACTTGCTTATCGTGCGCTGTTCTAGTGGCTTGGGTGATAGCTATTTTTTGTTTTATTTCACAAGATTCTGCTATGCCATCTACCCATCTTTTTCGTGGTCTTCCTCACGCCTTATTTCCTGATATTCTGTTGTATAGAATGTATACAGTGGGGTGGGGGTCTGTCTGGCTTCAGATGTATGTCTTTGCTATTTTCAATCTCTTTCAATCACTAATTGTGCCTGCTGTCAATAAGCATAACCATCATCTCACAAAACAGCTAGAACAAGACGGCTCCTCCCATTCTGTGTGTTGTTACTTTTCTTTGTGCCCTGGTAAAACTCTTTATATTCTCAATGGTCTAATTATATATCCATGATACTGAACATTCTTCTGTGGCATCCAGTGATCTCATATTTGCTCAAAAACCTAGTAACCGCACCCCATTTTACATACTCTTGTAGTCAAAAAACTTTCTTGCTAGTTCTAACCTCTCTTCAGCTGTGTTGGAAGTCCCAACTGTCTCAACTGTGGCTCCAGTGAGTGTGAGAAATCTGGCAATGGACCCTCTTCAAGTACCACTGTTTGCAATGCAACTGTGCCTGACCTGGCATAGTCTGGTATGAACAATCCATCAAAGTACCTAATTGAGGGGGAAAATGCACAAATAAATTATCTCTAAAAACACATGGAATGAATTGGCAATCAGAGGAATAAGGAAGCATTGGAAAATACTAGATGGACAGACTTGTCCCTATTTGGTTGCGTAAAACTACAACATTGTTCATTGAATTTTTTCAGTTTAGAATATCTTCATTGCACTCCGGACGTGCCCAAAGGTGCTCTGATCTCCTTCGCAATATCTCCAACAGCGTCCAACCATACCAGTTTTATTTTCGTTGATTTTCCTACTCATATACTTGTGCTGTTCTTTTCTAGCCCTCCAATCTTCAATCCACCCAAAACAGAATAAGGATGATGGATTTTACCAACTGTCCAACAACAACAGAATGAAGGGACAACAACAGAATGAAACACCACCTGTACACTAGATTAAATATAGCACCAACAACCTTTGATCCTGTGGCTTGGCAAGTATGACAACAGAGTATATCCTACAGAACTGCCCCCAGTATGCAGACCTGAGAAGAAAAGTGGATGACTTACACTAGCGCCCAAGACAAACTGTATGGCATGGCTGACAATCTAAGGCGGACAGTTGCCTTTATTAGAGAATCCTCGCCGAGTGGTTACCGGGCCCAAATTTGGGGTGTAAAGAATAGCACCACTGTTACCTGCCACGCATGTCGTAGAGGCGACTAAGGAGGTTTGGCTGAAATCGGATGCACATGTCCTAAACGTGTAGAAGTCTATGCATTTAGGGGCCTACCAAACCAATGTGCAACGTATACATGTTCTTGGCAAAGATCAAACATATCACAAGAGTGATTAAAATTGGTTGTAAAGAACGAACGCAAAGAAGAAGAAGAGAATCCTAAATTCCAATCTAGTGAATGCAGAAGAAGAACAATCTTCAATCCCAGCACTTGCAATCGAGGGATTGGTTTAATTGAAAACCCTCTTTGCTGCCACACTCTATGATGGCGTGCAGAATATCAGCTCAATCCATTGGCTGGCCCCTGGATGTGGTGGCAGAGCCAGACAGCGTGCTTGCTCTCTCATTGCCAGCGACACCCATCTGCCCTGGAATGAAGCTAGGTGTAATTCTGCAAATTGTTGACGCTTGTAGTGATTCAGTCCATTGCCTACGCACTAAGCTAGCACTGAATTGTTTTTAATCAATTACTTTCAATGGATATTAGACGCCGAGTGGTTACGGGCCCAAATTTGGGACGTAAAGAATAGAACCACTGTTACCTGCCATGCATGTCGTAGAGGCGACTAAGGAGGTTTGGCTGAAATCAGTTGCATGTGTCCTAAACGTGTAGAAGTATATGCGTTTAGGGGCCTACCAAATCAATGTGCAACTTATACACGTTCTTGATAAAGATCAAACATATCACAAAAAGTGATTAAAATTGATCGTAAAGAACAAACGCAAAGACGAAGAAGAGCATATTAGAAAATGAGAGAGTAGTCAGGGCACCTTGTATGGCATGTCCGACTGATTTTTTTCATGCTTTCCTTAGTGTCAGTGTCCCCTGCCATATAGGTGTGCCTTCTCCGTCTTCAGAGGTTACAGACTTGCTACGCCTGCACATTGTGCACGTTAGACTGAAACACAAACTCCAGAGCACACCCTGCAGTCCTGTCCACCATACCTACACCAGCAAAATGAAACATGCTCACATGAACGAAGCATAAAGAGCAAGCTATGGGGAGCCCTCAAAGAACTCCAACTGATGTACAGTCTCATAGAGGCAATCCACCTCATAGTTTGATTGAGCATGTGCAAAGAAGAATGAGAGATTTTAAATTGGAGAAAAACAGACATAACTTTGTCTTTTCGTTTTTGTCCGTTAGAAAGGGGAGATGTCATGGATGAGTTGAGTATGACTGTGTCAGACGCTGAATACCTCACACAAGGCAGGGAGGCCTTTAGAGCTGCTTTACAGAAACCAAGTTCGAAAGGACAAGCTAGATGATGATGATGGTTTTATTAAAATTATAACGGTCTAAGAATTATAAAGGTAAACTAAACTATTAAACAGCAACAGAGGTAAATATCTATACTATTATTTAATCTTATGTACAATAAATGGGTTTCTGACTCACTTTAGGACTTCCTTCTCTTTCTTGTTTGTAAATAGCAGTCCTGTCTGGCCTTGCATTTGTCGTGTGAGTTTGTGAAGATTTTCTCTGTATTCCTCATCTTCTGTCCTGCCCAGTGCAATCTGCACAACTTTGTTCTTGCCAAAGAAAAATCTGAAAGAAGTGATTTAAAAAAGTTAACAAATTACCCTGGAGATGGCAGTAGAGAAGAAGAGCTGGAAGAAATTTATTGAAGACCTGTGCTCCGTTGGGAGTTGAAAGGTGAAGAAGCACAAATTACCTCGGAAGTTGGAAAAGGTACGCCTGTTTGGCGAGTGGCCACTGGTAAAAAAAAAAGGAAAGCAAAAGTCGCACAAAAATCAGTCAGAAACGCCATATCAGCTGTCCTGACTATGTCTGAAATCATAGATGGCGAGCACATGAAGAATATAGTATACTGCATCGGGCAATGATACACAGAATAAGCTGTAACTTTTTCTTCTGTCTTCTCACTAGATTGGGATTTTGGATTCTCTAATAAAGGCAGCCATCTGTCTCAGATTATCAGCAACGCCATACAGTTTGTCTTGAACGCTAGTGTAAGTGGGCCACCTCTTTCTTCTCAAGTCTACATAGTGGGGGCAGTTCTGTAGGATATAATTCCTATGATTTCTGCTTCCCTTTTGTGCCAACTTCTTCCGCAGTAAGTTTTGGCCACCCTGTGATGGTAGGTCTGACATTCTTACTGCGTGGCTAAATCTCTGAGGCAGATTGACGACCGTAGAATCCATTATCCCATTCCTCATTGTGAGGAGTCATTGCACCATGTTATGTGCCTTACGGCCTGGTGCATCCGTTTTCTGCAAGCATTTCTTTCGGGTTAGCATTTCCTAGCGGACATGTGCATCCGATTTCAGCCAAACCTCCTTGGTCGTCTCTTACTTCTTCTTCTTCTTCAGCGATCTCTGGTCGTGCGCTTAATTTACTGTGGACCACAAACTGGGCAGACAGCTTCAGGTCTGTCAGGTTTCCCCAAAGCTTAGTTTTCAGGTCGACTGGGTGTGGCCACATGTTGCTTCTCAGCTCACACAGAAGAGGACAGTCTTGCAGGATATGCTCTGGTGTCTGTTCTGCCTGCTGACACTGGCAGAAAGCTGTTTGACTTATTCCTAGTCTGTATAAGTGTTTGTTGAGTCTGCAGTGTCCGGTGCGTAGTCGAAATATAATGACCTGGTCTGTTCTGCTTAGGTCTTTGAGGAGTCTTTTCCATAATCATATCCAGTGTTTGTCTTCCAGTCTACTGCAGATTTTCTCTGTATGAGGGTTTTGACCTCTTGAAAAGACAAGGGTTGGTAAATTTGCTCTTTGGCACTGCCCTCCTTAGCTAAGACATCAGCACTCTCATTGCCTGCAATGCCACAGTGAGATGGAATCCACTGCAAGTGAATTTCTGCCTTTTCTGAAAGCTGAGCAAGTTCTCTTTGTAGTTTTTGTACTGTGCTGTCAGTGGATTTAGCCTCCAGGGCTTGTATAGCTGCCAATGAGTCTGTAAGAAATACCATCTTGCTTGCAGCTGCTTGCAGCTTATTCATGTGCTGTGCTGCCATCAGAAGGGCTATGAGTTCTGCTTTGTAGTTGGAACATATTCTTCCAGTAGGAGCCGTAGAGACACAGTGGTAGCATCTGGGTGCCTAATGTACACTCCTGCTCCACCATTCATGGTTGCCTCCATTGCCGATCCATCTGTGTAAATTCTTATCCAGCTGTCTTCTGGAAACATGTAATGGAGATGTTCCATTGTAATTGCTTTTTCACTAGATTAGGCTCGGCATCTTTGCTTAATAATTTAGGGATGGAGGTTGAGAAGTTTAGTGGTACTGAGTCTGGTTCCCAGTGATCAAAAGCAATTCTTCAGGTATGGAATTATGATTTAGTAGTTCCAAGTATGACTTTCCTATTTCTTTTGCTTTGTGGTTTAGACTTGTGCGCTTTAGTCTGTTCTTTGTTCTAGCCGCCATTTTTTCATGCAGTGGATGGTGAGGCATTCTTTTGATCCTTTCAGTCTGTAGAATCACTTTTTTCTTTCTTCTGTCTTCCAAGGGCTGGATGTTGGTTGCCTTTTCCATTTCTACAATTGGTGTAGATTTCATGGCTCCCAAAATAGTACGCAGACACCTGTTTTGTGTTTTTCCAGTATCGATTTGTTTGAATGGGCTGCTGATATCCATGTCGATGATGCATATTCGAGAGTCGGTCTAACTGCACCAGTGTACACCTGACTCAGGATTCGAATATCAGCTCCCAGGTAGTTCCAGCCAGCTTCCGCATCACACTTTGTTTCCTCATAGCCTTTCTGTTTGTTTCCATTATGTGATGTTTCCATGTCAGACGACTGTCAGCTTAACTCCCAAAAAGGTTGGAGTATGGGAGCGGGAGCGATATCATCGTTAAATTTCAGTCTGAAGTGTTCTTCCTTTGTTGACAATGAGAAAAGCCTTGCTATAGTTTTGCTCCGGTTTATTTCTAGACCCCATTTACTTGCCCACATTATGGCGCTGTTCAGGCTGGCCTGGAGTTTAAAGATGGCAGGACCCAGAAACTCGGAGGTGTACCACACAGCTAGATCATCAGCATGGAGAGAGTGTGATACATGTCTGGGCAGAGTTTGTGGCAGATCATTAATATATACCAGGAAAAGCAATGGGGACAGTACGCTGCCCTGTGAGACTCCTGCTCTTAATTTGAATCTGGGACTGTGCACTCCATCCAATTTTACAGATGCTTGTCTATGGGTAAGAAAGTCTTTTATCCAATAGTACATTCTACCCGTATTCCACTGCGTAAGAGCTTGAGTAGCAAACCATCTTTCCAGACTTTGTCGAAGGCCTTAGACATGTCAAAGAACACTGTGAGGTTTTCTTCTTTCTTGGAAGCCATTTTCTATGTCCTGTGCGAGGGATGCCACTTGGTCATCAGTGCTTCTATGCTGCCTGTAGCCTGTCTGGGCTGGATCCAGTTTATGGTTGGATTCTAAAAACCACTGGAGTCTAGTGGTTATCACTCTCTCCAGCAGTTTTGCAGTGCAACTTAGCAAACTTATAGGTCTGTAGCTCTGCGGATCCTTTTGTCTTTTCCACTTTTGAAAATTGGGTGGATTGTGGCATTTTCCAGATGTCTGGGACTCTCCCCTGTCTCCAACTATTGTTAAAAATGGTCGTCTCTTACGACATGCGTGACAAGTAACCGTGGTTCTATCCTTTACACCCCAAATTTGGGCCGGTAACCACTCGGCGAAACTAAAACAGGAAGAGTGGATGTCCATGCAAGAGCTGGACTGGTGGAAGAGTAGAACATTATATACGAAACACATAAAAAGGCCTTTCTCTTGCACCCTATACTTCACCTCTGCACTCCAAGGTACACAAAACAAGATAAGCTGAGATAATGAATCTTAATATTAGCAGCAAAAGAGCAACAACAATAAGTGGTTAATTATAGAAAACTACTAACAATCATTTCTTTGTCCCATTAAATTATTCCATTAATAATGTTCATTCTAAAAAATATATCAGAAATATCTTCTTTGCGTTTGGTTTCGTATGCTCGTCTAAACCATGAGATGGGTTGCCTCTATGAAGCTGCATGTCAGTTGGAGTTCTTCGAGAGTTCCCCATAGCTTGGTCTGTAAACTTTGTTCATGAGGCCATGTTTCATTTCGTTGGTGTATGTATAATAGACAAGACTGCAGGATGTGCTCTGGAATCTGTGTTTCTATCAGAAATATCTAAATGATAGCTCTTTGATGGACAGCGGATGGGAAAAGACGACCTTGACGTCCAGCAGAAACATGGAGAACTGTGGATAGTTGAAAGATTGTGGCCTGACAAGGAAAACAACTGGTAGAAAGGTGGCTAACGGCAGCAATGGAAACCCTGTATGGAAGCTGTATGTGTCAAATGGGACACAAACAGGATATCGATAGATACAACTAAATGTATAATTTGTATTTATTGATGCAATTTATTTTTGCTAGAAAATACTACTAGAAAGACACTTGTGAAGCTTACCTGCTGTGACTCCATTCCTGACGTATTTCCTTCAGTTGAACATTTCTCATATTATGAACCGAAAACACAAAAATGTTGACATACTTGTCTACCACATCTCGAATCTGCAGAACACATTCAAAATACCATGTCAAACATCAAGAAAATAATCTAGTATTATTATTCTTCGATTGCTCCATATCAACCACTTGTTAACCATTCTGTGATTTGTGTGTTATCTGAGCCATTGTACTTTATGCCAGTTACGCGCCTACAAGTCAGCCAACACATCAAATTTCTGTAACGTTTTTATTTACAAGGGTAGCTTCCTTAGGTCCTACATCAGTCGCCTCTAATGACATCCCTTGTAGGTCGCAGTGGTACTATTCTTTGCTTTCCTTGCGGGCCCCGGCACCACGCTGGCAAATCTAGTATTATCTTCCGTATTCTTTTTCAAAGGTTCAAGTTTGCTTCTGTTGATGCAGCACTTTCCAGTGGCAATTGATGAATAGTTCCTGTTCATTAGTTTCATAAGAATGCAATCTCTTCCCTCCTCTGTCACATTTCGAGCAGAACCACCGGTATATAAATATATTTAACGTTTTTCCGGGATCTTCTGACCCACATACTTTGTTGCTGTAAGGAATTAAAATTTCAATTAAGAATATCTTCATTGCACTCCAGATATGTCCATAGGTGATCCGATCTTTGCAATATCTTCAACAGCATCCAACCGTACCAGTTCGTCAATGATTGATGAGCCTACTCATATACTGTGATGTTCTTTTCTGGGCACTGCAATTCAAACTCTTGCAATCTAGATGCAAGCAAGGCTTAAGTAAGCATTACCTTGAAAGCTCTTTTCTTCAGAATTGCATCATGCTTGTTTTCTATACTGTAAATGGCATAGTTGTTCTGCGATCAATGTCAGTTATCTTTTCTTCTAACCAGGGCTGCGAATTTTCACTCTTGGGCAGCCAATGCCAATTTGTAGAATCTGCATGTGTTCTGTAATTGTGGAAGACTAGTGTAAAGGGTATTATGAACAGATGGGTGTGGTGGAAGGAATTCTTGTCTAGCTTAATGTAGTCCAGGACATTCAAGCAAGATACACTGTACTGTCTCACATGAATGACTGCACTTTCTACAGTGTGGTAGGTGTGTGGATTCTGTGTAGATGGTAATTCAGTCCAACATGTCCTGTTCTTAACTGAAAGATAGTGCTTTGATCTTTTCATTGTAGCAGATTTATATTGTCCTTGGGGTTTAGTCTATTCATCTCTGCATACATGTCCCGACCAATCACCCTCATAGTCTATCGGTTCAGCCAATCTTCTCTGGAGTTGGTTTTCAGAATCTGTTTTATACTTTGTATGCTAACAGCTTTGTCTATTTGTGGTTTTGGTGATCCATGTTTGGTCAATTGATCTGCCTTGTCATTTCCTGGGATATTTGTGTGCCCAGGGATTCACTGTAGAATGACAATATCAAAGGAGAAAATAAGATTGTGGATAACTGATGTCAATGACTGGATCTCGCTTAACTGATTCTGCTGTTCTTCTAAAGCTTGTGTGGACTGTGAGTCAGTGCAATGTCAGTTATACTTCTATACTATAGTGCGTTTCAAAATGATTTTCCAGCGGGAAAATTTAATATAACTGCAACCGCTTGACCGTAATTGTTGTAACTTTGCATATGATCTAATGATCGTGTAATGTCCCGAGGTTGATATTTTTTTACTCGATAACAAACGTATGGTTTAAAATTTTCTTTATGTAAAGTATATAAAAGTGACCATCTCCTTAGCCAACCATATAATGAGAAGTATTACCCTTCATATTTGTGAGATGTTGCAAGTTCCACGACTTGCACGTTATCGCTGGTTTTCCGATTTTAATCGCTTTATCGCACTTTTTTTAAAAATGTATAATGATCCTTCCGGTGTGTTTAGTTACAATTTACCGTTTGTGTTTTCAGAGCATAGGTGTATTACAAAATGTTTAGTATTCCAGATTTGTTATACAATGGGTATGAAAATCAAGTTTCTTACACTGCATACAGTGGCTGTGAAAATGTATAAATATTTTATCAGAGAATCTAATCGTGGAAAACTGTATCGGAGTATATAAAATCCTGAACAGAGAACTATGCATGCTTTGGGCTGAAGTAAAAGATATCTACATAAATTGCTCAATGTTAATGGAGTTGTCAGTACAGTCAATACATTGACTCAAGGCAGAAAGAAAGTAAAGAATGCTCACCACACTAATGAAAAGGAGTGGCAGTTATCCAATGGAACAATTAAACAATATGTACCTAGTGGAAAAGGACAACGTCTGATAATGGCACATGCAGGCAGCAGACAAAATGGGCTGGTTAAAGATGAACTTATTTTCACTTCCAATTATACGGACAACAGGGACTATCATACCGAGATGAACGGTAACATATTTAGAGATTGGATTGAACATACTCTTCTTCCATCCCTAGACAGACCATCCTGTGTGATAATGGACAACGCATCATACCACAACACTGTGTCAGAAGAAGACAAAATCCTGAAATCTTCGAGTACAAAAGATGCTATAAAACTTTGGCTCAGAAAGGAGAACATTCCATTTAACGAGGGGTTTTTGAAGCCTGAATTACTATCTATTGTTAAAACAAGTTGATTCAACAGCATGGTCATGTGTGTTTGAGACTAACACCTTATCATTCACACTTAAACCCAATTGAACTCATTTGGGCCAAAGTTAAAGGACTGGTAACAGCTGAAAATAAAACTTTCAAGCTAAGCAATATGAAAGAACTAACATACGCCGCCCTGTCGAAGATAGACAGAGATTATTGGTGTAAATGCGCAGACCATGTCTTAAAGGAGGAAAATGACTACTGGGACAAAGATGGACTGTCGTTCGTGCAGCCAAGAATAGTCATCAATATGTTAGATTCATCGGACTCAGAATAAGTGAGTAAACACTTTATATGATTTATATAATATGAGTTATCTCACCCTCCAAAATTCGAATTGTATATACGCCTATGTCGAAAATATGTGATTTTTAAAATTTACGGTAAATTATTTTCTTCCAGCACCAAATAATTACTAGGTTTGAAAAGATCAAAGGAATTCGCCGTTGCAAGAAAAGTACACTACCTGCAACATTGAATTTTAGAAAATCGTTGGGACATCGGAAATACAACACCACATGCAAAAATCACGTTCATCCATGCAATGAATATGGAGATATTTGAGGTAAATCGCTGACCGAACGTTTTGAAACGCACTATAGCATTAGTTACTATACAAGATCATGCATCTAAGGTGTTTGTTAGTACCTCACAATGTCTCAAATGGTTGTTCCCTTAGACCAGAATTCTTCTCTCCAATGCCCATTTTGTACAGGTACAGGCTATAAGATTACAATGTTCTGAACCTAAATATCTTTGTATGTTTTTTTCTGCTAAGCCCATTTATGCTATTTCACTTTGACTTGCAGAATTTGTTTATTTTTCTGCCTCCTTTCCTCTTCTTCGAACGCTCCATATCGACCACTTGTTAGTGATTTGTATGTGAACCAAGCCAAAGAGCAATCATACGTTGTGTCAGTTATGCACCTACAAGTAGGCCAGCACATCCGATTTCTGAGAATGCTTTATATTTACAAGGGTAGCTTCCCTATGTCCTACATCAGTCGTCTCTTACGACTTGCATTGTAGGTTGCAGTGGTACTATTCTTTGCTTCCCTTGCGTGCCCCAGCAACACAGGTGATTGTTTCAGAAATGTCTTTACTTCTTTGTAGTTCTTGGAGAGACTACCAGGTTTTCTGCAGCGAAATGGGATCCACTACAAGACCAGTTCCGTTTACCTGGATAACTGCAATATTAAGGCATCTTAATTAACCCCTCATGTAATATTATTGTACTCCTTACCTTTTCTATCAGTTTTTGCTTTAGTTCTAGACCTTTCTTTCTTGTTTGTGTAAGGGAAACTGGATGGGAAAATGAGTAACAAAATGAATATATAGTTCAAGTGGACCTAAATAAATTATAACACTAACAAAGGTGTAGAAATTGCCAGTATTAAGAACAATCAAGCAAGACATTAATTTTTAAATGATTATTATGATTTTGTCATTACTTGTTTTGTAAGTTGTATCAGTTTGTATATGGAACAGAAAATGGAATACTTTACATCATCTATGCTCACGTTGATGAAAAAGAAAGTGTTTCGCTATGCTAGTAATGGTAATCATACTAAGTCAGTCAATGTTAGACATAAATAATGTTGTATGCGATTAAATGTTGTGGATTTCATTGTTGCAGCAACTCACAACTCGACAAGCGTGCTGCTAGCTCAACTGGATTTCAACCCCCTTTATATTGTATTATTTTAAACTGAATTAATAGTATTATATAGTCTTCTAAAGTATAAACTAAATATAATAAAAGTGCTACAACTTATAGTAACAGTTAATAACTCAGTTACACAGTGACTTGACACGACTACTTGATTGACCCACACCAGGTGTGTAAATTTATGTTTACTAAAGTTATTATTTACTTGTAAGTTACAAACAAACTTACCCTTCTTGTCGCGCTTGGATTTAGGCATTACAGCTTTCTGTGTATGAAGACCTAAGTACCAGAATGATGTATATCAGCTATAATTACTTTGACACTTGAAACAAATCTAAACACGTTATAATAGAAAACTACGGCCACAATAAACTAAATTACACGTGCGTTACCTAAATTGTGTCTAACATGGAAACGGAAGTGAAGTAAATTGCATATGAAGTAAAGATCTAATTACCGAAACGTAGAAACTCTCTAGAACAAAGTTTATTGAATAAACAATTTTTCCGGATAACAAATTTGTTCATAACACATGTCCGTTGTGTAACAACGTGTTAATAACATGAAGGAGTAAAAGTACTCATAGAACTAATACTGTGATACTCATTTAAAAATCTGACTCAACATCGCAGAAAGAGAGCAACATAACAGATTCCATTGCATTAAATACTTAGTTCAAGAAACGTGTGGCAGACAAGGGGCACACGAAAAATAAAATATTTTGGCTATAATCATATACAAATTGGGAAAAATTGGGAATCTCCACGTCGAAGATCGACTGAAATGATCTCCCGGCACCATATTACCCAATATACCTCGAGGTATGAAAAAAGCTATCTTTACCTTATATGCCTCTGTTGCCATCCTGTTCAAATCATCAGCCGCATCCTGAATTCATCTTCTCCGTGGTCTTCCTATCCTTCATTATAGTAATGTATCGCCCGTGTGGTGCCGGGGCCCGCAATGAAAGCAAAGAATAGTACCACTGCGACCTACAAGGCATGTCGTTAGAGGCGGCTGGGGTAGTGGCCTAGGGAAGCTACCCTAGTAAATAAAAAGCGTGACCGAAATCAGATGTGCTGACCTACTTGTAGGCGCATAACTGGCACAACGTACAATCGCTCTTAGGCTCAGATCACATACAAGTCACAAAGAGTTTTTAACAAGTGGTTGATATGGAGCGCTTGAAGTAAAAGAAGACTAAAGTTGAAGTAATGCTTGCCTGAATGAAGAGTGACACTTGTGATAAATAAAGTTCACCTTTACGCAAAGATCAGTCAGAAGTACCATAATATGCACCATCACTACACCTGAATACATAGCGGGCGAACTAGTATATACGTATATGTATTGGTTACTGAACTGACGTTACAACACTCCGGACAGACCCATAGGAGTTTAGTTTCCCCCAACAGATGTCAAAGGGAATTCATACTGATGGTTCTTGTGGCTCGCTGGCTAAACACACTCTCTCTCTACCCTCAAGCATCCAGCTCTACTTGCACAGCGTGTAATTCCAAATTCCTTAAGTCGCTGGATTTATTCAACGACAATTTTAGTGTCCTCATCCAACAGTTGGTCGCCAAGAGACTGAAGAACATCCCAGTTATCGATTCTTATAAAATAAAATTGTTGCCAGAACATTTTCTCTGTGTTGATCGGTTTACCTTTATCAAAAAATTAATTTGTGTTGCATTAGTTCTACTATTTTGCCAAATTAATATTGTTTTTGACACTTAACCTGTGGATTCGTATAAAGATTTCGTGTCAACTAAAGTATATAGAAGTGGAAAATGTCAAATCTTATAAGGGAAAGCCAGATTCTCAACGACCAGCAGGTGTCAGCAAAAAATACTGCAGTCTTTAGCGACTCAAGATCCGTTCTCCATGCCATCTCATGTCCCAAACAAGACAAGCTCATGCAGGATATTCAGCAAAAAACAGCTTGCTGTTTAAAAAAAACAACCCCAGAACTAGTCTTACAGTGGATACCAACACACTGTGGCATACCAGGAAATGAAAAGGCTTACAAACTCGCAAGGGCTGGAGGGAGCCTTACACAACACTATCCAACACAACGCTTTACAGAAGCAAAGACTCTCCTGAAACAATCCAGAAAAAGATATGGAGAAAAACAAACCGAGGATACAACCCAGAACACGACAGTATAAATACACTAAACAGAAAAACACAGTCTTCAGACTTAGAACGGGACACTGCAGTCTCAGAGCACACCTCCATAGAATGGGTCTCTACAAATAATGTGCAACGTATACACGTTCTTGGCAAAGATCAAACGTATCACAAAGAGTGATTCAAATTGGTCGTAAAGAACGAACACAAAGAAGAAGAAGAATGGGTCTCATGAACTCGGTTGTCTGCACCTGTGGAGCATCAAAGCAGTTCCCAGAGCACATCCTGCAAGACTGCCCCATCCTGAGCAGTGTGCGAATCTTCTTCTTCTTTGCGTTCATTCTTTACGACCAATTTTAATCACTCTTTGTGATATTTGATCTTTGTCAAGAGCGTGTATACGTTGCACATTAGTTTGGTAGGCCCCTAAATGCATAGACTTCTACATGTTTAGGACACGTGCATCCGATTTCAGCCTAACCTCCTTAGTCGCCTCTTACGACATGCGTGGCAGGTAACAGTGGTTCTATTCTTTACACCCCAAATGTTGGCCCCGGTAATCACTCGGGCGTGACACTCAGTGAATGAGTGATGTTGGCGTCATTTGTGTTCAGTAAATCGGGAACTGAATAATGGTCACTCACTCAATCAACTGGCACTTTAAACAGTTCAGTTGAGTTCAGTGACTCGTAAGTGAGTTCACGGCGTTGATGTTGCCATTTATAATGACAACACTGTGTGAATTCTAATGAACCTGCTGATGACAAACATTAGTGATGTTTTAAATGTTTATCTTTAATGACTTATGGTTCAGGCCTGAACTGTAATGCAATCATTTTGAGTGAGTGAAAGTGACTATTATTTGGCCTGTGGGGTTGACATAATTGTAAATGAACGCTATTAAGGATAAGCAGACAGTGCCGGATTAATCCAATCCGGGTTCTGTAGCAAATGTTACCAAGTGGCCCTAGGTTTTGTATGATAATAAAATAAAATATAACTTCTACAATCAAACGTTTCTCGATTTAATTTTGCCAATTTAGAGTTAACACTAGACAAATCAATTTCTCTAAGTAAATTACATTCGATGTTCATTAAAGTGTGGCTATTTAGACGATCTTGTCCCATCATGTGCCTTAACTCACTTTTTATACTCCTTAATGTCGAAAAAGAACCTACTCCGCTTGCAAGAGTTCTAGAATTACGTTCCATATAATGGTCATTATTCCCGTTTCCAACTTACTCATCTTCGAAACTAGTCCGTACGCCTGATTACGACACTTTACCTTTTGATCCATGTTATTTGAGATGTCATCCAAAAAGTGTTTGATAGTTTTACCAGCTAAACACTTTCTGCTCTAGGCGCGGGGCCTCCAGAAACGCCTGTCCCGTAGCATTTGCTATTTCTGCTATAGAGCTAATACGGCACTGCATCCCAGATTGCACCAATTCTGATTCTCTGTCCAATACTTATCTTTTATTTCTCTATTTAGCCTGACATAGTATTCTGCCTGTTTCTTTCTGCTTCAATGTTCTCCGTCATCAATTTTTGACTCGATACTTTGTGTTTAATTTCTGAAATGATTTTTGACAATGTTTGATGTATTGACTCTTTTAGCATTCCTAACAGTTCTTCTTCTTCTTTGCGTTCGTTCTTTACGACCAATTTTAATCACTCTTTGTTGTTACGCCGAGTGGTTACCGGGGCCCAAATTTGGGGTGTAAAGAATAGAACCACTGTTACCTGCCATGCATGTCGTAAGAGGCGGCTAAGGAGGTTTGGCTGAAATCGGATGCATGTGTCTAAACGTGTAGAAGTCTATGTGTTTAGCGGCCTACCAAACCAATGTGTAACGTATACACGTTCATGGCAAAGATCAAACATATCACAAAGGGTGATTAAAATTGGTCGTAAAGAACGAACGCAAAGAAGAAGATCACTCTTTGTGATATGTTTGATCTTTGCCAAGAACGTGTATACGTTGCACATTGGTTTGGTAGGCCCCTAAACGCATAGACTTCTACACGCTTAGGACACATGCATCCGATTTCAGCCAAACCTCCTTAGTCGCCTCTTACGACATGCATGGCAGGTAACAGTGGTTCTATTCTTTACACCCAAATTTGGGCCCGGTAACCACTCGGGTGCCTAACAGTTCATCAATGCTTGTATTTTTACAACCCCCCTCCCCCTTCCCTCTTACCTTCTCTCTTATGACTTTTTAATCATGATTAGAGAATAGGCCCTCAACCAACTCATGCCGAGTTTTCCTATCTTTAGCTGTTTCCTGTAGCTCCCTCCAGCACATCTGTAAATCGTTAATCTCTACCTCCAAATCTCTTCTCCGTGTATTTCTAAGCTTACTCTCTTTCACTTTCCCTGTGGGTTCAAGAAAAGGTCCCTTTGTGTAATATTTCCATCAGATTTTCTCAAGGAGCGTCTTCCTTTTCAGGCCATTTTCATTGATTATACTGTATCTATTCTGAAATATCATGCAGTATCTCTCCCTAATGTCTTTGACTGTTCTTCTTCTTCCGCGAACGGCCGCTGTCAATTCAGGCGAAAGTCATGACGCAAGGAAATTGTACTTCTGACTGATTTTTGCGAGAGGCCTAAATTACCCTTTTACAGGTGTCCCTCAACCATACGGACAGCCTCGCCGACATCAGAGGTACTTGAAGCTTAGATCCTCCAAGTGTGATCGTTGCAGGAGACCTGTTGTCCGTGTAACTCTTTCCTTGAGTTCTCGTACCATTGGTACTTTTACGGCCAGAGTTAATTAGTGAGGTGCGACTTCTCTATCGGATTTCCTGCCTTTGGGGAGGTCGTTCCGTACGCATCGTATGATACTCTTTAATGATCTTTTAGTGCCGTATATTTGGCTTGATCTACGCCAAAGAGCATTTGCTACTTTGAGCTGACTGGATGAGGTCGTTTGGTTTAGGAGTGCCTGTTATAAATAATCCTAAATATAGTTTGGTGTTATATGAAACGTAATTTTCTTTTTTTTTGGGAGACATACTGATACCAACATATTTTGAAACATGGTCTGTGTGTCGGACAAAATAACCGCAGCAGCGAATAGTCTAAGAGAGCCATTAGAGAACGGTAATAACTGTCTCAGTTGGCATGAGTTAGCTCTAACAGCCTCAATATGACAAATAAGATCTGATACTATGCTACAGTAAAGGAGGGGGCGTTGGCCTCGAGTTCCTGTCACGTGAACACGTTTATGAGAGCTTCCAATCAAAGCAAGAGACTGTTGCTGTGGTCATTGACTTGGAGGATCGCCCGTGCCGTGTGGTATCGGGACCCACACGGGAAGCAAAGAATAGTACAACTTCAACCTACAAGGTATGTCGTAAGAGGCGACTGAGGTAGGGCCTAGGGAAGCTACCCTGGTAAATAAAAAGCGTCGCAGAAATCAGATGTACTGGCCTACTTGTAGGCGCATAACTTGCACATGGTACAATCAGATACCTTCGTGATGTGATGCATATTTTGTTTTATCTCTTTCGCCCGCTCTGAATTAAGTCGTAGACATGGCGTATAATATCAGATTTATGCGTGAAGGCTAGTTTTTTTCTTATCAGTGCCCCTCGCCATTCAGGCGAACCTTTATTCGACTTCTGAAGTACTTGTAGTAATTGATTGATTGATTGATAATACCATCATCATTGCAATTCGGTGAGTAACCATGTGTGCTTCGATCTCTGTCTTACACAGGAAGATCTCAGCTGCAGTGACCGAACTCTGTATCACCCACCGGCGAGGGTTCCCGGTGTAATTTTGAAGATGGTGAAAATATTTTATAGGAATTTTTATTTTAAATCTTTTCATTAAATTTTGCCCAGGCAGCGACTTTCCAACCTACTCTTATCGGTTTTGAATTTCCAAGGTTTCTTTTACGTGCTCAACCTGAACACGGGACCTACGTTTAATAGTCCGTCTCCGATAGGACTAGGAACTCGATCTCACATACACTGAAACCAGGGATCTATTGAAAAATACTTAGACCCGTAGTAATTTAGACCCCCAAACCAAAGATCAAGCAACAGGAAACCTTTAGCCCAACCGTGTGCAAGCCTCATTTTTTGTGGGGTTGAGGGGGATGGTGGGTGGGGGGTGTATAAGTTGGCCTCGAGTTCCTGTCACGTTGAGCAGCTATCGGGCAACGAAAGAGACTTGGGACAATGCTGGCACGTTTATGAAAGCTTCCAAGCAAGAGACTGTTGCTGTGGTCATTGACTTGGAGGATGCTTATAATAAAGTGGTCTTTTCAACCACGATACTCTCTTTGCTAAAATGTGGGGTTTATCCTTAGCTGCTTCTTTGACGGAGAGGACCGAGGAACTACGTTTATGAACATGGACGCCAGACCCTGCATGTATATAATCGAAATTAACATGGAGTTTCCCTTCTATCACCCATATTGTTCAATATTTACACAGCAAATAGTCAACCAAATTGGGTCAGATATTGACTTTTGCAGTTGATACCATAACCATTTAGCTCATAAATTTTTTACTTTCGGACTCATTTACTTTGTAACATATACTAAAGTAGGCAGTATACTGGCTTTGCGACATCTTCAAATATACGAGCCAGTATATCGGCCCAGACGTATTAATGGATCAATATATAGGACTGGATCAAGGACAAGAAATGATCGAAGACATTCAGGGAACATTACTTACCATCTTGGTTTGGTGTAGGGAGTCTTGCTCTCAGACCAATCATGAGAAGGCGCGTATGTTGTGGTGCTCTTTGGATTATTCCATAGTCAGGACTTACCTACTCAAAATCACAACTGATAGACTATTGAGTGTCGTGACATGCTGCGCTATATTGAAATAAGCTTGATCATAGCCTATCTTTCCAATATCATGTTGAACAAACTATACAGCATTGCAATCGTCGTTTTGCAGCTCTCAATGTTATGGTAGCTGCATATCTTGAGCAAATTACTCGTTCTTCTGTTTTCTGTTTCATCAACTGTTTGTGTCCGTGGTAGATTACGGACTTGGCATCTTCATAATATCAGGATGTAACAAAGCACACTATGTAGTGGTGTAATTTGATTGGATTCCCTCTAATGAAGCGTCATCTTCTTTTGCACTAACTTTAATACTTCCACGTTAATGTCCCGGACAAATATAGAAGTCAGTTTTCAGCATCCAAAGTTTCCTTATTGATTTTCGTGAAATAAAACCAGTTCGTCTTTGCGCTAATACTACTTTCACTATCGTAGATGTAGAAACATTACATGGGTAGATTTCCTGTCAGTATCTTACTTACTGTAGAGAAGTTGATAATTTGTAACGTCCAGACAAATATACAAAGTACCGTTTAGATGGATATCATAGTGTAGTCTTGGTATATTGTCTGAAGTCCTCCGTGTCCAATCTCAGATGGCAACTTGAATGCGCTAAAAGAAAGCAGTGGTCAGTCTGAGACTTTTATAGCGCGTCTGTAGAGCATACTTTGGAATGGTACAGGTGGTTACTGGATAAGAAACAAATCTTTATATATGACAATAGCAATAGGAGTGTGTAAAATAATATTTTGAAAACATTTACTGTTCTGCGGTTGCCATAGAAATTGTGACGTCAAACCTCCGGACAAATTCCGCATTCGCATTCCCGGTAGCGCGGATGAATACGATCTCACGTTAGCAAATTTTGCGGAAGTGCAGTTACCCGTTTAAAAATAATTCATCAGCAGGCTAATAGTATTTTGTGAAAGGACTAGTAATAATAGCTTTCACAACTAAATTATAATTAATATTTGTATTTTGAAATAAAAAATCTCAATATAGGGTGTGTTTTAATGTTTTATTACTGATATAGAATTATGTGAGTAATATCCAAAAGTAGAGCAAGTCGCACGCCATCTTGGAACATTTCTGTTTAATTCCAGCAGAGCTGTGGTCTGCTCAAACATATTTTAGACTTTAACAATGAGTAATTTTACTACCAAGGAACAATATGTGCACAGTGCGAAGCTTGCAGAGCAAGCTGAAAGGTATGATGATATGGCCGATGCCATGAAAAATTGTGTTAATCACGTTTACTCCGAGTCATCAGGAGCGCCTCTCGACAACGAGGAACGGAACCTACTGTCTGTTGCCTACAAGAACGTTGTTGGTGCCCGAAGATCGGCATGGAGAGTTGTTTCAAGCATAGAGTCTAAAACAGAGGAGTGAGCCGAAGGCCCAATTGCGAACTTACCGCCAGATTATAGAGGAAGAGCTGAAGGGGATATGCAATGACGTTTTGGTAAGTGATTGTTAATAATATGTTTGTTTTGAGGTGGTCATGGATCTGAATTGATGGACAAGTCCAGAGCAAGCTGCATGACAACAGTTGGCAACTTGTTTGTTTAAGTTGGCTTTGTTGTTCAATGAGGAGGCGTTAGATCATGCATAGAACTAGCAGCTGCTTTGTTAACTTTGCACATTATGATTATTGTTGCTTCATTATAATATAATAATATATTACGTTATAATGAGTATTGTAATTGTTGTCAAGTCTACTTACTCACGGCTACTAATATAATACTCGGTCGGTCATGTGATTTTAATATTGAAGTGGCTGGTGATTCCTCCAGACTACAAAACTGACCACAAGTTTATGCCCTGAGTGTACATTAAAGTGATTTATGATGTGTACTACTACTAGTGTGCATTTCTTGACATGGATGATCCAGCTGGTGTGTACTGTGTTGTCATGCATCTTAATAATTATGAATATGATTTCTGAAATATGATTACTTAACATCTTAACTTGGTGTCATTTGACATTGGGTAGTGAATGTAAATTAAATCCCAACACTTGTAAATTTCTTCTAATGAAATGGATATTAGGATTTTCTATTAAATAACAAGTCAAGACTTAAAAAGATTGAAAATCAGATGACAAAATGCAGTTACTTAAACTTATTCCGTACTAACTGCTGCATGGTGTGCCAGGAATGTCTATTAAAATAACCTAATTGCAGCATACTGTGCCATACATTGTTTCATATAAATTTAGTGCCAAATTTACATCAACATATTCTGATCCAATTTCGTTTTAATCAACACCAAAGCTGTGTATTTCTACATCGTGTATATACTAATTATAATTAGTTCCCTTATTCTAGTGCTTTTCCACTTTAGTATTGGATATCTCTCTCCTCTAGCCTGTGATGCCTCTGGCGCTTGATACAGATGCATCACCATTCTTCTCTTTTTTTGACCATCATTGTGTTTCAGCTGTAATTCATTACTTTCAGTTCTTATTCTACTGTTCTCCTCCAGGTCGTTTTGGGTCTGTCAAGTTTTTGTTTACCCTCTGATGTCCAGCTCAGTACATTTTTTGTGATGATGGTGCTCATATTCTCTTGTTGACACTATGCAAGCAGTTCTTAGTTAGAAATATTTGAGCAGAACATGCATAAGATTTTTTGCAGACAAATTATATGGTAGGTGGAGGGTTTGAACATATCTTACTCTGTCATTCTCCATCATTCTGATCCATATAATAAAATTAATAGCACACAGCGGTGGTATATAATCTTGGTTCTGATGCTGTTTTGGGCTGATTTCCAGACCGTTTGAAGGGTCAGGAATGTATTTCTTGCCTTATTCAGTCTGCTTTTAATGTCAGAACCAGCTTCTCCTTTGTGACTGGGTCTTAGAACACCATCTTAGAATACACCAAAGACTTTCACAGTGTTCGCTATCAAATGCCCTTTCGAAGTCAATAAAGTTTATATAGAGTTTGCTTTGCCATTCTGTACATTGTTCTGTGATATTTCTAAGAGCAAATATTTGGCCTATACAGCTCCGTCCTTTACGAAATCTAGCTTGTTTCTTTCTAAGTGTCTTATGTTATCTACAGCATCATTAATGCACAGCACAATTATTTTGCATAAGATTTTGCTGGATATGGAAAGGAGCGTTATTCCAGCCAGTTGTTACATTTGCCATGGGAGCGCTTCTTGGGTATCTTGATGATTCCTCTATTCTATACATCTTGTAATATTTGAGTATTCCATATAGATGTAAACAAGGGTAGTAGTACATTAGCTGAGAGTCCTGGGCCTCTTGAACAATTCAGTGTTGAAAAAAATCATACCCTGATGCATTGCTATTCTTAAGAGATTGAATAACTAATGATCTTCCTTCCTTCCTTTCGTTCGCTTGAAATATGTTTATATATTCAATGTTGTCTCTTGTATGAACTTCACTGTCTTTTGTAGCTCACACAGAGGTCCGTGTAGTTTTATGTCGAGTGTTGTTTCGTTAGGCCAGTGAGTTTGCCTCAGTGTATCATATTCAGGGCAGTCTTGAAGTATGTGCTCTGCAGTCTGGTTTGCCTGTCCACATGTACACATGGCTGAATTGCCAATCTTGAATTTTGTATACATGTGGCTGCGGAGCCGATTGTGTCCTGTTCTAAGGCGCAGAATAACAACTTGTTCCAATCTGCTCATATTATAGTAATCGTCTTGTGTTGGTATTTGTGGCTTTCTCATTGATTTAATCATCCTTTACTTTTGGTGGTAGGTAACTGGCACCATCCGGCTGCTCTCCTGCAGCACCTTCCTTGGCCAATCGGTCTGCTGTTTCATTTTCTGGTATTCCACAGTGAGAGGGTATCCACTGCAAGACAACCCTGCGATGCTTGGACAATTTAGACAGTAGGGTCTGTAGATCTGGCAATTTTCTGGACTGAAGTGCTTGGAGTGCTGATTTTGCATCAGTCAAAAATACAACAGGTTGAGGATCGGGTCTGGTATTCAACAGTTTTTCAGTTGCCACCTTGATTGCCTGAATTTCTGCATCATAGTTGTGACAGAATTTCCCGTTGGTACTTTAATCGCATCTCTAGCGTTGTTTGGGTATTCTATGTACACTCCTGCTCCTCCATTCTTCACTGCATTTTCTGCTGACCCATCCGTGTATACCCGGACCCAGAGGTCATGTGGGTATTCTTCATCAAGTAAACTGAGAGTGACTCGCCGAGTGGTTACCGGGCCCAAATTTGGGGTGTAAAGAATAGAACCACTGTTACCTGCCATGCATGTCGTAAGAGGCGACTAAGGAGGTTTGGCTGAAATCGGATGCATGTGTCCTAAGCGTGTAGAAGTCTATGCGTTTAGGGGCCTACAAACCAATGTGCAACGTATACACGTTCTTGGCAAAGATCAAACATATCACAAAGAGTGAATAAGATTGGTCGTAAGGACGAACACGAAGAAGGAGGAGGAGGAGAAGTGACTGTCTTGCGTTGTATGCTGTTCTGCTCATCCTTGTCGAATATTCCTTTCACTTCTGTCTGGATACATACTTCTCTAATGATCTTAACTGGGTGTTTCTGTGTCAATTTCGTTCCTTTTTTGGTTCTGATGTCTGCTACTACTGTTGGTGGTGGTTTAGCAATACTTCAAAATTCTTCAATACTGCTCAGCAGAAGACTTAGATGGCTAGGGCATGTGCGAAGAATGGACAATGGCCGCATTCCAAAACAAATGTTGTTCTGTGAACTTTCGGAGGGAAAGAGGCACCAAGGCAGACCACTGCTCGGATATAAAGATATCTGCAAGGCTTCAATGAATAACTTTTCTATTGGTCCCAGCAAATGGGAACAACTGGCTGATGATCGAGATATATGGAAAACAACATTGCGCAAAGGTGCAGAATCTTTGGAAGAGAGACTTAGGGATGAGCTGAAATTCAAGAGAGACAAGCGAAAACTCAGAAGTTGTCACAGTGAAACACTGCCCAATTGACCGTCAGTAAAAGGCCATATAATATACTTCAAAATGTTCTTTCCAGCTCATTTCTTTTTCCGTTGTCAATAGTTTTCAGTTTTTATCCTTTATGAGTGTCCAATCTCTTGTAATGTTTACCACTCATTAGTTTTGTAATTTTGGGCTGTTTTCCTTGGTCACAATTTGTGCTGCCTGTGCTGAATAACAGTATAGCAGTAACTTTATCTGCAGTATGACAGTATCCTCTATTTAAGTGTCGTTTAGTCTATCCACATTGAATCTCTTGAATGTTTTTCTGTTGGGTATTGGATATACTACATGATTATAATTAGGATAAAATCCTGAAGTCTTCTTGAACGCTCCATATCGCCCCTTGTTAACCACACTGTGATTTGTATGTGATCTGAGCCTACGTGATTGCGTTGTGCCAGTTATGCGCCTACAAGTAGGTCAGCACATCCGATTTCTGCTATGCTTTTATTTACTAGGGTAGCTTCCCTAGGTCCTACATCAGTCGCCTTTTACAACGTCTTATAGGTCTCAGGGGTGCTATTCTTTGCTTTCCTTGCAGGCCCCGGAACCGCGCGGCCGAACAAATTCTTAACTGTTTAATAAAATCAGAACTTAATGGTTAGTTACATTTAAAAAATATAATTCTGAGCATTTTAGTCTCTAAATCACATTAAATTATAAACAAAAATAGTTCACCATCTGCTTATTTAGTACTTGAAAATTTATTTATCTATTAAACAATAGACAATTAACAACAGCCTGTAGGAAAACTAACTACAGCTTAATTTATACAAGATGCACCCACAGCATGAAAATGGGAAACAAATTAATTCGGCCACAGCTTGTTTTTAAATTTGATAGTGAATGTGTTCACTATGAGAATACAATGAGAATAGTGTCTCTTTTTAGTTATATCAGGAGCTTGAACAAAAACAACCGATGTAAGCATTTACGTCTAAACAACAAAGCAAAATAAATAAGAAAGTCATACTTGGAACTACTAAATCATAACCCTGTACCAGAAGAATTACTTATTGATCAGTGGGAACCAGACTCGGTAGCTCTAAACTACAATGGAACATTCCCATTACATGTTTCCAAAAGATAGCTGGCCAGGAATTTACACAAATGGAGGCAACCATGAATGGTGGAGCCGGAGTTTACATTAGGCACCCAGATACCACTACTGTGTCTCTAGCGACTCCCACTGGATAAATAGGTTCCAACTACAAAGTGGAACTCTTGGCACTCTTGATTTTGTGACTAGACTCTTGTTTAGTGGTTTTATTGGAGCTAATTTGAGAACTATTTGTCATTTTCCTTGTAATTTCAGGAGTTGCTGAGTAAATATCTAATTCAGAAAGCCCAAGATGACAGTGCCCACCATGACAGCCTCGTTTTCTATCTCAAAATGCAGGGTGACTACTATCGCTACTTATCAGAAGTATCTATCGGGGAGGAGAGAAAATGTAAGTTGGTATTTTGACTATATGCATCCTGCTTTTCATAGTTTATCATTCTGGATATCTTCTCTTCTGATTATTGCAAGGAATTTAGTGAACGCATGTTTGAGTGTGTGCCCGCATACATATATACATAAAGACACAACACTGCTGCATACAAAGCCCAAATGTACGCCGTAAAAATGATCGTTAAAGTGTGCCGCCTGAGTGGTTACCGGGCCCAAATTTGGGGTGTAAAGAATAGAACCACTGTTACCTGTCACACATGTCGTAAGAGGCGACTAAGGAGGTTGGCTGAAATTGGATGCATGTGTCCTAAACGTGTAGAAGTCTTTGCGTTAGGGTCTACCAAACCTATGTGCAACGTATACACGTTCTTGCAAAGATCAAACATATCACAAAGAGTGATTAAAATTGGTCGTAAGAACGAACGCAAAGAAGAAGATTAAAGAGTGCTGTACACACAATGCAAAAGGGAAAGTATAAGGGATTGTCAAGCGAGACAGACTGAAACATTTCTGTAGTCCGAAAATTTAGGATGTGCCTGCTCTATACATGTAGAGTCAACGAACGGAGGTGCAACGTTTAGTGATTCTTGGCTCAGACCAAACATATTACAGAGATTGATTAAACTGGTCGATAAGAACGAACTCCAACAAATAATTCCTGCATACATGAGATGTTCAGAATTAATAACAAATACAGAATTAGTGAGAAAAGGACAGAAGTCAATCCAATGGAGGTTAAGGATAGAAAGTGGTGATGGATTGGACACATCCTCAACAAGCAATATAACCAGATATGCATGCACTTGACTTGAACGAGAGAAGGGGTGAGACCAAAAAATACATAGCAAAAGCTGAAAGAAAAGTTATTGAAATTATGTAGGCAGAACTGAAGAAGAACCAAAATAATAGTTTGGTGAAGAGCGACAGTTGCAGTCCTTTGTTTCACTGGGAATAACAAGTTTTAATAGGATATGCATTTTGTAAACTGTTGTCGCTTATTCATTAAACAAGAGGGGTCACTGATATCGGGAAGATTTTTCTTCCTTCTAGGTCAGAAAAATGAAATACATAGGATACTAAGCAACTTTGCAAATATATTCAGGTACTGCTACATGGTATTGCATTGAATGACGAGCTTCAGCATCACTTGGACATTTGGGGTAGTTGATTAACACACTGCGCTAGTGTTCCCACATGCTATGGTAATTCCAGGGTTCGCGCCAGCTTGGGCCAAAAAATGTTGGTGAGTACACGGTTTGATTACAGGGAACTTGGGGATACAGATTACGAGTACCTCTAAAGTCGGAATAGGCTAGGCTCGCATGAATGGTGAGGGACACTGGTAATAAGAAAAGCATGCTTTCACACAAAGCCCCGAGACTATACCAGAATTCATAGCATGTGAAAAAAATAAAAGATTGGATGTAACTTTTTTTTTTTTTAGAAATGAGGCGTATTCATTTGTAGTTTTGTTCTTTGCTCCGTAACTTAAATGTCTTAGGGGCATTGATGCGGATAGTTTCATTGTGAGAACTTACTATATCTCTTATTGATTTTCTTCAGAATGTCGTTTACACTGAGACTCTAATTACTCTAATGAGATGGTACTCTGTTTAGTTTTCTTTCCATCTGCCTCTGCCTCATTTTCTTTTTGTTCCCAAGTGAGTGCAGGTGTGCATGCTTTTTTCTTGTCCAAGGCATTGTAGCTTGTACTTTCAGCTTCTTGCAGAGCTTTCTCCTGGAGACATATACGGCTAGTTGTTCTCTCTCCCAGAGGGCATCTTGAATGTATTGCTGGATGCATTGTCACAAGTTGGGAAATCTTCTGCACCAGAGGTGGCATAGCAGTGATTGGCTTACAGCCTCATTGGCATGCTGAAGATGAAAGAGGACTTACATTCTCCTAGCAGACATGCATACATTTTCAGCATGTTTCATCATGACAGAGATAGCGTAATATTTGTTTCATTATTCAGACAAGATGTTACCATGATTCTCCATGAGGTAGTAAATCAAGGTTCTGACAAGCATGTATCTTGTTTGACAAAACCATCTCTGTATACCTCCTTGTTCCATTAAAGCTTGGTTATTGGTTACTAACTGACGTCATTGCACTCCGGGCAGACCCATAATTGCTCAGTCTCCCCCAACAGATATCGAAGAGTATGCATATTGATGATTCCCGTGGCTCGTTGATTAAACACACCTCTCACTCTGCCCCTCAGGCATCCAGTTCTACTTGTACAACGGGTAACTCCAAACTGCCTAAATCGCTTGATCGATTTAACATCTATTTTAGTGTCCTCGTCAAACAGACAGTCGCGAAGAGACCGAAGAACATCTCCCTTATCCATCTTTAACTCCCCAACAATTGATGCTGTTGATGCCAGCATGTCTGCTCTCTCATTACCGTAAACACCCGCATGACCAGGACAGTATATCCACATAAGCCTCTGGAGGTTAGAAACTTCTATAGATGACATCCACTCATACTGAAACCTGCCCTTATGGATCTTGTGAAGCATCGACTGAGAGTCAGATACAACGGCACCAGTAAATGAAGTCTCAGAGAGCCAATGGAGGGCCGCAGTAATGGCCTCAACCTCCATTCTCATACTAGTTGTTGTCATGTACGCTCCATTTCGCTCTGCAACAACCCTGCCATGCGCATTAGCAAAGAAACCCCAGCCGGACTTTTCCCCACGATGAACCGACCCATCGATATATACATCATCATCATCATTACTTGCAGTATTTTCTATCAGCTGTTTAACTGCGAGACCAGTCTTCATTTTGCCCCAATCTCTACATTCTCTTCCAAGAGTAATGATAACATTGAGATAGTTGGTCATGCTACTATCTGTTGGGATCCATTCTTCCCATTTTGGTAGGGTCGCAACTGTGGTCACCTGGCCAATTGTTCTCTCAAGCTGGACCATCCACGACATGATACGCTTGATTCTCGTGCCTTTAACAACATTAGTGTTCTTGTGCAGTGGATGTTTCTTATCCGCAGTAACCCGCATATATGCCTTGGTTTGGACAATTGCATAAAGCTATTACCAAAGACATATAATGATCACTTTCATTCAGTCTATGAAGAGTAAGAGCAAAGCCAGAGACTCCTAGGATTGTTGCAGGAACTACAGAGTTTGTGCAATACTCTCGGCAGGTGGCGGCCATATCTGCGGAGAGGGGTGAGCCATATGGGGTAAAACCTGGCGCGATGAAGTCAGTCCTTTAACTTTAGAGCAAGTTACTTTAAAAATTAGTTAAAATACACTTTTCCAACAAGAAATGTCTGTCTCATCAGACAAGATATGAAGTCAGAATTTGTGTGTTGACTTCTGTGGTTTTTCCTCTGTCGTCACTAAGTAACATAATGTTATCATAGTCATTGAAATAGTCAATTGTATATTCAACAGCCACAAATAATTCCATATAATACTAAGCTGTGACACAACATCTCACCTCCCTTCTCTTGATTTATTTGCTGGAAAACATACACAAAATCCACAAGATGATAGTAATTAATGAAGTCATAGCTGGTATGGATGTGGAAGTCTCCTGTTCCTCATACAAATGATAGACTTGTATGGTGAAAATAACTAGTTTTTAGCCAAAAGTAATCAATAATAACAGTTCTGATCTAGTTTGCTAGCAATGCTCAAAGACAACACGTCTTAAAGATTGCTGGTGATGGTTGTAACCGTACAAGACCAATCCTTCTTCTTTGTTTGTTCTTATATAACCACATTGATTTTTATTATAAATTTTACTGGTTGTCTTAGATTCCTCGCCAACATATATTTTAAAGGCATGCGGCTGGTGTTCTTGAATATGTTTGCCCTGGATCAGCTTTCTGTCTGTAGCTTAAGTGGTAGTGAGCTTGATCACAACCCAAGCGTACCTGGTTCAAACTCTGCTGCAGGCAGTTTGGAAGCAAATTCGTTCTTGTAGATTTTTATGAACTGTAAAAATATACCTCACCGTCCAAAAAGCAATGACAAACTACTGAACGTATAAGTGACGTCTAGAAAATCGACGACTCGTTTATTGTGGTTGATCGCAAAGTTCTTTAAAGGATATGCTGCAGTTTTCATCTTCAGATCAGTTTTCGCTACTAATGGTCAATGTTTCTGAGACATTGCTATTTGTAATTAGGCTTTGGCGGTCCAGATGGTATTCCAGCGGAGGCGGTTAAAGCCAACATAAACACATCCACAGAAATACTGTATAAATTATTTAGCAGAATCTGGGAGACCGAAGAAATACCAGCAAACTGGAGAGAAGGATACCTGGTGAAGCTACCAAAGAAAGGGAACCTTCAGAAGTGTGAAAACTATAGGGAATAATGCTGTTGTCAGTACCTGGGAAAATACTAAGCAGAGTCATCCTGGAGAGACTGAGAGATGCCATCGATATAAAGCTAAGAGATGAACAGGCAGGCTTCCGACCAAATAGATCCTGTGGTGACCAGATAGCCACATTACGTATAATAATAGAGCAAAGTATTGAATGGAAATCCCCACTTTATATCGAATTTGTTGATTATGAGAAGGCTTTTGACAGTATTGATAGGAAACCCTTTGGATTATGGGCATTATGGAATTTCCACAGAAAATTATTAACCTAACAAAAACAACATATACAGATATGAAATGTAGAGTTCTTCATGAAGGTAAACTAACAGATACTTTGAATAGAAACAGGAGTCGTCGGGGATGTCTTCTATCCCCTTTGTTGTTCTTACTGACAATAGACTGGATTATGAAGACCACAGTAACTAACACCAGAAATGGAATCCAATGGACTCTGACAGAGCAACTAGATGATCTGGACTTCGCTGATGATATAGCCCTTCTGTCACATATACGAAATCAGATGCAGGATAAGCTAAACACATTGAATCAAAGGTCCCAGCAACTAGGGCTGAACATTCATAAGGGAAAGACAAAGATATTGAGAATTAACCAAGCAAGCGACAACTCGATCTCCTGGGGAAATCCACTTCAAGAGGTAGAATCATACACATATTTGGGCAGCAACGTAGACAAAGAGGGTGGAACAGATAGAGATGTTAGAATAAGAATACAGAAGGCAAGAGGAGCTTTCATTGCACTGGGAAACATTTGGAAGTCCAAAGAAATCAAATCTAGAACAAAATTAGGATATTTAACTCTAATGTTAAAGCAGTTCTACTGTATGGGTCAGAAACATGGAGAACAACTAAAACAATAGCGCATAAATTGCAAACATTCATCAACTGGTGTCTGCGCAGAATAGAGGGAATAAGATGGTATGATAGGGTCACAAATGAGGAACTTATGGAGAGAACAACACAGATTCCAGTGAACGAACAGGTTAAAAAAGACGCTGGCGCTGGATAGGACACACTTTGCGAAAACCGGAGGGAATATAACAAGAAGGGTCCTTGCCTGGAACCCGCAGGGACAGCGAAAGAAGGGAGGCCGAGAAATACATGGAGACGAGATTTGGAGGCGGAGATCAACAATATAAAGAAGAGCTGGAGGAGCTACAGGAGATAGCTAGAGATAGGAAGACTTGGCATGAGTTGGTTGAGGGCCTATGCCCCAACCCGGGTAAAAGGCAAAGAGAGAGAGAGAATTAGGCTTTGCCAGAGTGGTTACCGGGCCCAAATTTGGGGTGCAAAGAATAGAATCACTGTTACCTGCCACGCATGTCGTAAGAGGAGACTAAGGAAGTTTGGCTTCCTTCCTTCCTTTCGTTCGCTTGAAATATGTCTATATATTCAATGTTGTCTCTTGTATGAACTTCACTGTCTTTTTTAGCTCACACAGAGGTCCGTGTAGTTTTATGTCGAGTGTTGTTTCGTTAGGCCAGTGAGTTTGCCTCAGTGTATCATATTCGGGGCAGTCTTGAAGTATGTGCTCTGCAGTCTGGTTTGCCTGTCACACATGGCTGAATTGCCAATCTTGAATTTTATATACATGTGGCTGCGGAGCCGATTGTGTCCTGTTCTAAGGCGCAGAATAACAACTTGTTCCAATCTGCTCATATTATAGTAATCGTCTTGTGTTGGTATTTGTGGCTTTCTCATTGATTTAATCATCCTTTACTTTTGGTGGTAGGTAACTGGCACCATCCGGCTGCTCTCCTGCAGCACCTTCCTTGGCAATCGGTCTGCTGTTTCATTTTCTGGTATTCCACAGTGAGAGGGTATCCACTGCAAGACAACCCTGCGATGCTTGGACAATTTAGACAGTAGGGTCTGTAGATCTGGCAATTTTCTGGACTGAAGTGCTTGGAGTGCTGATTTTGCATCAGTCAAAAATACAACAGGTTGAGGATCGGGTCTGGTATTCAACAGTTTTTCAGTTGCCACCTTGATTGCCTGAATTTCTGCATCATAGTTGTGACAGAATTTCCCGTTGGTACTTTAATCGCATCTCAAGCGTTGTTTGGGTATTCTATGTACACTCCTGCTCCTCCATTCTTTACTGCATTTTCTGCTGACCCATCCGTGTATACCCGGACCCAGAGGTCATGTGGGTATTCTTCATCAAGTAAACTGAGAGTGACTGTCTTGCGTTGTATGCTGTTCTGCTCATCCTTGTCGAATATTCCTTTCACTTCTGTCTGGATACATACTTCTGGTTCAGTCTCCTCTCTCCAAGGGGTTTGCTCTGGCACAGACTTTAGGGAATGCCAACTTTTGGTAGGTCTGAGGTTTGCCTATTCAGTCTTTTGGCCTGGTGAATAAAGCTGCTTCTTTTCAGCCGCCCAATGCTAGATTTTGGAATCTGTTTTCCATTGGGTGGCTTGGCATACTCAGAAACTTTTCTGCCTGCGTCATCACTTTTGTGTCTCTGCGTTCTCTCAGTGCTTGTATTCCCCCACTCTTTCCATCTCCACTATTGGTGTTGTGGAGGTTTGGCTGAAATCGGATGCATGTGTCCTAACGTGTAGAAGTCTTATGCGTTTAGGGGCCTACCAAACCAATGTCAACGTATACACGTTCTTGGCAAAGATCAAACATATCACAAAGAGTGATTAAAATTGGTCGTAAAGAAAACGCAAAGAAGAAGAAGTAATTAGGCTTATGATGTTCTTATTTCCCAAATCTTCTCCGTTTCGTTCGTTCTTTACGACCAATTTTAATCGCTTCTTGTATGTTTGATCTTTGCCAAGTATACATTGCACATTGGTTTGGTAGGCCCTAAACGCATAGACTTCTACACATTTAGGACACATGCATCAGATTTCAGCAAACCTCCTTAGTCGCCTCTTACGACATGCATGGCAGGCAACAGTGGTTCTATTCTTTACACCCCAAATTTGGGCCTCGGTAACCACTCTGGCGTGTTTGTAGTTATGCATGTATATTTGATCAATTTCTTTTATAACCATCATGCCACCAGTGTTGTCAGTGCCGCAAGAGAACAAAGAAGAGTAACACTGCGACCTACAAGGCATGTAATAAGAGGCGACTGAGGTAGGGGCCTGGGGAAGCTACCGTAGTAAGTAAAAACTTCTCGAAATCAGATGTTCTGGCCTACTTGTAGGCGCATAACTGGCACAACGTACAATCACTCTTAAGCTCGGATTCTTCCTTTCGTTTGCTTGAAATATTGTCTATAAATTCAATGTTGTCTCTTGTATGAACTTCACTGTCTTTTGTAGCTCACAACAGAGGTCCGTGTAATTTTCTGTTGAGTGTTGTTTCGTTAGGCCAGTGAGTTTGCCTCAGTGAATCATATTAGGGGCAGTCTTGAAGTATGTGCTCTGCAGCCTATTGTGCCTGTACACATGGCTGAATTGCCAATTTAAGCTCGGATCACATACATATCACAAATACTGGTTTAACAAGTGGTAGAATGGAGCGCTTGAAGAATAATCATCATGCCATCCAGGACATTCTCTTTCTTTGCTAAATTTTTTCAGTGGTAGCAAGGTTTTCTAAATATTTCTTTCACTGTGTTTTCAGTGAATTCTTCTGGTCTCTTCTTTTTTCTTATGTGAGTTAACATTGACATTTTAAAACAAAGTTTTAAAATCTTTCTTTCTGATTCAATCTATTCCTTAGTTGTTTATAGATACATAACATTTTCTGGCAGTAAGTAATTTCATTGTCCATTGTGTCTCTTCCGATAATACAGTACTGCCTCTACTTGCTACACACACTTAAACAACAGAAAAAAAGCACCCACACATTAATCTATACAACACCACTCAACAGCTACAAATCACATACAATTTCATAAACTTTGTATTGAATGTCAGTGGATACCAGCCCACTGTGGCGTTCCAGGAAATAAGAGAGCAGACATGCTGGCTAAGGAGGGAACAAAACTTACACAACAGAAACACCCAGTATCACTACCAGAAATCAAGACACATATCAAAAGAAAGTACAAAGAGGTATGGAGGCAACAAACCCACAGCAAACACCCACAAGATCCCATCAGCAGACTAAACAGAAAACAGCACACAACAATCTTCCACCTAAGAACAGGTCACTGCAGGCTCAACCGCCACATGCACATAATAAAGCCTGCTCAGACTGCACAGTGTGCATGCCAGACAGAAACACAGACTCCAGAGCACATCCTGCAGTCATGTCCATCATACATACACCAACGAAATGAAACATGGCCTCATGAACAAAGCTTACAGACCAAGCTATGGGAACTCTCGAAGAACTCCAACTGACATGCAGCTTCATAGAGGCAACCCATCTCATGATTTAGGCGGCATACTGAAACCGACGCAAAGAAGAAGAAGAAGAAGTATTGAATGTGAAGGGATAACTAGCTACAAAGAAGTAACACACTAATTGTAATCAACTATTCTTTCACAGCTTACGTGAGCAAATCAAATGAAGCATACAAAAAGCAACGAAATAGCTAAAGATAAGATGCAGCCTACACATCCTATAAGACTAGGTTTGGCTCTAAACTTCTCTGTATTTTACTATGAGATCATGAATGAGCCAGGAGAAGCTTGCAATTTGGCAAAACAAGTAAGTAAACTGCTTGAATTACTATTTATAGTATTGTAATTTTCTTACTTTTTTAGAGATAGCATTAAACTTTATTTTTATTTACACAGTTGGAAAAACAGATCGAGCAAATCAGCATCATTCAGTAGCTTGTTCTGTGCAGAACTTTGCTACCATAACAGTTATTTTGAGGCTACAGGCGCAATGGAAGACATCTGCACAATGTCTTTCGCTTTGCCGGGATGCATTCCTCCACAGTTGTCTTCTTCAGCCCTTCATGTCTTTTTATATCCAAACTACTTACATTTTCTCATGTGTAGCAGCAATCAGTTTTCATTTTGAGTTCATTCTGGATCTATTTTTCTTTCTCTGTCCATATCATACAGAAGACTCATCAGTAACATTTATTTTCAAAAGCACATATCGCCGAGTAGTTACGGGCCCAAATTTGGGGTGCAAAGAATAGAACCACTGTTACCTGCCACGCATGTCGTAAGAGGCGACTGAGGTTTGGCTGAAATCAGATGCACGTGTTCAACTCAGGCGAAGTTTCATCTCTGAAACTGATTTTTGCGTGAAAATCGTTTTTTCAATTTCTTACAATGGCAGCAACATGCACATTGTAAATTACTTTACACTGGCAGCCGTGTGCTCAATGTACTCGTAATTAGTATTCCTCGCCATACAGGCAGATTTTCTCCGACTTCAGAGGTACTCAAGTTATCGTCCTGAGTAAGACCAGGGACTCGAACAAATGCCGGACAGTAGGTTCGAACCCGAGCTATGAGGCGTCTCACAGCTAGCAGGCCGAGCTATCAACTACTCTAGGCAGTCCCCCTCACATGTCCTAAACGTATATAAGTCTATGCGTTTAGGGGCATACCAAACCAATGTGCAATGTATACACGTTCTTGGCAAAGATCAAACATATCACAAAGAGTGATTAAAATTGGTTGTAAAGAACGAACAAGAAAGAAGAATGAGGAGGATCGGGAATGAATCCTTTCTCCCTCTGAAAAGGTGCTAAAGTCAGATACTAAGCCAGAGACAGCTCACATGAAATCATCTAACGCTTATATACGATGATTATACTCTGATAAAACGTATGCTGCTGATCGATATGCAGAGCCTCATGTAGTTAAGTTACTACATTCAAAACTACACTGCGCTCATCTCACGCTTATATATGACAATTATATAGCATGAAAACACTTATGCTGTTGATCAACATACTGAGCGTCACATAAAGATGCTACATTGAAAACTACACTTCAACAGAATGAGCTCTAGACAACAATTGACTTTATGATAAGAAAACATCTGGTGGTATAATCATCAAAATAGCGGTTGCAAGAAGTTACTTTATTTAAAATAGACTTACCTGGGAGTCAAATTAGACAAACAGCTGAGGATGACAGAACACATTAACAACATAAAAGAAAAAGCATCTAAAAGACTCCACATGGTTAAAAGACTTGCTAGCACCACTTGGGGTGCAGACAAGAGCACCCTTAGGCAACTATATCTTGGCTATGTAAGATCTACAATGGACAACTGCCTTCCTCTCCAAGCTATAGCAAGTGAGCACATCACAACATCCCTGGACAGAGTGCAGAATCAGGGTCTCAGGTTTATATGTAGGGGAATGAGAATGACCCCAACTGCTGCTTGTGAAATCGATGCCAACATCGAACCACTAGATATTAGGAGACGAAGGACACTAATAGAAGCAGTCGAGCGATATAAAAGAATAGAAAAAACCATCCCAACAGACAAACTATTGACAGGTGGAAATCCAATCAAAGAATCCAGCACAAATCATTGCTGGACGTTGGGAAAAATCTCAAAGAACATTACCACCTCCCAACTGACAGAGAACCGATCACAAGATGCCCTGGCCCACCACCATGGCTAAACATAAAACAACCAGTAATCCAGAAATACCTCTTTGATAAAACTATAAACAAAGCAACACTTGCACCGATCTTAAAAACCTGTGCACGGGAGACAATAGACAGTTATCCAACTTCCTCTATCCATGCCTACACTGATGGTTCAGCTTTCAAAGCCACTACTTACGCTGGCTGCGGCATATACCTGAAATATCCAGATGGAACTACCTATAGTTACTGTGCCCCTTGTGGTAATATATGTTCCAACTATGAGGCAGAGATTATAGCCATAAAGACCGCTGTTGAACTAGTCCACCAGCAGTTTGAACTCAGAGACAATATTGCCCAAGACATGATGGTATTCACTGACTCACAGTCCACACTACAAGCTTTAGAAGAACAGCAGAATCAGTCAAGCGAGATCCAGTCATTGGCATCAGTCATCCACAATCTGATTTCCTCCTTTGATATTGTCATTCTACAGTGGATCCCTGGGCACACAAATATCCCAGGAAATGACGAGGCAGATCATCTAGCCAAACAGGGATCATCAAAACCACAAATAGACAAAACTGTTAGCATACAAAGTATAAAACAGATTCTGAAAAATATCTCCAGAGAAGATTGGCTGAACCGATGGGCTATGGGGATGACTGGTCGGGACATGTATGCAGAGATGAATAAACCAAACCCCATGGACAATATAAATCTGCTACAACGAAAAGATCAAAGCACTATCTTTCAGTTAAGAACAGGACATTTTGGACTGAATTACCACCTACACAGAATAAACCCCACACACCTACCACACTGTAGAAAGTGCAGTCATTCATGTGAGACAGTACAGCATATCTTGCTTGAATGTCCTGGACTGCATAAAGCTAGACAAGAACTCCTCCTACCACACCCATCTGTTCATAATACCCTTTACACTAGTCTTCCACAATTACAGAACACATGCAGATTCTACAAATTAGCATTGGCTGCCCAAGAGGGAAAACTCGCAGCCCTGATTAGAAGAAGAAGATACCCCAATTTGGGCCCGTAACCACTCGCAAATTGACTTATCTGATCATTTCCAATATTTCTGCTTATGTCAGTCTTTCCAGTATGTAAACCCTTAATTTATGTACATGTAACAATTAGTGTATAAACACTAAATATTAACACCCAACCTTTCTTAATCCCTTTTACAACATGCAAGAGGAGACGGGTTGTTTTCTTCGCTACCCCAGAAACCACACATAGTAATTGGTATGAGTTAGCTTTGACAAATCAGATCTGATACCATGCTACAGTATCACTCCGGATGTCATACTTTAAAGTGAACCTTTTCTGTTTGTAAAATCTTACACATAACCATTTGTACAAATTGCCGTCTTGTTAGATAATATGCATACACTTTAGTCAAGATTTGGATGTGCCTGTCTTACATGCTGTAAGGGCCTAACGGATGCGCCTGTCTTACATGCTGTAAGGGCCTAACGGATGCGCAGTGTACCCATTTCTAGCCGGAAACTTCACAAAGAGCGGTTAACTTGGTTGATAAGAATGAACGCATGCAAACAAACACAGGGGAATCAAAATGATCTGATTCAATTTTGATATCCATATCATGATAATCACCGTCTAATTTGTCTTTGCAACGATTCAGCACGTTCAACTTGTTCTGTTATCGTTTTAAATGGTTATTTTGGGGACTTTCAGCATGAAAATATTTTAATAAATACAGAAGTTTTACTCAAGTATGGGTCCACTATCTTGCTAAACCAAAAGTAGCACTAGTTGTGTTTAACTTCATAATCTGTCAGCGTGTTCGTAACGCGTTGGACTATGGGTGACAAGCTCCCTATGAGCGCTGGTTCAATTCCGCGGCTGGCAGAAAAACCACATGTTCACCAGATTCACGGTGTTGTGTGGCACCGAGCTGAAAGCTCAAGTGCTTCTGGAACGGTTAAAAACCCAAAAACTTCACAATCTACACTATTTTTTTCTGATGCCAAATGATCTGTTAAGGAAAGGTTCCGCCAGGTCTACAGACCCTGTCTGTCTAAACTGTCCAAGCAGCGCAGAGTTGTCTTGCAGTGGATACCCTCTCACTGGGGAATACCAGGAAATGAAACAGCAGACCGATAGGCCAAGGAAGATGCTGCAGGAGAGCAACCGGATGTGCCAGTTACCTGCCACCAAAAGAAAAGGATGATTAAATCAATGAGAAAGCCACAAATACCAACACCAAGATGATTATTATAATATGAGCATCGCCCGAGTGGTTAGCAGGGCCCAAATATGGGTGTAAAGAATAGAACCACTGTTACCTGCCACGCATGTCGTAAGAGGCGACTGAGGAGGATCGGCTGAAATCGGATGCACATGTCCTAAACGTGTAGAAGTCTATGTGTTTAGGGGCCTACTAAACCAATGTGCAACGTATACATGTTCTTGGCAAAGATCAAACATGTCACAAAGAGTGATTAAAATTGGTCGTAAAGAACTTAACGCAAAGAAGAAGAAGAAGAATAATATGAGCAGATTGGAACAAGTTGTCATTCTGTGCCTTAGAACAGGACACAATCGACTCTGCAGCCACATGTATACAAAATTCAAGATTGGCAATTCAGCCATGTGTACATTTTGACAGGCACACCAGACTGCAGAGCACATACTTCAAGACTGCCCCGAATATGATACACTGAGGCAAACTCACTGGCCTAACGAAACAACACTCGACAGAAAACTACACGGACCTCTGTATGAGCTACAAAAGACAGTGAAGTTCATACAAGAGACAACATTGAATATATAGACAAATTTCAAGCGAACAAATGGAAGGAAGAACAGGTTCCCAGCCCTTTAGCATGGAGACTCAGGACGCAATATGTTTACAACCGAGACCCATGTGTTTGGTTTAAATGGTTAATATACTTGAGCAGGTTTTGAAGTCGGCGATACTAGGCCAGAAATCATAGTATCTCACGCTTATATATGATGATTTTACCGTCTGATTAACCTTATGCTGTTGATCAACCTAATGCTGTTGATCAACCTACTGCTGTTGATCAACCTACTGAACCATGCATTGTTAAGTCACTACATTCAAAACTGCACCGCGTCAGAGATGAACTCCAGACATTTGTCTTCATCATAAGAACACATCTGACTCTATAATCATCGAAATAGTGATCACAAGAAAATGTAGATGATGTACTTGAGTAAGTACATTAATTTAAATAAATTGATTGAAATTTTGATAACATCAGATTGAAACAATAAAAATGTCCCAGACGAAGTCAGTGCACAAGAGAACTTATACATTTTGACTGCCATCATAAATAGCATTAATTGCAGCTCTATTGGTTAGACCATTTAGTCTGTTACAGTTTGCTAATTTGATGAATTTATTATCCTAGGCATTTGATGATGCCATTGCCCAGTTGGATCAGTTGAATGAAGAATCTTACAAAGACAGCACTTTGATAATGCAGCTGTTGAGAGACAACCTTACAGTAAGTAGGAGCTAGCCCTAACTTTTGTATTGTAGCATATCCATCTCGATCAGACCAGATTGTATGCATTGTATGTTTGATCCACCACAGAGATGTTGCACTACCTCCCAAGAAAATGTGTAAACAAGATCCAACCTCATCAAATTGGAATGTGATAAACTAAATTGACAGAGAAAGCCAAACAGTAGCTGTTGAAACATAACACTTCGGACCTCTGAAGTACCCGAGTGGTTACTTGGGCCAAAATTGGGGTGTCAAGAATAGAACCACTGTTACCTACCAAGCATGTTGTAAGAGGCGACTAAGAGGCGGGTGTGGGGCTACCTACCCTCCGTAAAAAAAAACACTAGATGGACACAGAATGGAGAGCGAACTGAGTAAACGCTGGCTGAAACTGGACACATCGCCGAAGGATAAGCACCAGAGCTCCAAATGGCGCTGAAGATGTGACGTAAAACACACCAATGCTAAGGCTGCATGTATTAGATTCCACATGAATAGAATTTATGGGGAGATCTGGTACATCGGTCTGGGCGGTGATCGTGAGAGACCTCTGAAGTCGGTGAAGGCACGCCTGTATGGCAGGAGACACTGATAACAAGGAAAGCATTCCTTCACTCAAAAATAATTTCAGAAACACCACACTAGGTGCCCTTACTACGCATGAATTCATAGTGGGCGAACGCAAGAAGAAGAAGAGTAACACTTAGGTTTTGAACTGGACAAATTATGACCACAATGATGCTCTGACTTTAAGGAGACGAACAAGCACACAGCTTCCAGGTTGTTGCTCAGTGTCGTAGTTTGCTGAGTTCTGTGTTGTTGCTACTTCCACCA
Source organism: Arion vulgaris (assembly GCA_020796225.1). Lineage (NCBI taxonomy): Eukaryota > Metazoa > Mollusca > Gastropoda > Stylommatophora > Arionidae > Arion > Arion vulgaris. The sequence continues at coordinate 65,060,385 of CM036755.1, read as the reverse complement.
ACTTTTTCATTGAGTGTTTGTTTTGAACGCCAGTGTTATCACGTTTGCCCTCAGAGCAATTGCACGTTGTGCCAGTTATGCGCTTACAAGTAGGCCAGCACATCCTAGACACTTTTATTTACTAGGGTAGCTTCCCTAGGCTCCTACCTCAGCCGCCTCTTACAACTTGCTTGTAGGTCGCAGTGTTGCCATTCTTTGCTCCCCTCGAAAGCCCCGACAACTCACGAGCGACCTCATCTCTTCAATGAGATGTATGATTTGCTTCAGGTCATCCATAGAACCACTTAAGTTTGAAAATAGTGCCATCTCAGTTGGTCATATTTTTCTCTGTAGAACTAACATGGGTGAAAGATATGCTCTGCAGTCTTTGGGCTTAGTGCACAAGTTTATCTCATCAATTTCTAATTTCCTGTATATATGATTTCTCAATCTATTGTTTTGTTTTTGCAGTCTAGAATAATCATTTGTTCTTTGCACAACATTTGATGGTAAGGAGTGTTGGGTGTGCAGTTTGGTCCTTCTGGCTCCACTGTTTCCTAAATTCTGCTCAGACTTTATGAAATTACATTTTAAATTTGTCATGAACCTGCAGATTGTACTTACATTTGTTTAAAGAGAAGGTTTCGAATATTTGATGACAACAGGTAAAATTCAGGGAAGGAGAGATAGAGGGAGATGTTGGATGGTCTGACATGGTTCAACAAAAGATTGATGTCAGAACTGATTATCTGAACTAAGGAGAGAGAGTTGTAAAGAGACATGATCGCCTAAGCCGGCAGGCGTGGCACTTGATTGATTGACTTAAAAATATAGAAATATAACTCCCAAGTTACTGCTCAGTGATTGTAATGTTCTTTTTTTTCCCTTTTCAGCTGTGGACATCTGACTCGCAGGCAGAAGTGGATCAAGACGCTGAGAACCAGTGATATGTAGGACCATCTATTTACACGTTTATTTTAATTATGAATTCAGAAGAAAAAACTTTCAGTCATTGATTTTTTTCTCCCCGTTCTCCATCGTACACACCATAATTCATCCCTTCCCCATGCCATCAGCATGTGCTCATTCATTTCACAAACAGACCTCCATCCAGTAATTAGGGTTGAGCAATTATCCAGATCCATTCACATAAATACAAGCATTTACAGCCATGCATGGAGAAGCTAACATTTTGTATGTGTAGTAAATGTAACCACACAATTAGTATTCTTGCAGAGGAATGATCATTTGGAGTCTTGCACTCATATTCTAATTTATGGTTTTGTTTTTTGGTCAAGTGAGCTGAAGCAGCATGTAAATAATACCTTTTGGTATCTCAATTTTCACCTATCGATGGAACTTAACGTTGGCAGCGCCGAGTTTATTATATTTTTTATAGTTTCTAGTCACAGTTAACACTGCATTTAAATGTTAATAAATTGCGGAATCAGGACTGCGCAGGTTTTATTGAACCTCGGAAGTAACCCCCACCCCAACATAATCAAAACAAATGTGACAGTCACCAGAAAGTGTAGACTGGACTGTGCTATTCTTCTGTCACAGGTAGCGCTGGTCTTGATATTAGTTGCCTGCCATTTAGTGGACCAGCTTTCCTAGTAGACAAGTTTGGTTCTTTGCATTTTGAAAGCAGATAATCACTGTTTTCATGATTCTCAATATTAATTTAAATTATGTGTTTTTAAAAAAGTGATCTTGATTCGTCTTTTAAATCATTTCACTTCTGCCTTGTGATCGGAATTCAGCCAATTTTATTTTCTTATGCTGCTTTACCCAATTCACTGCATGTTCGTGTGCTTGGGTTATTTTTCTTGTTGTAAAAACGAGACACTTTAAGTACAAACATTTAATTTCAGTTCTAAGTGTACTTAAAACTAGGAATAAGAAATTCTGCAAGATTGAATAATGTAGAAATTTGACACAATTGTCTAGATTTTTGCTTTTCTTATAGACTTGTGCTCAAAATCATTGAAGATGTTACGGTTAAGTCTTGAGTTAACACCTACATGTGCATCTTAATATCAAGACATCCTAGTCATTTTTTTGCATGCTAGTCTCTAGAAATAACTGCAAAGATTTCAATAAACTGCCCAAAATCATATTAAAAAAATTGTATTTTCTCACCAATGCTTCAAAGACAAATCAATTGACCTGTATTTACTATAGTGTGGTCTGATTAAAACTAGAGCTTGGAAGTACATGGCATACCTTTCTTTTGTTCATTTCTATATCTGTTCTTCACCCTCTACTGTCATGTCACAGTAGTGATGTATTTTATACATGTTGGTTACAAGTTAGTATTAATTCAATGTTTATGAGTGTTTTTCAATAGTCATAGAATTGTTGTTGGCAATGTTTCATTGGTTTGCCTTGCAGAAAAAGTGTTGTACTAGGTCATGTTTTAAAGATATGATAGTTAAATTCTGGATTGAAAGCCAAAAGTCCTTGTAACCCGAATGTGGTAGAGTACTATTTCAATAAGTAAGAATTGACAGTAGTGTGTATATAATCAAACTTCCTGTGGTAAGTGTACATATAGTTTATTTAGTAACTTAACTAATTTGCATTTTGCCAGCAGTCATTCTGAATTCGATGTTGTGCGTCTATGAAGTAATTTAAAGCCCGTTATCATTTATGTGTTCAGTTATTTCTGATCAGTGTAACCTTCTTTATATAAGAGAACCCATTAGAAAAGTGTTGTTGAAATTTAGCAGTAAGTTGCTTCAGCACTTTGTAGTATTAAAACAAATCATACTCTGATGTAATGCACAGCATGTGATCTCTTCATCCACCAAATCTTGATGTTTCAGACAATAGAGTGGAATGAGATTTACCCAGTTGGGAAAAAGTCCTAAATGGTGTATTTAGTCAATGGATGTCATGATCATTCACATATCAAAACAAATGTGTTGAAGGGCTTATTCAGCAATCTTCATGGAGGAGTAGCATTTACATTTCATGGATTAGTAGTAATCTATGAGTGAGGAGCATTCTATATTTCTCTTGTCCCCCTCAGGATATTTTTTGTATCATTTAGGTTCACCTTTTCACTATCATCACATATTGAACCGCATGTGTTAAATCATATGTGCTTTTCATTCTCATATTCACCACCAGCCGCTACAGTTACTACTAGTATAGTGTTTTTAAATATATTGATATGTGTGGCTGTTGCACACCACACACAGTAGTTTTCAGTATGGAAGAGTAATATTAAGTATGTTTCATGTGATCACACAGGCATAGCTGTATGAAAAGTGGTGTCTATTTTTTTTTAAGTTAAAATAATATCCTTTATGTTTAGTTTTGTGAAATTGATGTAGTCTCTCTTTGTCATCTTGATAGTTACATCCAGAAACCAAGAAATGTTCTGTGTACGGATTGAAATGTTTTGATTAAAACATTCACCCACCAAAAACGTTGTTGCTAGTGTGTAACATAGTAGTTAGTTAATTTTTTTTTAAATTAGCAGTAATAGTAGTCAGTCATTATGAATTTAGCGATGAGTGGTAAACAGAATAGTTGGCACAGTTTTGAAAGTACTTGCAGTAAACCCTGTCTCAGTTATGATTTTTTTTTTTTTGGGAGCCAAGAACAGGGCAGCTGAAAACAACATTTAAGGAATGCTATTAAACTATTGGGTGTCTGTGGCTTACCGGTAGCAAGGTTGATTACAATCCAAGAGTACCTGGTTTTAAGCTCTGCGATGAACAGTTTAGATAGAAGCAAATCTGTTCTCGTGGAGTTTTGCGAACTATAAACATAGACCTCACCATTCAGAAAGCAATGGCAAACTACTGAATGTATAAGTGGTGCCTAGAAAATCAACTTGTTCTTTGACCGCTCCACATTGAGCGATTGCACGTTGTGCTAGGTATATGTCTATAAGTAGGCTAGCATGTCTCTGATTTCTGCGAGGCTTTTTATTTACTAGGGTAGCTTCCCTAGGCCCCTACCTCAGTTGCCTCACTCTTATGACATGCCTTGTAGGTCGCAGTGTTACTATTCTTTGCTCCCCGGCAATACACTCGTTTATTGTGGTTGATGGCGACGTGTTTTAAAAATTATGCCACCATGATTTTCATTTTCACTAGACTAATGTAAAGAAATATAGCAAGCTTGAATAGCAACCATCTAAAATGAAAGAGAAGTTCTGACTACACAGACACTGTGCAAGATGTTTTGTGCATTTTAATATTGCAAGATTAACCTACTTTTGCTGTTTCCAGCTGCCCTCGATGAAGACTTTTTGGCTAAAACATTGATTTTTGTCCGTTACTGCACTTATGTGAAACTGTTCAACTTGTATTTATCATTCATCATTGGTATTCAGCTTCACTGCAATCCCTTCCCCCTCACATTATAAATTTGCATCTTGTTTTTTCTCCTCCAATTTTCAGTTCATGCTGATTTGTACATTCACTTTATGTGAATATTCTCTGTTGTGCATTCAGTGTTTTTCATATTCCTACTATTTTCATTTTTTAATTTTCTTTTCTCTCTCACTTCAATGACACTTTTAAAAATTTTGTTTGGTGTTAATCTCTGTTCATTAAAAGTTCACTATTATTTCACATTTTAACCGTTAAGATTTAGCTTTAAGAGAATTTAATTACCGTTAAGAATTGGTATTATCTGGAGCACATTAGTCAAAATATCTTATGAAGTTATGTTTTCTTCATAATTTTAATTTGCAATACTGATACATTTTGAGCATAATAGTCAGTAACTTTATTCATACCACCGTCAACTTCCAGATTTTTTATCTTTACCAGTTCAGAAGTTTAAACTTGTGATTATTTTTTAATTTATCTTGCCACATTTCAATTTTATTTATGAAAAAGTGTATTATGCCCAGATTCAAGTTCCTAATTAAACTGTTTCTAACACCTCCACAACTGTTTATCTATGGTTATATACCAATTTGTAGTTTTATACTTACGAATTGACATAGTGTATCTGTTAATTTCAACCTAACAGATAGAATGTTCAAACATTGTTATACATTAACACCTTCGCTGCCACGGACAACAAAAGTTGATCAATCACAAAATCCCTTTCACTACCACGGATGACTTTTGTCGACGTGGGTATTTTATGGGGAGTTTCGCTGACCATACACAACGGTATTACATTACACAATAGTTTCCTATTGTTCAGAAGAGCTCTCCAAAATTGCAGATCTAATATACATGCGGTTAAAATGCATGTAGTCCATTTTTCAAAATTTATTCGTAAATAAACAAAGATTTTCAAAATGAGCGATGTAGCAGGTGATAGTCAGGTCCAAAATGACTGATTCGGACTTCTTAATCAGTGATAAAAAGGGATCTATCTGTATGTGATACAAATTTGGACTTTAGATTCAAGTGATGCAGATTATAGATCAATAGCAGATATTCCCAGGGATACTGATTTTTTAAATTATCACCTGAAAAGTGATCATGCCCAAAAATAGTGTGGCGGTCAGCCTGACTTGTTAAAAATGGATGGCAGCGAAAGTGTTAAAGTAGAAGTATTTGTCAGTTTATTGCCAGTGATATTTCAAAGTTCTGCTTATACAGGGTGTTCAAGGTAAAAGTAGCCCGATTGAATATTCAAATATCTGTGTGGTGCTGAGGCCTACAAGGGAAGCAAAGAATGGTTCCACTGCAACCTACAATGCATGTCGTAAGAGTGATTGATGTAGGCCCTAGGGATGCTACCCTAATAAATAAAAATGCATCGCAGAAATCGGATGTGCTGGCCTACTTATAGACACATAAATGGCACAGCGTACAATCACTCTTAGGCTCAGATCACATACAAATCACACAGATTGGTTGACAAGTGGTAGATATGGAGCGATATGAAAATAATAATAATCAAAAGTTGCCAGTTACTCTGCGTTTTGTCTATTTACTATTTAAACCGGTTCTGACTATCTCGTCGTACGTCACATTGGTTCATCGCCCCTTCCCGCACCATAATTATACACCATCCACAAAAAGACTTGCGTACTTGACTTATACTACATCATAATTGAACCTTCTCATTTTCATAAATATATGTCAGATTGGCATCCATGACAGGCTAATTTTATCTTGAACACCCTGTATTTGTTCAAGAATGTGACGGTTTAAATCTAGAACAATCAGAACTGAAGGTTTTTGTTTATATCCCCAACTGTGACTTGATTTCTAATCTATGATTAACGTTAAAAAATGAAAAAACACCATAATTTGAGTGTGTTGTTTGATAGTTATGAGAAAAATCAAATTTGTACTTTTTGTGTTTGATAAGGTAAACCCTTTTATTAAAAAGTCATCTGTCCATCTGTAACTCAAGTGGTAGTGAGCTTGATCACTAACCCAAGTGTACCTGGTTCAAACCCCATGGTGGACACATTGGAAGCAAATTTGTTTCAGTGGAATTTTCACAAAAGGTAAAAATAGACCTCACCGTTCAGAACGCAATGGCAAACTACTGAACGTATAAGTGGTACCTAGAAAATCAATGACTCGTTTACTGTCGTTTATGGCTACATCCTTTAGGATATGCCACAATTTTCATGTCCACATTTATGATTCTTCTCATTAAGAAATTGTGATTGAATCTGTCTTTGAAACTTAATTGTTAGTGAACCGGGGCAAAAACCTTGCTTTTACAAGACATTTGATTTTAGAATAAGAAATGCCCTTTAGCGTGGCTTCTGGTAAAAAGGCGTCCAACCCAAAGCAACATAGTTTGACATTTGGTTCACAAGGTGTGAATACATGGACCACAAGCTGATCGTTTGCAATATCTAGTCGTACCAGTTTGCATTTTCATTTCTTCAGCCGTAACAAGTCAGCAATTTAACTTCAGCATAAAGTATCAACACATGCTGAAGTTTCTTTTTTTGTTGTTTATATTTTTTTTTAAGTGTTGCTTATTGTGTGTGTAATTTCTCTGTACTGTGTCTCTGTGTAATAAACACTCATTGTTCACACACCCAGTGTGTAGAAAGTTAAGTGAAGAACACCATGAGCTGATCTACGTTTTGTCAGAAGTTTTTTTATTTAGGCCATATGAAAAAAATACTAAATAAACAATGCGTATGTGTTATCTGACTTGGGTTTAGTTTGGAAAAACTGTTGTTTGTTGTGAATGTGGGTGATGCAAAATGGGATGCATATGTCACTTGTTCTTGAAGACTGCACAAATTCAAATAGCATGTCCCTTGCGAACGCCGCTTTTATCACAGCCTGCCTGAAAAACTCTGATCTCTAGCAAGTTCTCCCACCTCCTTCAGCATCATGTTCAAGGTTTCTTTGATGTCATGCTACTGCCCGAGTGGTTACCGGGGACCAAATTTGGGATGTAAAGAATAGAACCACTGTTACCTGCCACGCATGTCGTAAGAGGCGAATGAGGTTTGGCTGAAATCGGATGCATGTGTCCTAAGTGTGTAGAAGTCTATGCGTTTAGGGGCCTACCAAACCAATGTGCAACGTATACACGTTCTTGGCAATGATCAAACATATCACAAAGAGTGATTAAAATTGGTTGTATAGAACCAACGCAAAGAAAAAGAATTGGGTATAGGTGTCATTTGACCGGATATTTGACTTGCTTTGTTTGCGTTGCAACGTATACACATTCTTGGCAAAGATCAAACATATCACAAAATTTGGTCGTAAGTGCTAACTGAACGCAAGATGTCATGCTACCTCCTTCAGCATCATGTTCAAGGTTTCTTTGATGTCATGCTACTGCCAGTGGTTCCCGGGACCAAATTTGGGATGTAAAGAATAGAACCACTGTTACCTGCCACGCATGTCGTAAGAGGCGAATGAGGTTTGGCTGAAATCGGATGCATGTTTCCTAAGTGTGTAGAAGTCTATGCGTTTAGGGGCCTACCAAACCAATGTGCAACGTATACACGTTCTTGGCAATGATCAAACATATCACAAAGAGTGATTAAAATTGGTTGTATAGAACCAACGCAAAGAAGAAGAATTGGGTATAGGTGTCATTTGACCGGATATTTGACTTGCTTTGTTTGCGTTTGCAACGTATACACATTCTTGGCAAAGATCAAACATATCACAAAATTTGGTCGTAACGAACGAACGCAAAGATGTCATGCTACCACCTTCGTCTTGGTCGTCCCCTGCCTCATACTCATAAACTATGCCTTCCATTAATGTTCTCTCCAAACCACTGTGACATACAAACCACTGTGACATAACGTGGCCAAAATATTTCATATTCGCTGCATGAATAGCATATTAAATATTTGCAAAGAGATACTTTGGAAAGTTTTATCAATTTTCGGTTGGTAGAAAGTGTATACTACTACAAATGTGCAAACAAAATTGGTCACTATATCGACGTCAGATCACTCCAAGCAGACGCATGGGTTCTCATTTTATCCCAGTAGATATAATAGCAGTACATAGGTGGGCTTCTGTAGCTAAAGTGGTAGTGAGCTCGATCACATCCCAAGAGTATCTGGTTCAAACTCTGAGGCAGGCAATTTGGAAGCAAATTTGTTCCGTGGATTTTTACGAACAATAAAGTAGACATTACAGCTCAGAAAGCAATGGTGCCTTTGTGTTGCTGGGGCTGCAAGGGAGCAAAGAATAACACTATGACCTACATGACATGTAAGAGGTAATGATGTAGGGAAGCTACCCTAGTAAATAAAGTGTCGCAGAAATTGGATGCGCTGGCCTACTTGTAGGTGCATAATTGGCACAACATACAATTCTTAGGCTCAGATCACATACAAGTCACAAAGAGTGGTTTAACAAGTGGTCGATATGGAGCGTGAGTGAGACAAGACTCACCAGGGAATGAGAAAGGAGACGAATTAGCAACACAGAAACAAAAGAATCAAATACAGTAATTACTTTCCAGGAAAATCAAACACTCATCAAGGCCATTAGAAAAGGCTCTCTGGGACTTCATTTACATTTACTGGGGCTTTTGTTGTATCTGACTCTCAGTCGATGCTTTACAAGATCCAGAAGGGCAGGTTTCGGTATGAGTGGATGTCATCTATAGAAGTTTCTAACCTCCAAGGCTTACTTGGATATACTGTCCTGGGCATGCGTGTGTTTATAATGAGAGCGGGCAGGCTTGCATCGATTGTTGGGGAGTTGAAGATGGATAAGGGGATGTTCTTCGGTCTCTTTGCAATTATCTATTGTATGAGGACACTAAAATAGATGTTGAATGGATCCAGTGATTTAGGCAGTTTGGAGTTACCCATTGTACAATTAGAACTGGGTAGCAGAGTGAGAAGTGTGCATAGTCAGGAGTGTTTAATCAGTATGCATAATCTTCTATATCTGTTGGGGGAGACTGAGCACCTATGGGTCTGTTCGGAGTACAATGATGTTAGTTTAGTAACCAATTAGAAAGAAGACAAAAAGATTCGCCCATGTGTTGCCGGGGTCCTCAAGGGAGCAAAGAATGGTAACACTGTGACCTACAAGGCATGTCATAAGAAGCAACTAAGGTTGGTACCTAGGAAGCTACCTAGTAAATAAAATGTGTATCAGAAATCGGATTTGTTGACCATCGCATAACTGACAGATTGTACAATTGATCTTAGGCTCAGATCATATACAAATATCAAAGAGTGGTTTAACAAGTGGTCGATAATGGAGCGTTTGAAGAAAAAGATAAGATATCTTTACCACTATAAAGAGATGTGATAGTTTAGACTCAGAACTGGATACAATTAGACTGAAGTCACCCACACAGATTAAGACTGGCTTAATCACTCACATATGGACAGAAAGCCGAATACATCCTGCAAGATTATCACCTGCTGAATCAACTGTGGAAAGAACACTGACCAACAGAGACAAACATCCATGCAAAGCAGTCTGGAAGCCATGATGGACTAACAAATAGAACAACATACACACAGGGAATCGGACTCGTTATATAGACATTGAACAAAAGTGAACGAGAAAAAAAGACTACAGACCTTCATAAATGGATGTTTACGTAGAATAAAGGAACTGAGATGGTATAAGATTACGAATGATGCAGAGAAAGAACTAAGCAGATACCAGTGGAGAAAGAGCTAAGGAAAAGACGCTGGCGATGGATAGGACACACATTGAGAAGACCAACCGGAAGCATGTCAGCATGTCTTCTTGACCTGACGCTTTGAGGCAAAACAGGATTGGAGAAAAGAAAGAACCGGAAGCATTGCAAGACAGGTACTGTTTTGGAACCCGCAGGGAAATGGAGTAAGGAAGACCTAGATATACCTGGAGAAGAGAGCTGGAGGCTAGTATTAAAAGGATAGGTAAAACATGGAGAGAATTGGAAGGGATCGCAGGAGAGAGGAAGAATTGGAAGAAGACCTGTGCTCTGTCGGGAACTGATAGGTGAAACGCCCAAGTGGTTGCCGGGGTCCAAATATGGGGTGTAAAGAATAGAACCCCTGTTACCTGCCACACATGTCGCTAAGAGGGGACTAAGGAGATTTGGCTGAAATCGGATGCATGTGTCCTAAATGTGTAGAAGTCAACCTGCTGCCCACCCGAGTGGTTACCGGGCCCAAATTTGGGGTGTAAAGAATAGAACCACTGTTACCTGCCACGCATGTCGTAAGAGGCGACTAAGGAGGTTTAGCTGAAATCGGATGCATGTGTCCGAAATGTATAGAAGTCTTGCTTTTAGGGGCCTACCAACCAATGTGCAACGTATACACGTTCTTGGCAAAGATCAAACATATCACAAAGAGTGATTAAAATTGGTCGTAAAGAACGAACGCAAAGAAGAAGAAGAACCTGCTGCCTTGCAGGACAGCTGGGGACAGCTAACGGAGAGCGAACCCAGAAATGCTGGCTGAATCCGGACACATCGCCGAAGGATAGGCACCAGAGTTCCAAATGGCGCTGAAGATGTGACGAAACCCACCCATGCTAAGGTTGCATGAATCAGATTTCCACATGAATGAATTTATGAAGAAATCTGGTACGTCTGTCTTTTAGGTGATCGCGCGAGAGTGAGAAAAGTGAAGAAGAATTTGGCTTATGCCGATTCAATAGTAAAACATCTTAATTCTTGTTAATACATTTCAACATTTACAACAACGAGTTCAATGAAAAACTGAAAATAATTTATTTGTCTATACCATGTTACAATGAAATCAGATGAAATGTCTCTAATGAGGATTATAATAGTGAATGACTGAAAAATTTACATCAAAGAACGGTTCAACAATGTACAACTTGAGAGCCTGCATATGGTTGAGCTTGAGCGTTAACATACAAATTAACATTGCTGCCATCTGGACTGGAACACAATGTTCCAGTACATGGTGTCAAGAACTAGCTCCAGCTGCAAGGAGAACGTTGAAAGGTGAGAAGCTGAGGTAGGAGATGAGTGCTGACTTTGTTGGAAATGCTCCGAGTAGTTCTGGGGAAGAGTGGCTTTCACTTCTGGAATAATAAATGCAATAGTTAAAAGTGAATATTATGTATGTTAGAGAAGAATAATAAGCATATCCTCTCAACTCATATTGAGAATAACATAAAAATCTCTGTGGCTAAGCCCTTGCAGTGTGTTCTGAAGGTTGAGGGTTCAAATTCAGACCGCATGGTTCTGTTAACAAATGCATTTTTTTCAGAAACCCCTAGAATTGTTACCAGAGACACCTGTGTGTTGCCAAGGCTCACAATGAGAGCAAAGTATAGTAACACTGACCTACAAGGCATATCGTAAGAGGTGAATGAGGCAGGGGCCTAGGGAAGTTGCCCTAGTAAATAAAAAAAAAGGTTGCAGAAATCGGATGTGCTGGCCTACTTATAGGCGAATAGCTGGCACAACATACAATCGCTCTTAGGCTCAGATCACATACAAATCACAAAGAGTGGTCGATATGGAGCATTCGAAGCAGAAGAAGTTACCATAGATATGAAGTTCGTACTTTGTTCAATATTCTTGGCAGGTGGCGTGCCATTCTTGTGGAGAGGGACCGAGCCATATGGGGTATAACCCAATGCAATAAAGCCAATTCTTCCACTTTAGAACATCAAATGTAAAAGTGTTTCGTGATCAAAGACAACATGGCAAATTAGAAAACTATTTTTCAAAAATAAAATGAATGCAAAAGTAGGTTTCAATTTCTTCTGCGTTCTCACTAGATTGGGATTTTGGATTCTCTAATAAAGGCAGTCTGCCTCAGATTATCAGCCACACCATACAGTTTGTCTTGGACACTAGTGTAAGTGGGCCACCTCTTTCTTCAAGTCTGCATACTGGGGGCAGTTCTGTAGGATATAATTCCTATGATTTCTGCTTCCGCATTTGTGCTGACCTCTTCCCGCAGTAAGTTTTGGCCACTCTCGTGATGGTAGGTCAGACATTCTTACTGCGTGGCTAAATCTCAGAGGCAGATTGGCGACCATAGAATCCGTTGTCCCATTCCTCATTGCGAGGGTCGTTGCACCATGTTATGCGCCTTACAGCCTGGTGCATTCATTTTCTGCAAGCATTTGTTTGGGTTAGCATTCCCTAGCAGACACGTGCATCCGATTTCAGCCAAACCTCCTTAGTCGCCCGATACGACAGGCATGGTAGGTAACAGTGGTTCTATTCTTTACACCCCAAATTTGGGCCCGGTAACCACTCGGGCGGGCTTTCAATTTAAGAACTAGTTTCTGACTAGCTTTTTTTTTTCAACGTAAGGCTTACACTCTTAAACTGCAAGTGATATAGCATTAAAACTAAATTACGAATTTCAATTCAAATGTTGTATCAATCCTAACGTATGCCAGCGAAAGTTGAAAATGACTAAAGATATAGAAAGCAAGTTGAATGCATTTGAAAATAGATGTCTACGAAAAATAATGAACATAAAAAAGAACGAATTAAGGAGAAGTGATGAAATTAGAGAAATGTCTGGTCAACCACTAGTGACAACTGTTATAAGAAGGAGAAGATGGAGATATGTTGGACACACTTGAGGAGAAATGATCAATGAATATCAAAGCAGGCATTGAAGTGGGATGCAAAGGGTTCAAGAAAGAGAGGTCGACCTAAGGAGACCCTGAAATGAACTTTGCTGAGAGAGGCAAGAAATATCGGTCTCAGTTCCATGGAGGAGATTGAGCGAGTTGTCCAGGATAGAGCAGTATGGAGAAATTGCTTGCCGGCCCTATGTAACGTATAAGGGTACGAGAGTAATTATTATTTACACTCGTTATGAATATTTTTGTTATTACAATGAAATTTTTATTATCTTCGAAACATTTTTGATTAAACAGCTTGAACTGGCTTAGTGCAGGAAATAACATGGTTTTACTGAGATGACAGTACTTCAGAATCTGAGGGGATTCTGTGGATGACTTGAAATTAAACATCACCATCAAGTAGCTTGTCCCTTCTGGAACTTAGCTCCCATGACATTAGTATTGAAATGGGACTGCCTGTAGTTGATAGTAGCTCGCTGCTGCGTAGACGCCTCATGCTGGTTCGAACTCACGTCGCATTTGTTAGTCTATTACTCAGACGAAACCTAGTACCTCTGAATCGGGAAAATCTGCCTGATGGCAGGAATACATTCGTACATTGAGCACACGCTGCCAGTGTAGTAATTACAATGTCGCTCATTGTAAGAAATTGAAACGTTTTCACGCAAATCAGTTTCAGAGATGAAACCGTCTGAGTTGAGCGGACGTAAAAAAAAAAAAAAAAGTATTGAAACTCTGTTCTGTGAGTGCTGGCATCAGCAGTCATTCTAAGATCTGCAATGCATCTTCACCATATCTTCTAGGTCTTCTCTCATTTTCTTCCAGGCACTATTGCCTCAAAAATTATTTCTAGCACTCGTCGTTGATGTCTAAATATTTAATTTCCTGATGTATGCCTTTAATAGCAAACTCGCCCGTGTGGTGCCAGGGCCTGCAAGGGAAGCAAATAATAGTACAATTGCGATCTACAATGCATGTCGTAAGAGGCAACTGATGTAGGCATGCTCTAGGGATGCTACCCTAGTAAATAAAAAGCAGCGTAGAAATCAGATGTGCTGGCCTACTTGTAGGCGCATAACTGGCACAAAGCACACAGAGTGGTTGACAAGTGGTCGATATGGAGCGTCTGAAGCAGAAGAATAGCAAATTCTCTTTAATATCAAGCTGTTGTAGAACAGAAGCATTTGTTCTTTTCTCTGCCCATGTTATTCTTAGTACTCTTCTGTAGCATTTGCATTCAAAGGCATTAATGATCGTCGTTTTGTCAATGAAACATACAGTTCATTAAAGTTACTGTTGCTGTGATCAAATGATTGACAGAAGCACAACAGAGAAGTACTTACTGATGAGATTCAACCGCCTTTTTGATATCCCACAGTCTTATACAAGAATCACCTCCCCCTGATGCCAGAAGTGAACTGTTCTCATTGAAGGCCAGTGAATAGACTGTGTCACTATGGCCTCGTAGATCTTTAACAACATGACCTGTTCCCAAGTCCCATACCCGTACTCTTCTGTCCTCACCTGAAAATTTAACAATGTACGTTTATCATATACACAGATTGATAGGACCATCATCATTGCACTTCAGTGAGTAACCATGTGTGCTCCGATATCTTCCTTACACAGAAGATCTCAGTGGTAGTGCACACAACTCCGTAGCAAACAGCAAGGGTCCCTGATGTAATTTAGAAGATGGTGAAAACATTGTGTAGGAATTTATTATTATATTTAAAAAATTTCAAATGAATTTTGCAAGGACAGCGGCTTTCCAGCATGCTCTTCTCGATTTTGAACTGCCAAGGGTTCTTTTATATGCTCAACTTTTTAAAACAGGATCTACATTTTATCATCCATCTCCGATAGGGCTAGGAACTCGATCTCACCTACAGTGAAATCAAAGATGTCTGGAAAAATATCCAGATAGCTCCACAAGGGAGTTGGCCTGTTCTAGTTCACTGACCCTGACTTATTCACTGTGTCTCTGGTCCCAAATAGAATAAAATTCTACTATAATTATTTCACTGCCAGTCACTTTTCTTACCCGCAGAAGCTAATAGCTTCCCATCTGGAGAGAAGGCAAGTGCCAGTACTGATCCCGGTGTCCCTGAAGCAGGCAGACTGTACGCCCTTCTGACAAGCTCCAAAACCGAACTGTTTTATCTGCTGAGCCTGTTGCTATGTAGTTATTGTTTGGATGGAATTCCACACACTGCAACACAGAAAAGCAAATATTACACACAAATGAAGAATCTGACGGACAAAAAAACACATCAATCATCACATGTTAAATCTACTACCCTTTATGACACACTTACTGAAATCTGTCATAAATCTAATGCCATTTATGTCACACCTACTGAAATCTGTTATAACTCTTCTGCCCTTTATGGCACACCTACTGAAACCTGCCATAAATTTTCTGCCCTTTATGACACACATACTGAAATCTGTCATAAATCTACTGCCCTTTATGACACACCTACAAATCTACTGTTCTATTTAAATATATTGTCTTCCCTCAGGTGGATGATGGAATTGGTTGCCTACTCTTGCCGTTAAGCGTATGGGTGGGAACTTTAATTTGCGTTCCAGGGCCAGATGAGTCACTTTGTATTATATCCATGTTTATGTAGTGTGGTCTTGATATTGTCTATCCATTTTTCTTGGTCTTCCCTTGGCTCTAGGACCCGATCTCTTTATATATATATATATATATATATATATATATATATATATATATATATATATATATATATATATATATATATATATATATATATTTAAAAACAATTTTTAATTTAAATAAAATCCTGTAGCTTTTTCAGTACTTAGGGGTATGAAGGTCAATTCCTTTCCTCACATGTGGAATGTTGAGTGTGGGGATTGAACCCACAACTCTCTTGTGTCCGAAGCTATAGGCAAACACTTATGAATTACATAACAAACGCAAACAAAACGTACTAGAAGCTGCTAGATCCAACTTATGCCTGGCAGATTTCTACTCCTTGGATAAAAAAAGAAGTAACAGTAATTTATAAAAATATGCCTTATGCAAAACTTACATCAACATCCATGGTGTGTCCAATGTAAGATCGCAATGGATAAGTTCTGTCAAAAGTCCAAAGTTTGGCAGTGGAATCATGGGAGCAACTGGCAAACCAGATGTTTGTTGAACTGTGTGGACATGGAAATAGAAATGTAGAAACATGTAATAACAAAGTACTGTAATTTTACAAAATAATACAAAAACAATGACAATACACAGTAATGTTTCGACCAATAGGCCTTTATCAAGCAAACAGTACAACAGGAGTGACGAATTTCACAGCACACTACATAAAGACTTTGACAAAGATATTACAAAGGTCAAAAAATGAATGAAAATATGTGACTAAAAATGAATAATAAAATAAATGCAGAAAAACTAGAAGTGGAAAAAGAAGAGAAGCAATAACAAATCAAGTAAATATATGACTTGTATACATTTAACATATACACATATAAAATATGGAGCATGAAAAGAGAAAGTACTAAGCAGCACAGGAATGCAGTATTGAAGTCACTCCTGTTGTATTGTTTGCTTGATAAAGGCCTTTTGGTCGAAATTTGCTGTGTATTGTCATTGTTTTTGTAAAACTACAGTACTTTGTTATTACATGTTTCGCCATTGTTTTACTGCAGTCTCCATCTATAGTGATTAATTAAAATGTAGACTTCTACAACACAAACTGGCTACATGGCAGTCCCATGCGAAGCATCTTTTAAAAAAAATTTATTAAGATTATCACTTTTTTCTTTTGTATTCTATGCGGTGGCTATTTTGATGACTATACCATCAGACACATTCTTATGGTGAAGTCGACTGTTGTCTGGAGCTCATCCCTTTCTAGGGAGGACTCTGTCAACTTGCTGGAGACATTGTATCTGTTTACATGAAAACCATAAAAACGTGCATCATCGTGATTTTTATACTTTATTTATTGATGAAAAATGTTTCATAATACTGATATTCCTTAGTGCCTCACCTGTGTGGTGCCGGGGTCCGCAATGGAAGCAAAGAATAGTACCAATGGAACCTAAAAGGCATGTCGTAAGGCGACTGAGGTAGGGGCCTAGAGAAGCTACCCTAGTAAATCTTCTTCTTTGCGTTTGTTCTTTATGACCAATTTTAATAACTCACTGTGATATGTTTGATCTTTGCCAAGAACATCTATACGTTGCACATTGGTTTGGTAGGCCCCTAAACACATAGACTTCTACACACTTAGGACACATGCATCCGATTTCAGCCAAACCTCCTTAGTCGTCTCTTACGGCATGACGGTAACAGTGTTTCTATTCTTTACACCCCAAATTTGGGCCCCAGTAACCACTCGGGCGCCCTAGTAAATAAAAAGCATGGCAGAAATCGGATGTGCTGGCCTACTTGTAGGCACATAACTTACACAACATACAGCCCGAGTGGTTACCGGGGCCCACATTTGGGGTGTAAAGAATAGAACCACTGTTACCTG
Organism: Arion vulgaris; assembly: GCA_020796225.1. Lineage (NCBI taxonomy): Eukaryota > Metazoa > Mollusca > Gastropoda > Stylommatophora > Arionidae > Arion > Arion vulgaris. Next base: position 65,042,906 of record CM036755.1, on the reverse strand, counting down.
CCATGCATGTCGTAAGAGGCGACTAAGGAGGTTTGGCTGAAATCGGATGCATGTGTCCTAAACGTGTAGAAGTCTATGGTCCTAAACGTGTAAACGTTTGGGGCCTACCAAACCAATGTGCAACGTATACACGTTCTTGGCAAAGATCAAACATATCACAAAAAGTGATTAAAATTGGTCGTAAAGAATGAACGCAAAGAAGAAGACACAACATACAATTGCTCTTAAGGCTCAGATTACATACAAATCACACAGAGGGTTTAACAAGTGGTCGATATGGAGCGTTCGAAGAAGATTTCTTACCAAACATTCATATCCCATACAGCAGAGGAATGTCCCTTGTAAATGACAGCATTTGTCTGTGATTGCATATCCCATAATCTCACTGAAAAGTCAACATACAGAGTAATAGTAAAAATACAGACATGCTTGAAATGCAAAGAAAAGTCAATATCTTCTAAGCTGTTGAAGGTACAAATGTATACTCAAGTAGTAGCATGTCTCTTGAGGAACATCATTTTCACCACAGCCCGCCTGAAAAGTTATGTTATGCTATCGACGTCATGGCACATTGGGCATTCCCATTCAAGCTCTGTCCTCCGCTGCAGCAACCATCCCAAAGTCCATTTGCTCACCGTACCCATGAGAAGTTGATTACTATTTCTTCTCTCTCTACCATGAAGACAAACTGTCTGGCATGTCCAAATTAACCGGCTAATTCTCAAACTTGTTCCAGTGTCTGAGACTTGCCCATGTCACATAATTGAGAGCGTACCACATTGATAATATCGGCTCTGTTCATACTTCTGCCCGCTTGAGTCGGGGCATTGTTTGCAAGAAAGTCATTGACAAATTATGTCTCTAGCAAGTTCTCCTGTCTCCTCCAGCATCATGTTCATGGTTTCTTTGATGTCCTGCTGCCACCTTTGTCTTAGCAACATCAATATAAGGAAGACTGCAGTAAAACTATGTAGCAATGGTGAAACACGTAAAAACAAATTACTGTAATTTTACAAAAACAATACAATACAACTTTGTAAAACTACAGTACTTTGTTAATACCTGGCATATGTTTCTATGTTAGGAATACTATCGCCAGAGTGGTTACTGGAGTCCAAATTTGGGGTGTAAAGAATAGAACCACTGTTACCTGCCACGCATGTAGTAAGAGGCGACCAAGGAGGTTTAGCTGAAATTGGATGCACGTGTCCGCTAGGAATGCTAACCCGAAACAAATGCTTGCAGAAAACGGATGCACCAGGCCGTAAGGCGCATAACATGGTGCAATGACCCCTCACAATGAGATAATGGATTCTACTACTGCCAATCTGCCTCTGAGATTTAGCCACGCAGTAAGAATGTCAGACCTACCATCACAAGGGTGGCCAAAACTTACTGCGGGAAGAGGTCGGCACAAACGGGAAGCAGAAATCATAGGAATTATATCCTACAGAACTGCCCCCAGTATGAAAACTTGAGAAGAAAGAGGTGGCCCACTTACACTAGCGTCCAAGACAAACTGTATGGCGTGGCTGATAATCTGAGGCAGACGACTGCCTTTATTAGAGAATCCAAAATCCCAATCTAGTGAGAATACAGAAGAAGAATACTATAAAATTAAATCTGTATGTTTGCACTTTTAGTGTAGTATTTTCTTTTCCAACTTATTACCTCATTACCACTACTTTACATTAAGATAAGCACTGAACAAAGGTTTCAGTATTTCTTCTTTGCGTTTGGTTTCGTATGCTCGTCTAAACCATGAGATGGGTTGTCTCTATGAAGCTGCATGTCAGTTGGAGTTCCTCGAGTTTCCCATAGCTTGCTCTGTAAGCTTCGTTCATGAGGCTATGTTTCGTTTAGTTTCGTTGGTGTATGTATGGTGGACATGACTGCAGGATGTGCTCTGGAGTCTGTGTTTCTGTCTGACGTGAACACTGTTCAATCTGAGAAGGCTTTATTCTGTGCATGTGATGATTGAACCTGCAGTCATCTGTTCTTAGCGAGCGATTGTTGTGTGTCGTTTTCTGTTTAGTCTGCTGATGGGATCTCGTGGGTGTTTGCTGTGGGTTTGTTGCCTCCACAACTCTTTGTATTTTTGCTTGATATGACAACGGAAGCAAAGGGATAACCTGGTTGTATACTTAAAAGCACTTGTGTTGTAAGGCTAGGCAATGGGTGCCGTAAGAAATAAATATGTGGCTCAAATCCTGTGTTTGGTAATTTGTTTTTTTTCCTGCAGCCCCTAATACTTGTACACTGTCTATTTATTGATCCCATACAATTAAAAGAAATGTGCTCAAAGGCATATATAAGTGGAATAAGGTTGAGAACCACTGAACTACACGATCAACAGAACTCACCTGTTGTGTCTTCTGAACATGACAGAAGATATGAGGAAGACTCAGTCAGGAATCTTGTCTTGTACACAGGGCCCCTATGCCCAAATAACCTAGCAGTTTCTGTACTATGATTCACCCTTAGAAATTTAAGGTTGCATTTAAGTAAAACATATTGCACAAGATGAATAGAAATAACGTAAAAAAATACACAAGACAGGCATATAAATGTACAATAACAGACAGAATCGATGGTCTTTTCTTCTTCTTTCGCACTAAAAGAGAGTGTTATATAATGCCCCAGCTTACAGTGAAATTGTGATATCTGTGCATATCAGTTTGATGTATCCAATTTGGAGGAGAGTCTGGCCAAATGGATTAGAGCATGTCTCTCATGCGGAAGACCCAGGTTCAATCCGCGGTAAGACCAAGGATTTTTGTTTTTCTTTATGGTATAAAGAAAATTTATTAACCTGAAATGTTTCACTGCGACTGCACTAGCCATGTGGCTATTAAATTCCACAGGCTCATGTCCCTCCTATCCTACACCGCCCCAAAAAAGTGGTATTACAGGCAGTAACGACAGTATCCAATTTCAGGCAGCCATTGTTGAGGTCAGGCTTATCTTATTTTTCAATTTGTGCTCATTTAGCTAGATTACAAAGATGTAGTTTGTTAATCCTAATTTGCAATCTCACACACTGCCAAAAATTGGCATGAGTCAGCTCTGACAGTCTCCTCATGACAAATCCAATCTGATACCATGATACAATATAACTCTAGATGTGGTATTTTAAAGTGGAGTCACCAGAGTGGTTACCGGAGCCCAAATTTGGGGTGTAAAGAATAGAACCACTGTTACCTGCCATGCATGTCGTAAGAGGCGACGAAGGAGGTTTGGCTGAAATCGGATGCACATGTCCTAAACGTGCAGAAGTCTATTCATTTAGGGGCCTACTAGGGGGACTGCCTAGAGTAGTTGATAGTAGCTCGGCCTGCTAGCTGTGAGACGCCTCATAGCTCGGGTTCGAACCTACTGTCGGCATTTGTTCGAGTCCCCTGGTCTTACTCAGGACGATAACATGAGTACCTCTGAAGTCGGAGAAAATCTGCCTGTATGGCGAGGAATACTAATTACGAGTACATTGAGCACACGGCTGCCAGTGTAAAGTAATTTACAATTGCACTGCTGCCATTGTAGAAATTGGAAAACAGATTTTCACGCAAAAATCAGTTTCAGAGATGAAACTTCGTCTGAGTTGAAAGCAGGCAAAGAAAAAAAAAGAAAAAAAAAAAAAAGGGGCCTACCAAACCAATGTGCAACGTACATGTTCTTGGCAATGATCAAACATATCACAAAGAGTGATTAAAATTGGTCGTAAGACACGGAAAGAAGAAGAAAGTGGAGTTTCTCTGTTTGTAAAATCTTACAGTTACCTGTCTACATAAATTTGTGTTCTGCTGGATAATATGAATACACTTGTGGTCAAAATTAGGATGTGACGGTCTACATGCCACAGAGGTAATGTACTCATGTTCTTGGTGCAAGTCATACAGATCACAAGGAGTGGCTAACTTGTTTGATAAAAATGAGTGCTAACAACAACACTGCATCAATAAGAAATGAGCAGACTCCGAGCCCAAATTAGACCTCAGAGACTTTGCCACATGTGGTTGCCGAGCACCAAGACAGATAACATGTCTTGCAAGACTGTCCCATCCTTGTAGGTCAAAAAATGGAAACCTGGTCTACAGGAGTAGTCAGTCGAAAACCTCAGGCATACCATCCTGTTCACGATCCATGCTTTAAAAACATAAAACACCTAAAAAAGCATGAACGTACAGAAGTGCATATATTGAGAAAAAAGAAAACATTAGGAAATCACAAATTTCTAGCAGTATCTATTTTTAAACATAACATACTGGAAATCGGGATATCTGTGGCTGATTGGTTAAACCCTTTGCCTTGCAAGTCGAAGGTTGTGGGTTCGAATCCGGACTGCGTCGTTCTGTTCACGAGTGCAGTTTTTCCAGAGACCCTAAGGATTGTTGCCAGAGCTACGGAGTTCATGCTTTGTGCAATACTCTTGGCAGGTGGCGTGCCATCTCTGCTGAGGGACCGAGCCAGATGTGGTAAAACCCGGTGCAATGAAGTCAATCCTTCGGTTTTTAAACTCTTTATATGCCAGCGTGCCCAGCGTGTTCGTAGCGCGTTGGACTATGGGTGACTAGTCCTCTGTAAGTGCGGGTTCAACTCCGCGGACTGGCAGAAAAGCTACAGGGTCCCCAGATTTACGGTGTTCGTGGTACCGAGCGCAAGAGCTTTCAGCTCAAGTGCTTTTGGATCGGGAAAAAAGAAAACAACCTTTATACGGGGATCGCGAGAGAGAAACCTTTCATACTGGAAATCATGATGTCATAGAAAAATATATCTTGAATACAAATATGTAATAACCATTTCACAGAAATGCTTTTTTTCTTTCATCCGCTTTCAACTCAGACGAAGTTTCATCTCTGAAACTGATTTTTGCGTGAAAATCCGCTTTTTCCAATTTCTTACAATGGCAGCAGCGTGCACATTGTAAATTACTTTACACTGGCAGTCATGTGCTCAATGTACTCGTAATTAGTATTCCTCGTCCATACAGGCAGATTTTCTCCGACTTCAGAGGTACTCACGTTATCGTCCTGAGTAAGACCAGGGACTCGAACAAATGCCGGACAGTAGGTTCGAACCCGAGCTATGAGGCGTCTCACAGCTAGCAGGCCGAGCTACTATCAACTACTCTAGGCAGTCCCCCCACAGAAATGCTAATATCTTCTTTCTTTCTTCTTCAACGCTCCATATCGACTACTTGTTAACCACTCTGTGTGATTTGTAGGTGATCTGAGCCTAAGAGCGATTGTACGTTGTGCCAGTTATGCGCCTACAAGTAGACCAGCCTATCCGATTTCTGCGATGCTTTTTATTAACTAGGATAGATTCCCTAGGTCCTACATCAGTCGCCTCTTACAACATGCCTTATAGGTTGCAGTGGTACTTTTTTTTCGAGCTCTCCTATTACTCTCCTATGCGCATCACACAGGCGAAATGGTAATATTAAAATATGTGACTGAAGAAATCAAGCAGAGAAAAATGTAAGTAAATTAATAAGTAAAATATTAAGAAAATTCGAACAACACAAAAGCAGAGTAACTTGTTCAGATAATTTGTGCTTTTTCTTCTCTTTCTCTAGCCTGCAATGTCCTTGGTGCTTAGTGGAGCAAACAAAAAAATGCCATTCTTCTTGGTCTTTGACCATCATCTATGTTGATGTTTCAGCTGCAGTTCATAGTCTGAACTCCCCCCTTGGCTTAGGTAACCCTGCCTACATAGCTCTCTGGGTCACTGAGGTACACAAGCACACTCCCCACTTCAAGGTAATGGTCTCATGGGGAAGCCCGCAAGGAGCAATGGGGATACTTTTTCAGTGATCCCTGCTATCAATGTATGTGAGAAAGGGTTCCTAGCCTTATCAGTGACAGTAGGTCCTATGTTCAAATTGAACACAAAGAAGAAGACTACAAACTCCTTCCTTGAATATCACAAACATACATCTCTGAAACACACAACACAGTACCTTTGGTTCATTTTTTCTTTTATTTCTTCTTCTGTACAATGTAAGTAGTCCACAGCCAGCACAACCTTGCTAACATCACAGTCTGCAGGAGATCTTTTGATCATGTCAGGCTCCAAATTCCACACTGAGATACTGGAGTCTTCAAAACATCCGCTCAGCTTCCTCTTATCTTGAGAAATCGTAGCTGAGCATAAACTGTAATGGATGTTTAGAAGTGTCATTAAATCATTCAGGTAACTCTTAATATATGCTTACCAAAAACTATGTCATTTAAAATCTTTTTTTTTAAAAAAAAATTGTATGCGTTTATTTTACCAAAAATATTATGTTTATTAATCGAGCATCAGAGAACATTAAAAAGATCTTGATAATAATTTAGACATATAGTATGTGGTTGAACTCATGAACCCTGATCCTTTGACTGGTGGTCAAAATTACAAGTATCCATGGAGTCAGAGTAAGATTTGCCTGAATGGCGAGGAACACTTGTGATAAGATAAGAAATCCTTGATTAAAAAACCACTCAGATCGCCATATTAACACTTTCGCTGCCACCTGAAATAAACTAATTTCACAAGTCTGGCTTTCCATGCTATTTGGCATGATCAGTTTCAGGTACAATTTAAAATGAGCTACTAACCTGTTTAATGTAGAGTATATTTTTCATAATTCACAAGCTATTGCTGTAACTGATATTGATGTTGCTTCCCATACATATCCACAGTATGACATGCCCCCATTTTCGAGGTGAGTGTGCATCACCCACTCCTGTACCCTGGGAATATCTGCTATCGATCTATAAACATCATCACGTGAATCACAGTTCAAATTCGTATCACATTCAGAGTTTGTTTTATCACTATCACTGGCTAAAAACTCAGAATAAGAGTAAGTTTGGACATCACTATGCATCAGCTACGTCGCCCATTATGAAAATTTACTTACGACAATCGTAAAAAAAAAAAAATTGTTAAAAATCAGACTTACGATATGTTTACCGCACTTATGCCAGATCCGCCATTTTGGAGATATCGTCGGAACAATACGAAAGTAGTGCATCATGGGACCCTGTTTTCAGCTAGCGATACTCTCCGTTTAAAAAGATATATCACGACACATGTCGTGTCAACAAAAGTCGGCGAGGGAAAGGGACTTGGTATTTCGCCGACTTTTGTTGTCGGTGGCAGCCAAACTGTTAATCGCCATGACTACGACTGAATTCATAAAAACTGTATTCCGTCAAGTTATCTTTGGTCTGTCCCATCTATGTCTTTTCTCAGGGGTCCATAGCATGGTAGTTTTTGTGATTGTCCCACTATAGTAGTTGACAATTGAAAAGAAAAGTTTTTAAAAGATACTCTTCACCTTTCACCCCTAGGGAGGCAAAGATCCGCAAACAAAGTTTTCCAATCTACACTCTCCCCATTTTCTTGTTTTCTGTTGTTAACTCCTGCCTCAAGGTGTTCCTGGGTTTTCTCTTACTTCTATTATCCTGGGGATTCCATTGGAGGGCCTGTCTCGTAATGCCATCTCCTCAGTGTATGTCTTATTCATCCCCAACTTCTGCCCCTTATCTCTTGTTCCACCTGCCGTTGTCCCACTCTATCCCACAGTTCTCTGTATGTGATCCTGTCATACCATCGTAGATGGAGTATCCTGCGCAGGCATCTATTGATGAATTTGAAAGATACTAAATAAAACAAGTTGCTTACCCCTGATAAGTATTCATAAACGTGAAGAAACAAATGGAGGGCAGGCAAGGAGGAAGGTCTCGTACAGCTTTTATAGCTGCAGCTAACTCTTCCTCTAGAGTACGTTCTCTCTCTGGAGCAGCTACTGCTTCAATAGATTGCACTTCTTCTTTACTGTCCTCTAACACTTCTGGCACTGAGTCTATTTCTACTGAGCACCCAGCTTGAATAACTGTTGAGGCAAAGAGTTTACAAGAAATTATGCTATGAATTGTCAAAGCAACATCAGCTTTTAAAAGTCTAAGTAAAATATGAAACTGCAAGTTATATAGTTTAAAAACTAATTTAACAATTTTCAATTCATTTAGTTATGTTAGGATTTATAAATTTGAATAGAAAATTCTTAATTTAGTTTTAAAACTATATATGTCAGCGAGAGCTGGAAAATGATTAGAGATATAGAAATCAAGTTGAATGCATTTTAAAAAAGATGTCTTTGAAAAATAATGAATATAAAATGGGACGAAATCAGGATAAGTGATGAAATCAGAGAAATATCGAGTCAACCACTAGTAACAACTGTTATAAAAGGGAGAAGATGGAGATATGTTGGGCATACCTTGAGAATAAATGATCAAAGAATATCAAAGCAGGCATTGAAGTGGGAAGCAAAGGGTTTAAGAAAGAAAGGATGCCCTAGGGAAACCCTGAAATGAACATTACTGAGAGAGCGAAATATCAGACTATTCCATTGAAGAGATTGACGAGTTGCTTATGACAGTGGTATGGAGAAATTACCTGCAGGTCATATGTAACGTATAACGGTACATGAGGAAGAGTTTACAACAATGACAAGAAGTTGACAAAATATAATCACCACAAGTTTAGATCACATGAATGTTGCATGAAAAACTACAATACAGGGTACACTGTAGTAAAAGTGATTGACTAATAAAAAGGGATAAGGATTTATTTAATGGCACAAGGTTTCCGCATATGGTCTGGTTCCTCTAAGCAGATATTTGACATGCTACTAGCAGAGAGTACTGCACAAACTCTGCCATCTCCAGCAACAATAATAGGGATCTCCAGGAAAAATGCACATGTGAGCTGAACCAAATGGTCTGGATTTGAACACATGACATTCGAACGCAAGGCAAATATCTTAGTCACTTCAGAACCTACTAGATAGAGCATGCACTTCGTACTGATACAAATTGGAAAACTAGTGATATTGAAGGACCATATCATTACACTTCAGGATAACTATGTACTGATCTCTTACATATCAATACTGATATTGTTCTAGAGACATGCATAATCTGTAATGATCTCTTTCATAAATTTTGAAGAATAAACTAAGAATCCGATATTGATAGGACCATTATCATTACACTTCAGTGAGTTATTATGTGTGCTCCGATCTCTTTCTTACACAATATCTCAATGGGAAGGCACAAACTCTGTAGCAACGGCGAGGGTCCCCGATGTAACTTAGTAGAAGGTGAAAATATTATGTAGGAAATTTTTCTTCTGATGATGAATTTTGCCAGGACAGCACTTTCCAGCCTGCTCTTCTATATTTTGAGCTGTCACGGGCTGTTTTACATGCTCAAATTGAACACAGGACCTACATTTTATCATAAGTTTCTAATAGGATTAGGAACTCGATCTCACCTACAATGATATCAAGGATCTCTGGTAAAATATCTTGATGGCTCCATGAAGGAGCAAACCGAGTACCTTTGGAACAAGAAGTGAACACCTAACCCCTATGGAATAGAGACCCCTCATATGATATTATATCTTACCTAGTATGTCAAACTGTTATTCTTCATATTTCAGTAGACTAAGTGGATAACTGTCTGCTTGACACTTACCATTAGTTTTAATGTGCTGGTTAAACACTTGAAGCATTATCGCATTATCACCAGTCTGAAAAAATACAAGAAATCAGATATAAACAATATATCAGTGCCAAACCTGGACACTGACAACAAATGATAGAAGAAAACTAGTCATGATAGAGAGATGCAGTTTCTAAGCAGAATGCTGGAGGAACAAGAAGAGACCGGTTGAGAAATGAAGACATCAGGAAAAAGTGGGTACAACATCAGTACTAAACTTCATCAAGAAACAACAAATTAAATGGTTCGGCCACGAAGCAGATTACCATCAGACAGTGCACCTCAAAGAGCAATGCTGCTCCAATATAATGGGTACAAAGAAAAAGGACAGCCATGCAAAAGATGGACCTCAGAGATAATGGAGGCGACGAAAGACCCATTTTAGAAATCTCTTCTTAACCTGACATTGTGAGGCAAACAGGATTGGAGAAAAGAAAGACAGATAAGTGAAAAAAAAAACAATTTATCAGTGAAACCTAATTCACAATGTTCAGACACCAATAGACCACATGTTTCATCTGAGAACCGGTCACAGCAGACTGCTGGGACATTTATACAATCAGGGCTTCCTACAATGCAGAAATGATTATCCATGCAGAACAGGAATCCAGATCCTTGAACAATTTCAGGATTGTCTAATCTACAATGACTCAAGATGACAGAGATGACCAGAGCTGAAGCAGAAGCGCAAAGTTCAGACTATTGTGCCATAGTCTGTTTCCATGGCCACCATGTGGAGGTGGGGTAAGATTTTGATCAGTGCCAGCTCACTGACCATGCGCATTGTTGTCACTATGTTTCATTGCCCCTGCAGTCCCACAATAAATTGTTTAAAGATTAGTTATTTAAAAAAAAAAAAGTTTAATTTATTCTTCTTCTTTACGTTCGTTCTTTATGACCAATTTTAACTCTTTGTGATATGTTTGATCTTTGACAAGAACGTGTATAATACAGAAGGCAAGAGGAGCTTTCATTGCACTGGGAAACCTTTGGAAGTCCAAAGAAATCAAATCTAGAACAAAAATTTGGATATTTAACTCTCTCCTTCTCCTCCTTCTTTGCGTTCGTTCTTTACGACCAATTTAAATTACTGTGATACGTTTGATCTTTACCAAGAACGTGTATACGTCGCACATTGGTTTGGTAGGCCCCTAAACGCATAGAATTCTACACGTTTAGGACATGTGCATCCGATTTCAGCCAAACCTCCTTATCGCCTCTTACGACGAGTGGCAGGTAACAGTGGTTCAATTCTTTACACCCCAAATTTGGGCCCCGGTAACCACTCTGGGATATTTAACTCTAATGTTAAAGCAGTTCTACTGTATGGGTCAGAAACATGGAGAATAACTAAAACAATAGCGTATAAATTGCAAACATTCATCAACTGGTGTCTGCAGAGAATAGAGGGAATAAGATGGTATGATAGGGTCACAAATGAGGAACTCATGGAGAGAACAAGACAGATTCCAGTGAACGAACAGGTTAAAAAAGACGCTGGCGCTGGATAGGACACACTTTGCGAAAACCAGAGGGAATATAACAAGAAGGGTCCTTGCCTGGAACCCGCAAGGACAGCGAAAGAAGGGGAGGCCGAGAAATACATGGAGACGAGATTTGGAGGCGGAGATCAACAATATAAAGAAGAGCTGGAGGGAGCTGCAGGAGATAGCTAGAGATAGGAAGACTTGGCATGAGTTGGTTGAGGGCCTATGCCCCAACCGGGTAAAAGGCAAAGAGAGAGAGAACGTGTATATGTTGCACATTGGTTTGGTAGGCCCCTAATTGCATCACACTACATGTTTAGGACACATGCATCCGATTTCAGCCAAACCTCCGTAGTCGACTCTTATGACATACATTGCAGGTAACAGTGGTTCTATTCTTTACACCCCAAATTTTGGGAACCACTCAGGCGAAATATATTCATTTCCATTGTTTTTACTTTTAAATGTCGATATAGGGAAAGACTGCAGTAAAACTATGAAAAATGGTGAAACACGTAATAACAAAGTACTGTAGTTTTACAAAATACAAAAACAAGGACAATACACAGCAACGTTTTGACCAAAAGGCCTTTATCAAGAAAACGATACAACAGGAGTGGCGAATTTCACAGCACACTACATATAGACTACGACAGAGATATATTCCAACGGGCTTACTTTTAAATGCCTCATTAGATAATCTAATGTTTCCTGTGTCACATTCAAAACATGTCGGTTTTCTCTGAAATATAATAATCAAAATACACTTTTAATGAATGTTTGTAGAAGATATTAATACATTTACATGGTAAGCATCTTTGATAACGTTTCTCTCTGTGTTTCAAAATATAATGTCACCTAGTCTTCTTCTTCGAATGCTTCATATCAACAACTTGTTAACCACTCTGTGATTTGTATGTGGTCCGAGCCTAAGAGCAATTGTATGTTGTGCCAGTTATGCACCTACAAATAAGTCAGCACATGAAAATTTCTGCGACGCTTTTTATTTACTAAGGTAGCTTCCTAGGCCCCTACCTCAGTCGCCTCTTACGACATGCCTTGTAGGTCGTAGTGATACTATTCTTTGCTCCCTTCGAGCTCTAGCAACACACGAGCAAAAGTCACTTAGTAAAATGGTTATTGGTTACTGAACTCACGTCACATCACTCTGGGCAGACCCATAGGTGCTCAGTCTTTCCCAGCATATGTCGAAGGGTATGCATACTGATGGTTACTGTGGCTTGCTGGTTAAACACACCTCTCTCTGCCCCTCAAGCATCCAGGGCTACTTGTACAACTAGTGATTCCAAACTCCTAAACTGCTGGAACATCCATTTTAGTGTCCTCATCCAGCAGTAGGTCACCAAGAGACAGAAGAACATCCCCCTTATCCATCCTCAACTACCCAAAAATCGATGCAAGCATTCCACTTTCTCATTGCCTTGAACACCCAGAAGGAACTCAAAATCAAAAGAAAACTGGCTGAAAAAAATAAGAAAATTTAGATATTTTGAACACATAAAAAGACACAAAGGGTTAGAGAAGGCCATTATGGATATAGGCAATGAGGAGAAAAGGAAGACCACAGAGAGATGGAATCAGGATGTTAATGACAACTTGAGCACGATTGCTGCAGAGGTAGGATATCTAGCCTATGAAAGAAAGAGATTCCAAGGGACCGTTCGGGTAGCAAAGTTCTGCTCAGGACAAGCTATTGGGTGAGGCTTTTATAAACAGAGAACAAATTAATAACAGTATAATATTAAAAGACCAACCTGAATTCAATGACTTCTTTGCTGGTCATAGCATCACTTTTTGTCTCCAGTTTCTTTAGCACCTTCAGAAAATTTCTATGCTTTTCATCCTGAAATGCTTCCGAGTGCCGATCATGAAATTTCTGAGCTGAAAAAGAAAACAATGATAAAAATATGGAAGAACTATTATTTTTAACGGACAGCTGGATCCTAAGATGCTGTGAATGAGATGACAAAAATCTGGTAACAAGAGTTGATTGGTTATTGGTTAGTCAACTGACGTCTGAGTACTCAAGGCAGATCCATAAGTGTTCAGTCTCCCCCAACAGATGCAGAAAATTATGCATACGGATGGTTCCTGTGGCTTGTTGGTTAAACACATTTCTTTCTCTGTCCCTCAAGCCTCCAACTCTACTTGTACAACATGTAATTCCAAACTCCTTAAATCTCTGCATTGATTCAACATCAGTTTTAGTGTACTAGTGCAACAGTAGGTCATCAAGAGACCGAAGAACATCCTTCTTATACATTCACAACTCCCCAACAATCAATGCTTTTGATGCAATCCTGTCCACTCTTTCGCTGCCGTCAACACCCGCATGCCCAGGACATTAGATCCATATCAGTCTCTGGATTGTGACCACAAACTATCTTTAATCAAGAACTACTTACAGTGTCAGCAAGAAAATATAAACAGAGATGAAGTGTCTACGCAGAATGCTGGGAGTATCAAGAAGAGACAGGTTTAAAAATGAAGACATCAGCGAAAAAGTGAGTACTAAACTTCATCTAGAATCAACAAATTAAATGGTTCAGCCACATAAGCAAATTACAAATGCATCTACACAAAAGGTGGACATCATGGATAACAGAGGCGGTGGAAAACACTGCTTATGAAGGGCACACGAAAGACAGTTCTATAAATCTCTTCTTATCATGACGCTTGAGAGGCAATACAAGATTAGAGAAAGAGAAAAAAGAAAGGTAGAAGACATCACCAATTTCCTGGCATGCCATGAGAAGTTTAGGTTTAGAGTACAATGTGGCAGCATGTAAATTCGATGGTAGGTGAGATAGAGGATGCCAAAGAGAAGTTGCTAGACAGCGGAACTAAATGAATGAATGAGACAGAGAGAGCAGTTGTGAGGCTAAAAAACGGCATGGTAGAAGGTTGGAAAATAATTCAACAAGTAGAATGTGAGGTTTTTTGGTTGATACATAGCAGCTAAGATTTAGAGAGACATCAACTGTTTTAAAAAAACCTATTTATAGCAACATTCTAAACAACAAAAACAACTGTAGATACCAGGAACTTTATGTCCATCACACAGCATCTCCAAGAAAACATGGGCAAACATTGGAAACAACAGTGGCTGTAATTCTGCACTGTATGGAGAAACTGCAGTAGTAATGAACATCTTCATCCTGTGTGGAAGAAACAAATGTAACGGTTATGCATGTTTAAAAATATCTATTTTTTTTTTTAAATGGAGAGAGAAGGCATAAAATATTGTGCAATAAACAAAAATGAAAAAGGTAAATTTATTTGGCACATAAGACAAAAAAAATTAATGAAAAAGATGCGATTAATTATCTTAAACCCCTCTAGTTCTTTGAACATCATTCATCAAGTAGCATGTCCCCTGCAGAATGTTGCTTTCACCATAGACTGCATGAAAAACCCCTGTCTCTCTCTCTCTTCTAAAGTCATGTTCAAGGTTTCTTTGATGTTCTGTTGTCATCTTCATCTTCACCTGCTTCTATCCACAAGAACCATGCCTTCCATTACTGTTCTCTTCAAACCACCGCATCGCTTAACATGAACAAAATACTCCATGGTATGTAAGTCTTCAAAATAATCAATAAATAGACAGTTTACAAGTATAATAAGCTTCAGAAAAAACAAATTACCAAACACAGGATTCAAACCACTTACCCTTATTTCTTAAAGCACCCATTGCCTAGCTATACGAGCATTATTACGAACACAACCAGCAAGGGAAATGGCTTTACTGAGGAGTGTCTTTCACACACATTTTGTTTTATCTAGACATAGAATAATCAAGTATGGTTCGATCCAACAGTGTCTGCACAAACACATGCTATAAGCTTATTGTGCTTGTATATTTGTGATGAAACAATATCATACATACATACATGTATATATAACAAACAGGCATACATTATTCAAAGTAGCTTCAAGTATATTGTAAGATGAGAACAATGAGTTTTTAATATGCTTATAGCCTGTGTTTGTGCAAAAACTGTTCGATCAAACCTTACCTGATTATTCTGTGTTGTTTTGTATTTTGTAAAACTACAGTACTTTGTTTTTACAGGTTTCGGTAATAAGATTTGACAGGTCTTACTCAGATCAGAGATGACTGTGTATGCTAAATAGCTAACATTTCTCAAACATTGCAGGCAAAACTTGAAAGTGTTAGAAAATGGACTACCCAATCTGCTGAAGACAAGAATGGGTGAGATACAGCACAGAAAAAGGTACACATTTTTTTTCCTATCCAGAAGCACTTGAGCTTTCAGCTCTTCGGCTCGGTGCCATGGACATCGTAACCATTCGGTTTGGTGCCACACCGTAAATCTGGAGAATCTGTGGCTTTTCTGCCAGCCCGCGGAATTGAACCGCACACATAGTTAACTGAGAACATCCAACAAACAGGCATCAACAACATCAATGAGGGAATAAAAAGATGAAAATTGTGAAATTGGTTGGGACATACAATAAAAATGCAGAAGACCAGACACCCACATGTGGCTCTGAAATGGAATCTGGGTGGCAAGATGGTAGGGGAAACCTAGAGAGTCATGGAGACAAACTATAAACAGAGAAAGAAAAGAAGCGGGAATGACCTTCAATAAAGTAATCTGGCTTGCTCAAGACAAACCTGGTTAGAAGAAATTTGTTGATGCCTTTTGTTTCAAGAGGAACTAGGAGAAGAGTAAAAAAAGATGTGGCGCTTATTTTTACATTTAAACTGTGATATTTGCACCTTGTTGACCCAGCATATCTGATTTCATCACATTCTTTTTGTTCGGGTTTGCTCTTCCGATTGTTTAATGATGGTATATTTAGCAGGAATTTATCTTTAGACTTCATACAGGACACTGAAGATTACAAGTCTCCACAAAACTAAAGCTGATCAAACTGACCAATGTAGATACCAAAAGGGTTCCTCAGATTTTGAAACCCAAATATGCCCCTCTATAATGATTTGAGGTCTCAAACACGGTTCCATGAAACTAATTTGAAGAAGAAATTGTCTGAAGCTCCCAAGGACATCCTGTTGACAACTGGATTCATATAGGCAATTCATCTCACTGTCTAGACTTTTTAGTATAGGAAACTTATTGCAGAAAAAATATCAAATATTTTTCCCCAGCAGATTTATTATTTGTCGACAATAGGACTAGGACCCCGGTCTAACCTACCATAAGGTCAGGGATCACTTGAAAAAAAACCAGATCCCTTTACATGAGAAATGAATCAAGTTCTTTTTGGAGCAAGAGGCAAGAACTGTACTTCAATGCCACAGAGATTATATTCCCCTCCCACCACAATGAATCAGGAGAGGCTTGTCTCGATAAAACTCTTGTGTGCTAACACTGTATGCTCTTGATTCTTTTCAAGGTGACCGAATCTGTGTGCTAACACTGTATGCTTCTGGCTCTTTCCAAAGTGAACAATGAAAAAGACGAACTAAAGAAATATTTTAAAAGTAAAAAGTAAGTAAAGTAACAATTTTTCATACCTCAAGGTATACCATATTTTTCATTGAGCGTCAGCACACGCTGGGTGATGTGGCCAACATCAAGCCGGCCTAAAGAAATATTATACCTCTTTCTTATTTTACAAACCTTGTAAACTGTTGATCACAAGCTGTAGTATCTCCTGAAATGCTACTAAGTGCTAATGTGTTATTCACACTTGTGCGAGACTGAGTGCGTCTTCGAACTGACAAGTCTCTAACAGGCTGCTCCCTGCGCAAATCTTTTCTAGACGGCATCTCACTTTCCTAAAAAAACCAGTTACATACTTTATAGTAAATATTTTTAATGGACAAATATTATACTAAATCATCTGTTAATTATACTCAGTTGTTTCACTTTCCTCCATTGAATGGGTCTCAGTGACCCAGCTGCCTGCACCTGTGGAGCACCAAAGCAATCCCCAAAGCACATCCTGCCCCAGCTGAGCAGCATGAGAATGCAAATCTGGCCAACATAAACAATATTTCAGAACAAACTGGGGGAGGAGGAGAGAGAGGGCATGTGATGACCTCAAGTGCACAACCCTGTTTATGATACATTATGGAGTAGACACATAGCAGAAGTTGATCGCAGAAGTTTAACCTCTATTCTAAACGTAGAGATCATTCAGAGAAAATGTAACATTACCTTTAACAACTGTCTTGTAGTCGCAGATAGCAAAGTTTATAACGCTCTGCAACAGTGACCACTTGCTGCAAAAATTCCGGGGTTCCGAGTCCAACTTGATCATAAAAATGAATTCTTGGTGTGCACATGATTGGGCAAGAGAAGATCCAGATCCTTTACTTGGGAACCTAAATTACATGTACCTCTGATGTCAGAGTAAGGTTCCCCTGAATGGCAAGGGACACTGGTGATAAGGAAAGCAAGCCTTCATTGCAAAAATAAGTCAAGAGCTACAATATTCAGCACTATGGCTGAATTTGTAGCGACGAACAAAACAAAAATCAACTGTCTTACTCTGCTTATGTTGTCCTCCATAAAACTTTGGTCTTATTAAAGGTCTAGATTTCTGGCATTTGGCTTCCATGCTTGTCATGACAACTGACTATCTTCCATTCTACAAAGGTGACCTAACCCTCATGTTTAAGACTGTTTAACTATAGTCTGTAATGCTTGCACGTTGACATATTCTTGTTACTTAAACATAATGATAAGTTAACTAATACAACACAGGTATATGGATCATCACAGAGAAAATCTTCAAACAACTAGAGGGAATGCCAGGACTCAAGATCAATGGAAAAATAATAAATAACTTAAGATATGCAGATGACACAGTATTGGTAGCAGAAAATGAACAAGATCTACAAGAATTAGTGGACCAATTGGACAGAACTAGCAAGGAATATGGATTAGACATTAACATACAGAAAACAAAAACTATGGTAATCAACAAGGAAATGGAAAAACCTAAAATGAATATAAAAATACATGGAGAATTACTACATCAAGTAAAAGCTACTCCTATCTCGGTCAGATGATAACAGATGATGGCAGATGTATAACTGAAATTAAAAAGAGAATAGGAATGGCCAAGGATAATTTCAATAGTATGAGAAAGTTACTGACATCCAAACAAATCACAAACAGGCTAAAAATTAGAATGATCAAATGCTATATATATCCTATATTAATGTATGGCTCGGAAACATGGACAATGAACAAGCAGTTAGAAGACAGAATTGATGCATTTGAGATGTGGATATATAGAAGAATAAGCAGAGTTTCATGGACAGAAAAACAGACAAATAAACAAGTTTTAGGAAAACTAGGCATGAAGAAACAATTATTAAGAGAAATAAAATTCAGACAAGTAAAGTATTTTGGGCACATAAAAAGGCATGACACCATGATAAAACATTTACTAGAGGGGAAAGTTGAGGGAGAAGAGCAAGAGGAAGACCGAGAGATAAGTGGGAGGAAACTTTAAGAAATGGACAGGTTACAGTCTGGCAGTGTGCAACACCAAGGCGAAAGACAGAGGATGCTGGAGATTCATTGCAGCCAACCTTCGATGTGGAGACGGCACCTGATGATGATGATGATATGGATCATCCTGGAGACACAAATGCCGAACAATGAAATCGAACTGACCTTTATTCTTCTTGGCCCACATCAACTAGCCATAAAGATGAGCATTTAATAGTTCAGAAATCAAAAGAAACATACCAATATCAGGACCAGATGCACAAGTCAAGCAAAGATTGAATCCTTTACAAGCACAGTACAAGGTGGCAGTCCACCTATATAAACAACTTTCTATAGATGAAATGGTGAGCAGTTACAAAGGGAATGTTCATGAATAACAAGATAATGCAAGCAAATCTTGCAAATAAAAAAACAAACTTTGGTCTGTGTGATTCCATCGCTGGTACATATTCAACCTTGTAATTTATTTTGGAGTATACAGCATACAATCCTGCCTCTGTGGTCACTCTTAACACTCCTTTTTGGCCTTTCTCAATAGCATGTGTGTAGTTTTGGTTGAAGAACAGGGGTATCTTGTGCTGCTAATGTATTGTCAGCTGAACAGCTGCTTTTCTTCTTCCGTTTTCAGACATCAACTTGTATACTTATGAAGTAGTTATTGGTCAAATGGAGTCTGTGTACATCTCAATATAGCTTGGATTGGACTGAAATGGGGGTTGGCAATATATATTTTCTCTATTTATTGTATGTTGGACACTCTGGCAGGATGTGTGTCTCTGTCACCTCGCTGGTGCTACATGTTAATAGGATCTATCTTGTACTTGTTACACAGATGGTATCTCAGCCTACTGCGCTCCGTTTGTAGCCGAAAGATGAAACCAGTTCTCTATTTAGTTGGTGGTAGGAATCACCTTTTTTGGTTGATCCAGGTGTTGCTGCACAGTTGTGATATTTTCACCTTTAGACCATGCACATCTGGATGTAGACATTTGATAGTATTCAGGTTTATAACCCTAGCCCATGAGTCTCCTCATTGATTACTGGGCCCCACCTTTTCATATATGCACCGGTTTGCTCTTTTATTGATCACTTTTCAACTAAATTTTGTAACTTGTATACAATATGGGCAAAAAGAGCATTGTCAAGCCTGTGCACAATGAAGTCGTTCCAATATAGGAACATGCTCGAGCATCCTTTTTGGGGCATATACGTTTGTTGTCACATCTAGAAATGTTTATTTTTTACTGTGCTGAGAGTGCAATTGTAAGACCAGACAAATATGATTACAGTGGCTGTACTGATACGACCAGTCAGTCAGCTGTATGTCCCATATCTCGATCGGCTCGGGGTAGAATAATATGTTTATGCCTTCCCTCTGCCAGAACATAAGTTTCCAGGTTTAATAGTAATACCAGGTATACCGTATAATAATGAATAATGTATTACGTCGTATTCATGACCAATAACAAATTAATATTTATGCCACAGCTTAAGTTTATAATATATCTAATTAAAGCATAACAATGTTCAAATATTATTACAATAGTCTCAATAAACTAGCGGTTTGAGTTTGTCTTTTGGACTGGACTAAACATTAAAAAATTGTTAACTGAAAAAACCCAAAAACATTTCATCGGAAATGACAAATAATTTATTATAATTTTAGCCGAAACTCACCGTAAATTGTCTCCTTTTAAAATATCGGCTAATGGTTGAGCGGATATGGTCATTTTTTGACCGCTTCATGACTCGTTGTGTAAACAAGAGACCATACATACATAATAAAAATACACGGTCCTAAGTTGTGTTTACATTTAACACTAGCAACTTTGTGGCCATCTTGTTCAAGGGAAGTAAATTGTTTAACTTTTGAGAGTCGGTTTGTGGGAATAAAAAATAGTTTGCTTTTCACAAAGAAGAGGAACAAACCATGATAAGCGCTGCGCACGAGTACGTAGTGAACACAAAATAAAAGTGCTCTACTCCAATAGTTAAGCAAATTTCTTCCAAAATCAATAATTAATATTTCATACCAACAGAGAAAATGTATGCAATTACCTGAGTAAATTTTATTAAAGTTTATAACTTACGAAATTTGTTAGCCGTTAGCGATCTCCTGTGGCTCGAGCAACAAAATTGGCATGTCGTTATAATTTAACCCTTTCACTCCGTAAATTATTTTATTTTTTAACCCCTGTGAGCATTTATATTGCAATGTATGCTTAATGAACCAGTATATTAGCTTTGTGGGCGTCTGTAGCTTAAGCGGTAGTGAGCTCGATCACAACCCAAGCATACCTGATTCAAACTCTGCAACATATATTTTGGAAGCAAATTTGTTCGGCGTGGATTTTTACGAACGGTAAAATAGACTTCACCGTTCAGAAAGCAATGACAAAATACTGAACGTATAAGTGGTGCCTAGAAAATCGACGACTCGTTTACTGTGGTTGATGGCTACGTCCTGTAAAGGATATGCCACGATTTTCATTCATTCATTTTTATTAGCTTAAAACAAACTGCGAGCCAGTATATCAGCTAGCTCTGAAGGGTGAATGGGTTGAGTTTGTAAACACATTTTTTTCGCTTACATCGAGTGTTGACGTGTTTCATCTAGTGAATAAGTTATCTGGATATTATTTATATATATATATATATATATATATATATATATATATATATATTTACTTCTTTATAGAAGTGTTGGAGGTGAAACGTAGTGATCTTGTGTGTGCTTGTTTTAAAAGGCACTTTGTAAGCTGATATTCCTTTTCGTAAGTCTGTTCTTGATGCCGTCGCTCCATCTTTTGCGTGGTCTTCCTCTGGCTTGTACTCATTATACTTTTTCTGTGTGGCTCTCTGTGGTAGGCGATACCAGGGCATTCTGGTCAGGTGTCCAAACCATTTAATCTGTTGTTCTTTTATGAATTGCATGACTGGTTTCACATCCAGTCTTCTTCTGATTTCTTCATTTTTAATTTTGTCTCTTATTGTCACACCTGCAGCTTTTCTAAGACACCTCATCTCTGTCGTTATGATTTTCCGCTCATTAGCTGCTGTTATTGGCCATGTAGAAATAAGTATTAACAAGACCAAAGTGAAGGCAAACAATCCCATAATTTACAACACATCATCATAAATTACACGAAAGCTTAAATTAATGTTCATAGTTCATATGTACCGTTCCAACTTCAACGAATCAGCCCATAATTGCTACGTTCCTGTGCCAGCGAACATCACACGAAATGCTAACAACTGTTTCCTGTGTGAACTAATTCCAGAATGAAACAGCCGTACCGCCACAAAAGCAACCTGCACCGCATAAATGCA
Source organism: Arion vulgaris (assembly GCA_020796225.1). Classification (NCBI taxonomy): domain Eukaryota; kingdom Metazoa; phylum Mollusca; class Gastropoda; order Stylommatophora; family Arionidae; genus Arion; species Arion vulgaris. The sequence continues at coordinate 65,021,057 of CM036755.1, read as the reverse complement.
TATGGCCGTCGCTAAAGTGTCAACACAAACTGTATTATCCGTGACGAATGATGTAAATAAGTTTTAACAAGAATGGCTAAAACAACAGATCACGATTTGCTTCAACTCTCAATTGAAAAGTTTTTAAAAAGAATCACACAGCAGCAAAATCAGAGTGCTGGGAACATTGAACACGCCCGTTGTATCGTATGCCCGTGAGACTTGGATGATGAAAAAAAAGTCCGAGCAATTGAAATAGATCCTTCCGAAAAGTACTGGGCATTTCGAACATGAATGGGGTCACATTGAATAATACACATTAGGTTACCCTCACCAAAAATTCATGGTACACATCAAGGCGGATATTATGAGACAATGGAGGGGAAGTCACCCCGACAATAACTCAAATCTTCCATCCAACGACAGTAACATGCCTCAATATTCCGAGTCCGGACAGGTCAGAAGATCCTCCGGCGTTACATGTACAAGAAATTCAAGACCTGCGAAACGAAGGTCTCTCTCTCGCCCAAGTGGTTACCGGGGCCCAAATTTGGGGTGTAAAGAATAGAACCACTGTTACCTGCCACGCATGTCGTAAGAGGCGACTAAGGAGGTTTGGATGAAATCGGATGCACGTGTTCTAAACGCGTAGAAGTCTATGCGTTTAGGGGCCTACCAAACCAATGTGCAACGTATGCACGTTCTTGGCAAAGATCAAATATATCACAAAGAGTGGTTAAAATTGGTCGTAAAGAACGAACGCAAAGAAGAAGAAGGTCTTCCTCTGTGGTCAAGCACCACAAAACATTTTACATATATTGCAGTCATGCCCCACTTATTCATCAGTTATCAGTTATATGAGGACTATCATCATAGCACTCCGGACATGTCCATAGGTGCTCCGATCTCCGCCTCAGCAAATCCAGCAGCGTCCAGCAACCCAACACGCCAGTTCGATGTTGATTAATCAATCTCTTTGCATATTTAGTATGTCGTTCTTTTCGGGCTGCACCAATATTGACACCCATCTCTTTCAATCTGGTCAGCGAGTGGGATTCACAACCCTGAAACTCCTCTGTTCGAAAAGACTCTCTCAATGCGTGAAGAATGTCACTTTGATCCATGGCAGCTCCCTCTGATATTGTAGCCAAGCCAGCCAATCTATCAGCTCGTTCATTACGCTTAACTCCTGCGTGCCCAGGGACAAAAATAAAGGTGATTTCTCTGATCATTGTCTGTACCAGTACCTCCACCCAGTTGCGTCTCACCATACCTGATTCGACTTTACGAATCATGCTCATGGAGTCACTGAGTATGAAAACACGAGAGTAATTATGAGATGCCAACCAGTTCACCGCCTCCGTAACCCCCGAACCTCCATTGTCAAGCTACTTGTGGTTGTTGCGTAGGCCCCACTGGCCTCTCTTATTATTTTTCCCACTGAACGTGCTGAAAAAGCCGACGCACAGCGGTATTGGCGAATGACTGAACCATCGTTGTAAATAACCACATCTGTATCATTGATGATGTGATTCAAGAGAGCCTCCACGTTTAGCAGTGATAGATTATTTTGTTCGCAGTTTTTCCTAATAGATGTAATAACGATGAAAGCAGTCTGAAATTGAGGTGGCACAGCAATCTTTCCTCTCCTGTTTCAATTCCGGAAGGATCACATATTTTCCTAAGCGTATCTTCCGCCTGACTCAGCCATGATCTGCTTCTCTTGAGTCTACACCCTTTCTCCTTAATGAGTTCTTCGTGGAGAGGATATTCATTGTTTGCATTGATTCTTAGATATGACCAAACCCTCCAAGTTTCAATTCTGTTAGCAATAGTTGGGAGGTCAAGAAGGAATCGCATTGACACTCCTGGTGTATCTTTTGTGCATCCCAGAATGATGCGCATAGCCTCATTCTGAATTCTTTCCAGTCTCACTGTTTGCGTAGGACTAATTGTTAGGAGAGCGCATCATTTAAATTAATCAAGTGCCATGTCTGCCGGCGTAGGCGATAATGTCTTTCCACAACTCTCTCTTCCTGGTGCAGTTAATCAGTTCTGACGCAGATCTTTTGTGAACCACGATGTCAGACCACCCAATATCTTCTCTTTCTGCATTCCAGATATCTCCTTCCCTGAATTACCCATTGTCACTAAACGTTCTAAACCTACTCTTCGCTTTATATGCCCGAAGAACATTGCTTTCTTATTCTTTTGATAAGGTTTCTTTGTGTGCAAGCATGTTTAAAAACCTCATCATTTGTTCTCTACGCTATTCGTGGAATTTTCAGCAGTCTTCTGTAAAACCACATATCTGTGACTTTCAGCGATCTTATTGATACTCAACCACATTACGCAGGCTTTTACGATTTATGCTTGTTTACTACGCACACCAAAGAGATATTGCTTGTAATGTTCCTTGTATGTCTTTAATATTAATAATAGCCTATATAAGTATGTCCAGTATTTGGTTTTAATCTTCTTCTTTAAGTAATCATTTTTGTATCAAATCGTCAGAATAAGAAAAGATATATATATAACCTGCTCATATATGTGCGTCGTATGTGATATATTTCACTGCCTCTTTTATTTCTGTGGTCGACCTTTGCCTTGTATCCGCTGTAACTGAGTAGCATTGCCCTTTGAGATAGAAGGTATGTTGATAATATGCTCATGTGGCCGAACTATTTAGGTTTTTGTCTATTGATGATGTCCAGTACTGAAGTATATTTATCACCTCCCCTCCTTGTCTTCATTCATAAATCTGTATTATCTTGATAGTTACGGAACTCTGTGTAAACACAAATAGAACGAATGCTTAAGAAAAGACGCTAACGTTGGATAGAACATACATTATGAAACCAGCTAATACATACTATAGCAAGGAGGTCGTGTTCTAGAATCCACAAAAAATACAAAAACAGAGGATGACCAAAAATACATGAAAAAGAGAGCTGGAAATTAATTGTAAGTTTGATAGGGCATGCAATGACATAGAAAGAAAAGCACATACAAAAAAAGAATGACCTATGTTTACTGTTAACTGTACTTTATAGGGAGCTGAAATGATAATAATAATAATAATAGATTCGTCATTCTGATAAACACGGATGTCTCAAGTCATGTGAAGTTGGCGCGAAATAGAGTTTGTATCACGTGACTCTCCCAGACGACGGAATGTTTTGCAATGGCGAACAGTTCGTTTCAACGATTTAACTGCAGATTGTAACTGGGTTTTTCATTCGTGTGCGGTTTTGGATTAATGTAGAACCGTTCACTAAACTGCTTTGTGATAGAATTCATCATGAGTAATATTAATCACGGGTAAGATGGTTTTCAATATGTTGTTATATCTTACATTTCTCGCTTGGGATTAGTATTTTTGTCAACCTTAACTCTTCTAATGAAAATGAAAGTTTGTCTTCGAACTCCCCTCCCCCTCACCAGTTTTAAACCGCTATAACAATGGTAGTGCATTGTGTTATTGTTAGGGAGCGTGTAGCATCCATATTCATCATGTGAAAAGCACATTTCCCCATATATGATAATGTGTTTTCAAAATATATTTACTATACTTTATGGCTAACCATTGTAATTGTTGTAATAAAACAAAATAGAAAGATATAATTGATCATGTGCTGCGGAGATATGAATTATTAATTATTTTTGCTATCTCACTGTTGTTTTTTAGCATTATTGCGCTACACATGCAGATAAAAATGGCATACTTTCATTTACGTACATTATATCAGTCTTATCAGGTATATAATACTATTATCTGCATTATAATATAGTGATAAGAAGCTTATACACTTTCATACACAAAAAGGTTGAAAATTAATTGTCTTTCTTTTCTCCAATCCTGGTTTGTCGCACAGCGTCAGGATAAGAAGAGATCTCCAGAACGCGGCCTAATTGTGCTTCATAGTGTCTTTTGTCACCTCTGTTATTTCCGAGGTCAACCTTTGGCGTGGTCGGCCTTTTGCTTTGTATGCATTGTATCGGAACAACGTTGCTCTTTGAGGTGCACTGGCCGTTGGTAATCTGCTTATGTGGCCCAACCATTTAATTTGTTCTTTCTTGATGAAGTTCAGTACTGATGTTGTACCCACTTTTTTCCAGATGTCTTAATTTCTCAACCGGTCTCTTCTCGTTACTCCCAGCATTCTGCGTAGACAGTTAATCTCTCTCATGACTAATTTTCTTCTATCATTTGTTGTCAGCATTCAGGTTTGCCACTGGTATCATAATTTAGGGAGAAAGATTTTGTTCTAAAGGGTGTAATTAGTTGATATAACTAATGTATATGTGAACGCCCGAGTGGTTACCAGGGTCCAAATTTGGTTTGTAAGGAATAGAACCCCTGTTACCTACCACACATGTCGTAAGAGGCGACTAAGGAGGTTTGTTTTGAAATCGGATGCATGTGTCCTAAGTGTATCGAAGTCTATGCGTTTAGGGGCCTACCAAACCAATGTGCAACATATACATGTTCTTGGCAAAGATCAAACATATCACAAAGAGTGATTAAAATTGGTTGTAAAGAACGAACGCAAAGAAGAAGTATATGAGAGAAAATATATACAAAATACCAAGGAATATTTTGTAGGGTCAACTGACTAACTTTGACAATAATAGCATTCAAAGCAATAGTAAACAAATACTTCAAAAGGTGCATATTAGAAATAGTAGTAAAATAAAATGTACGGAGATACTAGGAAATAAATGTGTTGAGACTAATGAAAGTTACACAATGAAAAGGATCAGAATCTCCTGTAGTCCAACCTTAAACAACCATTTCTAGTTATCAGAACAAGTGAGGCCCCTCTCTGACTGACAGCATAGATGTCCACTTTTACTGGTGGATACTCAATCCTCAGTGCTGTGTTTGCTGCATATGTGCGTTGCCTGTACACCGCCACAGAAAGGCAGGGTTTAAAGTTTTTCTTCATTGTGATGAGACAGTAAAGGCATTTCTCAAGCTACCCAGTATTTTATTGTCATCTAAAAAAAGCAGATTCCATCAAAATGCTTCATCAAAGTAAATGGGACAAAGATAAAGACTAGTCAATCCATTTCTGCTTCGAACGCTCCATATAGACCACTTGTTAACCACTATTTATGATTTGTATGTGATCTGAGCCTAAGAGCGATTGTACATTGTGCCAGTTATGCGCTTACAAGTAGGCCAGCACATCCGATTTCTGCTATGCTTTTTATTTTCTAGGATAGCTTCCCTAGGTCCTACATCACTCCCCTCTTATGATATATCTTGTAGGTCGCAGTGGAACTATTCTTTGCTTCTCTTCGGCCCGCACAATATGAGCGAATCAATCAATTTCTTGGAACCCTGATGACATCAGATGGTAGATCCAGATCAGAAATAAAGTTCAGAATAGGGCAGGCAAAAGCGGCATTCCAGAAAATGACATTATATGCAACAAGTTTTTGTCTATGGAGGTCAGAAGGAGAGTTCTAAAGTGTTACATAGAGCCAGTACTGATATACGGATGCAAGTCATGAACTATAAATAAACAGATGACAAAATCTGTGGATGCTACACAGATGTGATTTTACAGGAGAATGCTAAGAATCTTTTTGACTGCTAAAATGACTAGTAGAGGTCAAAGTACAGAGAAAATTCATTATCAATATAAGAAAGAGGCAATGCTTATTTTTTTGACATGTAAAGAGAAAAGGAGGGTTTAGAACACATAGTGACAACCTGCAAAATCGATGGGAGACATCAAAGGACGACAGAGAGATAAAAAAAGTTATGGACAGCTTGGCTTCATGGCATGGAAGCGTGTCAGCATCTGAACTTAAAGTCAGCAGTAAGGACAGATCAGTTATATGAGGACTACCATCATATCACTCTGAAAATGTCCATAGGTGCTCCGATCTCCACCTCAACAAATCTAGGACCAACATGCCAGTTCGATATTGATTAATAAATCTTTTTGCATATTTGGTATGTCGTTCTTTTTGGGCCATACCAATATCGATACCCATCTCTCTCAATCTGGTCAGTGACTGGGTTTTACAACTCTACCACAAGAACAGATGTTTGTTGAGATCCATGATCACTTACACCAGCCGACATGGCACATGCTGATGATGACAACCTGGCACATGCTGATGATGAGAACCTGGCACAGCGAAAGAGTGCAAACTCATAATCCCTCAGATCGTAAACAAATACAGACATAAAAAACATTTTATATTTTCAACCTGCTTCATAGTTGTATTGAAAGTAATTTAGTTCAGGTCTCTTGTTGCATGTACACAAAGCCGTAGGAGAACATAAAGTGGGTTTATGAAACCACTTTCTGGTTCAGTGGATCCAATCTCAATTCAACACCTCTGAAAATGAAGCGGCCAATAAACTAGCAAATATAGGGCGGGAAGTGCCTCATTCTGACAAAAGTATAGCATGTGACAAGGCCAAGAGTCTTGTCAACAACAGATGAGTAATAACTACCACTTTTTTGTCGCATTCTGCCACTATATGGCATACTAAAAAAGTAAAGAAACTCTTTATATACCACAAGTTCTTATTCTCTTCTTCACCATTCAACTCCCAACGGAGCACAGATCTTCAACAAACTTCACCACATCTTACCCTTCCCTCTTCCCTTTGCATTGTTACAATTATAACAGATGAAGTGTCTACACAAAGTGCTGGGAGTGTCAAGAAGAGACCGGTTTGAAATTGTAGACATCAAGAGAGGAATGGGTACAGCTTCTTATTCGAACTCTCCATATCAGCCACCTGTTAAACCACGCTTTGTGATCTGTATGTAATCTGAGCTGAGGAGCGATTGTAATTGCCAGTTATGCTCCTACAAGTAGGCCAGCACATCCGATTTCTGCAACACTTTTTACTTACTACGGAAGTTTCCCTAGGCCCTTACTTCAGTCCCCTCTTATGACATTCTTTGTGTGTCACATTGTTATTATTCTTTGCTCCCCTTGCAAGCCCTGGCAACACAATAGCGAGTGGGTATAGCATCTGTGCAGAACTTCATCTGGAGACAACAGGTAGGATGATTTGGCTGCATGGGCGGATTACCAACAGGCAGTATACCTCAAAGAGCAATGTTACTCCATTGCAGTGGAGCAAAACAAGGGGATGTCCACTCAAAGCGTGGACCTAGGAGATAACAGAGGCGATGAAAGACACTGTTTATGAAGCACACACAAATGTCATTTCTAGAGGTCTCTTCTTATCCTGATGCTGTGAGGTAAAACTGGATTTGAGAATAGAAGAGGAAAGCAAGAAAGAGAAGAACAATTATAACTGAACATCTCTTACTTCTTTTTCTTCGAACGCTTCACACTTGTTGAACCACTCTTTGTGATTTGTATGTGATAGGAGTGTAAGAGGGATTGTACATGGTGCCAGTTATGCGCCTACAAGTAGGCCAGTACATATGATTTATGCTACGCTTTTTATTTACTAGGGTAGCTTCCCTAGGCCTCTTCCTCACTCGCCTCTTATGATATGCCTTGTGGGTCACAGTGTTACTATTCTTTGTTCCCCTTGTGAGCCCGGCAATACAGGCAGTGGGTACAGCATCTGTTCTGAATTTCTTCTGGAGATAACAGGTTGGATTATTCAGCCGCATGGGCGGATTACCAACAGACAGTATGCCTCAAAGAGTAATTTTACTCCAATGCAGTGGGTGCAAAGTTAGGACTTAACGAGATAACATAGGTGATGAAAAACACTGTTTATAAAGCGCACACAAATGCCCATGCTAGAAATTTCTTATCCTGAAGCTATGAGGCAGAACAGAATTAAAGAAAAGAAGAAAGAGAAGAACAATTATAACTGAAAATCTCATACAAACTATTAACATTGTGGTCATTTTACATCTAAGAACATTAACATTTTTCTACTCAATATCTTCAATTTTCAGGCCTTTGTCCTCGTACAACAGCTTGACTGATGCTCATCTTACTGACTTCTTTGCCAACTCCAGACTTAGAACACATCTGAAAAAATCTGGGCTGGTAATATTTTTGTTTCATGCTAAAAATACAGGGTGTTCAAGATAAAAGTAGCCCGATTGAGAAATCAATAGTTGCCAGTTACGCATTACATTTTGTCTATTTAATATTTAAACCAGTTCTGACTAGCTTGTCCTTTCATCACATTTGTTCATCGCCCCTTCCTGCACTATAATTACACACTATCACAAAAAGACTTGCTTACTTGACCTATGCTACATCATAATTGAACCTCATTTTCATAAATATATGCCAGATTGGCTCCCTTGACAGGCTACTTTCATCTTGAACTCCCTTTCTAATATTAACTGAGTACTGTTAATACATATATATGTTGTGGAATGAGTATATTAATGCATATATACGTGGTGGAATGTGGAGGTGTTGAATGAGGCCAAGACACAGAGAAAGCATATTATCAATATAATAAAGAAGCAATCATAATTTTTCTGATATATAATGAGAAGGGGATGCTTAGAACACATTGTGACAACTGGTAAAATCAAGGGGAGACGAGACAGAGGAAGAGATAAATTTTTGGACAACCTGACCAGGGCAAAAGCCACGTTTTACAAGCCATTTGTTTTTAGAATAAAAACATCTTTTACTGTGGCTTCTGGTAAAAGGTGTCAACCCAAAGCAACGTGTAGCGTTTTGTCCACAGGGAGCTGCATATATATGTGGTAGATGAGTATATTAATGCATATATATGTGGTGGAGTGAGTACTGTTTATGCATATTTCCTCTTTTTTGTGATTAGTTTCAAATGATAACTCTACACTTTGAGATGGATTGCCTCTATACAGCTGCAAGTCAGTTGAAGTTCCTTGTGGGTTCCCTATAGCTTATCCTGTAAGCTTTGTTCATGAGGCCATGTTTGATTTCATTGAAGTAGGTATGATGGGAAGGACTGCAGGATATGCTCTGGAGTCTTGTGTTTTGATCTGACATGCATACTGTGCAGTTTGAGCAGGCTTTATTCTGTGCATGTGGTGGTTGAGCCTGCAGTGTCCTGTTCTTAGACGGAAGATTGTTGTGTATTGTTTTCTGTTTAGTCTGCTAATGTAATCTTGTGAGTGTTTGCTGTGAGTTTGTTGCTGTCACAACTGTTTGTATTTTCATTTGATGTGTGTCCTGATCTCGGGTAATGACACTGGGTGTTTGGGTTGTATTAACATTGTTCACTGCTTAGCCACTTTGTCTGCTCTCTCATTTCCTGATATGCCACAGTGAGCTGGTATAAATTCATTCAGAATTAAATTTCTTATGCCCAATTACATCACATATTCATCATCATCAGGTCGGCTGACGTTGGCGATCATGGATCTCCACAAATCTCAGATGTTGACATTCTTCCTTGCCATGAAGTCAGGCTGACAAAATTTTCTCTCTCTGGCTTCCGCTGTCTTGTCTCCCCTTGATTTTACCGCTAGTCACAATGTGTTCTAAGCCTCCCCTCCTCATTATATGTCTGAAAAATGATGATTGCCTCTTTCTTATATTGATAATAAGATTTCTCTGTGTCTTGACCTCATTCAACACCTCTTTTGTCATTTTAGCAGTCCATGGAATTCTCATAATTCTTCTGTAAAACCACATCTCTGTGGCCTCCAGATATTTTTCGATCTGCTTTTTTACTGTCCATGACTCGCATCCTTATGTCACTATTGGCTCTATGTAGCACTGAATACTCATATTCGTACACATATTCATACTGACTTAAATGCAGTTTTGTTTTTCAACTTTATTTGAATACTCGTGATTCGTACACATATTCATACTGACTTAAATGCAGTTTTGTTTTCAACTTTATTTGAATACTCATATTCGTACACATATTCATACTGACTTAAATGCAGTTTTTGTTTTTTCAACTTTATTTGAATACTCATATTCGTACACATATTCATACTGACTTAAATGCAGTTTTTGTTTTTTCAACTTTATTTGACAGATAACTAAACATGGAGAAATTGTATCGGAGAACATATACCGACTCAACATGAGTAGAAAAGAGCATAAGAAACATGTGAAGGAAATGTTAGCACAAGCTATAGTCTTCAAATCACTTGACTTGGAAAGAGCTAGACAGGCAGAGATAAAAAGGACATTGGAACAAATTTCAAAGATACAGCTGGTTAGAAGAGTACGGGTAAGTCTTATAGTGACTTTAATGATTTTGGCACAAAAAAAAGAGGATGATTAAATCAATCAGAAAGCCACCAATACTTACTTACACAAGGGTTTAAAAGCTTTTTTTAAACTGAAGGACTGACTTCATTGCACAGAGTTTTACCCCAAATGGCTCGGTCCCTCTCCGCAGAAATGTCACGCCACCTGCCTAGAGTATAGCACAAACTCCATAGCTCTGGCAACATTGCTAGGGTCTCTGGAAAAATGCACCTGTGAACTGCTGTTACCGGGTCCCAAATTTGTGGTGTAAAGAATAGAACCATTGCTACCTGCCACGCATGTCGTAAGAGGCGACTAAGGAGGTTTGGCTGAAATTGGGTGCATGTGTCCTAAACGTGTAGAAGTCTATGCGTTTAGGGCCTACCACCATAATGTGCAACGATACACGTTCTTGGCAAAGATCAAACATATCACAAAGAGTGATTAAAATTGGTCGTAAGAACGAACGCAAAGAAGAAGAATAAGCACCCGTGAACAGAATAGCGTGACCCGGATTTGAACCTTTGATTTGCGAGGTAAGGGCTTAACTACTTAGCCACAGAAACATAGGACAACTACAAAAAAATTAGCATATTAGAACAAGTTGTCATTCTAATTTCAGAACAGGACACAATCGACTGCAGCTACTTGTATAAAGAAATTCAACATTGACAATTCAGCCATGTGAATAAACACCCCAGACTGCAGAGCACGTACTTCAAGTATACCCCGAATATAATATACTGAGGCAAACTCACTGGCCTAGTGAAACAACACTGGAAATAAAACTACATGGACATTTGTGAGAGCTACAAAAGACATTGATGTTTATACAAGAGACAACACTGAATATATAGACAATAATTCAAGAAAATGAAAGGAAAATGAACCTTCTCTGGTGAAAATCACACAACGTCACATAGAGTGGTCAATGGGTGATTGTTCTAGAGCAATCGTGGATGTAGCCCTTGGATTATAATCACATACAGTTTGATCAGCATGGTCAATGAGGGATGTTTCTAGAACCACTACCATGCTAGAACTGAGTGAGTAATGCAGTGGTCACCAATTGACCTTACCTGTGTAGAAGTTTCCGCAACACTAAGCATAGCACTGCACACCTAGAGTTGTTAGAGGTTTCTGGGTCTTCAAAACAGCCAGGTAATCTCCCCCATTCAAATATAAGAAAAGGGAGAAATAAACTCATAGTTCCTGAGTGTTTGAAAACACAAATAAACAAAGAAAAAGGAACGATTATGGTGAATAGAAGTGGGGGTCAGTTCCCTACCTTGCTAACTTTCCTTGTCTTAGATATTGAGCTGGGTACTATATTCTTGTTTTCCACCATTTACTTCTTTATAGAAGTTTGGGGAGGGGGCTGTGTGGAGATGTATTGATCTTGTGTGTGCTTGTTCTCATGCACTTTGTAAGCTGTTATTCATTTTCTTAAGGCTATTGTTGATGCCATAGCTCCATCATTTGTTGTTTCTTGATGAAGTTTAGTACTCAAGAAACAACAAATTAAATGGTTCGCCACATAAGCAGATTACCAACAGATAGTGCACCTCAAAGAGAAATGCTGCTCCGATACAATGGGTACAAAGCAAAAGGCCGACCATGCAAAAGATGAACCTCAGAGATAACAGAAGCAACGAAAGACACTATCTACGACGCACACACAAAGGCCCGTTTTAGAAATATCTTCTTGACGTGACACTGTGAGGCAAACAGGATTGGAGAAAAAAAAGGCCTTCTTGTAGGCGCATAACTGGCACAACGTAAATCACTCTTAGGCTCGGATCACCTACAAATCACAAAGAGTGGTTAATAGTGGTCGATATGGAGCATTCGAAGAAGACGATCATATTCTGAGTACCAACCAAGGCTGAGAGTCTTGTCTGCCCTGCCACAACTACATTGTGTTCTTAGATTGCATTTCTTAGAAAAGATCAGAGCACCATATTTAGACTCCGAACCCAACACATAATAATCACATAAACAAAATTAAACCACAACATACTCCAGAGCGCCAGCTGTGTGCATATCATCATGAAACCGCTCACCACCACCTCTTCAACGCCAATAACTAGATGCTATCAGGAAGATCCTTCTTTTTAGCCACAGAGACTTTGCCATTACAACCACCAGTTCATAACTACCTATTCAGAAACAATTTAATAAGCATACTCAACATTGGTAATATTGACATGTAGATTGTTTTTCTTTAAAATTAGGAATCCCGTTCAAGGAAAAGAGATGCAGATGTACTGCCTTATTTGAACACAAGTTCTCGGTTACAGTCATCACTGAGTCCACAGGCTCATTCAAGTCGAAATAGAAACAGAGCAAAGAGTGCACCAGCAAAGAAGGGGAAGCATTCATTATCAGACCTTTCATCAAATTTTGAAGATGATGTAAGTTGGATTTGTTGGTCTCTCTCTCTCTCTCTCTCTCTCTCAGAGAACCGCAGTAGCGTAGTTGTTAGTGAACGTTCCACTTGTGTGTTGCTGGGCTCGAAGCTGAGCAAAGAATAGTAACGTTACAACCTACAAGGCGACTGAGGCTGTCAGAGGCCAGAAGAATTTGGAGGCAGAGGTTAATGATATATGAAAGGACTGGAAGGATCTGCAAGAAATAGCTAAAGATAGGAAGACAGTATGAGTTGGTTGTCCTATGCCCCAACTGGGGTTAAAAAGCACAAGAGAGATGGTGGGGGTGGTGGGGGAAAGAACACAAACTAAGTAATACTACACAGGTTTATGAGGCAAATTTCAAACACTAAAATAGAACTAAGACTTTTATTCATCTCGGCGCACACTGCCTAGCTGTGATGAGTATATTAGAGACAATGACCAGAATAACTCTAAAAAATAACTCGCTATCTGTGTCTTTCTAACAGTGTTAACTGCATAACATGGAAATCAGAACATGCCCGAAGAGTGCTGGTCAAAGAAGTATATGAATCTAACACCACATTCCCTATAAACTACTACTACAATTACTGTTACTACTACTAATACTCAGTGGCGGCTCGTGGTCATTTTTCTTGGTGGGGCAAGACACCAATTTTCCGAAAAATCATTTTTTTTTTTAATTTGTATATTCCGGAAAGTTATTCCTCTTTCGATTATCGGTGGGGCCGGGCCCCACTGACCCTTAATGACGAGCCGCCCCTGCTAATACTTCTACTGCTTTCGCTACCACCACAACACACCAACAACTGCTACAACTGTCAACTGCTACTGCTGTTACTAATACTGTTGATATTATCACTGCTGCTACTTCTACTGCTTCTACAACTACCAGTGCTACTACTACTACTACTGCTGCTACTCCTACTACTGCTGCTACTCCTACCGTGCGAGTCCCGTAATATTATCTATGCCATTATCTGCAAGCCGTGCAACAAGGCCTATATTGGGGAAACCGGCAGGAGACTCAGTGACCGATTCGGCCAACACTTGCGCGATATACGCCAATGCTCTGTGACCCTGTAGCTACCCATTTCAATGATACTGGCCATTCAGGAGCTTCATGTCCAGGTCACAGCCATCCGATCATGTTCCTCTGATGATAGTAGTCGATTTGCTCTGGAGAATCGGTTGATTTCTTTGTATGGTACCTTGTGACCACGCTGGCTCAACGTATTACATTCTTATGCTTCTTAGTACTTTCCCATGCTTTGTAATCTATATGGGTATATGTTGCATGTATTCAAGTTATATATTTACTAGATGTTTCATTGTTTCTTTTCCGTTCTATTTCTAGTTTTTATGTGTGTTTTTGTGTTACATTTATTTCGTTATTCGTTTTTATTCCAGATTTTCCTTAGATACGTTTGTATTTGGTCGTCCATTTGTGTTTCATTTTAATTTGTCACTCCTGTTTGTTCGTTGCTTGATAAAGGCCTTGTTGGTTGAAACGTTGCTGTTTATCGTCACTGTTTCTGTATTTTGTAAAACTATAGTACTTTGTTTGTACGTGTTTCGCTACTCCTACTACTACTGCCACTAAAACTTCTAACCCCTTTGGGCAAAAGGCTGTAACTATTGCTGTTCATCAAATTCCTTTCTTTCCCATTTCCTTCAGCTCTACCAATGAGGTTCCAACCTCTGACATTCTCTTCTACCAATGAGGTTCCAACCTCTGACATTCTCTTCTACCAATGAGGTTCCAACCTCTGACATTCTCTTCTACCATTCATCTCTTCTACCAATGAGGTTTCAACCTCTGACATTCTCTTCTACCAATGAGGTTCCAACCTCTGACATTCTCTTCTACCAATGAGGTTCCAACTTCTGACATTCTCTTCTACCATTCATCTCTTCTACCAATGAGGTTCCAACCTCTGACATTCTCTTCTACCATTCATCTCTTCTACCAATGAGGTTCCAACCTCTGACATTCTCTTCTACCATTCATCTCTTCTACCAATGAGGTTCCAACCTCTGACATTCTCTTCTACCATTCATCTTTTCTACCAATGAGGTTCCAACCTCTGACATTCTCTTCTACCATTCATCTTTTCTACCAATGAGGTTCCAACCTCTGACATTCTCTTCTACCATTCATCTCTTCTACCAATGAGGTTCCAACCTCTGACATTCTCTTCTACCATTCATCTTTCCTACCAATGAGGTTCCAACCTCTGACATTCTCTTCTACCATTCATCTCTTCTACCAATGAGGTTCCAACCTCTGACATTCTCTTCTACCATTCATCTCTTCTACCAATGAGGTTCCAACCTCTGACATTCTCTTCTACCAATGAGGTTCCAACCTCTGACATTCTCTTCTACCAATGAGGTTCCAACCTCTGACATTCTCTTCTACCATTCATCTCTTCTACCAATGAGGTTCCAACCTCTGACATTCTCTTCTACCAATGAGGATCCAACTTCTGACATTCTCTTCTACCATTCATCTTTTCTACCAATGAGGTTCCAACCTCTGACATTCTCTTCTACCATTCATCTCTTCTACCAATGAGGTTCCAACCTCTGACATTCTCTTCTACCATTCATCTTTCCTACCAATGAGGTTCCAACCTCTGACATTCTCTTCTACCATTCATCTCTTCTACCAATGAGGTTCCAACCTCTGACATTCTCTTCTACCATTCATCTCTTCTACCAATGAGGTTCCAACCTCTGACATTCTCTTCTACCAATGAGGTTCCAACCTCTGACATTTTCTTCTACCATTCATCTCTTCTACCAATGAGGTTCCAACCTCTGACATTCTCTTCTACCAATGAGGATCCAACTTCTGACATTTTCTTCTACCATTCATCTCTTCTACCAATGAGGTTCCAACCTCTGACATTCTCTTCTACCATTCATCTCTTCTACCAATGAGGTTCCAACCTCTGACATTCTCTTCTACCATTCATCTCCGAATATTCTCCGACCTTTCTCAACTTTCTCTTTCCATGTGGGTTCGAGTCATGCTATGTCTTCTTCTTCGAACGCTCCATATCGACCACTTGTTAAAGCACTCTTTGTGATTTGTAGTCTGAGACTAAGAGCGATTGTACGTTGTGCCAGTCATGCGCCTATAAGTAGGCCAGCACATCAGATTTCTGCAAGTCTTTTTATTTACTAGGTTAGCTTACCTAGGTCCCTACCTCAGTTGCCTCTTACGACATGCCTTGTAGGTTGCAGTGTTACTATTCCTCGTGAGCCCGAAACCACGGGATAGTATGTCTTAATAACTTTATTGGCGCCATGCCCAGCGTGTTCAGTAGCGCGTTGAGACTGACGGTGACAAGCTCCTGTAGTGGGCTCAATTCCGCTGGCTGGCAGAAAACCAGGTTCCTCCAGATTTGCGTGTTCGTGACCGTAACAAGGTTCGATGTCTATGGACCGATCAAGAGCTGAAGCTCAAGTGCTTCTGGATTGGGAACACCCCCACAACTTTTATTTACTACTTCAATGAACTCTCTTCTCTCCACACCCCATCTCTTCTTTTCTCTCCCCAATTATACAGCAGGGGCGTGTATATATGGGTAGACTTAGTGCAGAATTGTAGACTGTATATCTGATCTTATACACAAAGGGACATATTCTGTTGGAATTAGGGCTAAATGCACGGAATCGTTTCCACACCAAAGGGCACCATGTCTTTAAATACACCAACCACTTAGCTATTGCCGATCTTTAGAACTGATCAGTATTACAATTTTATTTTAAATGACTATATTTGGAATATGACTACATCGCCACAAATATGATAAGAACGCTTGCACAGCTAATTGCACAAACTTGCTGTTCTATATCAGATACCGCAAGTGCAAATATTTCGATCGTGACGTTTGCATGAGTTGTTTAATGTTGGTTTTTCTGTTTGTTTATTGTATTTGATTACGTACTTTGCATTTACAGCAATTTCCGATGATAAAAGCCGTTAAAAAATGAATGTGAAGTGTGGTTATTGTTATCTCTGGTGATATGATCATTACTTGTCTTCTTCAACCGCTCCATATCGACCACTTATTTTAACCACTCTTTGTGCTTTGTATGTGATCAGAACCTAAGAGTGATCGCGATTTGGCCAGTTATGCGCGTACAAGTAAGTCTGCATACCCAATTTCTGCGATGTTTTTATTTACTAAGGTAGCTTCCTAGCCTCTACCCAAGTCGTCTCTTACGACATGCTTTGTCGGTCACATTGCCACTATTCTTTGCTTCCCTTGCGGTCCCCACCCGGCCCTGACAACACACGGGTGATCAGTACTCAACCTGGGAATCAGAACATTACTCACTCGGGGATAGGATAGGAGCATTCCCCACTTTAGTAAGAGAATAAGAAGCTTTAAGAATTTCAGGAGCAGAACCGGAGCCAATGAGTATGATCAATAAATATGCAGTGAACAATTATTAAGGCCTTCCGGAAAAACCCCCCCAAATTACCAAACACAGAATACGAGCCACAAACCTTTATTCCTTACGGCACCCATCACTCAGCACGGTCACTCTGCTGAAAGACTGTCATTACAATCTAAGCAAGGGGGAATCGAAGATGGAAAGTAAACCCTTTCCAAAACACTTCCGAAAAAAGCATGTATTGAACTGAAAGTCGCAGATATTGAATCACCGCTATAAACGCACTCGGCAACAAACGCCATTTTGAGAGTGAAAGCCAAAGAATAAAAAGATTCAGCTCTGGGTATGGTCGTAATACCATACTCCCAGTTTCGTTCTGCGTACATATTAAATAAAAAAAAGTCCCGGTAATCGGAATATAGTACATACACTTTGTTTAAACATTATGATTGCACAATGTCATTCTGCTAATCTATTTAATGAGAAATCCTGATAATCGGAATGTACTAGCGACGCTTCGTTTAAGCGTTATGATAACAGTTTAATCTAGGACCTATTCAATGAGAAATCCTGATAATCGGAATAGAGTATAGTATAGACATTTCGTTTAAGCATTACGGTGATATGTTTGGCATTACCATTAACACCAGGAAAACTGAGGTCATGTTTCAGCTATCTCATAGAGAGCAGTAACATGACCCATTCATCAATATTAACTTCCAGCGTCTCCTGCCGGCGGATAACATTGCATATCTTGACAGCATCCTATCCATATAGACAAACATATATTTTGAGATTAACAATAGAATATCCAAATAGAACAACACTTAAATAAGTCCATCGATTCAAGTATCTGGGATCATTCCTAACATCAGATGGAAGATGTATAACAGAGATTAGGAGTAGAATAGCTCAAGCAAAAGCAGCTTTTATGAAAATGAAGAACGCACTATGCGTGAACTCACTACCAATGACATTGCGAAAACGAGTACTCACTTGCTATATTGAATCAATACTGCAGCGAATCATGGACAATGAACAAACAATCAATACTATCACTGGGAGCCATAGAGATGTGGTTTAACAGAAGAATGCTGAACATTCCATGGACAGCGAAGAAAACAAATGCGAAGAGAAGGTTTAGAACATTTGGTGACTATAGGTAAAATGAAGGAGAGATCGTGGAAGACAGAGGGAGATGGTGGATGGCTTGACATCATGGTTCGACAAAAGATTGACGTCCGAACTGATCACATGCACCAAGCGAAGAGAGTTGTGGAGAGACATGATCGCCTACGCCGGCAGGCATGGCACTTGATTGATTGATTCAAAGCTTTTGCTGCGTTTGAAATACTACTTGTTACTATGTGGGAGTAGAAGGTGATAAGTATATCCACAGAGTTGAAAGTTTACCCAACCATAGTGCTAACCACGTTGCTGTACGCCGTTGAGACATGCACAGTGTATAATAGACACGCGATAAAACTAAACCACTTTAATACAAGGTGTTTATGCAGACTACTAAGAATAAACTGACAGGACCACATTGCAGAGACAGAAGTCTTCATTAGAGCCAATATTTCAAGCATCAACACCCTGTTGCAGATGAGTCGGTCACGTTACGCGGATGCCTAATAAACATATCCCAAAACAGCTGATGTATCGTGATCAGACGACCTGTTGGTGGACAGAAAAAACGCTTTAAAGACAGTCTTAAAGTGTCTCTAAAATGCTTTGATATAGACACCACGTGCTGGGAATCTCTTGTGCAAGATCACCAAGTGTTGCGCTGTAACAACACAACATGAATTCGTATAGCTGATTACTACTGCCTTGTAGTTAGATTGGGGACAATCAAAGCCTAGCGGAACAAGCTGTACACAAAACTGGACGGAAGGAAAACCAAGTAGTCCACAAAAAGAGATCGGCAACCTGGGCAGATGACGCTCAACAGCCCGGGAGGGTAGGTCGTCTAAGGGTCGCTACCCTAAAAAAAAATAGCAGCCTTGCAGGTTGGCTGGGGACAGTCAAAGGCTGACGGAGAGCGAACCCAGTAAACGCTGGTTGAAATCGGACACGTCGCTGAAGAACAAGCTACAAATGGTCCTGAAGATTGTGACGTAAAACAAACGTTCTTGGCAAAGGCTGTTTATATATCACAAAAAGAATGATACAAATGGCCGAAAAAGAACGATCGAGAGAGAGAGAGAGAGTATAGCTGATTGCCATCGCACTACTGAGGCGCAGAGAAAACGAGCTGCTCGAAAAGACAGAACTCCCAACACCCTCATGTCCAACCCTAATTACGTATACCATCTGCTCTAGAGGATGTTTTCAAGGATTGGTTTCTAAAGTCAGACACCAAAGAGCTGCAACAACACACGTCTGATACTGTTGTCATCATCATTGGCTTGCGATGGACAGCTATTATGGTCGAATACTTTCATTCTGCTTACATATTAAATGAGAGATTCTGATAATCAGAATGTAATATATTATGCACTGTTCGTTTAAGTGTTATGTCACCCACTTTCATTTTGCTTACCAATTAAATGAGAAATTCGGATAATCAGAATATAATATAGACAATGGTTGCCCAGTTTCACTCTGAAAAAAAAAAATGAAAATCGTGGCATATCCTCTACAGGACTTAGTCGCCCGCCTGACCAGCGTGTTCGTAGCGCGTTGGACGACGGGTGAAAAGCCCCATGTGAGTGTGGTTCAATTTCGCGGGCTGGCAGAAAAGCCACTGGTTCTCCATATTTACGGTGCTCGTGGCACCGAATCGAAGGGTTACGATGTCCATGGCACCGAGCCGAAGAGCTGAAAACTCAAGTGCTTCTGGATCGAAAAACAAAAACAACAAAAAACAGGACTTAGCTATCAACCACAATAAACGAGTCGTCGATTTTCTAGACACCACTTATACTTTCAGTAGTTTGCCATTGTTTTCTGAACGATGATGTCTATTCTTACAGTTCGTACAAATCCGCGGGAATGAATTTGCTTCCAAGTTGCCCGCCGTGGTGTTTGAACCTGGTACGCTTGGGTTGTGATCGAGCTCACAACCGCTTTAGCTACAGACGCTCACTGTTTTATTTTGCTTACCTGTTAAATGAGAACTTCTGATAATGACAATATAATACAGACACCATTTAATGTAAACGATATGGTCACACAGTTTCATTCTGCGTACCTATTCATCATCATCATCAGGTGCCGTGCTGGCTGGCGTAGGGGATCATGGATCTCCACAAATCTCTATCTTTGGTGTTTGCTATCAACTCAGATGTTGACGCTCTACCGTGCCACGAAGCCAGACCATCCAAAATCTGTCTTCTTCTGTCTCGTCTACCCTCGATTTTACCAATTGTCACAATGTGTTCTAAACCTCCCCTCCTCATCACTTGCCCGAAAAATGATAACTGCCTCTTTCTTACCTATTAAATGAGACATTCTGATAATCAGAATGTAATATATTATGCACTGTTCGTTTAAGCGTTATGGTCGCCTAGTTTCCCGTCTGCTCAAGTGCTGATTCTGGACATGATAATATAGAATAATCGATCAGAAATGACGTGAAACAAATACCTGGCCAAAACCACTTGGGACTGTAAATTGAAGAAAAAAATTCTGACAATAAAGATGTTTTTTTTTTGGTTTTTCTTTCTATTCACTCCTTGTTGATTGCGTTTCTTTACGAGTACCAGGTTGCAGTGACCTCACAAGAATAAGCCCTTTTGTTGTTTGAGATCAGTTCGATAGTTCAAAGACACATATCATACATCTGAGGAAGTTAAACAGGTCATAAAATACACATAACGTCTTAGGATTTCTTCTTCTTTATCATTCGCCTCCAAGGAGGCATATGCCCTCAACCAATGCCTTGCAAGCTCTTATGCGCTTTGTTGTGGTTTTTATAGCTGATTATTTTTACAGGGTGGGGTAGCTAATCCCACTCCAAACACCCACTTTCGCTGGATACCACATGTGGTAGGTAATAGAGGTTCTATTCTTTACCCCGAGTTCGGCCCCGGTAACCACACGGGCGTCAGATTTGTATTGTCTGTCGTCTTTGATTCTTTAGGCTTAGGATTTACAACTGAATAAATGGGCGACCAAGTACATCTTCTTCGAACGCCCCATATCAATCACTTGTTAAACCACTCTTTGTGATTTGTATGTGACCTGAGCCTAAGAGCGATTGTACGTTGTGCCAGTTATGCGCCTACAAGTAGGGCAACACATCCGATTTCTGCGATGTTTTATATGTAGAAGAGTACCTTCCATATGGCCCATATCTCAGCCGCCTCTAATGACATGCATTGTAGGTCGCAGTGTTACTTTTCTTTGCTCCCCATGTGAGCCCCAGCAACACACGGGCGATACCGAGTACAATTAAGCTCGGTCAAGGGTGGCGGGTCAAAAGAAGACCTGCTGGTATTTTCATACAGGACGAATGTGCAGTAGCGGACCAAACGGCGGTGCTCTTCGTGCAAGGTTGAGTAGACAGAAGTTAACACTGTTATTCCTAATAAAATACTTCATGTATTCAATGGTGGGAACATCAAACGAGAGTCGCTATAAGCTCTAGCTAATTGGAAAGGAACCTCCGGAAATGGGGACTGGTCGGTCACATACTTTCGTCTACTGTCCATTGGTGTTGAAATATGAGAAGCCGATAATTAGGTCCGTCGTCTTGGCACTCTCATGTGGGCCACAAACGAGTAGGAGCGAATAGGACGAACGTTTACGAAGCTCTCGCCTGGAGAAGACTTTGGTGTATATCATGGTGACAAACTTGATGATGTACCATGACCAATGACCCAGAGAAGACTGATACTTGATTTAACGTGACCCCTGACCTAAAGAAGGCTGTAAAGCTTGGTGATCTAACGTGACTATCATCATCAAGGTGCGTATCCTTTATAGGACGTTGCTCTTTGCAGCACATCTGAAATTCACTCTGTCTCTTGCCAGTTTACCCACTTCGTCGATGGTCACGATCAATCGTGACGACTGACCTAAAGAAGTCTGTAAAGCCTGGTGATCTAACGTCACCAATGACTTGCACGCAAAAGAACACCATCGATTCCAACTTTGTTATATCAACGCTGTGGCTAAGTGGTTAAACCCTTGCCTTGCAAGTCGAAGGTCGAATCTGGACCGTGCCGTACTATTCACGAGTGCGTTTTTTCCCCAGAGATCCCTAAGATTGCTGCCGGAGCTACGGAATTTACGCTTTATGCAAAACTATCGGCAGGTGGCGTGCTATTTCTGCGGAGAGGGACTGAGTCATGAAGTCAATCCTTCTGCTTTACAACCCTTCTTTAAGTTGATAAGGATACCCGTCTGCCCAGCGTGTTCGTAGCGCGTTGGACCACGGGTGACTATCCCTCTGTGTGTGCGGGTTCAATTCCGCGGGATGGCAGAAAAAGCCACAGATTCACCAGATTTACGGTGTTCGTGGCACCGAACCGAAGGGTTACGGTGTCCATGGCACCGAGCCGAAGAGTTGAAAGCTCAAGTGCTTCTGGAAAAAAAAGTTGATAAGGTGTATACCATACACTCATCCACCACCACCAATCTCTCGTCCGGTATCAGGTTTCACTGATATAATGCACCGCTAATCTAAGCGATCTAATAATAATACTGTCAACTTGATACGGTAAAACATTTCATATGTATTATGTTTATTTCTCTCCCTTTCGTTGTCTTTCTTTTCAATCTTTTCTTTATGTGTTTCTTTTATTCTTGTTGTTTCTTTTTTGTTTCTCTGTCTCTCTCGTTTCTTTCTTTTCATTCTTTCTTTATGTGTTTCTTTTATTCTCGTTGTTTCTTTCTTTGTTTCTTTCTTTCTCTGTCTCTCTCGTTTGTCTTTCTTTTCTTTATCTTTTTTTAATTTTCTTTCTTTCTATCTTTTATTCTCTTTTTTTCTTTCTTTCTCTGTCTCTCTGTTCTTTCTTTTCTTAATCTCTTTCTTTCTTTTATTCTCTTTGTTTCTTTCTTTCTCTTTCTTTTCTTTGCTTCAACATATCTGTATACTGGTAAATATATTCGATCTTTCAACGGTATAACTTTGATATGGTATCTTCTCATATGTTCTCTTCTCTCTTATGTTCTCTTCTCTCTATTCTCTCTCTTCTTCTCTCTGCTTCTAACGTTTCTATGCTGTAATATACGATATTTCCATTTACCATCTACTATCTTATTTTTCTTAATATTTCTTCTTCATTCTATATCTCTCTACTTTTCATCTCTTCCATCTACATATCTGCTTTCTCCTTCTACTAACTTCTCTTCTTTCTATTCTTCTCTCCTTATTTTTCTCTCGTTTCTTTCTTAATATTTTCTTTCTTCTTCTATCCTATTTTCTCCTTCTTCTTCTCTCTCTCTCGTTTCTTCTTTCATTCTTTCTTCCTTCTCTTTATCTCTCCTTCTCCTATCTTTCTCTCTTCTTCTCCTTTTTCTTTCTTTTACTATTTTATTCTTCTTCCTATCTTTTTCTCTCTCCTTTTTCTTTCTTTACCTATTTCTCTCTCTTCTTCTATCTCTTCTTCTCCTTTATTCTCTTTCTCTTCTCTTCTTTCTCTCTCCTACTTATCTTCTTCCTTCTACTCTATTTCTCTCTTTCCTATTACTCTTATATTATCTCTCTCTACCTATTTCTCTCTCTTCTCCCTATTTCTCTCTCTCTACTATTTCTCTCTCTCCTTCTACTATTTCTCTTCTCCTGCACCTATTTCTTTCTTTTCACTATTTTCTCTATCACTTTATACTCTCTCTTCACCTCTACTATCTCTCTCTCTTCTACCTATTTCTCTCTTCTCTCTTCTATCTCTCTCTCTTCTACCATTTCTCTCTCTCCTTCTACCTATTTCTCTCTCCTTCTACCTATCTCTCTCCTTCTCTTCTCTCTCTCTACCTATTTTCTCTCTCCTCTTATCTCTCTCCTTCTACCTATTTCTCTCTCCTTCTACCTTCTCTCTCCTTCTACCTATTTCTTCTCTCTCCTACTTATCTTCTCCTTCTACCTATTCTCTCTCTCTCCTTCTCCCTATTTCTCTCTCTCCTACTTATCTCTCTCCTTCTACCTATTTCTCTCTCTCATTCTACCTATTTCTCTCTCTCCTTCTACCTATTTCTCTCTCCTTCTACCTATTTCTCTCTCTCCTTCTACCTATCTCTCTCTCTACTTATCTCTCCCTTCTACCTATTTCTCTCCTCCTTCTCTCCTATTTCTCTCTCCTTCTACCTATTTCTCTCTCTCCTTCTACCTATCTCCTACTTATCTCTCTCCTTCTACCTATTTCTCTCTCTCCTACTTATCTCTCTCCTTCTACCTATTTCTCTCTCCTTCTACCTATTTCTCTCTCTCCTTCTACCTATCTCTCTCTCCTACTTATCTCTCTCCTTCTACCTATCTCCCTCTCTCCTGCCTATTTCTCTCTCTCCTACTTATCTCTCTCCTTCTACCTATTTCTCTCTCTCCTTCTACCTATTTCTCTCTCTCCTTCTACCTATTTCTCTCTCTCTCTCTCCCTATCTCAATTTCTATCTATCTCTACACAGCAAAATCAATTCCACATACCAACTTTATCAAGCCAGTCACATCGATATATGTCATCAAAAGCTTGTGCGACTTTATCTGACCAGTATGACAGGAAAGTTTCATACAAGCACGATTGTTGGTTGAGTGGTACTCAAATATTTATTGAACATTTAGTAATAATCAATAGAAGCCGCACCAAACCCTGCTTAATAAGTTCGCAGAAGCGGATACTGTTATACAACAATATGTGGAGATAAAGTGCCGGTGCACACTCGGTCTAGTTAACGCGTAAATGCAATTTTAACTATTATTCTATGCGTCAAGTCGGTGGAAATTCTACTTTCTTTCATAGCCTTACGAACGAACAAAGGTTCCAATGCCTTTGCTACCGACCGCTGTTTGGTATACCTGCTTGTAGAAGTTCTGCTGGTAGATCGTTCATGCTTGGTGTCTTGTTGTTCTGAAAGAAACTAATAACTTGTAGAATTTCTTGTGAATGAAGAGAGTGCACTCTTTTTCATATGAAGTGTTTTTGTAGGTTTTTCCAGAGCTTTTTTTTTCATATACAGAAACCTTCAATCATCGAGGTGATGCGTGTAAAGCTGTAGGTAGGAGGGGGATCATAAGGCAGTATATGGTTAGATATGAGCGTGGCCCCCGGTAACATTAGGCCGACGAGCTCAGGTAAACATTTTCAGAAATCAGACCCCAAATGTCGCGTGACCCTCACAATTTAGTATTGTTAGATAAAAAGAAATTCATATTAAAAACAACACAACTTGTAAGAACTCAGTTATATTATGTCATAGATCAAATTAATTAATAATGAATATTTCGTATTATTAACACTTTTCATCAATAAATAACCATGAGCTCAAGAATTGAGTAAATTGCAATTATGCTTACAGTGTTCTATCAAACATATATAAAAGCCAGCCCCCATAAACAGGAATTTCTGATTTGTTGACCTACGCTTTTCGACCTTCTGCTACCGGGGTTGCGATATGAGTACACCTACTCCAAAGGTGTATAATAAGTAGGTACATTTGTAATGGGAACATTGGTCAGACGCTTCGTTCCTTCTCTGGGGGTTACACATAAGCTGCATGGATTTGTAGCAGTCAGTGATTCAATGCATGTTTTTGAATTTTGCTTCGAAGTATCTGTCTTTGTTTCGGACTCCTACTCCAAAGGTGTATAAAGAAATGGGGTACATTTGTAATGGAAATTGGTCAGATCGTCTTCTCTGGTTATAACGATGGATTGAGAGTCAGTGATTCAAGCATGTTTTGAATTTGCTGAAATATCTGTTTTGTTTCGACCATCAAGGTGTAAAAAGACATTTGTAATGTCGATATAGAAGTCATCTAGTAGTAATTCATACTGTATTCAAAATAATAACAATACAATACAAGGCCTTTTGGTCGAAACGTTGCTGTGTATTGTTGTTGAGTTTGTATTTTGTAAAACTACAGTACTTTGTTATTACGTGTTTCACCATTGCTACATTTGTAATGGGAAGCTGGACCAGTTCCCCATCTGGCGACCACACACACACACTGCATGGGTTTGTAAAATTCAGTGATTCAATCTATGTCTTTGAACTCTGCTTTCGCCCGTGGCTCGCAAGGGGAGCAATAATAGTAACACTGCGACCTACAATGCATGTCGTAAGAGACGACTGAGATAGGGGCATAAGGAAGCTACCTTAGTAAATAAAAAGCGTCGCAGAAATAGGGTGTGCTGGCCTACTTATAGGCGCATAACTGGCACAATGTACAATCGCTCTTTAGCTCAGATCACATACAAATCGCAAAGATTGATTTAACAAGTGGTCGATGTGGAGCGCTCAAAGAAGAAGAACTCTGTTTCTGGAGCTGTTTGCATTTATTTTACAGTGTAGGACCACTGGCCCTACAACAACCCCTCTTATACGTCTTTTATGAAATACGTTGAGAGGAAGCAGTGATTCTGTTCGTCACTACCCAAGGAAACCACACGGAACAAAGTTTATTAAAATTTGGAGGTCTATGTGGCATAAAAGTTAGGTGCCCATATCTCGTCTCAAAGGTACTGGGTTCGCTCCCTTGTGGAGCCATCAGTATATTTTTCCAGAGATCCCTGATCTCCATGTACGTGAGATCGAGTTCCTAGTCCTTTCGGAGACGAACGATAAAACGTAGATCCAGTGTTCATTTTGAACCCTTAGCAGTTCAAAAATCGAGAAGAGCAGGCTGGAAAGCCACTGCCTGGGCAAAATTCATCAGAAAAGATTAAAAATACAATTTTAACAAAATATCTTCACCATCTTCAAAATTAATTCGGGTTACCCTCGTCGGTGCTATGGCGTTCATGCACTGCCGATGAGATCTTCCTGTGTAGGAGAGATCGGAGCACATTTGGTTACTCACCGAAGTGCAATGATGATGGTCCTATCAATCAGTCATTAAACAGATTAAAAATACAAAAATATATTTCCTATCTTCAAAATGACATCGGAGACCTTCGCCCCTGCTACATAATTCGTGCACTTCCAATGAGATCTTACTGAAAGAGTTCGAAGAACACATGGTTATTCCCCGAAGTATAGTGTTGATGATCATATCAATTAATCAATATATCAATCAATTATTCGATCAGTCTTGCTAGAACAAATAATATTTAAACAAGTTAAATTGCCCGTCTGCCCAGCGTGTTCGTAGCGCGTTGGACTACGGGTGACTATCCCTCTGTGTGTGCGGGTTCAATTCCGCGGGATGGCAGAAAAGCCACAGATTCCCAGATTTACGGTGTTCGTGGCACCGAACCGAAGGGTTACGATGTCCATGGCCCTGAGCCGAAGAGCTGAAAAGCTCAAGTGCTTCTGGATCGGAAAAAACAACCAAAAAACAAGTGAATGTGATCCGCCATGATAAAGTGACAGGGTCTACACTGTCACTTAGTAGGGAATTTGTAAAGGTGATTCTGGGAACCGATGACAGAATGTTAACTTTTTCTTCTTCTTCTTTCTCTTCTTCTTCTTCCTCTTCTTCTTCTTCCTCTTCTTCTTCTTCTTCTTCGAGGAACGCTCCATATCGACCTCTTGTTAACTACCCCTTTGTGATTTGTATGTGATCCAAGACTAAGAACGATTGTACACTGTGCCAGTCGTCTGAGTGGTTACCGGGCCCAAATTTGGGGTGTAAAGAATAGAACCACCGCTACCTGCCACGCATGTCGTAAGAGGCGACTAAGGAGGTTTGTTGAAATCGGATGTACGTGTCCTAAATGTGTAGAAGTCTATACGTTTAGGGGCCTACCAAACCAATGTGCAACGTATACACGTTATTGACAAAGATCAAACATATCACAAAGAGTGATTAAAATTGGTCGTAAAGAACGAACGCAAAGAAGAAGACACTGTGCCAGTTATGCGCCTACAAGAAGTCCAGCACATCCGATTTCTACGAAGCTTTTTATTTACTAGGTAGCTTCCTAGTCCCCTATCTCTATCGCTTCTTATAATATGCCTTGTATGTGCATATTATACTTAAAATATACCTTGTACTTATAATATACCTTGTACTTATAATATACCTTGTACTTATAATATACCTTGTACTTATAATATACCTTGTACTTATAATATACCTTGTACTTATAATATACCTTGTACTTATAATATACCTTGTACTTATAATATACCTTGTACTTATAATATACCTTGTACTTATAATATACCTTGTACTTATAATATACCTTGTACTTATAATATACCTTGTACTTATAATATACCTTGTATGTCGTAGTGTGACTATCCTTTGTCCCCCTTCCAAGCCCCGGTAATACACGGGCGAGAAAGTAAACAACACACGAGATCGTTTAACAAATAAAGCTAATCCCATTAACAGTATGTCTTTTCTTCCCTTTGGTTTGTTCTGCATAGGGCTTTAGTTAGGTTTCGTTGCGTTTTACAGCAATAATATGATATACTGACATAAGACCCACTGCTGTCACTTTAGTTTGTTCTGCACAGGGCTTTAGTTAGGTTTCGTTGCATTTGACAGCAATAATATGCTATACTGACATAAGACTCACTGCTGTCACTTTTGGCACTACATGTTTGGAACTTGTGACCCGTGTCTTTCTAACAAGTCAACACATTCATAGACCAGGTTCTGACAAGTCCAGACCATAGATATTGCTTGTTATTACATGTGGTAAACAAGACGTAAACAAAAGGTGGCTTCAAATATTGGAACATATCGATAGAATTCTACAAATTCATGGGAGACACGCCTAAGCCAAGGAATCGCTCATTTAAGGTTCACCTTCCTCGCACATCCGACATGTACATAATTGCTCCGCTTCTACCTCCTCCCAAGCATGTGTTTCAATGTGTTTAGATCATAGGTTCCCAAACTTTTTCAGGACACCGTCCACATTGCAAGAAATATATTTTGTCCCCCACCGAGAGCCGCGGTAGCGTAGTTGTTAGTGAACTCGCTTCTCAAGGCTGGTGGTCTGGGTTCAACTTCCGCAGTGTGCGTGGAATTTTTCCCGACTGCGACGGCTCTCAGGTCGACCCAGCCTCAACTGGGTACCAGACATGCTCAGGGAAAGTAAAGGCGGCCGGCGTGATGCTGACCACATCACCCATCGTGTGCCGACGGTCAATGAAAATACAGGCCTAACACTGTATTGCCCTATATACCACGAGGTATGAAAGGGTTCCTTCTTCTTCTTTTTTAACCCCCATTATAACAGTTTTCTGCGTTCAAGCCGTTTGATATTTTCGACGTAAATAACTGCTAAAAAGGGTACAAAGGCGAAGGATGCACTTCACTGCACCAGGTTTCCTCATGTGTCTCCATCCCTGTCGGCAAAGATGGCATACCATCTGGCGTGAACATTGGACAAAGCACGAACTCCGTAGCTCTAGCAACAATCCTAGGGACCCTATCTCATGAAAAATGTGCACATATGTCTCGGACCTGATTTGAAACCCACAACCTTCGGTACGACAGGCAAACGACTTAACCACTTCACTATTAAGACCTCCATGGATAAATAGAGAAACAAACCCCTTCTTCTTCGAACGCTACGTATCGACCACTTGTTAACCACTCTTTGTGATTTGTATATGATCTGAGCTTAAGAGCGATTGTACGTTGTGCCAGTTGTGCGCTTACAAGTAGGCCAGCACATCCGATTTCTGTGACGCTTTTTATTTACTAAGATAGCTTCCCTAGGCGCCTTCCTCAGTCATAGCCAACTATAAATTTATGGGCCTTCGGACTCGGGTAAGAATTATGGGAAATCAGACCACAACTACACCACGTGACCTCGAATTTCAGTATTTGTGTATATAGACGAATTCATTTTAAAATCAACACAAAATGCTAAAACGAAGTTATATTATGTAACAAGTTAAGTTTAACAATAAGGAATATCAATATTATGTAACAAGTTAAGTTTAACAATAAGGAATATCAATATTATGTAACAAGTTAAGTTTACAATAAGGAATATCAATATTATGTAACAAGTTTAGTTTAACAATAAGGAATATCAATATTATGTAACAAGTTAAGTTTAACAATAAGGAATATCAATATTATGTAACAAGTTAAGTTTACAATAAGGAATATCAATATTATGTAACAAGTTAAGTTTACAATAAGGAATATCAATATTATGTAACAAGTTAAGTTTACAATAAGGAATATTAATATTATGTAACAAGTTAAGTTTAACAATAAGGAATATCAATATTATGTAACAAGTTAAGTTTACAATAAGGAATATCAATATTATGCAACAAGTTAAGTTTAACAATAAGGAATATTAATATTATGTAACAAGTTTAGTTTAACAATAAGGAATATCAATATTATGTAACAAGTTAAGTTTACAATAAGGAACATCAATATTATGTAACAAGTTAAGTTTACAATAATGAATATTAATATTATGTAACAAGTTAAGTTTACAATAAGGAATATTAATATTATGTAACAAATTAAGTTTACAATAAGAATATCAATATTATGCAACAAGTTAAGTTTAACAATAAGGAATATCAATATTATGTAACAAGTTAAGTTTACAATAAGGAATATCAATATTATGCAACAAGTTAAGTTTAACAATAAGGAATATCAATATTATGTAACAAGTTTAGTTTAACAATAAGGAATATCAATATTATGTAACAAGTTAAGTTTAACAATAAGGAATATCAATATTATGTAACAAGTTAAGTTGAACAATAAGGAATATCAATATTATGCAACAAGTTAAGTTTAACAATAAGGAATATCAATATTATGTAACAAGTTAAGTTTAACAATAAGGAATATTAATATTATGCAACAAGTTAAGTTTAACAATAAGGAATATCAATATTATGCAACAAGTTAAGTTTAACAATAAGGAATATCAATATTATGTAACAAGTTAAGTTTAACAATAAGGAATATCAATATTATGTAACAAGTTAAGTTTAACAATAAGGAATATCAATATTATGCAACAAGTTAAGTTTAACAATAAGGAATATCAATATTATGTAACAAGTTAAGTTTAACAGTAAGGAATATTATTATTATGTAACAAGTTATGTTTAACAATAAGGAATATCAATATTATGTAACAAGTTAAGTTTAACAATAAGGAATATTAATATTATGTAACAAGTTAAGTTTAACAATAAGAAATATCAATATTATGTAACAAATTAAGTTTAACAATAAGGAATATCAATATTATGTAACAAGTTAAGTTTAACAATAAGGAATATTAATATTATGTAACAAGTTAGTTTAACAATAAGGAATATCAATATTATGAATATTTTTCTCCAATAAATAACCATAAACTCACAGAATTGAGTAAAATTGCAAAAAAGCGTATAGTGTTCTATCAAACATATGTAATTTTCAGCCCCCTTTTCTGATCAAGGTCAAGAAATCCCAGGTCAGTTGTCTGGCCTAGTTATCTAGAGTTGGTTGTGCCTCAGTTGTCTCTTATGACGTACCTTGTAGGCCGCACTGTTACTATCCTTTGCTCCCCTTGCGAAACCCCGGGAACACACGGGCGAGAGAAACAAACAAATAGATAACAGTAAAACCCG
The DNA here is from genome assembly GCA_020796225.1 of Arion vulgaris. Classification (NCBI taxonomy): domain Eukaryota; kingdom Metazoa; phylum Mollusca; class Gastropoda; order Stylommatophora; family Arionidae; genus Arion; species Arion vulgaris. The sequence continues at coordinate 64,989,406 of CM036755.1, read as the reverse complement.
AGTGGTTACCGGGCCCAAATTTGGGGTGTAAAGAATAGAACCACTGTTACCTGCCACGCATGTCGTAAGAGGCGACTAAGGAGGTTAGGCTGAAATCGGATGCACGTGTCCTAAGTGTGTAGAAGTCTATGCGTGTAGGGGCCTACCAAACCAATGTGCAACGTATGCACGTTCTTGGCAAAGATCAAACATATCACAAAGAGTGATTAAAATTGGTTGTAAAGAACGAACGCAAAAAAGAAAACGATAGCAGGACTTCGCGTAAAAATCAGTCAGAAACGCCATACGAGACGCCCCGGCTACGCCTGAATTCATAGCGGACGTACGCAAGAAGAAGAAGAATAGAAATAAACAAATAAATGCTTGTGCTGGTGTATGACACTCTCAAGTAACACACCCCCTTACACTTTGCTCAGAGCATTTCCTTCTTGTATGGATTTAACACAACATGGCGAATCATGCACATTGAACGCAAAATCAATAAAATCATTAGAATCCACAAAGATGTGGCTTTACAGAAGAATGCTGAAAATCCCATGGACAGTGTAAAAAAAAGAAGAACAAATGATGATGTTTTAAAAGAGGCTTGTACATCACGAAACCTGATCAAAAGGATAAAAATTATACATCAATGCTCTTCGGACACATAATGCGAAAAGGAGGTTTGGAACATTTGTTGTCTGTGTTTTGCCGGCCATCAAGGGAGTAAAGAATAGTAATAATGCGACCTACAAGGCATGTCGTAAGAGGCGACAGAGGTAGAGGTCTAGGGAAGCTACAATAGTAAATAAAAAGCGTCGCAGAAATAAGATGTGCTGGCCTACTTGTAGGTGCATAACTGACACAACGTAAATCGCTCTTATTCTCAGATCACATACAAATCACAAAGAGTGGTTAACAAGTGGTCGTCGTGGAACGTTCGAAGAAGAATCTGACTGCCCAGTTTATGGTCCACACTAAACTAAGTGCATGCCCAGAGATCACTGAAGAAGAAGAAGAGTCTGACTGCCAAGTTTGTGGTCCACACTAAACTAAGTGCCTGACCAGAGATCACTGAAGAAGAGTCTGACTGCCCAGTTTGTGGTCCACACTAAACTAAGTGCCTGACCGAAGATCACCATAGAAGAATAAGAAGTTATGCCTGAACGTTCTACAGTCTCGACTAACCAAATGTTCATTTCCGACTTCTCGACAGGTGGCATATCTTGACGAGGAGATGACAATTTCTCCTACGCATGGGGAGCATTCTAGTAGCAGATATTCCAGCAGAGAATTTGTTGATAGAAAACATTTTCCTTCCGGGGGTCCAATTGATACTAAAAACTTTGCATCGGTAAGTGTGTCTGTCTGAATGAGTGTCTGACTGGACATGTATGACTGTGTCTGTCGGACAATCTATCTGTTTGAACCTCTCTGACTGATTGTGTACATCCAAGTCTGAATGACTGTCTAAATGATTGTGTGAATAACTGTCTGGCTGAGTTTGTATGTCCAAGTCTGAATTACTGTCTGACTGAGTTTGTATGATCTGAGTCTGAAAGACTCTGAGTTTGTATGTCCAAGTCTGAAAGACTGTCTGAGTTTGTATGTCTTAGTCTAAGTGACTGTCTTCTGAGTTTGTATGTCCAAGTCTGAATGACTGTCTGAGTTTGTATGTCCAAGTCTGAATGACTGTCTGAGTTTGTATGTCCAAGTCTGATTGACTGTCTGAGTCGAAAGTGTCTGCAGACGAAATATTGACTTAATTGCACCGGGTTTTACCCCATATGGCTCGGTCCCTCTCCGCAGAAATGACCCGCCACCTGCCGAAAGTATTGCACAAAGCACGAACTCCGTACCTCCTGCAACAATCCTAGGGTCTCTGAAAAAATACACTCATGAACAGAATGGTGCAGTCCGGATTCGAACCTACAACCTGCAGAATGACAGGTAAGCATGTTAACCACTTCACCATAGTGAACCCTGCAAGACTGCCCTAGTCTGAGTAGTGAGAGATTGGAGATCTGGCCAACAGAAACAACACTACAAGACAAACTATGGGGAACCGTGAAGACCTCAAGCGCACCGCCTGTTTATGACACATACCGGAGTAGTCGCATAGCAAAAGTTGAACGCAGAAGAAGAAGAAGAAGACAGGTAAGCATGTTAACCACTTCACCATAGTGAACCCCCCCCCAAGCTGTACAAAACACAGACGAACCTTGAATATACCATGTCACTATCAAGACCACCAATCTCCTGACATGTTTCATTTTTGACAGAAGAAGCAAGGAACAAAAGTGTACTTGTAATGAAACTCTAACATCTCCCAATCTCCAAGTCTAGACATCATCATCTTCAGGTGCCTTGCCGGCTGGCGTAGACGATCAGAAATCTCCACAAATCTCTGGTGTTTGCCATCATCTCAGTTGTTGATGCTCTTCCGTGCCATGAAGTCAGGCTATCCAAAAATTTCCGCTCTCTATCTCTGGTGTTTGCTATCATGTCAGAAGTTGACACTCTACTGTGCCATGAAGTCGGGCTATCCATAATATTCTCTCTCTGTCTTCCTCAGTCTCGTCTCCCTCGATTTTACCGGTTGTTACAATGTGTTCTAAACCTCTCTTTCTCATCACATGCCCAACAAGTCTACACAAATATTTTAATTTCTTCATTTTCTTCTTCAAACGCTCCATATCAACCACTTGTTAACCACTCTTTGTGATTTGAATGTGATCTGAGCCTAAGAATTATTGTACATTGTGCTAGTTATGCGCCTACAAGTTGGTCAGCACATCCGATTTCTGCGACACTTTTTATTTACTAGGGTAGCATCCCTAGGCCCCTACCTCAGTTGCCTCTTACGAAATGTCTTGTAGGTCGCAGTGTTACTGTTCTATGCTTCCCTTGTGAGCCCCTGCAACACACGGGTGAAAATATCTTAATTTTAAAATTGCTTTATCACAAATTTGTGTCTTCTTATTCAGCTGGATACTGTAGCTCTCAGAAAATATGCCATGATAATGGCTAAAATGGACCAGGGTCGAGGTGGAATTTCCTCCCCTTACCTCCTGCCACAAGTTCCGCTGCCACCAAAATCACCAAGAGGAAGTCACACCTCTAGCGCTAACCGCTATAAGTCCAGTAGCAAGGATTTAAAGAAATCGGTTTCACCTAAGCGTCATCTACATCAGTGAGTGTTTTTTCTTTAAATTAAGGATTGTGGTATCTCATTTCTCAATCTCTCTTTCCTTTATGCTCTCTCTTTCTTTCCCTTAGGCTCTCTCTTTCCCTTACACTCTCTCTATCCCTTATGCCTCTCTTTCCCTTATGCCTCTTTTCCCTTATGTCTCTCTTTCCTTATGCTTCTCTATCCTTATGCTCTCTCTTTCCTATGCCTCTCTTTCTCTTATGCTTCTCTATCCCTTATGCCTCTCTTTCCTTATGCCTCTTTTCCTTATGCCTCTTTTTCCCTATGCCTTCTCTTTCCTTTATGTTCTCTTCCTTATGCTCTCTTCTTCTCCTTATGCTCTCTTTCCCTTGTGCCTCTCTTTTCCTTATGCTCTTTCTTTCCTCACGATCTCTCCATTACACTCTCACTTTTGCTTATGCTTTCTCTTACTCTTACACCCCTCTTTCCATTATGCTCTCTTTCTCTTACACTCTCGCTTTATTTCTCTTACACTCCCTCTTTCCCTTATGCTTTCCCTTATGCTCTCTCTTTTCTTAAGCTCTCACACTTTTCTAATAGGACACATCACCTGGTGTAGACAGTATTGGACACCACAACTTATATCTCCATTGTTAACCGATTCTGTTATTAACTTTCTTCAAAGCTATGGGGTTAAATTGAAATATGGAAAGAATTGGAAGGGATGGCAGGAGAGAGGAAGAGCTGGAAGAAGTTTGTTGAAGATCTGTGCTCCGTTGGGAATTGAAAGGTGAAGAGAGATGAGGTTAAATTGCCCACAATGTGTCTATGTGTATTTTCTATGATTGATGTTTTGTACACAACTATGAACTATTTGAACACATATACAATGAACAGACACGTCGGGCAGGGCGATGTGATACCTTCTTGACTATCCTACTATTGTAGATAGAACATGGATGAGCAGTGCATGGGCATATCTTTGAGTCAATGCTAACACACAACATCCTCTGCACATGGAAATAAAGACAAAAAAGGAAGTAGGTTAAAAAGAGGACAATTTTTGATGGGTCAGGCCGAGGACTGTATTAAATAGGTGTGTTCACTTAAAGACATTGAATCTGGTGAAGAGTGGATACCAATGACAGCAGGAATCAATACATAATTTTCAGAATACATCAAACTTGATAAAGAATGCGGACAGAACAACCCACTGGTAGTGGGCAGAAGTTCAGGCGCTAATTTCTGAGAATTCGTCTTAGAATGATGTAATCATTTTTACAGATGGTTCAGTGATTCGAAACATGCGGAGCTCATGGGCTTTCACTGTTCAAGTCAGAAGGGATGTTGTGAAGGATGACAGTGGTGGTTTTGCCATGACTACAAGCAGTCTCACTATGGAAATCATAGCAGTAACTAAAGTGATGGTCTGGCTGGAATCACAGACCTTTGTCCATGCATGTTTTCTCAGTGACTCAATGAGTATGCTCAGGAAGATTGAAACAGGCTGGGCTCGGAGACAATGGATGGAGTCGCTGAGCAGGTCTAGGTTGACAAAAATCAGGTTTTTTTCCATGCCAGGGCATGCAGGTGTAAAGGGAACTGAACGCACAGATATGCTTGCAGGTAAAAAGCAGACGAGCAATGGACCAGGCTGATATTCTAAATTCCTAAGGAGAGAGGATGTATAAATGATTCAAGTAACAGTGGTGAATCTACAACCCTGACCAGACTGCAAGAATTCCAAGTCAAATGTGGTGTAGCTAGACAAGAGCACTATACTGATAGCCAAAGAAGTATAGCAAACTAACAGAGAACCGGGTTCGTTAGTTGCCACACACTGAGAGACATACTGAGGAGGAGATCGGAGCACTTATAGACTAATTGGTTCGATGCGCAGTGATGATGATTCAACGACTAAACTAATAAACATTTTGTCCTTACATGTGTGTTTTTCTTTCAGCTTTATCCTCTTGGACCAGCAAAGCTGTACAAAGGGCAACAAGAAACCACATCAGAGATTCACATGCATTACCATGGCACCGGACTGTCATTATCTCGGGAGGAGTTTGACAAAAGACAGGATATTCTGGTGGAACAGCAGCATTGTGGAGGAAATACTTTGATAGTTTTTAAGGATAAGCTGGAGCCAAAATGTAAGTGATTTTACAGCAGTAGCCTTTGTTGTATATGTCTTTGGTTTGGGAAAGTGGTTTTGCAGTATCATTCATTGTATTTTTTTATAGTTTAGATGGGGGTCTCAATGGTTAAGATGTTTGCCTGTCGTACTGAAGGTTGTGGGCCTGAATCTGGATTGAGACACATGTGCAATTTTTAATGAGATCCCTAGGATTGTTGCTGGAGCTACGGAGTTTGTGCTTTTTGCAATGCTCTCGGCAGATGACATGCCATTTCTGCTGACAGGGACGGATCCATATGGGAAAACGTGGTACAATGAAGGCAATCATTTGTTATTAGACTTCAATTTTTGGTCAATGATTGGCTGTCATATGTCAATACTGACTTTATTTAGCACATTGTGTTTAAAACTGTGTAATTGATATGTATTTTTTGCTTGTTTGGTCATCATGCATTTAATTTTTCTGAACTGTTTGCTTTACAGCAAATTTCTCATTTGTGTCCTATCGTCATCGGGGATACCCATTCAGTCTTTCCATTTACATTGATGGTAAAATGGACAGTCGGGTCAGCACATGCTGTGAATACAGACACAAGCAAGGTACACGAATTGGGGGTAGAACTGGCCATTTCAGCATTCAAAAAGTCATTGGCGCTAACCCATGTTACAGGTGAGGCTACTTTTTCTTATTAAACATACATTAACTCTTTCCACGCCGATCGCCGCACACTTCACCACAGCGTATATCTGTTGAACGCCATTTACAGTACACTGCGCCATTTGAGTTGTTTCCCTTATAAGAAGTCTTTTTAGTTTTACTTCTACTATTTTACTTCTACTACTTTTTAACCTTGTTATTCTAATATATTGTCCAGTTTTCTTAAAATTAGTACATAATCAGATATATATATCGCCCAAGTGGTCACCGGGCCCAAATTTGGGGTGTAAAGAATAGAACCACTGTTACCTGCCACGTATGTCGTAAGAGGCGACTTGGGAGGTTTGGCCCAAATCGATCCTAAATGTGTAGAAGTCTATGCGTTTAGGTGCCTACCAAACTAATGTGCAACGTATACACGTTCTTGGCAAAGATCAAACATATCACAAAGAGTGATTAAAATTGGTTGTAAAGAACAAACGCAAAGCAGAAGAAGAAGAAGGAAATATATATATGTTTATTTATTGGTGAGTAGTTATTAATTTTATTTTTTAAATTGCTTTTTTTTTACCTCCCTTGAATTAACTGTGTTTGGAAAGAGTTAATGGTGGTCCAAATGTTGCATAAGAAGCAATTAATAAGATTACAAACTTAACTCCTTGTGGACCAAATGCCAAACTAAAGGGTATTTTTTATTCTTAAAACCAATTTGCGCTGGTCCACTAAGAATTAATAGTGGTCCAAATGTTGCATAAGAAGCAATTAATAAGATGGTAGACTCGCCCGTGTGTTTCCGGGGCTCGCAAGTGGAGCAAAGAGAGCAACACTGTGACCTACAAGGTATGCCATAAGAGTCGAATGAGGTATGGGCCTAGGGATGCTACCCTAGTAAATAAAAAGCGTAGCAAAAATCAGGTGTACTGACCTACTTGTAGGCGCATAACTGGCAGTGTGCAATCGCTCAGATCATATAAAAATCATAAAGAGGGGTTAACAAGTGGTTGATATGAAGCGTACGAAGAAGAAGAATACTAATCCAAGTGGTGCCTAAGAAATGGTGAAGAAGATGACAGACTTAATAGTGTTTCAACCAAATGGTGCCTAAGGAGCAATGAATAAGGTGTCAGAAGTTTGGACACCTCTAAAGCCGGAATAAGGATCACCTGAATGGCGAGGGACACTAGTGATAAGTAAAGCAAACCATGCAAAAATCAGTCAGAGGTGCCGTATTATTAGGTGCCCTGACTACAACCGTATTCTTAGAGGGTTTTTAAAAAAAAAGAGGTTTTGACAAAAGATCATTAAACCAAAGCTGATCAAGACCCTACTCCACCTCCAAATAGTGACTCTGGTAACAGAGCAAGCTGCACCACTGCAGTCTGAGTAAGCAAATAGGGATTGAAGAGGGAAAGAATATCAGGTACAAATATTTTGTGATGAAAACATATGTCTTGGAATGTTTATGTGATTCTGACAATTGATAAGTCAATTCATTTGCTTTTTGGAAATTTTGTTTTAACTTCTCTATCAACTGTACATCTTACTAAACTGTACTCTTGTATGAAATGCAGATGTCAAGTTGACAAAGGTTTCAAATTAGGAAATCGGGCTCCACGACCAAAACTCAAAAGCATCCAACAGAACCAGGAGGAGACAGTTACTGTTCCGAAGACAGATGACTCAAAAACACCAACACCTGATAAACAGAAAAAGCACAAAAAGGCAAGGAAAAATAATACATTTCTTTTGGTCATATATTATATCATCATCCGCCCGTGTGGTGCCAGGGCCCGCAAGGGAAACAAAGAATAGTACCACTGCGACCTACAAGGCGATGTAAGAGGTGACTGATATAGGACCTAGGAAGCTGCCCTAGTAAATAAAAAGCATCACAGAAATTGGATGTGCTGGCCTACTTTGTAGGCGCATAACTGACACAATGTACAATCACTCTTAGGCTCAGATCACATACAAATCACACAGAGTTGTTAGCAAGCGGTTGATATTTGGAGTGTTCGAAGAAGAAGATATCATCATCATCTAGAGGGTCTCTGTTGGAACTTGGCCCCCATGACAGCAACTCTAGACGCCTCCTTGTCTTGTGTGATGTGTCCGCTATCTACAGCAGTCATACTCACCTCATCTATAACATGAAGCATCCATCTTCTCCTAGGTCATCTTCTCCCCCATCTACCTGGTATCATGCCCCCCAGAATAATCTTCTCCAAAGAATCACGTTGTTTTATGTCCAAAGTATTTAATTTTTCTCAATGTTTTATATTCTTCGTCATCCACTTCTCTACAATTTTAAGCTGTTGAAAAATGGACATATTTGTTCTTTTTTCCTTCTATAGTATTTTGAGCACTCTTATATCTAGCTATCGATCTTTATATAAAATATACAAAATATTAAATTAAAAATATTGAGAGCATGCATTTTCCCAGTGGCTACTTATGGTTGTGAATCATGGACCATTACACAAAAACAAGAATGAAAATCCAGTCCTTCGAAACTAAATGCTACAGAAAGATCCTACGAATACCATGGACAGAAAAAGAAAGAACACTGATGTCCTGAAAGAACTAAATGTTAAAGAGAATTGGCTGATAAACAACATACTATACAGAAAAATTACATACTTTGGTCACATCAAGCGTCACGATGGCCTGGAAAGAACAATATTAGAGGGCAGGGTCCTAGGACACAGAGACAGACCAAGTAAAAGATGGCTACAAGATATTGAAGAAACTATGAATATGACCATCGACGAAGTGGGTGAACTGGTTAGAGACAGAGTGAGTTTCAGATGCGCTGCAAAGAGAGCAACGTCCTATAAAGGATACGCACCTTGATGATGATCTATCTATACACACACATATATATATATTCTTTTTGTGTTCTGTTTGACACACATTTTCAACAAAAGATTTCCATTTTTGCAGTTCAGCTGCATTTGAATTAATTGTTTCCCACGTCTGGCCACAATCTTCAACTCTCTTTCCACCATGTTTCCTTTTGATGCCCAGGCCTTATTTTTCCTTTAGCTGTCCATCAGAGAGCTGTCCTAGTCAATGACCCTACTCTCTCTCTCTCTCTATTCACCCTTCAACTCCCATCGGAGCATAGGTCTTTAACAAAGTTCTTCCAACCCTTCCTCTCTCTCGCTATTTCTTCCAATTCTTTACACGTCTTGCCATTCCTTTTAATATCAGTCTTCAGCTCGCTTCTTCAGGTAGTTCTAGGCCTTCCTCTACTCCTCTTTCCACACTGGTTAAAAAAAAATGCCTGTCTTGTAATGCTTCTGGTAGGTCTTCTCATTTTGTGTCCTATTCATCACCAGCGTAATACTCCTACTGGCAAAGGACATATATACCCAATCCACCTGCATCTTAGTCTCTTAACTCTTAGAGGACCAGACCAAAAGCCATGTTTTACAAGTCATTTGTTTTAGAATAAAAAATGCCCTTTAGTGTGGCTCCTGGTAAAAAGATGTCCAACCCAAAGCCACGTAGTGTGGCTCCTGGTAAAAAGGCGACCAACCCAAAACCACGTAGCGTGGCTCCTGGTAAAAAGGCGTTCAACCCAAAGCCACATAGTGTGGTGTTTGGTCCACAAGGAGTTAATAATGATCACCAGTGATGCACAGTTTGTTCGTTTTTATGTATATACTTGCATAAACAAGTTTTCATCATTATCATTATATTCATCAAAACCAAGACAGGAACCCTAATTAATTTCATGACCATCACTATCATCCAGTTAACATGCAATGAATACAATATGAGAATAAACATTGACAAAACTGAAGTAATGACATTCGCTAGAGAGGAAAACATTACCAATATCTCCATCAACAAACGCCTATTAAAACATGTCAAAGACTTTACATACCTACGGAGAATGTTTTCAGAAAATTGAAGAATAACTAATGAAATCCAACACAGATACAACAAAGCAAATCAAATGATAGGAGAAATAGCGCCAATTTTAAAATGCAAACACGTCTCTATGAAAACTAAAAGAGCATTGTTCAACACAATTTTTCTCCCCACATTATACTATCATTGCCAAATATTGATGCTGATATCAAACGATAGAAGAAAACTAGTTATGACAGAGATGTAGTGTCTATGCATAATTCTGGAAGTATCAAGAAGAGACCGGTTTAGAAATGAAGACATCAGGAAAAAGTGGGTACAACACCGGTACTATACTTCATCAAGAAACAACAAATTTAATTGTTCTGCCACATAAGCAGATTACCAACAGACATTGCACCTCAAAGAGCAATATTATTCCTATACAGTGGATACAAAGCAAAAGGCCTTCCACGCAAAAGGTGGACTTCAAAGATAACAAAGGCGATGAAAAACACTGTTTATGAAGTGCACACAAAAGCAGTTCTATAAACCTCTTCTTATCCTGACACTGTGAGGCAAAACAGGATTAGAGAAAATAAGAAAGACGAAGAAGATATATCTAATGACTATTGTTAATATTTCATGTCTCTAATGTCAGACTTTTTAACATCTGTCATTTTTTTTCTAATTCCATGTTCTTGACCCGTAATGACCTAATATATGAAAATCTGTCAACAGAGTCAGAACCAGAGAACCATGTTTTGGTGCCAGTTGACAAGATCGAGGACCAGAATGAAAATGGTATCCAACTTAAGAATAATAGCAAGAAATAAAAGTATTTGAAGCAGATTTCATCTCAACATTTTGTAGTTTATTGTTTTTTACATACATATTTTATTGTTTCCTTATTAGATCATGGATCTCATGTATTTCTGGTTTATTGCTTACCAATCCTCTTGTTGACTCACCTCCATGCAATAGCTTATGATATATTGATGCTTGTCCATCACGGGTGCTGATGACCACACAAATTTTAATCCAAGGGAATGTAGTTGCGTTATGTTTGTCTGTGTGTGCGTAGATGACTAGTGAGCCTGATGCAGGCTTGAAATGTTTTTGTACAGTAATCGTAGGTATACTTGTACTTGTGGGGAGTTTTACAAATTGTATGATATAACAGATTACTAAAGAATAACCTGGCAGGGCAAGATTCCAGAAACTAAAGTATTCATAAGAGCCAAGATCCCAAGCGTCAACACCCTGTTGCACAAGGCTCAAGTGAGATGGGCCGGTCACGTTGCTCGGATGCCTGATAAACGCATCCCAAAATAGTTGATGTATGGTGAGCTTGAATGCGCAGATCGCCCGAGTGGTTACCGGGACCCAAATTGGGGTGTAAAGAATAGAACCACTGTTTCCTGCCGCGCATGTCATAAGAGGCGACTAAGGCGGTTGGGAGTGGGGCTGAAACTGAAACAAAATACTTTAAAGACACTCTTAAAGTGTCTCTAGAATACTTCGATATAAACACCATGTTGTAGGAATCACTTATGCAAGATCGCCTATGTGGTGCTGTAACAACACAAGAGAAACTCGCATAGCTGAGAATCATTGTGTCATTGAGGCACAGAGAAAGCGAGCTGAGCGCAAAGCCAAAACACAAATGCCTAACCTTGATCATGTATGCACCACCTGCGGTAGGGGTTTTTGTTAGAGGATTGGGCATTACAGTCACCTCCGCACACACAAGAGAGGTGCAGCAGCACACATCTGAGGCTGTTGTCATCATCGTTTGAGATGGACGGCTATTATGATATAACAAATATCTTTTCAAGATGTCCATTTCTGTCTATTTTGCTATTAATTTTGCTTGCTGTCATGTTGTGACACATACTTTTTTTGTCATTGTTATCATTATCATTGTCCCTTTCATCGTCATCGTTTAAAACACTCCAAAGACTTGACTCACTGAGACGCTGTTTACTGTGCAATTATTGTGTCAGTCCATGCTTCAGAAGGCCCAAAATGGTAGTACACTCTTAGTAGATATTGTAAATCAAGGCTTCTAACTTTCAGAGGCTTACATTGATACACTGTCTTGGACATGTAGGTGTATGTGGTGATGAGAGAACATACATTCTTGCATCAACATCATGGATTGTCAGCGAAGCACAGTGAGCTCGTGATATTAGGAGAGGAATGTCCTTAGGTTGCACAGTGATCACCTTTTTGATGAGGACATGACAACTGATGATGGATCTATATAGCATTTTAAGGAATTTGAAATCACATGTTACACAAGCAATTATAATTTTTTTTTTACAAAGTTGCATGTCATTCATTCAATTCAGTTCCAAAATAAGAAAGAAGAAGAAGAAAGGAAATCTTTTATACCTCGAGGTATATTGGACAATACAGTGTTAGGCCAGTATTTTTCATTGATTGTCTGTACATGATGGGGGATGTGGTCAATATCATGCCAGCCGCCTTTACTTCTCAGTGCTTTTCCTGGTACACAGTTAAGACTGGGTTGACCTAAAAGTCGATACGGTCTGAAAAATTCCACGCCTACTGGGGAATTGAACCTGGACCACTAGCCTAAGAAGCAAGTTCACTAACCACTACAGCGACTCTCAAAAATAAGACATCTACAGCTTAATTTGTACCTACTCTTGTAGAGTGAAAAAGGGAATGCAAATTATTAAGACTACAGTGTTGTTTTTTTAAATATTGTAGTTAATGTGCTAGCTTCTCTACACTCTTCGTCCCTAGGGAGGCATAGTTCCAAAACCAAGGCCATCTTTTCCAGATCTCTCCACTCTCTCCTCATTTTCTTGCACTCCAACTTCCGTCTCCAGGTGTTCCTGGGTGCTCCTTACCTCTATTATCCTGGGGTTCCATGGAGGGCCTGTTTCATATTGCTATCAGGGGGTCTCCACAGTTTGTGTCCTATCCATCGCCACCTTCTGTCCCTTATCTCTTGTTCCACCTGCCGTTGTCCAGCTGAATCCCACAGTTCCTTGTTTATGGTCCTGTCATACCATCGCAGATGGAGTATCCTGCGCAGGCATCTGTTTATAAATGTCTGCAACTTTTTGGTGTTCCCTTAGTTGTTCTCCATGTCTCCGCTCCATATAGAAGGACAGCCTGGACATTTGAGTTAAATATCATTATCTTAGTTTTATTCCTGATCATTCTTGAGCTCCATTTCTTCACAAGTTGAATACATTTGAAAATAGATGTCTGCAAAAAATAATGAACATAAAATTGGATGTTTCAGGAGAAGTGATGAAATCAGAGAAATGTCTGATCAACCACTAGTAAGACTATTATAAGAAGGAGAAGATGGAGATATGTTGGACACACCTTGAGGAGAAATGATCAACGAATATCAAAGCAGGCACTGAAGTGGGATGCAAAGGGTTCAAGAAAGAGAGGATGACCTAAGGAGACCCTGAAACGAACTTTGCTGAGAGAGGCAAGAAATATAAGACTCAATTCCATTGAAGAGATTTAGCGAGTAACCCAGGACAGAGCGATATGGAAAAATTACTTTCAGGCTCTATGTGTATATATATCACCGTTTTTTAATGGGGTAGTTAATGTGTTAGTTGTTTAGGTAACTTCACAGAGTAATTTCAGAAGTCGCTATCTTTCAGCAGCCAAGTATGCTGATGACTTTGAGCCCAGCAGTAAGTCCAGCAGTAGTAGTTCCAGCTCAAGTTCTTCTGGCTCTGATAATGAAGGTAAATTAAATTCTTATATATCTGCAGTGATACTTGTAACTTTAATGCTGTGTTCTGTGACCAAAGTGTGTTTCACATTTGTATGTTGATTGTTATGTTTGGGATTAGAGCATCTTTAAGCCGAGGCAGGTAGAGTGTCTGGCTGTGTTTCACATTTGTATGTTGATTGTTATGTTTGGGATTAGAGTATCTTTAAGCCGAGGCAGGTAGAGTGTCTGGCTGTGTTTCACATTTGTATGTTGATTGTTATGTTTGGGATTAGAGCATCTTTAAGCCGAGGCAGGTAGAGTGTCTGGCTGAATGGATTCGAACAAGGCCTTCCATGTGGGAGACCTGAGTTCAATCTCTGGTAAGGTCCAGAAGTTTTCTTATGTCGGGGTACAAAGAAAAAATCTTAACCTGAACAGTTTCGCTGCGACTGCACTAGCCATGCGGCCTTTAAATTCCATAGGCATACATCCCCCCTTGTCCTACACCACCCTAAAATCAGTATTACAAGCAAGGCAGTAAAGCTGAAGCATGCTACGTTCAACATATGAACATGGTCTTTTTTGGTTATATCAGAGTATATCGGACACAGCATACATAGAAATTATTAAGAATTAACTCTTTCTGGTGGATCCAAGTTTTGATAACATTTGATCTTCATCACATTTTAAAATCAATCTTCAATATAGACAATTTATCAAATGATAAAGTAAAGGGTCTAAAGACAAAGAATAGACTGCACTGGGTTTACCCTTTATGATTAAGCCTTTCTCTGCAGAAATGGCACGCCATCTGCTGAGACTATTTTTCAAAGCATGAACTTTGTAGCTCCAGGGACAATCTTAACTTTTAGTGGACCAGGGCAAAAGCCATTTAAATGCCACTTAGTGTGGCTCCTGGTCCGCAAAGAGTTAAGGGATACCTTAAAAGACTCATAAACCAAACGGGATACAGATTAAAACCCTTTACCTTCGAAACGCTTAGCAAAATGCTTGACCACTTCACAACAGAAACCCCCTTAATGAGGTTAGATAATGTAGTGAGCTATTTAACTTCCATGTTTACAAATTTTCCTTGATTTTATGCTCTTTAATAGTCAACTCTCTTTAATATCTAGCTGTTGCAGAACAGAAGCATTTGTTCTTCTGTCTGTCCTTATTAGGCATTGTTATTAGGTATCATGAATACAGCCAAAATCATCGTGAACGAAAATAAAAACTTAACACTTTGCTGACCAGCAATCCTGAGCATTACTGTCTCCTATTACCAAGGGTGTTTGCAGTTTTCTTACAAAATAACTGTTTTTAAAATTAAATTCATAAAAAAATTTAAAAGCAACATACCGTCTCAAAATTTTCTAAGCACCATTATCAATGGTTGTTACATCCGAAAAAATATTTTATGTAAATTAGTGAAGAAACAGTTAGAAATTAGTTGTTAATGAAATGAAAAAAGTTCTGTAGACATCGCTGACTGTAGAGTGTCAAATACCTGTCAGTTCACATTTTCATGCACATGTGTACAGATATTATATTAAATGACATCTTAGTATTGATATATATATATATTGATAAAGAAAAAATTCATAAATGGAAATTGTTGTTGCAAAATATTCATGATTTGTCCATGCAAAATATCCATGATTTGTGCATTTTTCATTCACTCACATCACATTTTGATTTTGTTATCCGCTTATTTTTTTCATGCTCACTGCACCGACTTTCGTGTGTGCCACTTTTGTATTTCTCACCTTTTTCGTTCACCGTGAGCGAGATCACTGGTCCTGACATCAGATTTACAGTAAATGACCTACGCAGGTTAGTGATTTATGTTACATATATATTTTACGTTATATAATATTTTAATTCCTTATGTTATTTTTATAAAAGCAGAACCGTAAAAACAAAGTAATGTAGTTTTACAAAGTACAGTAAAGTTTGTGATCAAAAGGCCTTATCAAGCAAAAGATACGAAACAAACGAAGAAATTGAGTTTTCTTTCTTCTTCTTCTTCGAACGCTCCATATCGAGCACTTGTTAACCACTCTCTGTGATTTGTATATGATCCAAGCCTAAGAGCGATTGTACGTTGTGCCAGTTCTGCGCCTACAAGTAGGCCAGCACATCCGATTTCTGTGACGTTTTTTATTTACCAGGGTAGCTTCCCTACCTCAGTCGCCTCTTATGGCAGGCCTTGTAGGTCACAGTGTTGCTATTCTTTGCTCCCCTTGCGAGCCCCGGCTACACACGGGCGGAGAGTTTTTCAATAGACCAGAAATCATATTCACAAAGTCAGACAATAAATCTCTAACAATCGTCTGACTTTGTGTCTTATGTCTGGTTTCTAATAAAACTCAATTTCTTCTTTTGTTTTGTATCCTTTGCTTGATAAAGGCCATTTGGTCGAAACATCTCTGTATCTTGTTTTTGTATCCCGCATGTTGCCGGGTCTGCAAGGGGGGCAAATAATAGTTCCACTGCGACCTAAAGGCATGTTGTAAGAAGCGTCTAAGGTAGGGCCTAGGGAACCTACTCTAGTAAATAAAAAACGTCTCAGAAATCATATGTGCTGGCCTACTTGTAGGCGCATAATGAGCACAAGATGTAACGCTTTTAGGCTCGGATGACATACAGATCATAAAGAGTGGTTAACAAGTGGTCGATATGGAGCGTTTAAAGAAGAAGGAGAAGAAATTTGTGTATTTTGTAAAACTACATTACTTTGTTTTTACTAGTTCCGACTTTGCTATGCTATATAGTTTTACTGCAATCTACCTTTGTATCGATATGTTATTGTTATACTTTTTTTCAGTACCAAATTTTTTTTACATTATATAAGAACATCGGTTCAAATCACATAGAAGGTGTCTATGCAGTACAGTATTGTACACTTTTCAAGAAATGATAGCCATCTGTTTAACCAATTGAAAACACCTGTGTGTTGCCGGTACCCGCAAGAGGAGCAAAGAATAGTAACACAGTGACCTACAAGGCTTGTCGTAAGAGGCAACTGAGGTAGGGGCCTAGAGAAGCTACCCTAGTAAATAAAAAGCATTGCAGAAATCGGATGTGCTAGCCTACTTGTAGGCGCATAACTGCACAACGTAAATCTCTCTTAGGCTCAGATCAGATACAAATCACACAGAATGGTTAACAATTGGTTGATATGGAGTGTTCGCAGAAGAAGAAGAACCAACTGAAAACACCTGTGTGTTGCTGGGACTTGCAAGGGGAGCAAAGAATAGTAACACTGCAACCTACAAGGCATGTCGTAAGAGGCAACTGAGGTAGGGGCCTAAGGAAGCAACCCTAGTAAATAAAAAGCATTGCAGAAATCGGATGTGCTGGCCTACTTGTAGACGCATAACTGGTACAGTGAACAATCACTCTTAGGCTCACATCACATACACATCATAAAGAATGGCTTAACACACTTTTGATTTAGAGCGTTTGAAGAAGAAAATATAACAGATCAATGCAATATATTGTGTAGTAACATTCATGTAGGACATACATTGAGAAGATCGACCGAAGCATTGACCACTGTTTTGGAACCCACAGGGAAAGAGGAGTAGGCGAAGGCCTAGACAGACCTGGAGAAGAGATCTGGAGGCTGATTTTAAAAGGATAGGTAAAACAATGGAAAGAATTGAAAGGGATGGCAGGAGAGAGGAAAATCTGAAGAAGTTTGTTGAAGACCTGTGCTCCGTTGGGAGTTGAAAGCGAAGAAGAACGATCATGTAATTGGCATATAAATCAGCAGCATATTTTGTTTAAAAATCCTTCTTGTGTTTTGGTAAATTAATTTAAAAATAAATACTGAAATATTTTTTATAAGTAATATATTTTTATTGATTAACATTTTGTTGTTTGTTTTATATTTTCAGAACACACCTGCAACAAACATAAAGAAAACAAGAAACATGCTGGAGAAACAATGACAGATTATGGAAATATCGACGGAACAAACAGACAAACCAAATCCACAGAAAGAAATTGTGATTCCAGAAAGAACTACAAAATAAAAATTTTAAGTTCATCAGAAATCAAGAAAAAACATGATGGTTACTCTAGTAACGCTTCTTACTCCAGTAACAGTTCTTACTGCAGTAATACCTCTTACCACAGTAACAGTTCTTACCATAGTGACAGTTCTTACTGTAGTGACAGTTCATACTCTAGTGACACTCTTTTGTAATAACACTTCTTACAGCAGTAACAATTTAGAGAATGACTACCACTATGAACATAAAAAATTAATACTATTGAAGATTATTGAAGATGAGCAGAAGAGAAGAAAATGTAAAATTGATGAAGATTTTGCTGTGGAAAGAAACAACAACTTCGATAGTTCAGACACCTCAATTAAGGATAATAAAATAGTCTTAGGGAAGAAATGTACAAAGAAAATTGTCCGCAAGAAATCTGCGAAGATATCCAGAAGGAATTGTAATAGAGCAATAACAATAGATGTACAGTGGAAATAGGTAAACCAAAGTGATTACAATTATACTTGTACCGTTAGTTTGAATGAAACAGTAGGTACTGAAGATGAAGTTTCCGATATTGAATCTGAAATTGCATCGTCAAAGAAGTACTCATCAATCTGTAATTTGTCTGTTGAAAATAATGATTGCATGTTATCTGGTTACGGTTATACTGGTTTGAAAGTTGATAAAACTGGTTACGGTTATATGGTTGAAAGTTAAAAAGCAGGAGTAAGGGTAGATAATGCTGAATATGAATCGTCAAGGTATTCCTTATATCATAAAGATAGAAGTTCTGTTAATAAATTACCTCGTAATGAGAAGACTGGAAAAAGTAATCGCGGTAAAATTCAAACATTTGACGCAGGGAAGGTTAAACATCTTAGTGCAAATATGGAGTCTAGTCGAAGCAGCAGTCCGACATATTGGACAAGTTTCAGAAATAAACAAAAAGATGACCATCAAGGCTTTGCTAAGAGAAAACAGATTTTGGGAAGTGGACATGTTCAGGGGAAAGAGCTTCAAATTCAACATCATGATGTTGCTGCTACTTGTCCAAAACATATTGACACTTTTAAAGTGAGCAATGTGAGTGGGGTTAAGAAAAAGGAGGATGTGGGTTATTATGTGAAGAATGTGAAGGAGGGAGAAGTTTGTAAAATAAAAAGAAAGACAAATAAAGAAAGTTTTTTCAAAGAAGTTGAAAATAATAAACCTGGACTTCAGAATGATCCATTGAAACGGATGAGAAGATCAGAAGGGAATGATGATGATGCCGATGATGAAACTAGTCTGGATTCGAATGGAATTAGCAAGAATATGAAAAGCAAAATTAAAAGAAAATTGAACAGAAGAAAACTGAAAGAAGTTGTTGGGTCAGTTAAAGAAGCTTCACCGAAGTCTCATGAAAACCTTAGATTTAATGGAAAAATTACCATAATCCCCATGGCAAAAACAGGTGAGAATGAACATTTAATCAAGCAAGCTCAGGAAGATGCAAAGAGAAGAAGAAAACAGAAAAAAACTAGAAAGATAACAGCATCCAGATCTTGTAAGCGAGGTGAATCTTTATTTAAAGATTTAAGCCCACCTATAAAAGTTATCCGGGGTTTTGCAGGCGACAGTGCTAGTGACAGTAATAATGATAACATCTATTCTGGTATAGATATCCACGGCAAACATTTATCAGATCACAGTAGTGGACAAGAGAGATCAACATACTTTCCTTTAATCAAAAGTGTGAATAATAAAATTCCTTGTCCTAGTACAGTTACTGTTAATGACAACAGTATCAGTACTGATGAAGAATCACAATGCAGTGTTCTGATTGATAAACCAAAGGAAATTAAACAGACAGAAAATGTTGTAAAAAGTAATTTGAAAGAATCAAGCGAGATACTAGAAAGTCATGTTGTAGAAGATGTAAAAGTAGAAAATGAAGCTGTAAAGCAAGGTGTTTCACTACGATGCTTCAGCGGAAAAATAGAAAAATGGGAACGAAAAGGATCTTATCACATGATGAGGCGTTAATTTTAAACGCTGCATCTGTTAACTATGAACCAAGTTCTCAAAGCACAACACATTATCATAGAAATGACAAGGATGACAAGTCAGAAGCAATCTTAGAGGTAATTTTCCCACGTTTTAGTACTTCAAGGAAGAAGAAATGTATTACAGAGATTGTTCCAGGACAAGAAATAAATCCTCAAAACCGAACTCAAAAACAGTGTGACATTTCAGAAGACAAGTTGCCAGATTGCATGACATCCTTAAAGTGTAAATTATCTGAAAAAGTCAAGGAAATAATTGCAATTGAAAGTGAGTCTTTATCTGGCAACATGATGCTGTCAAATAGTAAAGACACAGAATATGATGGAAGGTTTCAGAGTCTGCAGAAAAATATTCTGAATCAGGAAGAAGAATCATGTTTGAATCAAGCTACACATTTTTTAAAGAATGTATCTAGGCAGAACCAAGAACGCAGATTTTTCACCAATGATGACCAAAACACTGACAAGTTTAACTCAAAAGAAGAAATTGTGGGAACTAGATTTGTTGTCAGTGAAGCTGATCGTTATGTTAAACATTATAGAGCGATTAGAGAGGTGCCAGTATTAAGTGATAAACATTATTTCAATATGGGAACAGCTGTATCAATTCTTAGACCTCAGCAACCAGATGAGACTAAACCAGACATTGAACCTGAGGTAGTTATTTTCTCCATCAATCAACCACATAGAAGCTGTCTAGACAAAGACCAAATCAGTTGTGAAGTTCTAAAAGGACCATCCAGACAGGAAGTTACAGAAAGCGAAGATCGGGGTGGTTTAAAAGTAAACAGTTGACTACTCAATGCGAGTATGGTCAAGATGATGTTATTCTGCAAGACCAGGTGTCTTTTCTTTATGAACCTCCCAGAATAAAGTCGGAGAGTGTACCAGGAATAGACGATCAAATCTGTGTCGACAGTAAACAAATAGCTACTGATAATTATCATATCATTGATGAATATATTCTCCAAGACCAGGTATCTTATCTTTATGAACATCCTCAAATTAAGTCAGAGAGTGTTCCAGGAATAGAAGATCAATGCTGCTTTGACAGTAAACAACCAACTTCTGATAATTGTCTTGTTGATGATGGTATTCTGCAAGACCAGGTGTCTTATCTGTATGGATATCCCAGAATCAAATCAGACAGTGTTCCAGAGAAAGATGATCAAAGTTGTGTCGATATTAAACAAATAACTAATGATAAGTATCATGTCTATGATGACAGTATTCTCCAAGACCAGATGTCATATCTTTCTGAACATCCTGAAATCAAATCAGACAGTGTTCCAGATAAAGACGATCAAAGTTGTGTCGATATTAAACAACTAACTTCTGATAATTATCATGTCTTTGATGATGGTATTCTCCAAGACCAGATGTCTTGTCTTTATGGACATTCCGAAATAAAGTTGTGGAATGTTCCAGAGAAAGACGATTTAAGCTGTGTCAACAGTAAACAACTAACTTCTGATAATTATCATGTCCTTGATGATGGTATTCTCAAAGACCAGGTATCATATCTTCATGGACATCCTGATATCAAGCCAGAGACAAACACTATTTTTCCAGAATTAATTCTAAATGTTCTAGAATCCAACAACAAAGACTCCAGTACCGTGTTATATAATACAAGTATTAAACGAAACACTTTTAATCATGAAGAAAGTTTGAGTGAGAGTCGGACAGATAAAATACATCTTGCTTCTACTGAATATTTATCCAAGAGAATTAAATATATAGGAGAATCAAAATACCAAGCTACTAACAACACTGAAATATCTGACCAAGAAATGCAAAATTCAGAAATGTTTGCCGGTTTGATCAACACCAATAAAGAATACATTAAACAATTGGACAGTTTGAAAGATAAAACATATTGTGACGATAATATTATGAAGGGAATAGACCATGAGCATAACCATATCCAGAAAATCGCTGTGAATGATGTTCGAGAAGCTTTGGAAAATGTATGCATTGATGATAGCATCTGTCACTCGGTTATAAATGAAGATATTTCTCAATTTGACTTGGAAAAGGAACTGCTAATTTTACAGTTCTCAAGAAAAGACTCAGAATTTAATGATGAAATGTCTGTGGATTTTACAGATAAGTGTAGCAGCCAAGAGGTAGCCAGTCTTAATGTAGGGTTAAAGTTCAATTGTGAAGGAGGTCAGTCCAGAAATTGTAATACTGAACAACACAGTATGCTAATGTGTAGAGATATTCAAAATCACATTTCTGGAACTAGTTCAAGAGAATGTAATACAGGCTTGGATATTATACATCATGTACATGACACAGTCAAATGTGACCCTGACACAGTTAAATGTGACCTGATATAGTTGGATATGGTGATGAACAGTTGGTATGACCAGATGACCCTGAAAAAATCGGCCATGGCTGTACAGTTAAATGTGACCCTGACATAGTTGGATATGACGGTGACACAGTTACGTATGACAATGACACTGAAAAAATAGGCCTTGACACAGTTATATATAACCTTGCCACAATTATAAATGACCATGACACAAATGGATGTGACCAATCTCTCGCTGCTTGTCTGCTTGAAGAAACAAGGAATAAAAAAGAACAATACCAGATCTGTTTCAAAGAAGACAATAATTCCGAGAACTATACAGGTTCAGATTCAGAGAACTGTGGTAAACTTCTTTTAAAAGGCAGCTTAAGAACCACCAAGAGAAGAAGGTCAAGAAAGAACAGGGAGAGACACCGTGTCACTGACACCTTACACACAACATATGCAAATGAAGTTGAAGATGAGAACCTTGAAAAATTGTATGTGTTGAATGTTAGAGAAGGATATGTTCCTGAAGTCATTATAACAAGTGCTGATGATAACCGGTAAAATCGAGGGTAGACAAGACAGAGAAAGACAGAGAGAGAGAACATTTTGGATAGCCTGACTTCATGTACCAAAGACAGAGATTTGTCGAGATCAGTGATCGCCTACGCCAGCCGGCATGGCACCTAATGATGATGATGATAATTGCAATGAAAACATCCTTACAGTAAGAGGAAAATCAGGTATAGATAAGGAAAATGGTAAGAAAAATAACTCTGAAGAAGTTGACAGATTAGCAACATAGACAGTAGCATTTTTTAATCAAATCATAAAAATATGATGATAAGTACAACTCAATTTGAAAGCAGAAATCTTCTTCTTCGAACGCTCCATATCTACCACTTGTTAACCATTCTGTGTGATTTGTATGTGATCTGAGCCTAAGAGCGATTTTCGTTGTGCCAATTATGCACCTACAAGTAGGCCAGCATATCCGATTACCTGCGATACTTTTTATTTACTAGGTAGCCTCCTAGATCCTACATCAGTCGCCTCTTACGACATGCCTTGTAGGTCGCAGTAGTAGTATTCTTTACTTCCCGTGCGGGCCCTGACGCCATACAGGCAAGAAAGCAGAAATGAATGTCCAGATTTGAACTGAAATGCTCAGCTTTCAGAAATGGCAGAAATTCACTTGCAGTGCATTCCAACTCACTGTGGCAATGCAGGCAATGCAGGCAATGCAGGCAATGCAGGCAATGAGAGTGTTGATGTTCTGGCTAAGGAAGACAGTGCCAAAGAGCAAATTTACAAACCCCTGTATTTTTAAGAGGTCAAAACCCTCATACAGAGAAAATCTGCAGTAGACTGGAAGAGAAACACTGGATAGTATTATGGAAAAGACTTCCTCAAAGGCCTAAGCAGAACAGACTAGGTCATTATATTTTGCATACGTACCGGACACTGCAAACTCAACAGACACTTATATAAACTAAGAATATGCTAAACAGCTCTCTGCCAGTGTCAGTAGGCGAAACAGACACCGGAGCATGTCCTGCAAGACTATTCTCTCCTGGTTGAGCTGAGAAGCAACATGTGGCCACACCCAGTCGACCTGAAAACTAAGCTTTGGGAAACCTGACATACCTGAAGCTTGCTGCCCAGTCTGTGGTCCACAGTAAACTAAGCGCATGACCAAAGATCGCTGAAGAAGGAAACCTGACAGACCTGAAACTTGCTGCCCAATTTGTGGTCCACAGTAAACTAAGCGCATGACCAAAGATCGCTGAAGAAGAAGAACCAAAATTATTAACTGGTCTTGCAGACTTTGAAAGTGTTTGCAGATGAGGAGGAGGCAGGCAAAGAAATGGTCAACAATTTGTTGTCAAGTCTAAAAAATGAAGCTTGAACAAGTCATGGAGGAATGTGATGGTTTTTTTAAATTGGCAAAGACAGGAGAAAAGTAAGATTTTTCTGAATAAGCCCAAAAAAGATCACATCACCCATCATGTGCCGAGCCTCAATGAAAAATATGGGCACAACACTGTACATACCATAACTCGGGGTAAGAAAAAGGGTTCGTTTTCTCTTACTCCTTATCTCCAAGGGCATCACAGGTTATAGAGAGAGGAAGAGAGAGAGATGGTATCAGATCTGATTGGTTATTTGTCATCGCTGAAACATGTCATTTGTATGTACTAAAATGTAACTTGTTATATCTTGAAAAGCTATGCTTAAATTTAATGTTGTACTTGTTAATAAAATTTGTTAATCTTCATTATTATGTTGCAGTGTTTTTAATATATCTCTTTCATTATGATATGTCTCAGTTAGAAAGTTCCATACTCAGCATTGACTTATAAACAATATCATGCCCACCTGCCCAGCGTGTTTGTAGCACGTTGGACAACGGTGTGACAAGCCCTCTTTGAGTGCGGGTTCAATTCCGCAGGCTGGCAGAAAAAGCCACAGATTCTCCAGATTTACGGTGCTCGTGGCACTGAACCAAAGGGTTACGATGTCCATGGCACCGAGCCGAAGAGCTGAAAACTCAAGTGCTTCTGGATCGGGGAAAAAAAATATCATAGGGATGGGGTCTCTATGGCTAAGTGGTTAAGCCTTTGCCTTGCGAGTTGAACGTTGTGGGTTTGAATCCGGGCCACGCTGTTCTGTTCACGAGTGCATATTTTTCCAGGGACTCCTAGGATTGTTGCCAGAGCTACGGAGTTCGTGCTTTGTGCAATACTCTCAGGAGGTGGCATGTCATTTCTGCGGAGATAGGTATGGGGTAAAACCCGATGCAATGAAGTCAATCCTTCGGCTTTATCATGTCTAGGGGGCTCATAAACAATATCATGTCCAGAAACTGAAATATTTTGATCACATTAACATCATAGTGGACTGAGATTGATTGATCGATTGATTGATAGGACCATCATCATCGCACTTGGGTAGGGTAACCATGTGTGCTCCGATCTCTTTCTTACACAGGAAGATCTCAGTGACAGTGCACGAACTCTGTAGCACCGTCGAGGGTCCCAAAGTGGACTGAGATGGTACGATAAGATCATGAATGATGTACTCAGGAGAAAGAAGTAAGCAGATACCAGTGGAAAAAGAGCTAAGGAAGAGATGCTGGAGATGGATAGAACACACATTGAGAAGGCCAACAGGAAGCATTGCAAAACAGGCACCGTTTTGGTACCCACAGGGAAAGAGAAATAGTAGAAGGCCTAAAAATACCTGGAGAAGAGAGCAGGAGACTGATATTAAAAGGATAGACAAGACATGGGAAGAATTGGAAGGGATGGCAAAAGAAAGGAAGGGCTGGAAGAAGTTTGTTGAAAACCTGTGCTTTGTTGGGAGTTGAAAGGTGAAGAAGAAACGTCAAAGTGTTTTAAAAAAGAGCAGTAAAGGATGACAGTGTTCCTGGAAGTTGAATCAGAGGACGATCAAGACTACAGTGGCAACAGGACATTAATGAAAACAAGAACGACTGCCACTATTTAAAATTCAGCATTGCATAAGCAGATGATCAAAAAGCAAAAATAACTATTACCCAAGTTACTAGAGCAAGACAAAACATAAAACCATGACACCTGACAACAACCTGGCAACAGTGTGATGACAAAAGAAGAAGCAGAAGAAGAAAGCCCCATTAAGATTTTTAGATAGAGTATTAATTGCCGCTTGCCCTTGGTGTTGCCACTCATTGTGTAGATTGAGTTTTAGTTTGACACATAATGGGTCATAGTGATAGCGAAGTTGATTGCATGCTGTGCTTCTTCCTCTTCTTCTTCTCTTCCACCATTTACTTCTTCTATTGACAACAATAGAATAGGACAAATGGCGCCAATTTTAAAATGTAAACATGTCACCATGAACACAAAAAGAGCAATGTTCAACACATTCTTTCTCCTACATTATGTTACCAGTGCCAGACCTGGACACTGGCAACAAATAATAGAAGAAAACTAGTCACAACAGAGGTGAAGTGTCTACGCAGAATCGCTGAAGAGAAACAAGAAGAGACTGCTTGAGAAATGAATACATCAGGAAAAAAGTGGGTACAACATCAGTACTGAACTTCATCAAGAAACTAGAAATTAAATGGTTTGGTCACATAAGCAGATTACCATCAGACAGTGTGCCTCAAAGAGCAATGTTACTTCAATACAATGGATACAAAGCAAAAGGCCATCCATGCAAAAGGTGGACGATAGAGAGAACAGAGGTGATAAAAAAAACACACAAAAGCTTGTTCTAGAAATCTCTTCTTATACTATTAGCCATTACGCCTGATATTGCGCTTCTGACTGATTTTTGCATGAAGGTCTGCTTCTACCATTTGACTGGTGTCCCCTGCCATTCAGGCAGCCTTTGCTGACTACAGAGGTAAAACTTGGGGTTCTAAATTACAAGTACCTCTGAAGTAGAAGCAAGGCTCGCATGAATGGTATAAAATTACCAATGACCTGGGGAAGACTGTAGACATTATACTAGCAACAAGTCAAGGGATCTAGAATTACCAATGACCTGGGGAAGACTGTAGACATTGTCCTAGCAACAAGTCAAGGGATATAGAATGACCACTGACCCAGGGAAGACTGGACATTGTCTTAGCAACAAGTCAAAGAATCTAGAATGACCACTGACCTGGGGAAGACTGGACATTGTCCTAGCAACAAGTCAAAGAATCTAGAATGACCACTGACCTGGGGAAGACTGGACATTGTCCTAGCAACAAGTCAAAGAATCTAGAATGACCACTGACCTGGGGAAGACTGGACATTGTCCTAGCAACAAGTCAAAGAATCTAGAATGACCACTGACCTGGGGAAGACTAGACATTGTCCTAGCAACAAGTCAAAGAATCTAGAATGACCACTGACCTGGGGAAGACTGGACATTGTCCTAGCAACAAGTCAAAGAATCTAGAATGACCACTGACCTGGGGAAGACTGGACATTGTCTTAGCAACAAGTCAAAGAATCTAGAATGACCACTGACCTGGGGAAGACTGGACATTGTCTTAGCAACAAGTCAAAGAATCTAGAATGACCACTGACCCGGAGAAGACTAGACTTTATCCTAGCAACAAATCACATGATCTAAGACGATCAGTGACATGAACCAGAGCCAACTCTAAACTTATGGTCCTTTGGACTCAGTTAAGAATTATGGGAAATCAGACCACAACTACACCACGCATTCCAGTATTGTTGTATATAGACGAATTCATTTTAAAATCAACACAAAATGCTAAATCGAAGTTATATTATGCAACAAGTTAAGTTTAACAATAAGGAATATCAATATTATGAATTTTTTCACCAATAAATAAACATAGACTCACAGAATTGAGTAAAATTACAAAACAGCTTGCAGTGTTCTATCAAACATTTATATGGGATCGCGAGAGAGATAGAGAGAAACATATATTTTCCAGCCCCCTTCTCTGATCTAGGTCAGGGATTCCCCAGTCAGTTGTCTGGCCTAGTTATCTAGAGCTGGCTGTGCATGAACACTCATGGGTTCTCTCTCTTTCTCGCTCTCTCTCCTCTCTCTCTCCTCTCTCTCTCTCTCTCATAACACACATAAATCAATCTCATAAAGAAATCTTACATATATTTTTTTTTTAATAGCTGTGATTACGTTTCTAGTCCTATTTTTGTGGTCCTTTAAATTATTAACAATGTCAATTCTTTTCTGTTGTTCATGTTTTGCCTGTCAGCTAGTGGGAGTGATGCTGCCTTAAAGCGGACACAACCAACACAACTGAAGAAGAAACGGGCAGTCAAGACCAGATCCGAGGGAAGTTTGCAGGTAAATTCTAAACTTCTTCACCTTTAAACTCCCAACGGAGCACAGGTCTTCAACAAACTTCTTCCAGCTCTTCCTATTTCTTGCCATCCCTTCCAATTCTTTCCATGTTTTACTTATTCATTTAATATCAGTCTCTCCATCTTGTTTCAGACATTCCCAAAATATCTATCCCGTAGTTCTTCATTGCTGTTGCGAGCTGGGCTGTTTGGCCCTGTTCCAGCAATGTTCTCACGTTCCAGCAACCAATTCTGGAAGTTTTCCGACAGGAAAGAAGGTTATTTGGCATCACCGGATCCTTTCGGGTTTCCCAGCGATACATCATTTGCCTCCCTGTTGAGGACCTTCCCTTGGTTCGGATGGTTGAGTTAGGTTATTTCTTATTGTTGTCCTTTTCATGTTTGTTGAAGATTTGTTGGCTTATTTTTCTACGGGGTGAGGTAGCCAGCCCCACTTCTGACCCTCCTTAATCACCTCTTAAGACGTTCCTGGCAGGTACACATCAAGACCAGATCTGATGAAAGTTTGCAGGTAAATTCTAAACTTACTTATATTTTAACTTTTTTTCTATATCTCAACCAAGTGCAAGAATTCAAATACTTAGAAAGCAAATTCACAGAAGGAAGAGTAGACAGAGAGATAGGAAAAGACTGCAAAAAGCAAATGCTATAACCTACCAGCTAGCCCCTTTGTTAAGACACCCAAACATCTCACTGACAGCTAAACAATATATGATCAACAGAATTTTCATGCCTACTTTGTGTTACCAGAGCCAAACATTGACAATGAACAGTCGTAAAAAATAACTACATGTGAAATGCGGTGCCTACGAAAAGTTACCAGCAACACCAGAAAATACATGTCACCAACACCAGCATAAGAAAGAAAGTTGAGACAGAACCCAGTTTGAATTACATTGAGGAAAAGAATAAAGTAGTTCAGCCACTTGATAAGAATACAACCAAACTCCATTGTATACAGAGTCTTCTACAACAGAACACCAGGAAATAAGATGGCTAGATGACATAGCAGTATCCTGTCAAAAAGCAATACAAACTATCACCCAAGCCACTAGAGCAGCGCAAAGCAAAAACAGAAAACCATGACACTGGGCAACAACCCGGTAACAGTGTGGCGGTAAAAGAAGAAGAAGAAGCACTTCATTTGTAGCTAGTACATATTAAGTGTATCAATCTTGAAGACTAAAAAATTTGCTGATAAAGAACACACTGTTACCACTCTAAATTTCTTCTTCGAACGCTTCATATCGACCACTTGTTAACCACTCTGTATGATTTGTATGTGATCTGAACCTAAAAGCAATTGTACATTGTGCCAGTTAGGTAGGCCAGCACATCCGATTTAACGCTTTAAAAAAAAACTAGCTTCCCTAGGCCCCTACCTCACTCGCCTCTTACAACATGCCTTGTAGGTCGCACTGGTACTATTTTTTTATTCCCTTGCAGGCCCCGGCACCACACTGGCGGATATCACTCTGAATGAAAACTCAATGTGCTACTCCTTGAAGTTAAAATCCTGTGTTGACTGGCCTCTAAAAGAATCGGCTCAGATCCATGATTTGTTTGCAGAGATGAGTTTAGAGAGATGAAGCTTACATTTTCTTCAGTGAAGAAGCAAAGGATGGATTATAATAATAATAATAATTGCTCTTGTACCATTATACGTTACATAGGGCCTGCAAGTAATTTCTCCATACCTCTCTATCCTGGGTAACTCTCTCAATCTCCTTCATGGAACTGATACCGATATTTCTTGCCTCTCTCAGCAAAGTTTGTTTCAGGGTCTCCTTAGGTCATCCTCTCTTTCTTGAACCTTTGCATCCCACTTCAATGCCTGCTTTGATATTCGTTGATCATTTCTCCTCAAGGTGTGTCCAACATATCTCCATCTTCTCTTTCTTATAACAGGTATCACTAGTGATTGACCAGACATTTCTCTGATTTCATCCCTTCTCCTAAATTTGTTCAATTTTATATTCATTATTTTTCGCAGACATCTTTTTCAAATGCATTCAACTTGCTTTCTATATCTTTAGTCATTTTCCAACTCTCGCTGGCATATGTTAGGATTGATCCAACATTTGAATTGAAAGGATGGATTAGGTGGCAGTAGAATGAGTAACAAAAGAAAACAAGATTCCAAAAGCGGGAAGACAGTGTTCATATGAGTGCTGTAAAATAGGATTAAAAATTATTTCATTTTTTTAGAAAGCTTTCTTCGTCCCTTAAATTATGATTCATTAAAGCCAGCGAAGTAACATAGGGCACCAGAAATATGTAATGCTGGCGACACGTTAGAAGTTGAACAGCACCGCTTATAGTGTAAAAACATGTTCTTTATTTGTTTACAGGGAGATAATACCAGAACTCAAGCACAAGTTGTTGGACATGCAGAAGTTTCAGTTGATGATGACAGTGTATTATCATCTAGTGACAGTAAGATTCATGTTTGTCCCCCTTTGAAAACAAAAGGGCGCAATCACTCAATTATAGATTGTGATTTTTAACCAGGTTTAGCACTGGTAGCATAATGTTTGCATTTTAAAATTGGAACATGTCACCATGAACACAAAAAGAGCAATGTTCAACACAATCTTTCTCCCTACACTATGCTACCAGTGCCAAACCTGGTCGCTGACAACAAATGATAGAAGAAAACTAGTTACAACAGAGATGAAGTGTCTACGCAGAATGCTGGAGGTAACAAGAAGAGACTGTTTGAGAAATGAATACATCGGGAAAAAAGTGGGTACAACATCAGTACTAGACTTCATGAAACAACAAATTAAATGGTTCGGCCACGTAAGCAGATTACCAACAGACAGTGTACCTCAAAGAGGAATGCTGCTCTGATACAATGGGTACAAAGCAAAAGGCCGGCCATGCAAAAGATGGACCTCAGAGATAACAGAGGTGACGAAATACACTATCTACAAAGCGCACACAAAGGCCCGTTATAGAAATCTTTTCTTGACCTGACACTGTGAGACACGCCTGAGTGGTTACCGGGCCCAAATTTGGGGTGTAAAGAATAGAACCACTGTTACCTGCCATGCATGTCGTAAGAGGCGACTAAGGAGGTTTGGCTGAAATCGGATGCACATGTCCTAAACTTGTTGAAATCTATGAGTTTAGGGGCCTACCAAACCAATGTGCAACGTATACATGTTCTTGGCAAAGATCAAATATATCACAAAGAGTGATTAAAATTGGTCATAAAGAACGAACGCAAAGAAGAAGAAGAAGACTGTGAGGCAAACAGGATTGGAGAAAAGAAAGAAAGATTGTTAGCTTGATTTTTGTAATTGGCCAGAATAATTGCAGAATTCTTCTTAAACATTTTTTTGAGAATGTCTCAAGCTTGTGTATCCTGCTCTACGGCAAGCTACCCTAGTAAATAAACAGCTGGCTGAAATCGAGTTTAGTTTAGTTTAGTCATCGGATTTCCATCACTGCACGTCGAACAAATTAATCCATAAGTGCTCGATCTCTCCTCAGTATGTCCATCAGCATGTGACAACTAACGACACCAGTTCTTTGTTGGTTTACAATTCTTCTTTGTCTGCCAGCATAGCGTTCTTGTCAGCACACCACACTTAACTTTGAATTCTTGCAGTCTGGTTAGTGTTGTGGATTCACCGCTATTACGTGAATCATGTACACGCCCTCTCTCCCTTAAGGAATTTATAATATCAGCCTGGTCCATTGCTCGTCCACTTTGGACAGCAGCCATACCTGCAAGCCTATCCGCACGTTCATTCCCCTTACACCTGCATGCCCTGGCACAAAAATAAAACTGATCTTTGTCAGCTTAGACCTCCCCAGCGATTCTATCCAATGTCTCCTAGCCCATCCTGTTTCAATCTTCCTGAGCATACTCATTGAGTCACTGAGAAAACATGCATGGATAAAAGTCTGTGATTCTAGCCAAATCATTGCTTTGGTAACCG
The DNA here is from genome assembly GCA_020796225.1 of Arion vulgaris. Classification (NCBI taxonomy): domain Eukaryota; kingdom Metazoa; phylum Mollusca; class Gastropoda; order Stylommatophora; family Arionidae; genus Arion; species Arion vulgaris. The sequence goes on along the minus strand of CM036755.1, from coordinate 64,957,746 downwards.
CCATGATTTCCATAGTGAGACTGCTCGTAGTCACGGCAAAACCACCACTGTCTTCCTTCACAACATCACCTCGACCTGAGCAGTGAAAGCCCACGAGCTCCACACATGTCGAATCACCGAACCATCCGTATAAATGATTACATCATGCTCAGATGCGTTCTCAGAAATTAATGCCTGAACCTCTGCCTCCACGACAAGTGGGTTGTGTTGCTGCATTCTTTATCAAGTTCGATGCATACAGAAAAGGATGTAGCGATTCCTGTTGGCACTGGTATCCATTCTTCACCGGGATCAATATCTTCAAGTGTACACACCTGTTCAATACAGTCCTCGGCCTGACCCATCCAAGATTTTCCTCTTTTTAACCTATTTCCTTTTTCTCTTTATTTCCAAGTGCAGAGGATGTTGTGTGTCAGCATTGACTCGAAGGTATGGTCGTGCACGGCTCATCAGTATTCTATACTCCATAGTAGGATAAGTCAAGGAGATAGCGCATCGCCCTGCACGACGTGTCTTTAGTGCAACCAAGTATAATGCTCATCGCCTCGTTCTGTATTCTGTATTCTCGTTCTATCTGACTATGACTGAGAGTCAGGATCGCCAGCGAAATCGAGTGTGCTGGTCTAGTCACCATGGGCGCATAATTGCACAACGTAAAAATCATTCTTGTCAAAGATCAATTAAGAATTATAAAATTTACAGTGAAGAACGAACAAGAGAAGAAGAAGAAGTATCATGCTGTTGGTCATTTTCCAACACTCACTTCTACATAATAACACTCTTGAGACACTGTTTTATCTTTCTTTCTTCTTTCTACTTTTGTCATCACATTGTTACCGGTTGTTGCTCAGTGTCAGGGTTTTCCTTTGTTCTCTTGAGATGCTCTAGTGACTTGAATGATAGTTATTTTTACTTTTTGACAATATTCTGCTGTGTCATCTAATCATCTTTTTAAACACTGCTTTATATTTTATATAAATTGTTGCTTTTTTTTTTCTTTTTTTCTTTCGTCCGCTTTCAACTCAGATGAAGTTTCATCTCTGAAACTGATTTTTGTGTGAAAATCCATTTTTCCAATTTCTTACAATGGCAGCAGTGTGCACATTGTAAATTACTTTACACTGGCAGCCGTGTGCTCAATGTACACTGTAATTAGTATTCCCTCGCCATACAGGCAGATTTTCTCCGACTTCAGAGGTACTCACGTTATCGTCCTGAGTAAGACCAGAGGACTCGAACAAATGCCGGACAGTAGGTTCAACCCGAGCTATGAGGCGTCTCACAGCTAGCAGGCCGAGCTACTATCAACTACTCTAGGCAGTCCCCCAATTGTTTCGTTAATTTCGCCTGTGTGGTGCTAGAACCTGCAAAGGAAGCAAAAAATAGTACCACTGTGACCTACAAGGCATGTCGTTAGAGGCGACTGATGTAGCTACCCTAGTAAATAAAAAGTGTTGCAGAGATCGGATGTGCTGGCCTACTTGTAGGAGCATAACTGGCATAGCGTACAATCGCTCATAGGCTCAGATCACACAGTGGTTAACAAGTGATCGATATGGAGCGTTCGAAGAAAAAGAAGTTTCTTTTATTTTGTATTTATTATTGCCATGATTTTTAAAAGTATTGCATCCGTGTATTGTTTAAAGACCTTACATTGTTTTATTTGGTGTTGCAGGACACGATGGAGAACTCGTTGAAACACCATCTAGCAAAGATGTCACATTAGAAGACAAACAAATAGCATTAGAAACCAAGACAAAACATAGTGATGAAGGTAGCAGTACAGAAGTAGTTGTTGAGACACCAATTAGCGAAGCTGCACCGTCAGAAGACCATCAGAAACTTGTGGAAACTGATAAAGATCAGATAGAACAAGAAAATAACACAGTTGTAACAGAATCGTCTCTACATGACGATGAAAACATGTCTGTCAGCAGAACTGTCTCAGTTGCATCGTTTTCTTCCTCTTCTTCTTCTTCATCATCATTGTCAAGCACCAGAAAGAACTATTCAGATTCTGAAAGGGAAGAAAGCACAAGTAAGCATAAGGATGAGAAGGATGTTGATGCTTCGGAAGAAGTCCTGGATAGCCCTACACATAATGTAGAAAATTTAGGGACAGTTAATGTGGAAGTTGAATCACATGATGATAGTGGTGATGAAAGTAGAAGAGAAACAAAATATGATGTAGACCTACCAAGTGTAACATCTGAGTCTGCTGATGAATCTCAGCAGTTAAAAGAAATGTCTTCAAACTTGGCATTGGAAGGGAAAACAGATGACGATGTTATGGATTTGGAGAAATGGAGAGAGAAGGAACTGTCAGATGAAGGCAAGTGATATTCATTGTAAAAAAAATTACATGGTACAGATTATATATATTCCCTTTTTTGTCTTTACAGATGGTCATTTGGCAAGTGTTGACAACTTCTGAGTTTGCGCTTGTCTCTCTCTTGACTTTCAGCTCATCCCTGTTTCTTTTCAAAAGATTCTGCACCTTTGTGTAATGTTGTTTTCCTCTGTGGGCTAAAGACGTGTTAACACGTTATACATTGCTACTGTCACTGCTATAGGCGTACATTCACGTTTTGACCTAGAAACAAAGAGTAGCTATTTTTAGCTCAGCTTTCGGAAAGTATGTATCAGAGAAAAGGTTAATGTTCTAAACATAGATGGCAGTTTTCAACTTTTGGCAGTTGAAAAGTGATATGTTGGCCACAAATCCTTTGCTCCGTTATAATTAATTAAAAAGAAAATTCCAAAACATTTGTTCACAATCTTCTAAATTACATTGGGCACACTCGCTGTTGCTACAGTGCTTGTAAGAAAGAGATTGGAGCAAACATGATTATTCACTGAAGAACAATGATGGTACTATCAATCAATCAGTTTGATCTACTTCCTTGTCTATTTAAATCCCACATGGGGGTAATGCTATGGCGAAGTGGTTAAGATGTTTATCTGTCGTTCTGAAGGTTGTGGATTCAAATCCAGGCAGAGTCACATGAGCAATTTTTCATGAGATCCTTAGGATTGTTGCTGGAGATACAGGTTCATACTTTGCTCGAAACCCTTTCTGCAGACAGGGATGGAGACATATTGGGAAACCTGATGCATTGAAGCTAATCCTTCACCTTCAGACCCTTTTTTTTTTTTTATTAAATCCCACATTTGTATTTAAATGTACAATATCAATCCACCATGCACATACTCAAGCATCTCATTTCACATATGGGGAACAAAAAAGGAAAATAACCACATGCAAAATGAGATGCTTGAGGAAAGCAGTAAATAAAACAAGAAGAGACCATATAAGACATGAGGAAATTAGAAGAACAGTCAGAACAACACCTGCTATTAGATTTTTTGAAAAACAGAGACTTAAATGGTTTGGCCACTTGGTCAAAATGAACCCGAATACACAAGTTGCAAGAGCATACAACTTGAAAATGGAATCATCAAGAGGAAGGGCAGACCAAGAAAAAGATGGGTTGATGGAGTTACAGACATCTTAAAACTCCACAATACCACAGCATATCAAGCGACCGAGCATGCATTATCTCGGAAACTGATCACCAGTTAAACCTGCTACGCCTAGCGACAAAAAAGCAGAGAAAAAAAAATAAAATGCACATGTTTTGCGCAGAATAGAGGGAATAAGATGGTATGATAGGGTCACAAATAAGGAACTTAGGGAGAGAAGAAGACAGATTCCAGTGAACCAAGTGGTTAAAAAAAGACACTGGCGCTGGATAGGACTCACTGTGAGAAAACCAGAGGGAATATAACAAGAAGGATCCTTTCCTGGAACCCACAGGGACAGCAAAGAAAGGAAGCCTAGAAATACATGGAGACGAGATTTGGAGGTGGAGATCAACAATATAAAGAAGAACTGGTGGGAGCTGCAAGAGATAGCTAGAGATAGAAAGACTTGGGATGAGTTGGTTGAGGGCATATGCCCCAATCCGGCTAAAAAACCAGAGAGAGAGAGATGTTCATGTTTCATTCGTAACTTGCCCCGAGACTACACATACTTGGAAAACTAGTTGTATGCTAATATCATTTTCTTGACATACTTAGTTAGACTTATATTTCGCCCGAGTGGTTACCGGGCCCAAGTTTGGGGTGTAAAGAATAGAACCACTGTTACCTGCCACGCATGTCGTAAGAGACGACTAAGGTTTGGCTGAAATCGGATGCATGTGTCTGCTAGGGAATGCTAACCTGAAACAAATGCTTACAGAAAACGGATGCACCAGGCCGTAAGGTGCATAACATAGTGCAACGACCCCTCACAATGAGGAATGGGATAATGGATTCTACAGTCACCAATGTGCCTAGGAGATTTAGCCATGCAATAAGAATGTCAGACCTACCATCATGAAGGTGGCAAAACTTACTGCTGGGAATAGGTTGGCACAAACAGGAAGCGAAATCATAGGAATTATATCCTACAGAACTGCCTCCAGTATGCAGACTTGAGAAAAAAGAAATGGCCCACTTACACCAGCGTCCAAGACAAACTGTATGGTGTGGCTGATAATCTGAGGCAGACGGCTGTCTTTATTAGAGATCCGAAATCCCAATCTAGTGAGAACGCAGAAGAAGAATTATGTTCTAGTTTATTAAGTATTCTGCATACATTTGTTCCTGATAAAGGTCTAGTACCGAAACGCCAAGTGTTGTTCATTTTCCTATTTAATCATGAATTTTTCATTACAGATGTAATATTGTATATACCTGTCGCTGCTTTACATTTATCATTCTTGATCCTCCAGCAGCAGAAGTAAAGGAAGATACTGATCTGCAGCTATCATTTACTGGGTCACCTGTAACTACACCCGTCAATGAAGATGAAAAAGTGGAACTAGACAAAGAGGAAAAGATCTTGAACAGGACACAGGTAATGATACAGCTTCAGTTTAAATTGTTAACTTAATTTATGTAATAATGCTGAAAGTAGGTTGTCTCTTTGATGTAGAGGTTAGGTGCTCGCCTCTAGTTCTAAAGGTACTCTGTTCACTCCCTTGTGGAGCCATCATGAAATCTTTCCAGAGATCTTGGTGTAGTTGAGATCGAGTTCCTAGTCCTATCGGAGACAGGAGATAAAACATAGGTCCTGTGTTCAAGTTGAGCATGTAAAAGAACTCTTGACAGTTCAAAATCAAGAAGAAAAGGCTGGAAAGTTCCTGCCCAAGCAAAATTCATTAGAAATATTAAACAATAAATATTCCGACCAAATATTTTTACAATCTTCTAAATTACATCGGGATCCTCGCCGGTGCTACAGAGTTTGTGCGCTGCGGCTGAGATCGTCCTGTGTAAGAAGCAGAACATAGCACAGATGGTTACTCACCAAAGTGCAATGATGATGATCCTATCAAACAATCAATGATGTAAGTGAACTTAATTTATATAATAATGATGTAAGTGAACTAATTTATATAATAATGATGTAAGTGAACTAATTTATATAATAATGATGTAAGTGAACATTAATATAATAAGTTAATGAACTATTTTATGTAATAATGATGTAAGTGAACTTAATTTATATATAAAGATGTAAGTGAACTATTTATGTAATAATGATGTTAGTGAACTTAATTTGTATAATAATGATGTAAGTGAACTTATTTTATGTAATAATGCTGTTAGTGAACTTATTTATGTAATTATTCTGTAAGTGAACTATTTATGTAATAATTTTTTATGGATCTTCCATTGACAGAAAAAATGGATCATCCAAAGGTGTTGCTGACCTCTATTGTGTCTCCTATAACTGCGCCTTCGTTTGAGATTGGAGATGATGTTCTAAGTGTTGAGGAAACTGTTACAGAACATGACACAGGTAATGATACAGGTAATGACACAGGTAATGATACAGGTAATGATATAGGTTATAATACAGGTAATGATGCAGGTAATGATATAGGTAATGATATAGGCAATTATATAGGTAATGATACAGGTAATGATACAGGTAATGATACAGGTAATCGTATACATGTAATTAAAGCGGATAGGTACATATAGGTACGAGATAGGTATACGATATAGGTAACGATATTATGATAGGTAATGATACTAGATAATCGATACAGGTAATGATACAATAATATAATCTTCAGTTCAGTATTAGGTGTGGTCTCTGTGGCGTGGAAACACGAAGCTTGCCTCACGCTTGAAAATAACGTGATCGCTCAACACGGAAACAACTGAGTACTTTTAAAGTGATCTCTAATATCAATGCATTTGATATCGAGTTCCTAGTCCTATCGGATATGGATGATAAAATGTATGTGCCATATTCAAGTTGAGCATGTGAAAAAACTAGCAGTTATTCAACAAGCTGTTGTGTTTGAATGATCTCTTTTTTGTCTTCCCTCTGAGATTCATTGACAAGGCAGGGGACAAACAAGACAATCCAGGGAATAGGACAATAAAGAATCTTTGAACTTGATGTTGGAAGTGGCGGAGAGCTGGCTAGAGATCGAATGTTTTCTTTCTCAGACGGGCTGTGATGAGAGCTGCAGTAGCGTACTTGTTAGTGAACTCACTTCTTAATCTAGTGGTCCGGGTTCAATTTCACAGTGGACTTGTAATATTTTTCCGGCCGTAATCGCTCTAGGGTCAACCCAGCCTCAATTGGGTGCAGGAAAAGCTCAGGGAAGTAAAGGTGGCTGGCGTGATGTTGACCACAACACCTATCATCTGCTTATTTTTTGTTTGAAGACCTGCTTTCCTTATTATCAGTGTCCCCCGCCATACAGTTGTGCTTTCTCCGACTTCAGAGTTAATTTCATTTTCTAATCTAACAGATATAGAGGAAGAAAAGAAAGAAGAACAAGAAATTGAAATAGAAAGGAAATCACCTACACCTGCTGTTGCTACTGAGATATCTCAAGAAACCAATTCAAAGCGTGGTGAGTCAGATACTAATGTTTCAATAGATTTGTTTCCTTTAGAAATATATCTCTTTGGCATAGTAATAATAATAGCTATTATTAGAAATATATCTCTTTGGCATAGTGATAATAATGGCTATTATTAGAAATATATCTCTTTAGACATAGTGATAATAATAGCTATTATTAAAAATACTCTTTGGCATAGTGATAATAATAGCTATTATTAGAAATATATCTCTTTGGCATAGTGATAATAATAGCTATTATTAGAAATATATCTCTTTGGCATAGTGATAATAATAGCTATTATTAGAAATATATCTCTTTGGCATAGTGATAATAATAGCTATTATTAGAAATATATCTCTTTGGCATAGTGATAATAATAGCTATTATTATTACGACACCATATTTCTACCTGCAGACCCATAAGCTCATTGCGAGAGCTGAGCCTTTCAACGAGACCACTGTCGAGCTTTTAAAATTTCAGACTGACTGCCTCACATCACGACCAGGGGGCTAGCAGATACGGACACACACACAAGACCGCACGAGAGAGTCTTAATAGCAGATGCTACCATGTTCCTTAACCGCTGGGAACCTGACCCGCTCATTCGCGCAAGAAGCAGAGAGGCCTGCACAGGCGTTAGAGTCTATGCGCGCATTTGGTTGTTGACACTGGGAACTGCGCCTCACTGGCTGGCTTGCTCGTCCGTTTTTTTCAAAACGAGGAGGTGCAACTTTCAAACGCTCAACCCAGATGAAAAAATTACACTACAATTGTCTGTTAACATTTTGTAACTTATATTACTTTCTTGATTTTCTCAATCCTGTTTTGCTCACAGCGACAGTATAAGAAGAAATTTCTAGAACAAGCTTTTGTGTGCGCTTCATAAACAGTTTTTTTCATCACCTCTGTTATCTCTATCGTCCACCTTTTGCATGGATGGCCTTTTGCTTTGTATCCATTGTATTGAAGTAACATTGCTCTTTGAGGTGCACTGTCTGATGGTAATCTGCTTATGTGGCTAAACTATTTAATTTGTTGTTTCTTGATGAAGTTCAGTACTGATGTTGTACCAACTTTTGTCCTGATGTCTTCTTTCTAAACCAGTCTCTTCTTGTTACCTCCAGCATTCTGCGTAGACACTTCATCTCTGTTGTGACTAGTTATCTTCTATTGTTTGATGTCATCGTCTAGATCCTAACCAACCTTTGCAAGAGCCTTTATACAAACAGCCAATGTGCGATTAGAACAAACACAGGACTATAAGAAAAGTTTCACGTAGGGTCAGGAGTAAGACAAGGTTGCGTACTATCCCCCCTGCTGTTCATCACATACATTGACCACATCTGCAAAATAGCTAACACCAGCGATGGAAACAACCTCAGAGAACTCTTAAAGAATTTCTTTTGCAGATGATCAGGCAGTCATATCAACACAGAAGAACAGCTACAACAACACATTAACAGACTCCAGTTAGCATGTAATGAATACAACATGAGAATAAACATAGACAAAACACAATGTTCAACACAATCTTTCTCCCCACATTATGTTACCAGTCCCAAACCTGGTCACTGACAACAAATGATGGAAGAAAACTAGTCACAACAGAGATGAAGTGTCTACGCAGAATGCTGGGTGTAACAAGAAGAGACCGGTTGAGAAATGAAGACATCAGCAAAAAAGTGGGTACAACATCAGTACTAGACTTCATCAAGAAACAACAAATTAAATGGTTCGCCACGTAAGCAGATTATCAACAGACAGTGCACCTCAAAGAGCAATGCTGCTCCGATACAATGGGTACAAAGCAAAAGGCCGGCAGCAAAGATGGACCTCAGAGATAACAGAGGCGACGAAAGACACTATCTACTATGCGCATACAAGGAATTGTTTTAGAAATCTCTTCTTGACCTAACACTGTGAGGCAAACAGGACTCGAGAAAGAAGAAAAGAAAGAAGCATAATGTGGGAGAAAGATAGTGTTAAACATTTGCTTTTTTTGTGTTCATAGTGACATGTTTGCATTTTAAAATTGGCGTCATTTGTCCTATCATTTGATTTGCTTTGCTGCATCTGTGCTGAATTTCATAAGTTATTCTTCCGTTTGCTGAAAAAATGGTCCCTAAAGTCTTTGACTTGTTTTAATGGACGACTGTCGATGGAGATATTGATAGTGTTTTCCTATCTAACGAATGTCATTACTTCGGTTTTGTCTATGTTTATTCTCATATTGTGTTCATTACATGTTAACTGGAGTCTGTTAATGTAGTGATAAAGGAACATGTGTAATGTTAATTTTGTAATTTGTTTTAAACGATCCAGAAGCACTTGAACTTTCAGCTCTTCGGCTCGGTGCCATAGACATCGTAACCCTTCGGTTCGGTACTACGAAAACCGTGAATCTGGTGAACCTGTGGCTTTTCTGTCAGCTCGCGGAATTGAACCCGCACTCACGGGGAGCTTGTCACACGTAGTCCAACGTGCTACGAACAAGCTGGGTAGGCGGGCATGTAATGTTAATTAAAAACTTAGATATGGAGTTACTAAAACAAATCTTAAAACATCATTCTTATAAATTACTTATGACTATCATTCCTGTCTTTATCACAGATGTGTTGTCAAGGTCTTCGTCTTCACTGAGTTCGTCATCATCATCATCCTCCTCCACCTCTTCGCATGGTTCTGTGACCATATCTGATAGAGAACGAGATATCTCAACTATGGATCCAGCAATCTCATTGACCACTGACCCCACACAAGATAACAAGGAAGCAGCACCTGTTTTAGACAATCTCCAAACTCCAGCAGGATTTAGTAATGATCACTCAACACTTTTGGACAGTGATCTTCAAGTAGCAGCCTCGGGCAATGACCAACCAGAGACGGTTTCTGACAATGTCCCATCAAAGACAGTTTCGGACAATGAACATCAAGTAGCAGCCTCTGACACTGATCCTCCAAGGACAGTTTCGGACAATGATCAACAGGAATCAATTCTTGACAGTAACCCAACAGAGACGGTTTCTGACAATGACTCTCATAAATCAAAATCTGACAATGACTCCCATAAATCAGATTCCGACAATGACTCCAAGAAATCAGATTCCGACAATGACTCCAAGAAATCAAAATCTGACAATGACTCCAAAAAATCAGATTCCGACAATGACTCCAAGAAATCAAAATCTGACAATGACTCCAAGAAATCAAAATCTGTCAATGACTCCAAGAAATCTGATTCCGACAATGACTCCCAGAAATCAGATTTGGATAAAGATCTGCAAAAAACAGCAGCTGTTGGTACTCATGAAGACTCTACCACTCAAAATGTTGCAAGCAGAGAAAATGATATTTTTACAGAACAACATGCAGAAGAAACAGGTGAGTGTCACTGAAGCAGTGTTAACAGATAATACTGTAAACACTCCATATTGCTATGTCTTCTTCTTTTCTTCTTCTTTTTCGTCACACTGCTACCGGGTTGTTGCCCAGTGTCGTGGTTTTCTGTTTTTGTCTTGCGCTGTTCTGGTGGCTTGTGTGATTGTTATCTTTGCTCTTTCACAGGATTCTGCTACGCCATCTAACCATATTTTCCGTGGTCTTCCTCTTGCCTTCTTTCCCGATGTTCTGTTGTAGAAGACTCTGTATACTGTGGAGTTTGGATGCATTCTTATTAAGTGGTCAAACCTCTTCATTCTTTGTTTCTTTATGTAATTCAAGCACGGTTTTGTGCCAACTTTCTTTCTTATGCTGATGTTAGTGATTCTGTCTTTTCTTGTGTTTTGGTAACTTTTCGCAGGCAACGCATTTCACATGTAGTTATTTTTGTGACTGCGCTTTGCTCAATGTCCATGTTTGGCTCTGGTAACACAAAGTAGGTATAAAAATGCTGTTGATCATCTGTTGCTTAGCTGCCTGTGAAATTTTTGGGTGCCTTAACAGTGGGGCTAGCTGGTAGGTTACAGCATTTGCTTTTGCACTCTAGCCTCTATCTCTCTATCCAGTTTTCCGTCTTCTGTGAATATGCTTCCTAAGTATTTGAATTCTTTCACTTGGTTTATTTTAGTGACATTGACATGGATGTCTAGATTATTATGTTTTCTTCCCATATTCATTATTTCTGTTTTAGTGTTGTTGATTTTCATGTCATGTTTTACACAATTTTTGTTCAAGGTGTCAATATGATGTTGTAGATCTTGTTCATTTTGATGTATCAGGCACTGATCATCTGCAAAAGCAGTTCATTTATTTCATCATTATCTGAATTTGACTCTTGAGTTATTTTATCCATATATGCAATAAAGAGTAGTGGTGAGAGGGCACAATCTTGTCTAACACTGATGTAATGGAGAACCAGTCGGTCATTCCTTCTGTTGTTCTTACTGTACTCTGGCTATCTTGATATAAGGCCATGATATTACCTAATAGTTGTCCCCCTGTACATCATATTCTTCAAGGATCTTCCATAGTTTGCACCTGTTTACTCTATCAAATGCCTTTTCTTGGTCTATAAATATCAGCTGTTTATGTACATTGCTTTGTAAAGTAAGTAAAAGTAAAGGAACCCTTTCATACCTCGTGGTATATAGGTCAATACAGTGTTAGGCCTGTATTTTCATTGACCGTCGGCACACAATGGGTGATGTGGTCAGCATCACGCGTTTGCTTTGTACATGTTTTAAAAAATAAATTTATACAGAATATTTGCCAGTGTTGTTGAGTAATAAGAATACTAGTGTGGTCAAGTTATTAGAGTGGGGAGTGGTCAAGTGATTAGAGCGCTGAGGTGACAAAAAACACAATTCTAGATGTCTTTTCTTATCTTGGTGCTGTGAGACAAAACAGAACTAGAGAAAACAAAGAAGAAGAAAGACAAATACAACCCAGAGAAGGACAACATAAATACATTAAACAGAAAAGTACAGACCACACAGTCTTCAGACTTAGAACGGGACACTACGGTCTCAAATCACAACACCATAGAATAGGACTCGGGGACTCGGCTGCCTGGAAAAGAAGAGAGAAGAAGGATTGTGTTGGATGTGGATGATTGGATGTTGATGTATTTTTGAAAGTGTCTGCTCCATTCATCAAATGAGCCTAATAGCATGTGCTTTTATTTGGCGAAACACGTAACAACAAAGTACTGTAGTTTTACAACATACAAAAACAATAACAATACACAGCAACATTTCAATCAAAAGGTCTTTATCAAGCAAAGGATACAACAGAATTGAAGAAATTCAATTCTTATACGACAGACATAACATATCTATCTATAATCTCTTCGTGTCCTGATTGAAACATAAGGCTTCCATAAGAGACTTCCACTGTTGCTGTTCTGCTGCCTTTCTACCAACCGTCTCCCATTTCAGGCCACACTCCTTCAACTCTCTCTTCACTGTTCTTCTCCATGTTTCCTTTTGACGTCCAGGCCTTCTCTTCCCATCCACTCTCCATCTAAGAGCTGTCCTAGCCTATGCCCCTACTGGCATACGACATACAAGTCCAAACCACCTCCATCTTCATCTTTTAATGATGGTCTCCAAGGATGCACAGTCTGTTTGTTTCAAAAGCTCCTCATTTGTTATGGTATTTGGCCAAAATATTTGCAGGATTCTTCTGAAACATTTACTCTGAAATGTCTCCAACTTGTGTGTTATGTGTTGGGTAGACATAACATGTATAATGAGACAATAAATCCCTAACTGCCCTCAAATGAAAACGAAAAATGAAATAAATGCGAAAAACTAGAAATGAAAAAAAAGAAGATAAACAATAATAATCAAATATAAGAAGTGAATTTCTTTATTTCTGGTGTATCCTTTGCTTGATAAAGGCCTTTTTGGTCGAAATGTTGCTGCGTTTTGTTATTGTTTTTGCACTTTGTAATACTACAGTACTTTGTTTTTACGTATTTCGCTGTTGCTACATAGATTTACTGCAGTCTTCTCTTATATTGATTAAGCTTTTATTTGCTCTTTAGGTTCTAACCAAGACATTGTTGTTGATGGTCTGGCTGGAACAGAACCCAATCCTACATCTCGTTCTGATGGATCACCAGTCCCTCAAGAAGCAGAGGTCAGTATTATCTGTTTCCATGGGGTTACAGTTCAAAGTTGGTAATACACTAGTGACCACTTGCAGTGAAAATTTCCCAGGGTTTAAGGACAGCTTGGGTCAAAAAGTATTGGTGTGCACATGGTACGAGGTTGAACTTCAAGAAACCCTGATCCTTTACTTGGGGATCTAAATTACAAGTACCTCTGAAGTTGGAGTAAGTCTCGCTTAAATGGTCAGGGAAAAATCAGTCAGATGACATTTTATGCATTGTTATTATGCCTGTATTAAGAGCAGGAAAAAAAAAAAATGTTGCCATAATTAACATTTAAAAAACACAATTTTTACGTTGTGTTTGTTTGGTGAACATTGTTTGGTAAAATTTCAGTTGCATTTATCAATAATAGTAAGTGGGCATCTGTAGCTTAGGCGGTAGTGAGCTCAATCACAACCCAAGCGTACCTGGTTCAAACTCCGTGGCAGGCAGTTTGGATGCAAATTTGTTTCTGTGGGAATTTTACGAAAGATAAAATAGACCTCAATGTTAAAAAAGCAATGTCAAACTACCAAACATATAAGTGGTGCCTAGAAAATTCATTATCATCAAATAGCTTGTCCTGAGCAAAACTTTGTTACCCCAACAGTCCTCTGGAATTTCCCTCTCTCATATGCCAGATGTCCTGCCTCTGCAGCCCATCAAGTTACATCCTGAATCCATCTTCTCCGTGGTCTTCCTCTTCGTCTCTTGCCAGTATACCTCCTTCCATGATGTTCTTCTCTAGCCCTTCATGTCTTTTTATACGTCCAAAGTACCTCAATTTTCTTGATTATTTGTAGCACCTGGACAATAAAATAGATGTTGAATCGATCCAGCGATTTAGGCAGTTTGGAGTTACCCGGGGTTCAAGTAGAACTGGATACCTGAGGGCAGAGTTAGAGTGTGTTTAATCAGCGAGCCACGGGAACCATCAGTATGCACACTCTTCTATATCTGTTGGGGGAAACTGAGCACCTATGGGTCTACCTGGAGTGCAATAACGTCAGCGTAGTAACCAATAACCAAGCATCAGCCAGTTTAGAAAATTAACGACTCGTTTACTGTAGTTGATGGCTGCATCCTGTAAAGGATATGCCACGATTTTCATTTATTTTCAGTTAAGTCTTGTTTCAAGAATTTATTGAATCAATTATTTCTCTACAGAAACATGGAGCAGATGAGTTTGTGCAGACTGAAGGAAGAATAATCAATATGGCCAACCTTGACATTGGTGATGATATGGTGAAAGCAAAGTTAGATGACCTGAAAAATTCATCCTCCAATCCTGTGGTTAGTTAATGAATGCATTGTTGATGTTGCTTCTTTTGTGTTTAGTTTACAGTAGAGAATGTTTCCAAATGAAATTAATGGTCTGCTTCTTCTTCTGCAGTCAGTCTTGAAAAATATGCTCTGCAGTCTGGGTTGCCTGTCTACATGCACACATGACCAAATTTTTCTTCTTATTCACCTTTCAACTCCCAATGGAGCACAGGTCTTCAACAAACTTCTTCCAGCTTTTTCTCTCTCTTGCCATCCTTTTCCAATTCTTTCCATGTTTTACCTATCCTTTTCATATCGGTCTCTAGCTCTCTGAGGTGCAGAATGCCAACTTATTCTTCTCATATTTTGATAATCATCCTGTTTTAGTATTGGTTACTTTTTGATTAATTAAATCATTCTTTTTTTCTCATGATATTCTTCTTCTTCTTCTGCGTTCTCATTAAATTGGGATTTCAGATTCTTTAATAAAGGCTGATGTCTGCTTCAGATTGTCAGCCACGCCATACAGTTTGTCTTGGGCACTGGTGTAGGTGGGCCACCTCTTTCTTCTCAGGTCTGCATACTGGAGGCAGTTCTGTAGGATATGCTCTGTTGTCATACTCGCCAAGCCACAGGTGCACATGTCGTTGGTGCCTATCTTGAATTTAGTGCACAGGTGATGTCGCATTCTTTTGTGACCCATCCGGAGGTGAAGTATGGCAGTCTGGCCCCTTCTGGACAGTTGGTAATATCCATTATCCTTGTTGTGTTTTGGGTGTTCTTTCTCCCACTTTACTTTTTTGATGTTATGTAATTAGTACATCCAGTTACTTTCCTGCAGAACCTTCCATGGTCAGTAGGTCTGTTGTTTCATTTCCTAATATTCCACAGTGAGACTGTACCCACTACAATACACCAGTGTGTTGTTGCACAGTTCAAGCAGTAGGCAGCCTTTTCGACTAGACACTGAGTGCAATGTTTATTTACTCGATGGACTTAAGAAGAGTTTGTAAAAATGATTTGCATCTGGCAAATTACTAACAGGCCATTAAAATGATCAAAAACTTGGTTGTATCAACAACTTGTACAAAATACAGAAACAGTGACAATACTATGTTATTGTTTTGATCAGAATTTTCTTCATCTTCAATTAGTCTCCATTTGTTTCATTTTAATTGTCACTCCTGTTTGTCGTTTGTTGATAAGAGCCTTGAAAGTGCATTGTACTTTTCTTATTGTAAAACGTACTGTTTGTGTGTTCCTATAAGTAGGCCACACATCTGATTTCTGTGATGCTTTTTTATTTACTGAAGTATAAAGAACATACTTGTACACTATGTATATAACATTAACTCACAACTACAACATTATGTGCTTTAAGAATATGTTTACCGTTCTCATCCACTGTCTGCAATGTGTTTTGTAGGTGGTAAACCTCAGCAATACCCCATTGACTTCTGATTGTGTCAGCAGTGTTCTAGATCTCCTCAAGACCAAGCCATCAGTGGAAGCCATTTTGTAAGTAGTTTTGTCTTATTGAAGTTGAACATGGAAACACAATAGCACAGGATTATGGGAGTAGCAGCACAGGAATTGGGGAATAATACCATAGGAATTGGGGGAATAATAACACAGGGGCTGGGGAATAATAACATGGGAATTGGGAATAATAATATGGGAGAGGTGTGGGAATAATAACATAGGAATTGGGAATAGTAACATGGGGTGGGAATAGTAACATGGAAGAGGTGGGGGATAATAACAAAGAATTGAGAATTGTAACCCAAGAATTGGGGAATAGTAACATGGAAGAGGTGGAGTGGGATAATAACAAGGGTATTGGAGAATAATAACACAGGAATTGGAGAATAGTAACATGGGAATTGGGAAATAGTAACACAGGAATTGGAGAATAGTAACATGGGAATTGGGAATAGTAACATGGAAGAGGTGGGGAATAATAACATGGGAATTGGAAATAGTAACGGAATTGGGGAATAGTAACACAGGAATTGGGAATAGTAACACAGGAATTGGGAATAGTAACATGGAAGAGGTGGGGGATAATAACAAAGGAATTGAGGTGTAACCAAGAATTGGGAATAGTAACATGGGAATTGGGGAATAGTAACATGGGAATTGGGGAATAGTAACATGGGAATTGGGAATAGTAACATGGGAATTGGGGGAAAAGTAACATGGAAGAGGTGGGGGAATAATAACATGGGAATTGGGAAATAGTAACACAGGAATTGGGGTACATGTTGTGTGAGGTGGTAAATCAGTAACCAGAGATTGGAGGAATGAGAAGCATGGGAATTTTTGATGAAGTAGTAACTATGGAAGAGCGAATTTGGGGAATATACATGGAATTGGGAATAGTAACACAGGGAATGGGAATATAAATGGGAATTGGGAATAGTAACAGGAATTGGGAATAGTAATGATACATGGAATTGGGGAATAGTAACAAAGGTGGGAATAGTAATGAGGAATAGTAACACAGGAATTGGGGAATAGTAACACAGGAATTGGGGAATAGTAACAAGGAATTGGGAATAGTAACATGAAGAGGTGGGGGATAATAACAAAGATGAGATTACAGTGGAATAGTAACATGGATGGGAATAGTACATGGGAATAGTAACAAGGAATTGGGAATATAACATAGGTGGAATGTAATGGAGATGGAAATAACAATATGTACAAATTGGGGAATAGTAACTGAAGATGGAGTGGGATAATAACAATTGAGAATATAACAAGAATGGATTAATGGAGGAAATAGTAACACAATGGAATATGGGAATAATAATACAAAAATTGGGAATATAAACAAAGGGTGGGAATAATAACACAGGATTGGGAAATATTCTCTCTCGGCGATTCGCCTAGACTGATGAACCACTTTTATCATGAATTTTACCGTGTTTTTAAGGATTCCGTTCCTCCGTCAGCTTCTGAAGCTCTGTTATGTGGCCAGGTTTCTTTTCTTATACCTGCTATCAGTGGAAATATTCTAAAGGGCCTCAACCCACATGCTGCATTGCCTTAGTTGTAGGAAGGGCATCTATTATCCTTTCCTATTCTCTATTTTTTTTTTTTCAGCGTACATTTCAATATATATGTTTGTATGAATTAAATATACAAGAAATATATTTTGAATATTTTAGTTAGTTATGTTATGCGATCAACGTCATGGCACCATCCTAAAGTCCATTTACTCACCATACCCATGAGAAGTTGATTAGTATATCTTCTCTCTCTACCACGAAGATGACACTGTCTGGCATGTCCAAACTTAACTCCTAATTCTCGGACTCGTTCTAGTGTCCAAGACTTGCCCATCTCACATAAATGAAAGTGTACCACATGTATGACATCTGCTCTGTCGATACTTCTGCCCGCTTGAATTGGGGCATTATTTGCAAGAAAGTCAGCACGCTTGCAACCCTGTGGTCCAGCATGTCCAGGTGTGTACAGCCAAGCCATTTTCTTGAGATGTGATCTCCGAATGCTATCCACCCATTCCACGCACAGACTTCCAGATTCAATTCTTTGAAGCAAATTCATAGAGTCTAATATGATAATTGTATGGGTTACTTGTTGCTCAGCCACCCATGAGAGAGCCCTGGAGGCAGTGGTGATCTCCATAGTCATGCTGATCATTTTAGTTATTTGCATTATATATGGCCTTTTTTTGTTTTTACAGACGGTCAATAGGCAAGTGTTTTACTGTGACAACTTCAGAGTTTGCATTTGTTGTCTGTCTTGTCTTTCAGTTTATCCTAAGTCTCTTTTCAAAGATTTGCACCTTTGTGTAATGTTGTTTTCCATGTTGTGATATTATATCTATTTCATTTATGTATGTATTTGTAATCTGCAGGCTAGGAAATACAAGGCTTGGGGATGATGAAGTCTCTGAACTTGTGGACGGAATTTTGAAACTTCATAATGAAAAGGTAAGTCGAAACACTCTGCTCTGTTTTTCAGTTTGAACCACTTGTCTTACAAAGGTATTGATTGATAGGACCATCATCATTGCACTTCGGTGAGTAACCATGTATGCTCGATCTCTTTCTTACACAGGAAGATCTCAGCTGCAGTGCATGAACTCTGTAGCACCCGAGGGTCCCGTTGTAATTTTGAAGATGGTGAAGATATTTTGTAGGGATTTTATTTCAAATCTCTTTTCTAATGAATTATGCCCAGGCAGCGCTTTCCAGCTTGCTCTTCTCGATTTTGAACTGCCAAGTGTTCTTTTACGTGCTCAAATTGAACATTTTATCGTCCGTTTCCAATAGGACTAGGAACTTGATCTCTCCTACACTGAAATCAGGGATCTCTGGATAAATATCATAATGGCTCCACTTGGGAGCGAACCGAGTACCTTTGGAATGAGAGACGATCACCTTAGCTCTACACCACAGAGATTCTCTAAATATCTTTACAATATATCTTTACCATCTTCAAAATTACATTGGTACCCTCGCTTGTGCTACAGAGTTTGTGCACTGCCACTGAGATCTTCCTGTGTAAGAAAGAAATCAGAGCACATATGGTTACTCACCAGTAAATGATGATGGTCCTATCAATCAATCAACCAATCTTGCACAGATAATGTTGTTTCCCATGTCTGGCCACAATCTTTCAACTCGCCACAGTTCATCTCCTTGTTTCCTGTGGACTTCCAGGCCTTCTTTAATCATTCACTGTCCATCCATGCCCAATATACTTTTTTAGATATTTTAATTCTTTCCACGCAGTTATTTCCTCAATTTTTTTAACAGTTAATTCAAGGGAGGCAAAAGTAAGCAATTAAAAAAACAATTACAACTACTCGCCAATATATAAACATATATATGTATCTGATTATTTACTAATTTGAAGAAAATTGGACAACCTATTAAAATAACAAGGTTAAAATTAGTAGAAGTGAAATAGTAGAAGTAAAACTCAAAAGACTTCTTGTAAGGGAAGCAACTCAAAAGGTGCAGTGTACAACGAATGGCGTTCAACAGAATTCTGCTGTGGTGCAGTGTGCGGCGAAAAGCAGGGAAAGAGTTATTAATGGTTTCCACTGATTGATGCACAACAATTTGGTTAGTTTTAAAAGATATTTGTCACAGAAGAGTACTTAGAATATCATGGACAGAGAAAATGCCACAGAAGAGTACTTAAAATATCATGGACAGACAAAGTACCACAGAAGAGTACTTAGAATATCATGGACAGACAAAGTACCACAAAAGAGTGCATAGAATATCATGGACAAAGAAAATGCCACAGAAGAGTTCTTAGAATATCATGGACAGATAAACGTCAACTACTAGATTGCAGGAGCTGGGTTTGAAGATTGAATTAGCAAGAAAAGAATAGCATAACAGGTACGTAGTAGGCTCATCAATCAAAATCGAACTGGTACAGTCAGTTGCTGGACGCTGTTGGAGATATTGCCAAGGAGATCGGAGCACCTATGGACATATCCGGAGTGCAATGAAGATATTCCAAATTGAAACTAAAACTGAAAACTGGATAAGAAAGTACCACAGAAGAGTGCTTAGAATATCATGGACAGAGAAAATGCCACAGAGGAGCTCTTAGAATATCATGGACAGAGAAAGTATCACAGAAGAGGGCTTAGAATATCATGGACGGACAAACTGCCACAGAAGAGTACTTAGAATATCATTGACAGAGAAAAGAACAAATGCTTCTGTTCTGCAACAGCTTGATATTAAATAATTGGCTATTAAAGAGTATAAAATCAAGGAAAATTCTGAAACATTTACTTTAGAATATCTCCAATTTGTGTAGGATACTGTTGTTAACCTATTCACCTGTTATTAAGTTTTAAATAACTTGTGATGTTTTCATCTCATCTTTCTGTAGGTCAAAGCTTCAGAAGAAAATGATGGTGTTAAGGAGCTACAAGAGCTTGACCTCAGCAACTGTAAATTTGGCAACATCGGCGCTGAGTCCCTAGCACATTTAATCAAGTCAACAATTGATATAGACACCCTCAACTTGTCCTCCAACAGAGCTATAACTTCTGATGGCTGGATGGCCATTGGAAATGCTCTTGAAGATAACACAAGTCTTGAAACACTAACATTGGACTATAATGACATTGGTAATGAAGGAGTAGAGTACATTGCAAATGGCCTGCAGGTTAACAAGTCTATTACGACAGTGGACCTTAATTCTGTGGGCCTCAGAGAAAGAGGAGGAGAGTGCCTAATGAATATGCTAAAGAAAAATACTACAATTATTGAATTGAACCTGGAAGGAAATGACATATCTCAAGAGCTGAAAGAAGACATGCAGAAATATATTAAACTCAATAAAACTATGGTTAATGAGAAGGAAAAAAAGGGGACACGTAAAAATCAATTATTTTGAATTAGCAACATTTGGTGACAACAAGTAAAATTCAGGAAGGAGAGATTGTGGAAGACAGGGAGAAGATGTTGGATGGCCTGACATCATGGTTCGACACAAGATTGACGTCAGAACTGATTACATGCACCAAGCAGAGAGAGTTGTGGAAAGACATGGACGCCTACGGCGGCAGGCATACACTTGGTTGATTGAATATTTTATAAAGTCCTGTTTTGTTTATAAATTGATGATCGTTGGAAAATATTAACATGACAATAAAAATATTGAATATAGGCAGAATCTGCCTGATGCACGGTTACAAGATTTGCCTGAAAATATGGTGAATTTCTTCTTCTTCAAACTCTCCATAACGACCACCTGTTAAACCACTCTTTATGATTTGTATGTGATCTGAGCTTAAGAGCAATTGTACGTTGTGCCAGTTATGCGCCTACAAGTAGGCCAGCACATCCGATTTCTGCATTGCTTTTTATTTATTAGGGTAGTATCCCTAGGGCCTACATCAGTCGTCTCTTACGGCATGCATTGTAGGTTGCAGTGGTACTATTCTTTGCTTCCCTTGTGGGCTCCCGGCACCACACGGTGATGTTTTGTTTATAAATTGGTGATCGTTGGAAAATATTTAACATAACAAATAAAAACATTGAATTTAGACATAATCTGCCTGATGCACGTTAAAACAATGTGCCTCAAAATACGTTGAACTTTGAAGAAATTATTATAGATTTGACTGAAAAAGATGTTGATTTTCGACAAGACCGAAACAAGATTATTTTACTAATAGAAATATTGAATTTGTAATATTTTGTTAAAGATATGATGGAAAGTAATATTGAATTTGTAATACGAGGGAAGTCAATAAGTAAGCCACAAATGGCTGTAGAAAATAACTAAACATGATAACAACTTGAAACCAGTTTATTTTTATACATACATTGTTCCTTTATTTCTCAACATAATTTCCACCAACATTGATGCACTTATCCCATCGTTTTATCAATCCTCCCAAACCGGCTGCATAATTGGGCTCTGTTTTCTAAACCACGTGTTCACTTCACATTCAACTTCGGCGTCATTCACGAAATGTCTCCGCCAAGGTGGGTTTTCAGTGACCAAAGGTGGAAATCGTTAGAGGCTAAGTCGGGACTGTAAGGTTGATGTTCCAGAACTTTACACCGTAGTTGGTTAATTTTCTCCTGAGTTAATCGAGCAGTATGTGGTCTGGCATTGTCATGAAGAAGCAACACTCCTGAGTCAGCAGTCTTGGGCATTTTTCGAATCATCATGAAGCATCGATAGAACTTCACAGTATGATTCAGAATTCACATTATCACCTTCTTCTTGAAATTGGTTAAAGCACTCCTTGACAATCCCAGAACACCGTCAGCATGACTTTTCCTGCTGATGGCGTAACCTTGAATTTTTTGACACAATTGAAGAAAGTGTGCTCAATGTGGGTACCCAGACAATTGAAGGAGGAACACAAAATGAACCGATTTGGCCTGTCCTTGCGTCATCTCTGTCGATACAAAGATGAAGGAGAAGAGATGCTGAACAGGATTGTTACTGAGGATGAATCATGGGTGCATCACTACCAGCCCAAATCAAAGCGTGCTTCTAGCAGTGAAACATCTTTCTTCGCCTTGTGTCAAAAATTCAAGGTTACGCCATCAGCAGGGAAAGTCATGCTGACGGTGTTCTGGGATTGTCAAGGAGTGCTTTTAACCAATTTCAAGAAGAAAGGTGACAATGTGAATTCTGAATCATACTGTGAAGTTCTATCGATGCTTAATGATGCAATTCGAAAAAATGCCCAGGACTGCTGACTACAGGAGTGTTGCTTCTTCATGACAATGCCAGACCACATACTGCTCGATTAACTCAGGAGAAAATTAACCAACTACGGTGGAAAGTTCTGGAACATCAACCTTACAGTCCCGACTTAGCCCCCTAACGATTTCCACCTTTTGGTCCACTGAAAACCCACCTTGGCGGGAGACATTTCGCGAATGACGCCGAAGTTGAATGTGAAGTGAAAACGTGGTTTAGAAAACAGAGCCGCAATTCTATGCAGCGTTTGGGAGGATTGATAAAACGATGGGATAAGTGCATCAATGTTGGTGGAAATTATGTTGAGAAATAAAGGAACAATGTATATATAAAAATAAACTGGTTTCAAGTTGTTATCATGTTTAGTTATTTTTCTACAGCCATTTTGTCTTATTTATTGACTTCCTCATATTTTGTTAAAGATATGATGGAAAGTAATATTGAATTTATAATATTTTGTTAACATTATGATGGAAGTAATATTGAATTTGTAATATTTTGTTAAAGATATGATGGAAAGTAATATTGAATTTATAATATTTTGTTAACGATATGATGGAAAGTAATATTGAATTTGTAATATTTTGTTAAAGATATGATGGAAAGTAATATTGAATTTGGGAGATATGGTAAACGATTTAACTGAAAGAAGAATTGACTAAGAAAAGTTTAGTAGAAGATTTTGCTGAAAGAAGCAATGTATTCTGGCAAGACAGATGCAAGATTTGAAAGAAAGACATTCATATTTAATGCAATGCTGATACAAGATTTGATTGGCATACCAAAGTTTGGTAAAACTACAAGATGTGGCTGAAAGAAATGAAAATTTCTGGCAAGACTGGTAAACAAATTGTTTTAATTGCGCCTGTGTGTTGCCAGGGCTCACAAGGGAACAAAAATAGTAACACTGCGATCTACAAGGTAAGTCGTAAGAGGCGACTGGTGTAGGGGCCTAGGGAAGCTACCCTAGTACATAAAAAGTGTAGCAGAAATCGGATGTGCTAGCCTACTTGTAGGTGTGTAACTGACAGAACGATACAATCACTCTTAGGCTCAGATCACATACAAATCACAAAGAGTGGTTTAACAAGATGTCGATATGGAGGCTCAAAGAAGAAGATTGAATTAAATAGCAAATTATGGCATGACTGGTACACAATCTGACTAAAAGTAGCGTGAAAGGTATTTCATGTCTGGTTGCACTTAATCTTTGATTGACTTCACTTGATATATGCTTAAACCCAGTTGATCTATGCCTGGGCCTATTTAGTTTATACCTGGTTCTGTTTGCTAATTCATTTGTTCTAAGCCTTAGTCTGCAGAGACAATCTTGCATATGATAGAGAGAATTCCTGACGAAAACTGTTATGGTGGCAAAATTCTGTACAGGACAAAGTTAATTTATGATGATAAAGCCGTGTTTCCCAACATGGAGTCCACACTCCACAGGGGGCAATTTGATTGTTACGGGGGGCAATCTGTCAAATGGGAAAAAATATGTTGTTTTGCGGTGGGGTAAATGTGTCATATACATTTAAATATGCATTTTTAGTCTATGTTTACTCCACGTCACATTAAATTAATTTTAACACATAAAAATATACTTTAACACATATATGAACAATTCAATTTTTGAATATGAAAAAGTATGTATATGTTACATAGGTATGTATATGTTAGTCAATGTTTACTCCACGTCACATTAAATTAATTTTAACACATACGTTAACACATACTTTAACACATATATGAACAATTCAATTTTTGAATATGAAAAAGTATGTATATGTTACATAGGTATGTATATGTTAGTCAATGTTTACTCCACGTCACATTAAATTAATTTTAACACATACGTTAACACATACTTTAACACATATATGAACAATTCAATTTTGAATATGAAAAAGTATGTATATGTTACATAGGGGCATAAGAACTTTAGAAACGCTTAGGTGGGCATGGCACAAAAAGGTTGGGAAACATTGTGATAAAGTATTACTGGCAACTTAATTTGTGATGATACAGCATTACTTCTCTGCATTCGCCTGTTATGAATTTAGGTGTAGTCAGGGCGCCTGATATGACTTTATTGACTAATTTTTGCATGACTGCTTGCTTTTCTTATTATCAGTGTCCCCCGCCATTTAGGTGTGCCTTTTCAGAGTTATACAGTATTACTTCTTTCTTCTTCTGCGTTCGCCGTTATAAATTCAGGCATAGTCAGGGTGCCTGGTATTACTTTTATGACTAATTTTTGCATGAAGGCCTGCTTTCCTTATCATCAGTGTCTCCTGCTATACAGGCATGAGCTTCTCCGGCTTCAGTGGTAAACAGTATTACTGATAAGTTTATTTTTGAAAATCTCTGGGATATTCTTTTCTTTCATTTGCTTTTGTAGCTTATGTTGAATGCTTTTTTTTAAAATTTAAATATGCTACTGAAATAAGTAATGTTTGCTGCTTTGTTTTATTTTTGATTATGTAATCTTGTAGTTCTTGTTTCTTATTTTTATTAAGCAGTTATCAGAGGACTATCATCATAGCACTCCGGATATGTCCTTTTTATTATTATTAGCTTTGTAATTGTTTATTGTATCAACAGTTGTAGTGGGACAAATTATCGTAATGCATAAAACGTTCGTTTGTTGAGTTCGGACACAAAATGGTTGTGGGCTCATTCCCACACTTGATGTCTCAAAAGTGAGGAAAGGAATTGGTCCTACTACCTCCTTCATACTCTGGCCTAGAAATATGAAGTGAGAGGCACGTCATACCCTACGGTCTAAAAAGGCTACAGGGCATTTAAAAAAAATTAAGTTTTAGTAACATTTTTTGGTGAGACACATACAATCGTAGACCATAATCTTGTTTGTTACATTATGATATATTTAACATTAACGTTGGAGGCGAGTCTGGCTGAATGGATTAGAGCGTGGCTCCCATGCGGAAGACATGTGTTCATTCATGTTAAGGCCAAGGATTTTTTCTGTTGTGGACACTATTAACAAATGACCATCACATACACCTTGACACTATTAACAAATAACCAGCCTACATACCTGGACACTTAACAAATGACCATCATACACACATGACACTATTAACAAATGACCAGCATACACACATGGACACTATTAACTTTCCACCTGAGTTATTTCCTCAATTTAAACAGTTAATTCAATGGAGGTAAACAGACTTAAATTGTAAAAAACTCCTAACTACTCGTCAATAAATAAACATATATATATATTTTATATACTAAATTGAAGAAAACTGGACAACCCAATAGAATAACAAGGTTAAAAGTCTATAAGTAAATAGTAGAAGTAAAACTAGAAAGACTTCTGATAAGGGGAAACAACTCTATGACGCAGTGTGTGGCTAATGGCGTTAAAACGGACTTCCGCCATGATGCAGTGTGCGACGAAAAGTGTGGAAAGAGCTAACATAAGACCAGCATAAATACCTGAACATTTTATAGGTGATAAAAAGCACGTAACTTTAGAAGATGTATTCCTATTACTTGATGTGTTTGTTTTTCTAATATTTGTAGATTTATTTTGTTTGTAGTATTGGTTGCTATATAAAAATAAAGAACTTGTTTTCATACCATGTAGTCTATTGTGAAATACTGTATTATCTACTTGTGGTTCAAACCCTGTAGTCTATTGTAAATCTTATATCTACTGGACACGCACACTACGTGGCTTTGGGTTGAAACCTTTACCAGAGCCACACTAAAGAACGTTTTTATTCTAAAAACAAATGGCTTGTAAAAACATGACTTTTGCCTTGGTCCACTAAGAGTTAAGAGATCATTATTTTTCTTTGAATAATGGTACGCAATGGATGATGTGTTAAGCATCCAATCGGCCGCTTTTATGTTCCAGTGTTTGTTTGATACTCACTTGAGACTTGGGGATTGAACCAAGACCATACATCTATAAAGTAAGTGGTTTAACCACTATTCTAACCCAGTTGCCTTCTTCTTCTTCTTCTTCTTTCTCTAATCCTGTTTTGCCTCATGGTATCAGGATAAGAAGAGATTTGTAGAACAGGTTCTTGAGTATGCTTTGTATATGGTGTCTTTCACTGTCTCTATTATTTCTGTGGTCCCCCTGTTGTGTGGACCACCTTTTATCTTGTATACACTGTGCCTCATCAGCATTGCCCTTTTTAGATGCACTTTCTATTGGTAATCTGCTTATGTGGTCGAACCATTTAACTTGTTATTTCTTGATAACACAGTTTTCATATATTACTTTATAGTTTTTTTTTAACATAACTATTTTCATTGCACATTGTCTTTGCTTTTATTTATACCAAACTACTGAAATTCTAGTGCTGTATTAAATTTTGAAATCGTAATTTTTTAGTTGCGTTGTTGTGCTATTTTTGTAGTGCTGAGGGTCAGAATGTTGGAGAATGACAGAAAAAGATGTGTCCAAACTTTCCACCTTTTCTTACAACTTGTCTGCGTAAGATCTTATGTGTGTTCTGGCCAAATACTATCTCTAACCAGAACTGCTGGCATGATGTCAACAAAAGAATATGAGCACCATCATCCGAAGACGACACTGGAAATGGATCGGGCATGTGATGCGCATAGAGACTGACTCTAACACGCAAACTACACTGAGATGGATGCCAGAGGGTAAACGAAAACGTGGAAGACCCAAGACAACTTGGAGGAGAACGATAGAGCAAGAACTGAAAGAAATGAATCATAGATGGAACACAATACAGAGGAAGGCCATGAATAGATAAGAATGGTGTGCGTTTGTTGCTGTCCTAAATGCCAAGGGTGTAACAGGCTAAAGCGAGAGAGATTACATTTTTAAATCGGTATATTTTAGTTGTGTTGTTTGTTTTGGTGCTATTATTTGGAGATGAGGGTCAGAATTCTGAAGAATGACAGAACAAGATGTGTCCAAACTTTCCACCTTTCATACAACTTGTCTGCGAATGATCTTAAATGTGTTTATTAATGTAGAGATAATTAATCAATGAAAGAAATCATGACAAATTCTGCGGCACATGGCCAAACAGGACAGTCCAACAGGCACAGACTGTAGAATTTAGTAGTTAATGTATTAAGTTACAAAGAACAGGTCTTAGAGTCCTTGAATAGTTTGTGTAAGTTAGAACAGAATCTAGAGTTGTAGAATGATTTGATTGTATGTATGGTCTTTTTTGTCTTTACAGACGGTCAATTGGCAGGTGTTTTACTGTGACAACTTCTGAGTTATCTCAGCTCATACAAAAGTCTCTTCTCAAAAGACTCAGCGCCCTTGTGCAATATGGCTTTCACACAACTCTGTCATCAGCTAGTTTTTCCCATGTGCTGGGACCTATAGAAAAGTTCTTCATTGAGGCCTTGCAGACATCTTTATATCTGAGCAGTGGTCTGCACTGGTGCCTCTTCCCCTCCAAAGTTCACACAACAATATTTGTTTTGGTATGCGACAAGTTTCCATTCTTCTCGCATGCCCCAACCATCTTAGTTGTCTACTGCTGAGCATGCCCATGATGGAAGGCAGGTTTGCACGTTGCAGTACTTCAGAGTTGGTACAGACCTAACCATCAACTGCCTTTGATTATTTGATTATATAGAAGATCGACAAAACAGAAGTAATGACATTCACCAGAGAGGAAAGCACTACCAATATCTCCATCGATAATCGCCTACTAAACCAAGTAAAAGATTTCATATACCTGGGGAGCATTTTTCAGCAAATGGAAGAATAACTAATGAAATTCAACACAGATGCAACAAAGCAAATCAAATGATAGGGCAAATGGCGCCAATTTTAAGATGCAAACACGTCACCATGAACACAAAAAGAGCAATGTTCAACACAATCTTTCTCCCCACATTATGTTACCAGTGTCAAACCTGGACGCTGACAACAAACGATAGAAGAAAACTAGTCACAACAGAGATGAAGTGTCTACGCAGAATACTGGGTGTAACAAGAAGAGACCGGTTGAGAAATTAAGACATCAGGAAAAAGTGGGTACAACATCAGTACTAGACTTCATCAAGAAACAACAATTAAATGGTTCGGCCACATACGCAGATTACCAACAGACAGTGCACCCCAAAGAGCAATGCTGCTCCGATACAATGGGTACAAAGCAAAAGGCCGGCCACGCAAAAGATGGACCTCAGAGATAACAGAGGCGACGAAAGAGACTATCTACGAAGCGCATACTAGGGCCCGTTTTAGAAATCTCTTCCTGACCTGACGCTGTGAGGCAAACAGGATTCGAGAAATAAAAAAAGAAATATATAACATGTTTTAGTGTCAAGAATAATATTCTTCTTCTTCTGCATTCTCACTAGATTGGGATTTCGGATTCTCTAATAAAGGCAGTCGTCTGCCTCAGATTATCAGTCACGCCATACAGTGTCTTGGACGCTGGTATAAGTGGGCCCACCTCTTTCTTCTCAAGTCTGCATACTGGGGGCAGTTCTGTAGGATATAATTCCTATGATTTCTGCTTCCCCGTTTGTGCCGAACTCTTCCCGCAGTAAGTTTTGGCCACCCTCGTGATTGTAGGTCTGACATTCTTACTGCGTGGCTAAATCTCCGAGGCAGATTGGCGACCGTAGAATCCGTTATCCCATTCCTCATTGTAAGGGGTCATTGCACCATGTTATGCGCCTTACAGCCTGGTGCATCCGTTTTCTGCAAGCATTTGTTTCGGGTTAGCATTCCCTAGCGGACACTTGCATCCGATTTCAACCAAACCTCCTTAGTCGCCTCTTACGACGTGCGTGGCAGGTAACAGTGGTTTTATTCTTTACACCCCAAATTTGGGCCCCGGTAAACACTCGGGCGAAGAATAATATAAGTTGTATAGAACATGTTTTAGTGTCAAGAATAATATAAGTTGTAGAGAAGAAATTCTAGAGTCAGAATCAGATAGTTTAATTTAATCCAGTAAGGTGACAAGTTGATAGGAATGTTTATTGGTTATTGAACTGACATTACAGCACTCGAGGGAGCCATAGGTGCTCAGTCTCCCCCAACAGATATCGAAGGGTATGCACAGTGAGCGCCGGTAGCTCAAGCGGTAGTGCGTCCGATCACAAACTCAAGCGTACCTGGTTCAAACCTCGCGGTGGGCAAATTTAGAAGCAAATTCGTTTCCGTGGGATTTTTACAAAAGGTAAAAATAGACCTAGAAAATCATCGACTCGTTTACTGTAGCTGATGGCTACGTCCTGTAAAGGATATGCCACAATTTTCATTTCATGCATACTGATGGTTAATGTGGCTTGCTAGTTTATACATACTGATGGTTAATGTGGCTTGCTAGTTAAACAAACTCTTCTCTGCCCCTCAAGCATCCAGCTCTACTTGTACAACGGGTAATGTCAAATTCCAAAGTTGATAGTCATCATCATCAAATAGCTTGTCCCGAGCAGAACTTTGCCACCCCAACAGTCTTTCGGATATTCTCTCTCCCATAGGTCAGATTTCCCGCCTCTGCGGCAGTCATGTTCATACCAGCAGTTACATCCTGAATCCATCTTCTCCGTGGTCTTCCTCTTCTCTTTGCCGGTATGCCTCCTTCCATAATGATCTTCTCTGGGCCTTCGTGTCTTTTTATATGTCCAAAATATCTCGTCCATTGTTTCATTCTTATTTGTAGCATCAGCCAGTTTTCTTTGATTTTAAGTGTTTTCAGGATAGATCTATTTGTTTTCTTCTCTGTCCATAATATACGAAGGATTCTCCCGTAACACTTATATTTAGAAGGACATATATCAAGTTAATAGTAACAAAAAATAATATAGCAAATGAATTATCTTTTCTTTTTGTTCCTTTAATACCTTGAGGTATATTGGGCAATACGTTGTTATGCCCGGATTTGTCATTGACACCATGGGTCATGTGGTCAACATCACGCAGGAAATGAAATATTTGAAATGAAAATCGTGGTATATCCTTTACATGACGTAGCAATCAACCACAGTAAACGAGTCGTTGATTTTCTAGGCACCACTTATACGTATGATAGTTTGTCATTGCTTTCTGAACGGTGAAGTCTATTTTTACTTTTCGTAAAAATCACACGGAAACGAATTTGCTTCCAAATAGTCTGCCGTGCAGATTGAACCAGGTACGCTTAGCTTGTGAATCGAGCTCACTGCCGCTTAAGCTACAGAACAAAATGTCTGTTTGTAGTAGCTCAATTTTATTTCAACAACATTTTCATGTCTGTGCGCCCATGACCCTTCAGACAGACTGGAAATATGTATAATACAGCATTAGAACCAAGACTAATATATACAATAGCTGTGTGCTATCAACTTTGCTATACGGATCGGAATGCTGGAGAATAACAGAACAAGATATGTCCAAACTCTCCACCTTTCATACAGCTTGTCTGCGAAAAATCTTACATGTTTTCTGGCCAAATACTATCTCTAACCAAGAACTGCTCGCACGATGTCAACAAGAGAATATGAGCACCATCATCCGAAGACGACGCTGGAGATGGATCGGGCATGTGATGCGCATGGAGACTGACTCTGACACGCAAACTGCACTTACATGGACTCCAGAGGGTAAACGAAAACGTGGAAGACCCAAGACAACATGGAGGAGAACGATAGAGTAAGAACTGAAAGAAATGAATCATAGATGGAACACAATACAGAGGAAGGCCATGAATAGAACAAGAACTAAAAGAAATGAATCATAGCTGGAACACAATACAGAGGAAGGCCATGAATAGAACAAGAACTAAAAGAAATGAATCATAGATGGAATACAAAACAGAGGAAGGTCATGAATAGAACAAGAACTAAAAGAAATGAATCATAGATGGAATACAAAACAGAGGAAGGTCATGAATAGAACAAGAACTAAAAGAAATGAATCATAGCTGGAACACAATACAGAGGAAGGCCATGAATAGATAAGAATGGTGTGCGTTTGCTGTTGCCCTAAATCCAAGGGCGTAACAGGCTAAAGAGAAAAAGGATTTTCATGCCTACTTTGTGTTACCAGAGTCAGACATGGACAATGAGCAAAGCACAAATGCAAAAATAACTACATGTTAAATACGATGTCTACAAAACGTTACCAACAACACCAGAAAAGACATCAGCGTAAGAAAGAAAGTTGAGACAGAGCCTTGCTTGAATTAAACTGAGAAACAAAGAAATAAGTGGTTCGGCCACTAAATAAGAATGAATCCAAACTCCACTGTATAGTCATCAAGAACGTCAGGAAAGAAGGCAAAAGGAAAACGATGGAAAGATGTCATAGCACAATCCTGTCGAAAAGAAAAAAATCAATATCACAGAGAGGAGAACAAGATATGAACAGAAAACCACGACACTGGGCAACAACCCGGTAATATTGTGGAGACAAAAGAGGAAGTAGTATTTTGTTCAGAAAAAGTAACAACACGGCACAGAGAAGGGTCTCAAGTAAAACCTAAAAATACAAAACAAGTAACGGAAAGCCTAAACGAACGAAATAACAGAATATAAAGGAACAAAATTCAAAATACAAATGAAAAAACTCTTTTTTAAAGACAGAAAAAAGTGTTGCCTTTGGCCAATACAGCTTTGTCGTGGTTAAATGAGATGAGAACTGGATCCAAGGGAAAGAATCCAGGTACCATATCTACGCCATTTTCTCATAATACAGCAATACCCTGTAGACCATAGATTCCCAAACTTTTTCAGCCACCGCCCACTTTGTACGACATCAACTTAATAACGCTCCCCGCTACCCTCCCCATTATAACAGTTTGCCAACGCCCCCTCATATATATATACATGCTCTATTTTCACTTTGACATAGAAAATTGATATATATATTTCTGTCATACATGGTCAATTTCCAAATGATTATATACATGAAATAGAAAATGGATGAACAAATGGATCGCGTAAGATGGACATAAGATGAATTAAAATGCAGAATTCAAATTTTTAATGATTATTCAACTGCAAAATCACGAAAAAAACTCCCACCAAATGCTTCTGAACCCACTATCACCCCCATGGAAGGCTTCAGCGCCCACTGGGGCGTACCGCCCACTTTGAAAACCCATGGTGTAGACCATTGCAACGGTTCTGGAATTTAAGATTGCCTTTTATCCTTTATTTGAATTCCTGTATAATAAATGCCTTATTGCCCGGACTTGTCAACCGAAAAAGGTCACACCAGGTCGATATAGATCGATTCCAGCTCAATGTGGAAACAGGTGACAACATTCCAGCACTGTGTTTGACCTGATCCACAGACTAGTAGGTCACAATTCCTTTTTTTTAAATGTTGCAATTCGGATCAGGCACCACTTAGGCAGGACAATGGTTCCAGGATTGTTGACCTACCCCAGCCCCCATCTTGCTAGTAGCAAAGGATTGTACTGGTAAATTGCGGCAAAGACAAGTTAGCGCTACAGAATAAATAGTTAATGATATTTTTTGTTCTTGGGAGGATCGATGTTACTCCACATCATACCAGTGCATGAGCACGTTTCATCGTTGAAAACTCATTACATTAACCCTTTTACTCCTCAAATGAACCAGAAAAGACAGAGTCACCAACATCAGCATAAGAAGGACGCCTGAGTGGTTACCGGGGCCCAAATTAGGGGTGTAAAGAATAGAACCACTTTTACCTGCCACGCATGTCGTAAGAGGCGACTAAAGAGGTTTGGATGAAATCGGATGCACATGTCCTAAACATGTAGAAGTCTATGCATTTAGGGGTCTACTAAACCAATGAGCAACGTATACACGTTCTTGGCAAAGATCAAACATATCACAGAGTGATTAAAATTGGTTGTAAAGAACTAACGCAAAGAAGAAGAAGAAGAAGAAGCATAAGAAAGAAAGTTGGCACATAACTTTGCTTGAAATACATTGAGAAACAAAGAATGAAGTGGTTGGTCACTTAATAAGAATGCATCCAAACTCCACAGCATACAGAGTCTTCTACAACAGAACATCAGGGAAGAAGGAGAGAGGAAGACCACGAAAAAGATGGTTAGATGGCATAGCAGAATCCTGTCAACGAGCAAAAATAACAATGCACAGGCAATGGACTGAATCACTACAAGCGTCGATAATTTGCAGAATCACACTTATCTTCGTTCCAGGGCACATGGGTGTTGTTGACAATGAGAGAGCAGACAGGTTGGCTGGCTCTGCCACCATATCAGACGGCCAGCCAATGGATAGAGCTGATATTTTGAACGCCCTCATAGAGTGTGGTCGCAAAGAAGATTTTCATTTAAACCACGTCAACTACTAGATTGCAGGAGCTGGGTTTGAAGATTGGAGTAGCAAGAAAAGAACAGCATAACAGGTACGTGAGTAGGCTCATCATTCAAAATCGAACTGGTAGGTCAGTCGCTGGACGCTGTTGGAGATATTGCGAAGGAGATCGGATCACATATGGAGATTAAATGAAGATATTCCAAACTGAAACTGAAAAATAACAATCACTCAAGCCACCAGAACAGCACAAAACAAAAACAGAAAACACGACACTGGGCAACAACCCGGTAGCAGTGTGACGACAAAAGAAGAAGAAGAAGCCATTAGAACAGCGAAGACAAAACAGAAAACCACGACACTGGGCAACAACCGGTAGCAGTGTGACGACAAAAGAAGAAGAAGACGCCTCAAATATGTTTCTCCACCTCTGGACTCACTTATAGCGTAATGTATACTGAGTTAGTCGGAAAGCTCTAGAATGCTAAAAAGAATGCAAATAACTCGTATTTAATAGAGATTTGGTAATAGAAAGCAAAGACACAAACAATATATATATATATATATATATATATATATATATCATCATCATCAGGTGCCGTGCCGGCTGGCGTAGGCGATCATGAATCTCCACAAATCTCTGTCGTTGGTGTTTGCTATCAACTCAGATGTTGACACTCTACTGTGCCATGAAGTCAGGCTATCCAAAATTTCTCTCTGTCTTCCTCTGTCTCGTCTACCCTCGATTTTACCGGTTGTCACAATGTGTTCTAAGCCTCCCTCCTCATCACATGCCCGAAAAATGATGACTGCTCCTTTTTTATACTGATGATAAGCTTTCTCTGTATCTTGATCTCATCCAACACCTCAACATTAGTCATTTTAGCAGTCCATGGGATTCTCATCATTCTTCTATAAAACCACTTCTCTGTGGCCCTCAGAGATTTATCGATCTGTGTGTTCATTGTCCATGACTAGCATCCGTATGTCAGTATTGGTTCTATGTAGCACTGAATAACTCGCATTCTGATCGGATTGACAAGGACTTGTTGCAGATAATGCTTCTCATTTTCAGGAACGATTATATATATACATACATAATACAGGGTGTTGAAGATAAAAGTAGCCCCATTGAGAAATTGAAAGTTGCCAGTTACCTATTGCCGTTGTGTATATTTACTTTTTAAACTGGTTCTGACTAGCTCGTCCTACGTCACATTTGTTCATCGCCCCTTTTACACACCGTCACACAACCTTGACCTATACTACGTCATAACTGAACCTTTTCATTTACATAAATATAAACCATATCGGCTCCATTGATAGGCTGCTTGTATCTTGAACACCCTGTATAATACTCGTACATTATCGCTACTTGAAAACTATATTTAAATTCTGGCTTTGATGTTGACAATCAAAACACGTTTGTGATTTTTTGAGGGCCTCTGTGGCGTAGATGTTAGGTGCTCGTCTATCGTGTCAAAGGTATCAGGTTCGTTCCCTCGTAGAGCCACCTGGATATATTTCCAGAGATCCATGATATCAGTGTAGGTGAGATCGAGTTCCTAATCCTATCGGAGACGGACGATAAATCGGAGATCCTGTGTTCAAGTTGAGCATGTAAAAGAACCCTTGGCAGTTCAAAATAAAAAAGAGCAGGCTGGAAAGCCGCGCCCCTGGCAAAATTCACTAGTAAAGATTAAAATATAATTCTACAAAATATCTCCACCATCTTCAAAATTACATCGGGGACCCTCGCCGGTTCTACGGAGTTCGTACACTGCAACTGAGATCTTCCTGTGTAAGAAAGAGATCGGAGCACATGGTTACTCACCGAAGTGCAATGATGATGGTTCTATCAATCAATCAATTTGTTGACATTCTCAAATCAAGGTACGATTTAATCCCTTCACACCACGACACACCAGACACAGATCTTAATATTTATATCATTCTATCGTTCCATTTACCAAAATGTGAAAATTTTCTTCTTCTTCGCGTTCATTCTTCGCGGCCAATGTTATCATTCTTATTGCGATATATAATTGATCTTTGACAAGAACGACTGACGTTGCAATGTTATCATTCTTATTGCAATATATAATTGATCTTTGACAAGAACGACTGACGTTGCAATGTTATCATTCTTATTGCTATATAATTGATCTTGACAAGAACGACTGACGTTGCAATTTTATCATTCTTATTGTCATATATAATTGATCTTTGACAAGAACGACTGACGTTGCAATGTTATCATTCTTATTGCGATATATAATTGATCTTTGACAAGAACGACTGACGTTGCAATGTTATCATTCTTATTGCTATATATAATTGATCTTTGACAAGAACGACTGACGTTGCAATGTTATCATTCTTATTGCTATATATAATTGATCTTTGACAAGAACGACTGACGTTGCAATGTTATCATTCTTATTGCGATATATAATTGATCTTTGACAAGAACGACTGACGTTGCAATGTTATCATTCTTATTGCTATATATAATTGATCTTTGACAAGAACGACTGACGTTGCAATGTTATCATTCTTATTGTCATATATAATTGATCTTTGACAAGAACGACTGACGTTGCAATGTTATCATTCTTATTGCTATATATAATTGATCTTTGACAAGAACGACTGACGTTGCAATGTTATCATTCTTATTGCTATATATAATTGATCTTTGACAAGAACGACTGACGTTGCAATGTTATCATTCTTATTGCTATATATAATTGATCTTTGACAAGAACGACTGACGTTGCAATTTTATCATTCTTATTGGGATATATAATTGATCTTTGACAAGAACGACTGACGTTGCAATGTTATCATTCTTATTGCTATATATAATTGATCTTTGACAAGAACGACTGACGTTGCAATGTTATCATTCTTATTGCTATATATAATTGATCTTTGACAAGAACGACTGACGTTGCAATGTTATCATTCTTATTGCTATATATAATTGATCTTTGACAAGAACGACTGACGTTGCAATGTTATCATTCTTATTGCGATATATAATTGATCTTTGACAAGAACGACTGACGTTGCAATGTTATCATTCTTATTGCTTATATAATTGATCTTTGACAAGAACGACTGACGTTGCAATGTTATCATTCTTATTGCTATATATAATTGATCTTTGACAAGAACGACTGACGTTGCAATGTTATCATTCTTATTGCGATATATAATTGATCTTTGACAAGAACGACTGACGTTGCAATGTTATCATTCTTATTGCGATATATAATTGATCTTTGACAAGAACGACTGACGTTGCAATGTTATCATTCTTATTGCGATATATAATTGATCTTTGACAAGAACGACTGACGTTTCAATGTTATCATTCTTATTGCTATATATAATTGATCTTTGACAAGAACGACTGACGTTGCAATGTTATCATTCTTATTGCTATATATAATTGATCTTTGACAAGAACGACTGACGTTGCAATGTTATCATTCTTATTGCTATATATAATTGATCTTTGACAAGAACGACTGACGTTGCAATGTTATCATTCTTATTGCGATATATAATTGATCTTTGACAAGAACGACTGACGTTGCAATGTTATCATTCTTATTGTGCTATATAATTGATCTTTGACAAGAACGACTGACGTTGCAATGTTATCATTCTTATTGCTATATATAATTGATCTTTGACAAGAACGACTGACGTTGCAATGTTATCATTCTTATTGCGATATATAATTGATCTTTGACAAGAACGACTGACGTTGCAATGTTATCATTCTTATTGCTATATAATTGATCTTGACAAGAACGACTGACGTTGCAATTTTATCATTCTTATTGTGCTATATAATTGATCTTTGACAAGAACGACTGACGTTGCAATGTTATCATTCTTATTGCTATATATAATTGATCTTTGACAAGAACGACTGACGTTGCAATGTTATCATTCTTATTGCGATATATAATTGATCTTGACAAGAACGACTGACGTTGCAATTTTATCATTCTTATTGTCATATATAATTGATCTTTGACAAGAACGACTGACGTTGCAATGTTATCATTCTTATTGTCATATATAATTGATCTTTGACAAGAACGACTGACGTTGCAATGTTATCATTCTTATTGCTATATATAATTGATCTTTGACAAGAACGACTGACGTTGCAATGTTATCATTCTTATTGTCATATATAATTGATCTTTGACAAGAACGACTGACGTTGCAATGTTATCATTCTTATTGCTATATATAATTGATCTTTGACAAGAACGACTGACGTTGCAATGTTATCATTCTTATTGCTATATATAATTGATCTTTGACAAGAACGACTGACGTTGCAATGTTATCATTCTTATTGCAATATATAATGATCTTTGACAAGAACGACTGACGTTGCAATGTTATCATTCTTATTGCGATATATAATTGATCTTTGACAAGAACGACTGACGTTGCAATGTTATCATTCTTATTGCTATATATAATTGATCTTTGACAAGAACGACTGACGTTGCAATGTTATCATTCTTATTGCTATATATAATTGATCTTTGACAAGAACGACTGACGTTGCAATGTTATCATTCTTATTGCTATATATAATTGATCTTTGACAAGAACGACTGACGTTGCAATGTTATCATTCTTATTGCTATATATAATTGATCTTTGACAAGAACGACTGACGTTGCAATGTTATCATTCTTATTGCGATATATAATTGATCTTTGACAAGAACGACTGACGTTGCAATGTTATCATTCTTATTGCTATATATAATTGATCTTTGACAAGAACGACTGACGTTGCAATGTTATCATTCTTATTGCTATATATAATTGATCTTTGACAAGAACGACTGACGTTGCAATGTTATCATTCTTATTGCTATATATAATTGATCTTTGACAAGAACGACTGACGTTGCAATGTTATCATTCTTATTGCGATATATAATTGATCTTTGACAAGAACGACTGACGTTGCAATGTTATCATTCTTATTGCTATATATAATTGATCTTGACAAGAACGACTGACGTTGTCAATGTTATCATTCTTATTGCTATATATAATTGATCTTTGACAAGAACGACTGACGTTGCAATGTTATCATTCTTATTGCT
The DNA here is from genome assembly GCA_020796225.1 of Arion vulgaris. NCBI lineage: Eukaryota > Metazoa > Mollusca > Gastropoda > Stylommatophora > Arionidae > Arion > Arion vulgaris. The sequence goes on along the minus strand of CM036755.1, from coordinate 64,918,825 downwards.
ATAATAATTGATCTTTGACAAGAACGACTGACGTTGCAATTATCATTCTTATTGTCATATATAATTGATCTTTGACAAGAACGACTGACGTTGCAATGTTATCATTCTTATTGCGATATATAATTGATCTTTGACAAGAACGACTGACGTTGCAATGTTATCATTCTTATTGCTATATATAATTGATCTTTGACAAGAACGACTGACGTTGCAATGTTATCATTCTTATTGCTATATATAATTGATCTTTGACAAGAACGACTGACGTTGCAATGTTATCATTCTTATTGCTATATATAATTGATCTTTGACAAGAACGACTGACGTTGCAATGTTATCATTCTTATTGCGATATATAATTGATCTTTGACAAGAACGACTGACGTTGCAATGTTATCATTCTTATTGCTATATATAATTGATGTTTGACAAGAACGACTGACGTTGCAATGTTATCATTCTTATTGTGCTATATAATTGATCTTTGACAAGAACGACTGACGTTGCAATGTTATCATTCTTATTGCGATATATAATTGATCTTTGACAAGAACGACTGACGTTGCAATGTTATCATTCTTATTGCTATATATAATTGATCTTTGACAAGAACGACTGACGTTGCAATGTTATCATTCTTATTGCTATATATAATTGATCTTTGACAAGAACGACTGACGTTGCAATGTTATCATTCTTATTGCTATATATAATTGATCTTTGACAAGAACGACTGACGTTGCAATGTTATCATTCTTATTGCGATATATAATTGATCTTTGACAAGAACGACTGACGTTGCAATGTTATCATTCTTATTGCTATATATAATTGATCTTTGACAAGAACGACTGACGTTGCAATGTTATCATTCTTATTGCTATATATAATTGATCTTTGACAAGAACGACTGACGCTGCAATTTTATCATTCTTATTGTGATATATAATTGATCTTCGACAAGAACGACTGACGTTGCAATTTTATCATTCTTATTGTGCTATATAATTGATCTTTGACAAGAACGACTGACGTTGCAATGTTATCATTCTTATTGTGCTATATAATTGATCTTTGACAAGAACGACTGACGTTGCAATGTTATCATTCTTATTGCTATATATAATTGATCTTTGACAAGAACGACTGACGTTGCAATGTTATCATTCTTATTGCATCATATAATTGATCTTTGACAAGAACGACTGACGTTGCAATGTTATCATTCTTATTGTCATATATAATTGATCTTTGACAAGAACGACTGACGTTGCAATGTTATCATTCTTATTGCTATATATAATTGATCTTTGACAAGAACGACTGACGTTGCAATGTTATCATTCTTATTGTGCTATATAATTGATCTTTGACAAGAACGACTGACGTTGCAATGTTATCATTCTATTGTATATATAATTGATCTTTGACAAGAACGACTGACGTTGCAATGTTATCATTCTTATTGCTATATATAATTGATCTTTGACAAGAACGACTGACGTTGCAATGTTATCATTCTTATTGCTATATATAATTGATCTTTGACAAGAACGACTGACGTTGCAATGTTATCATTCTTATTGCAATATATAATGATCTTTGACAAGAACGACTGACGTTGCAATGTTATCATTCTTATTGCGATATATAATTGCTCTTTGACAAGAACGACTGACGTTGCAATGTTATCATTCTTATTGCTATATATAATTGATCTTTGACAAGAACGACTGACGTTGCAATGTTATCATTCTTATTGCTATATATAATTGATCTTTGACAAGAACGACTGACGTTGCAATGTTATCATTCTTATTGCAATATATAATTGATCTTTGACAAGAACGACTGACGTTGCAATGTTATCATTCTTATTGCGATATATAATTGATCTTTGACAAGAACGACTGACGTTGCAATGTTATCATTCTTATTGCAATATATAATTGATCTTTGACAAGAACGACTGACGTTGCAATGTTATCATTCTTATTGCTATATATAATTGATCTTTGACAAGAACGACTGACGTTGCAATGTTATAATTGTTATTGCATATATAATTGATCTTTGACAAGAACGACTGACGTTGCAATGTTATCATTTTTATTGCTATATATAATTGATCTTTGACAAGAACGACTGACGTTGCAATGTTATCATTCTTATTGCTATATATAATTGATCTTTGACAAGAACGACTGACGTTGCAATGTTATCATTCTTATTGCTTATATAATTGATCTTTGACAAGAACGACTGACGTTGCAATGTTATCATTCTTATTGCTATATATAATTGATCTTTGACAAGAACGACTGACGTTGCAATGTTATCATTCTTATTGCGATATATAATTGATCTTTGACAAGAACGACTGACGTTGCAATGTTATCATTCTTATTGCTATATATAATTGATTTTTGACAAGAACGACTGACGTTGCAATGTTATCATTCTTATTGCGATATATAATTGATCTTTGACAAGAACGACTGACGTTGCAATGTTATAATTGTTATTGCTATATATAATTGATCTTTGACAAGAACGACTGACGTTGCAATGTTATCATTTTTATTGCTATATATAATTGATCTTTGACAAGAACGACTGACGTTGCAATGTTATCATTCTTATTGCTATATATAATTGATCTTTGACAAGAACGACTGACGTTGCAATGTTATCATTCTTATTGCTATATATAATTGATCTTTGACAAGAACGACTGACGTTGCAATGTTATCATTCTTATTGCGATATATAATTGATCTTTGACAAGAGCGACTGACGTTGCAATGTTATCATTCTTATTGCGATATATAATTGATCTTTGACAAGAACGACTGACGTTGCAGTGTTATCATTCTTATTGCTATATATAATTGATCTTTGACAAGAACGACTGACGTTGCAATGTTATCATTCTTATTACTATATATAATTGATCTTTGACAAGAACGACTGACGTTGCAATGTTATCATTCTTATTGCTATATATAATTGATCTTTGACAAGAACGACTGACGTTTAAAAACATTTAAACACAGCAGAATGGGATAAAACAGTAACAATTTATTTGTCTAAACACCTTTGCAGGTGAAATAATTGTCACATCACGAGCCGTTCATCAGGGTCAGGACCTAGATTTATTGACACGAAGTTATCAAGGAACTGATAACATAAGCCGGAAATAATAACGAATTGTGTCCGAATGGTAGATAACGCGTCCTGTGGTCCTTGTACTTTGGAAAACTTCCAGCCTTATTCTAGTCAGCCCCCAAAAAATTTTTAACAAATTACAAGGAATAATTTGTAGTAATAAAACTTACTAAAGATGTTTTAGATTAGCTTAGTCGTCGAATCATTCATCATCAGTGCACGTCGAACCAATTAGTCCATGAGTGTTCCGATCTCACCCTTAATATGTCTCTCAGCATGTGGCAACTAACGACCCCGGTTCTTTGTTGGTTTACTATTCTTCTTTGCTAAAAGCATAGTGCTCTTGTCTAGCTACACCACACTTGATTTTGAATTCTCGCAGTCTGGTTAGTATTGTAGTGTTGTAGAAACTACAGATGTTTGATTAGCTACTAAATTGGAAAACGGGTTGTGGCTGAATTAAACTTAGCTCATATTTTCCCATTGCACGTTTATGTACCAATTTAGCTGAAGTTTTCAGATTTGTTTGGAGTAATATACCATTTTAGCTTTGTATCCATTGTATCGGAGCAATATCGCTCTTTAAGGTGCACTGTCTGTTGGTAATCTGCATATGTGCCGAGCCATTTAATTTGTTGTTTCTTGATGAAGTTTAGTATCGATGTCGTACCCACTTTTTTCCTGATGTCTTCATTTCTCAACCCGCAAGCACCGTGTTGGACAGGGCTCAGCTAGATGATGATAATGATTATATTCACATCAAGTGATATCCTATTGATTATTGGTTACTAAACTGACGTCGTTGCACTCCGGGCAGACCCATAGGTGCTCAGTCTCCCCAACAGATATCGAAGAGTATGCATACTGATAGTTCCCGTGGCTCGTTGATTATACACACCTTTCACTCTGCCTCTCGAATTGTACAACGGGAACTCCAAACTGCCTAAGTCGCTTGATCGATTCAACATCGATTTTAGTGTCCTCATCCAACAGACAGTCGCGAAGAGACCGAAGAACATCCCCTTATCCATCTTCAACTCCCAACAATCGATGCTGTTGATGCATGCCTGTCCGCTCTCTCATTACCGCAAACACCCGCGTGCCCAGGACGGTATATCCACGTAAGCCTCTAAATGTTAGAAACTTCTATGGACGACATCCACTCATACCTAAACCTGCCCTTCTGGATCTTGTGAAGCATCGACTGAGAGTCAGATACAACAACGGCACCAGTAATTGTTATCCTAACGTTCCACGATTGTCATGGACAGGTGTTTTCTCGATCTCACACTAAGACCTACATATTCTAGATAACATCTCATACTGTACTTGACACTCATATTATTATAGTCTAGAAGTGAGATTAGTTTTTGTGTATAGATTATGACTCAAAGTGCTAATCTGGCCTCACTCAACCGGTCCAGCTGTTGTTAATCTGCGTAGTTTAGTTACCCTGGGAGCTTATTTTGTTGTATTGAATTTATTTGACTTTAGATTTGTTGACTGTTTAATGTGTCAATCATGAAACATATTTTTGTTACTTTTCAGAAATGTTTTTTGTAAAATTAACAAATGTAATAGTTCTCATAGGGACTGTTTTGTTATGTTAAGTTTTCAAATGATAATTTTGAAATGTGGAAGATCAGAAAAATAAGTTTCTAACTCTTCAGGTAAGTTTTTCAATAATTTTTCTATTGTCTTTCCCAGTGGCGGCTCGTCATTACTGGCCAGTGGGGCTGGATCCCACAAAACATAAAATGTAACGTGTAATTGCTATTTTATAATTATTGCATTCATAATTATTACTTTTAACGTGATACTGATTAACTTTGAAAATTGAAAATATAATGTTAAATATCACATACATTCTGGCCCCACCAATAAAAATGATCACGAACCGCCACTGGTCTTTCCCCGGGTGAACGATGGAATTTGTTTCTCACGCTTGCCTTTAAGCGTAGGAATGGTAGCTGTAATTTGCGTTCCAGGGTCAGAGGAGTCTCCCTTGTTGTGTTATATCCATGTTTCTTCTTCTTCTTGCGTTCGTCCTGTATGAATTCAGTTAGTAGTCTGGGTGCCTGGTACGGCACCTCTGGCTGATTTTTTGCGTGAACGCCTGCTTTCCTTATTATCAGTGTTCCCCCACCGTACAGGCGGGCTTCTTTCAGCTTCAGAGGTATGAATATACGTGTTTATTTAGTGAGGTCTTGATATAGTCTATCCATCTTTTCTTGGTCTTCCCTTGGTTCTAATACCTGATCTGTTTTTGTTGTAAGCTGGTATTGGTGGTTGGTTGTATTCCATTCTCATTAAATGTTTGAACCACTGCATTTGTTATCTTTCGATATATTCGGTGCATGAAGTTATGCCCACTCTTCTTCTGATGTCATCTTTTCGTAGTCGATTTTTCCTGGTGACCTCCATCGCCTTCCTCAAGCTTTTCAATTATTATTATTATCATAAGATATCATCGATTGCTTCATCATCACCATCATCATAATCATTACCATCATCCCCATCATCACCATCATCATAATCATTACCATCATCCCCATCATCACCATCATCATAATCATTACATCATCCCCATCATCACCATCATCATAATCATTACCATCATCCCCATCATCACCATCATCACCATCATCATAATCATTACCATCATCCCCATCATCACCATCATCATAATCATTACCATCATCCCCATCATCACCATCATCATCATCATAATCATTACCATCATCCCCATCATCACCATCATCACCATCATCATAATCATTACCATCATCCCCATCATCACCATCATCATAATCATTACCATCATCTCCATCATCACCATCATCACATCATCTAATCATTACCATCATCCCCATCATCACCATCATCATAATCATTACCATCATCTCCATCATCACCATCATCACCATCATCATAATCATTACCATCATCCATCATACCATCATCATAATCATTACCATCATCCCCATCATCACTCATCATCATAATCATTACCATCATCCCCATCATCACCATCATCATAATCATTACCATCATCCCCATCATCACCATCATCATAATCATTACCATCATCCCCATCATCACCATCATCATAATCATTACCATCATCCCCATCATCACCATCATCATAATCATTACCATAATCACCATCATCACCATCATCACCATCATCATAATCATTACCATCATCCCCATCATTCTTCTTCTTCTTCGAACGCTCCCTATCGACCACTTGTGAAATCACTCTTTGTGATTTGCATTGATCTGAGCCTAATAGCGATTGTATGTTGTGCCAGTTATGCGTAGGCCAGCACATCCGAATTCTGCTTCACTTTTAAGTTACTAGGGTAGCTTCCCTAGGTCCCTACCTCAATGGACTCTTACGACATGCCTTGTGGATCGCAGTGTTACTATCCTTTGCTCCCCCGCGAGCCCCGACAAAACACGGGCGATCACCATCATCACGAGCACCATTAGCGAACCATATATAAGCAAGATTCTTGCTATACTTCGTTACTTCTTCTCTTCCTCTTTCTCGAATACTTTTTGCCTCTCGACGTTAGGATAAATAAAGTTTTATAGAATGGTTTTTTGTTTGCGCTTCAAAATTAATGTTTTCTCCGTCTTTTTATTTCTGAGGTCCACTTTTGCGTGAACGGCTTTTGCCTTTGCGTAGACAGCTATTTGTTCAGTACTTGATTCGAGTGTCATATGGAGTGAAACTGCGATAGTTTTACAGCTATTTGTTCAGTACTTGATTCGAGTGTCATATGGAGTGAAACTGCTATAGTTTTACAGCTATTTGTTCAGTACTTGATTCGAGTGTCATATGGAGTGAAACTGCGATAGTTTTACAGCTATTTGTTCAGTACTTGATTCGAGTGTCATATGGAGTGAAACTGCTATAGTTTTACAGCTATTTGTTCAGTACTTGATTCGAGTGTCATATGGAGTGAAACTGCTATAGTTTTACAGCTATTTGTTCAGTACTTGATTCGAGTGTCATATGGAGTGAAACTGCGATAGTTTTACAGCTATTTGTTCAGTACTTGATTCGAGTGTCATATGGAGTGAAACTGCTATAGTTTTACAGCTATTTGTTCAGTACTTGATTCGAGTGTCATATGGAGTGAAACTGCGATAGTTTTACAGCTATTTGTTCAGTACTTGATTCGAGTGTCATATGAGTGAAACTGCTATAGTTTCAGCTATTTTTCAGTACTTGATTCGAGTGTCATATGGAGTGAAACTGCTATAGTTTTACAGCTATTTGTTCAGTACTTGATTCGAGTGTCATATGGAATGAAACTGCTATAGTTTTACAGCTATTTGTTCAGTACTCGATTCGAGTGTCATATGGAGTGAAACTGCTATAGTTTTACAGCTATTTGTTCAGTACTTGATTCGAGTGTCATATGGAATGAAACTGCTATAGTTTTACAGCTATTTGTTCAGTACTCGATTCGAGTGTCATATGGAGTGAAACTGCTATAGTTTTACAGCTATTTGTTCAGTACTCGATTCGAGTGTCATATGGAGTGAAACTGCTATAGTTTTACAGCTATTTGTTCAGTACTTGATTCGAGTGTCATATGGAGTGAAACTGCGATAGTTTTACAGCTATTTGTTCAGTACTTGATTCGAGTGTCATATGGAGTGAAACTGCTATAGTTTTACAGCTATTTGTTCAGTACTTGATTCGAGTGTCATATGGAGTGAAACTGCTATAGTTTTACAGCTATTTGTTCAGTACTTGATTCGAGTGTCATATGGAGTGAAACTGCTATAGTTTTACAGCTATTTGTTCAGTACTTGATTCGAGTGTCATATGGAGTGAAACTGCTATAGTTTTACAGCTATTTGTTCAGTACTTGATTCGAGTGTCATATGGAGTGAAACTGCTATAGTTTTACAGCTATTTGTTCAGTACTTGATTCGAGTGTCATATGGAGTGAAACTGCTATAGTTTTACAGCTATTTGTTCAGTACTTGATTCGAGTGTCATATGGAGTGAAACTGCTATAGTTTTACAGCTATTTGTTCAGTACTTGATTCGAGTGTCATATGGAGTGAAACTGCTATAGTTTTACAGCTATTTGTTCAGTACTTGATTCGAGTGTCATATGGAATGAAACTGCTATAGTTTTACAGCTATTTGTTCAGTACTTGATTCGAGTGTCATATGGAGTGAAACTGCTATAGTTTTTAATGATACCTGTACAAAAAGATATGCCGTCTCAGATAGAGTATTATATTCCTCTTGTACTGTTATAAGTTACATAAGACCTGCAAACAATTTTTCCATTCCTCTCTACCCTGGGTTAAAACCATATTGAAATATGTGACAAAGTAATAAATGAATATGAAAAATACAAGTACACCTTTTATATTTGTTTTCGTTTTTCGTCACATATTTTCAATTTTAGGGAAGTTAGAGATTTTTAACGTCTGATTGTATCTGTGATGTCTAGTGTATAAGAATAGACTAAATTCTTCGTTCTTTAGTCGGTTCTTTATTCTTTCCTATATGCCCGCCTGCCCAGCGTGTTCGTAGAGCGTTGGACGACGGGTGACAAACTCCCTGTTCAGTTCCGCGGGCTGGAAGAAAAGCTACAGGCTCTTCAGATTTACGGTGTTCGTGGCACCGAACCGAAAGGTTACGATGTCCATGGTACCGAGCCGAAGAGCTGAATAGCTCAAGTGCTTCTGATATGGAAAAAAGTTATTTCCTAGATAAAGCCCTTTTGGTTGAAAGGTCGCTGTATCTTATTTGTGTACTTTGTTCAAACTATATTACTTTTATCTTACTTGTTTCGCATTTGTTGGCTACATCTGCGGTTTCAAAGGAGAAATATGGACATAGACAGGTATATACAGTATTACATAAATGAGGAAAAATAAATGATTAAATAAGAAAAATAACAATAATCAACGTTTCAGCCGTAGGTCTTTATCAAGACAACAAATACAAATACGGAATACTAAATAAACCAAAACATAGTTATAAATAAGAAAAATAACAAGAGATACAAATCACATGCGGATCTGCTTCCTTGCACGTTTGGACACTTGATTTCGAAGGACTTATCTTATAATTTTTCTGTCTCCGTCTCTCCTTTCTCTCTCCTTTCTATTTCTTCCCATCCAAATATGTTTGTCAGAAATCCACAAATGCGTTATAGATTACTTGTATCAACAAACTACTAGCTCTAATGGAAAAGAAATGTCTTTCTAGTCAGGTAAACAGGCAGACAGACACTATCAGAAACATAAAAATCAAAGAGGACACGGCCGTAGAGGTAGCTATTCAAAGTTGAAAAGAGCAAAAAAATATATTATTGATTATATGAACTAATTTTGTTGTTTTCCTCCTTGACTACGCATTCTTGGTGAATCCATTATTCAAGCAATAGTTTGTTTTCTGTTTAGGGCGTTTATCTTGTTTTTCTTCTTATCGTTCGTTCTTTACAACGAATTTGATCGTTCTTATTGTGATATATAATGATCTTTGACAAGAACGACTACGTTGCACCCGGGTTCTTAGGCCCCAACTTGTGTATGGTACCATTCTAGTGTAGGGCAGGGTTTCCGAATTTTAGCCTACAGGAAATGTTTTGAGTCTGTCCCGCTGACAGTTAATGCCCCACACTCTCCCTTCCTTCATATATTCGTTGCTCTTTAACGATTATTTTTCGCCGTATTTTTGGGGCTTTATGATCTTCGCCTCAGAGTACGTTTACACTATGCGCCCTTTCTGATTATGTGAGGTCGTTCCGAATGAGCAACATTTGAACGTTTATAAAAATTATATATGGGAAAAATAATCTTCGAACAAATCGTTCGGCAAACAAGGATGAAAATAACGGAGAATGGGAAATGATAAACAGTAAGAATAGTTATAATTTTTGAAAATTACCATTAATTACCATCATAATAGAGGTTAATACAGGATGGTCAAGATAAAAGTAGCCCGTTTGACAAATCCATTGTTGCAAGTTACGCATTACGTTTTGTCGATTTACTATTTAATCCGGTTCTGACTAGCTCGTCCTTCGTTCCATTTGTTTATCGCCCCTACCCGCACCATAATTACACACAATCACAAAAAGACTATCGTACTTGACCTATACTACGTCATAATTGAACATTCTTATTTTCATAAATATATGCCAGATTGGTTCCCTTGACAAGCTACTTTTATCTTGAACACCTTGTAGAATACGATTGCTAGGGCATATTGAAAGAACGGCAGAAAAAACAGTGATCCGAAAATTAAATATACAAAAAAAAAAAAAAAATGAAGTGGAAGAGACCATAAGACAGATCAAGAAAAAGATGGAGAGATAATATTGAAGTAGACCTAGAAATAATAATAGTCAACAATTGTGAAGAGAATGTAAAGAACAGAGATGAATAGAGTCTGATGATATCTACAACAATGAACCTCACAGGCTGGGAAATCTGAAGAAGAATATAGTACATATCAAGGTCTCTGTGGCTAAGTGGTTAAACCCTTTGCCTTGTGAATCGAAGGTAGTGGGTTCGAGTCCGGACCGCGCCATTCTGTTCACGAGTGCAGTTTTTCCAGAGACCTCTAGGATTGTTGCTGGAGCTACGGAGCTCGTGCTTTGTGCAATACTCTCGGCAGGTGGCGTGCCATTTCTGAGGAGAAGGACCGAGCCATATGGGGTAAAACCCGGTGCAGTGAAGTCAATCCTTCGGCTTTTAAACCCTTTTTTTTATAGTACATATACTTTTTCAGTGGCGTATATTTCATGTAGGCTAGGCATTCGCAGCACGCTCAAGTAAAAATCATAAAATATACTTTTAATAGTATATTAAGGAAGTATTTTACAAATAAAAAATGTGTGTGTGTGTGTAGTAAATCTATATGTATATATATATGTCGTTCATTCATCTGTGTGCATGTGTTTGTTACTATCTGTATCTATATTTTGTCTGTATTGATTGATTGATTGATTGATTGATTGATGTCTGTTATTAAATAATACTTGTTTCTGCTTCGAACACTCCATATCGACCACTTGTTAAGCACTCTTTGTGATTTGTATATGATCCAAGTTTAAGAGAGATTGTACACTGTACCAGTTATGCGACTACAAGTAGGCCAGCAGATCCGATTTCTGCGATGCTTTTTATTTACTAGGGTAGCATGCCTAGAGCCTTACCTCAGTCGTCTCTTACAAAATGCCTTGTAGATCGCAGTGTTACTATTCTTTGCTCCCCTTGAGAGCCCCGCAACAATTAAATAATACAAGCAAACATAAACAGTTCATGTGGCAGTGAGCTCGATCACAACCCAAGCGTACCTGGTTCAAACTCCATGACGAGCAAGTTTGGAAGCAAATTTGTTCCCTTGGATTTTTACGAACGATAAAAATAGACCTCGCCGTTCAAAAAGCAATGGAAAACTACTGAAAATATAAGTGGTGCCTAGAAAATATACAACTCGTTTACTGTCGATGATGGCTAAGTCCTGTAAACGATTTTCATTTCACTAAGTTTCAGTAAGAATACTTGACAGTATATCACATTTCATAAAACGATAAATCATTATTACTGAAGTGAAACACACTCGACACTAGATAGTCAATGTTAATATTAAATAAACGCTTACATAATAGCATTATATGGCTTGTTCATTCGTTTCCCGGTTGTTACCTTATCTTTCCTCTGCTAGACTGTTTTAATGTTTTAAAAGTTAATAAATGTACATTATTTTCTAGTCTTATTTTTCTTCTTCTTTGTTACTGCTATTATGAGACTCAATAAATGTTCTCACTTGCGTAAATATTCATCATTACTACGAAGCTCGTGTACTGCCACTGAGATCTTCTTGTGTAAACAAGAGATTGTAGCACAGATGATTATTCACCAAAGTGCAATGATGATAGTCCTATCAATCAATGAATCAGTCAATAAATCAATCAATCACCATGACCTATGCTTGCATGTTATCACTATTACCATTTTCTTCTCATTGCACAATCTGGACACTATTTTGGTCAATTATTCTGTTTGAACCAAATATCCTGAAACATTTACTCAGGCAAGTTGCATTTTATTATGACTGCATACATTGCTTTTTAAAATGTTCTCAACATTCAGATCCATACAATAGAACTGATAGAACGACTTCTCTTCTATTACTTTTCACAGGGATTCAGTGGTGTTCAAAAGGCTCTTGAAACACGCAACAAAAGTTTTGTGTTTTTTTTCCAGTGCGGAACAATCATGCTATTGTCCATTGAGCAAGAGACGAACCAAAGAAGCCATCTAATATTGCATAATATATGTTGATGTGATCATCACCACCAGGTGCCGTGCTGGCTGGGGTAGGCGGTCATGGAACTCTACAAATCTCTGTCCCTGGTATCTGCTATCATCTCAGATACTGACGCTCTTCCGTGCCATGAAGTCAAGCTGTCTAAAATATGTCTATCTTCCTCTGTCTCATCTCCTTTCGATTTTACCGGTTGTCTCAATATGTTGTTCTCATCACATGTCCGAAAAATGATGGCTGTATCTTTCTTATATTGACAAGAAGTTTCTCTGTGTTTTGCCTTCATTCAACATCTCCACATTCATCATTTTAGCAGTCCATGGGATTCTCATCATTCTTCTGTAAAACTACATCTCTGTGCCTTTCATACATTTTTCTATCTGTTTGTTTACCGTCCATGACTCGCATCTGTATGTCAGTATTGACTCTATGTTTAGTTTAGTTTAGTCGTCGGATCATCATCACTGCACGCCGAACCTTAAGTGCTCCAATCTCCCCTCAATATGTCTCTCAGCGTGTGACGACTATCGATACCAGTTCTTTGTTTGTTTACTATTCTTCTTTGACTACCAGCATAGTGTTCTTGTCTAGCTACACCACATTTGATTTGGAGTTCTTGTAGTCTGGTTAGTGTTGTAGATTCCCCACTGTTACATGAATATTGCGCAATCGTCCTCTCTCCCTTAGGGAGTTTATAACATCATCCTGGTTCTATGTAGCGCTGAATAACTCGATTAATGTGATTCCTACTGCAAAAAAAACAAACAACTTAAACACTGAATCTTTGAGTGATAAAAATTATGGTGTCATAAAACGATTGCAGTCTGAACTCTAATATTTATGGTATGGCAAGTGTTAACACTCCCACTACCACAACTATAGCGTTTGACAAAGCGGATATAAAACATAAGAGATGGCATAGTCAAACTAATACTCTCAACGACATATGATTCGATCATCATACAAGATCACGCTAGTAAACAGGAATGATTCAATATCCGGTACAGCCGATTCTGAACAAACCCATACTGAAAACGAAATTTTAAACTACCTTTTAGTGGAAAATTCAGAATCTTCTTCGTTGCTATTGTGTATGTGCTCTACAGTCAGTTTATTGCGCACCTATAGGAGACTGTGTTTATAGCCAGTTTTTCAGAGAGTAAATGGAACATTCTGGTCGGTGAGTTATTTTTGCCTTTTTTATCAGTTGTAATTTTCAGTTTCTCTCTCTCTCTCGATCGTCAATAATTTTCAGTTTAAGAATCTTTGTTTTATGAAATTAGTTTATTTTTTAAGTAAACTGATAAAGTTTTTATAACAAGTATAGTTATTGGTTACTAAATTGACATCATTGCACTCCAGGTAGACCCAATAATGCATCCAAACTCCACAGTATACAGAGTTTTCTACAATAGAACATCAGGAAAGAAGGCGAGAGGAAGGCAACGAAAAAGATGGTTAGATGGCATAACAGAACCCTGTCAAAGAGCAAAATAACAATCACACAAGCCACCAGAACAGCGCAAGACAAAAACAGAAAACCACGACACTGGGCAACAACACAGTGGCTTTGTAACGACTAAATAAGAAGAATGGATTTATCCAGAATGAATTCGAAAGTTAAATTGCATTATCCTACCCCAAAAAAAATGAGAAAACTGAAGCATTTTGGACACATAAAAAGACACGAAGGACAGACAAGAAGAATAGCATCACGACAAGGAGGAAAAGAGCAAGATCCCAAAAAATAAATTCATGCTCTGATAGTTTCTTTTATAGTCTGTCCATTAATTCGTGAGCACGTTTGAAATTGATTTTCTCGAAAACTACCTGTTGGATCTCAGTGATTTTTGCAAGCAGCCTTAGAATATCCATGACGCTAGAGAAATATTTTTTCCAAGAAAATTTGATGTAGTTTGAAATATTTCTTCTTCAGGTTATATTAAATCAACCTCACCGGATTGTACACAATAGTAACAGATCTACGGTACACAGACGCGTTGTTCTAAAAATATATTATGGTAACATTGAAATATCGTGAGTTTCACGAATTCCCGTGCACCAACCCAGTCGACTTTGAAAGCGGAAAGCATATGACGTTATAATTGGGATACCGTTGTATAGTTATAGGCGTATCTCGCTATTTGTATGAAGCTATTATATCATATTTGTTGGCTTATCAAAACTGACATTGATATCACATTCATAATGAGTCTGAAGTGCACATTTATAACAATGCAGAAGGTTACAGTTTTACTATACCAACACTTCCGTAGGAATCTAAAGAGGTCATCTATATTGCGATATTCATAACCCTGAGAAACGAGCGCAACTGGCGCTTGGTCTGAATAGAGAATCCTTTTCCCGATGGATTAAACAGGACACAAAGTGCACTAATGTCAAGCAAGGACGGAAAGAACAATTGACGACTTTGACATAGATGTCATAAGACGGGAGCTCTTGAAAATGTTTGCGACAAATCAACTTGTTACTCTCAGGAAACTGAAATTAAAACTGCAATAAGATTGCAGCATAGACATTTCTAAAAGTACTCTATGAAAAATTGTAAGAGCCGCCGGCTTCACCTTCAGAAAAACTATAGGCGGCAGGAATATTATTTGTGAAAAGCCACATTTAATTGCTGCCCGAAGTAAATACCTGAAGCAGATCCGTGAGCGGCGGAGGCAATGCTATGATATTGTATATTTGGACGAATCCTGGGTCAATGCTCACCACACCAATGCTAAAGAATGGCAATCAGTAGACGGTGAACAGAAAGAAAAATACCAAGCAGCAAAGGCCAGCGTATTATACTAACACATGCAGGAAGTAGTGAAGAAGGTCTTGTCCATGACGCTGGACTTATTTTCCAATCAAAAGTACCGACGGTAGGGACTACCACACAGAAATGAATGGACATATTTTCAGGCACTGGATGGAGAAAGATCTACTTTCAATTCTAAACAGACCATCATGCTTGGTAATGGATAATGCATCCTATCACAACGGAGTATCAGCGGAAGACAAAGTACCAACTGCATCAAATACAAAAGATCAAATTAGGACTTGGCTTGCTAAGGAAAATGTCAGCTTCGATGATACATATTTGAAACCCGAGTTGTTGCACCTGGTGAGGATGACAAATAAGACAAAGGTGTTTCATATTGACAAAATCATTGCGGAATACGGCCACACGTCTTTGCGACTACCTCCATATCATGCTCACCTCAATCCGATAGAGCTTGTCTGGGCTAAAGTAAAAGGGCAAGTTGCCGAACAGAACAGGACGTTTAAAATGTGTGATGTTGAAGTTCTGACACGTGAGTCCTTCTCAATGATAGACATGCAGTTCTGGAAGAAGTGTGTTGAACATGTGCTCCGAGAGGAAGACCAGTACTGGCACCGAGATGGATTACAATTTGTCCAGCCAGTAACAATTATCAACCTCATGGAATCGTCAGATTCGGGATGATACAAATCATATTTTGATTACAGACTGAGAAATAGCAACGTATACATTTCCATATCCAAATGCGTCTACCATCATACAATTTGTGGTGAAGTTAAGACACCCTGGGGTCTAATGGTGACCGAAGGGAGGACTAACTGTTGCATATTGTATCCAAGTTCACGATTGCACATAAAGGGCAACACACTTAATTACTTGACCTATCAAGTTAATATGGAGATACACCTATGAATAGAATTGACATGGACAAATTCTAGGGATACTGTAAAATCTAAAATTTGAGCCCCCGTATTTGCAATTGTCATAAAAAATCAAAGGAATTCGCCGATGTGCAAAATCCGTAGCATCTATGGACTACTGGTTAGCTTTATTTTAGCGTCATGGATATTCTAAGGCTGCATGCAAAAATCACTGAGATCCAACAGGTAGTTTTCGAGAAAATCAATTTCAAACGTGCTCACGAATTAATGGACAGACTATAGCATGACGGCAACGGAGGCAGGACATCGGGCACACGAGAAAGAGAACGAAATTCCGAATTCTTCTTCTTCAAACGCTCCATATCGATCACTTATGAAACCACTCTGTGTGATTTGTATGTGATCTGAGCCTAATAGCGATTGTACGTTGTGTCAGTTATGCGTCTGCAAGTAGGACAGCACATCCAATTTCTGCGATGTTTTTATTTACTAGGGTAGCTTCCCTAAGTCCTGCATCAGGTTGTAGCCTCTTAGGTTGTAGGTTGTAGTGTTCCTATTTGCTTTCCTTGTGGATCCCTGCACCACAAGCGTGTGCCTAATGATTGTTAAGGTGGCTAAGTCTGATCAGGGCAAGCTATTGAATGATGATGATGATTTAGTGTTGATAATCAGCAAGGTATAGAATGTAGGATAAAAGCCCACTTATTTCTTCAAAAAGGTTCCGTAAATAGCTCTGGGGTCAGCATGTTGTCGGGTCACTATGATTGACATTCTAAAAATAGTACAGTAAACATATCAAACATTATTTTAAGACCAGAAAAGAATCAGAAAGTAAATCGAAAACAAGTTACCTGTCCTCGACCCCTCGTCTTGTGCTAATTTGTTACGGGCTAGAATGTTAAATGATAGGGCTCCTGGGCACTTGGCCGTGATTCTCCATGACCTATATCATGACTGCCGTGTTAAATATACAATATAAAGTCTTATGTTACAGCAGTTTTGACATGGGGAGACGGATTAGCACAATGCTTAAGTGTTCTCCTATGACATGGGGAGACAGATTAGCACAATGCTTAAGTGTTCTCCTATCGACTAGAACTCAAGTGTGGGTTAAATTCCACACTCGACGTTCCACGTGAGAGGACAGGAATTGGACCTCCTATCTCCTGTACATTAGGGGTCTAGAAATGTGAAGTGATTCTACCTAATAGATAATGGCAAATGACTAAAGATATAGAAAGTAAGTTAAATGCATTTCTTCTTCTTCTTCTCGTTCCTCCGATATGAATTCAAGCGTAGTCCAGTATGGCTGATTTCTGCGCGAAGGCTTGCTTTCCTATCATCAGTATCCATTCAGGCGAGCCTTCTCCGACTTCAGAGGTGTTGAATGCATTTGAAAATAGATGTCTGCGAAAAATAATGAACATAAAATGGAACAAATTCAGGAGAAGTGATGAAATCAGAGAAATGTCTGATCAACCACCAGTAACAACTGTTATAAGAAGGGGAAGATGGAGATATGTTGGACACACCTTGAGAAGAAATGATCAAAGAATATCAAAGCAGGCATTTAAGTGGGAGGCAAAGTGTTCAAGAAAGAGAGTATGACCTAAGAAGACCCTGAAACAATCTTTGCTGATGAAAGAGGCAAGAAATATCAGTCTCAGTTCCATAGAGGAGATTGATCAGGTTGCCCAGAATAGAGCGATTTGGAGAAATTACTTGCAGGCTCTATGTAACGTATACATAAGGTCTGAAAAGGATACGGAAAATGTTATTTTATTACAGTCTTGACATGTGTCTTTTCTTCCTTTTCGATCTCTCTAGTCCCTCCCAGACCTGTGACTCCCTTGGCACTTAGAGCAGTAACAAATACATGCTTTGTTCTTTGTTCGTGGCTGTCCACTGCATTGTGTTCCATTTGTGATTCATTTATTTCAGTTCTTGTTCTACTGTTCTCCTCCAGGTCGGTTTGGGTCTTTCACGTTTTCGTTTACCCTCTGGTGTTCATCTCTGTGCAGTTTTCGTGACAGAGTTAGTCTTCATGCACAACACGTTTCACCCATATCCAGGTCTCTATTGAGTGGTGGTAGTCATATTCTCTTGCTGGTACGGTGTATGCAGTTTTTAAAAGGGTGTTAAAGCTGAAGGATTGACTTCATTGCACCGGGTTTTACCCCATATTGCTCGGCCCCTTTCCGCAGAAATGGCACACCACCTGCCGAGAATATTGCACAAAGCACGAACACCGTAGCTCCAGCAACAATCCTAGGGGTCTCTGGAAAAAACTGCACGTGTGAAGAGAACGGCGCGGTCGGATTCGAACCCATGACCTTCGACTCACAAGGCAAAGGGCTTAACCACTGAGCCACAGAGACCTTCGACTCACAAGGCAAAGGGCTTAACCAATTAACCGCAGAGACCCCAAAAGCAATTTTTGATTAGAGATGGTCTTTGGTCAGAACACGCTTAAGATCTTTCATAGGCAAGTTGCATAGAAGGTGAAAAGTTTGAACATATTCTCTTTAATATATCATCATCATTATCAGATGCCGTGCCGGCTGTTGTAGGCGTTCATGGATCGCCCGAAATCTGTCTCTTGCTAACATCTCAGATGTTGACGCTCTTCCGTGTCATGAAGTCAGCCTGTCTTAACTTTTTATCTTTTATTTTTCCGATCCAGAAGCACTTGAGCTTTCAGCTCTTCGTCTCGGTGCCATGGACATCGTAACCCTTCGGTTCGGTGTCACGAGCACCGTAAATCTAGAGAACCTGTGTCTTTTCTGTCAGCCCGCGGAATTGAACCGGCACTCGCAGAGGGCTTATCAACCGTCGTCCAACACGCTACGAACACGCTGGGGAGGCGGGCCAGAATGTCTAACAAAAATTATCTCTGTCCTCCTCTGTCTCGTCTTCCTTCGATTTTACCGGTTGTCACAATGTGTTCTTTAATATAGCCACTTAAAAATCCCTCTTTATGGAGCAGTTTGTGTTATTTGAGCCCGTTCGATAATAGGTATGTAGTGCAATGTTTACAACAGAGCTACTATTTTAATCTAGTTACAATCATCTATTGATTCACGCAGAATGTAGTAAAACAACATCATACTGAGACCGATCTGCCTCAGATTGAAGATAAATAGATGTAGTTTCACCAAATATTTACTGTATTCTTTCTACTTCTACTTTTGTCATCACGCAGCTATCGGGTTGTTGCCCAGTGTCGTCACGCAGCTATCGGGTTGTTGCCCAGTGTCATCACGCAGCTATCGGGTTGTTGCCCAGTGTCATCACGCAGCTATCGGGTTGTTGCCCAGTGTCTTCACGCAGCTATCGGGTTGTTGCCCAGTGTCGTCACGCAGCTATCGGGTTGTTGCCCAGTGTTGTGGTTTTCTGTGTTTTTGTCTTGCGCTGTTCTGGTGGCTTGGGTGATTGTTATTTTTGCTCTTCGACAGGATTCTGCTACGCCATCTAACCATCTTTTTCATGGTCTTCCTCTCATCTTCTTTCCTGATATTCTTTTGTAGAAGACTTTGTATACTGTGGTTTGGATGCATTCTTATTAAGTGGTCAAACCACTTTATTCTTTGTTTCTCAATGTAATTCAAGCACAGTTTTGTTCCAACTTTCTTTCTTATGCTGATGTTGGTGACTCTATCTTTTCTGGTGTTGTTGGTAACTTTTCGCAGACAGCGCATTTCACATGTAATTTTTGTGACTGCGCTTTGCTCATTGTCCATGCTGTGCTCTGGTAACACAAAGTAGGTATGCAAATGCTGTTGATCATCTGTTGTATAGCTGTCAGTGAAATTTTTGCGTGCCTTAACAATGGGGCTAGTTGGTGAGTCACAACATTTGCTTTTTGTACTCTAGCCTCTATCTCTCTATCTAGTTTGCCGTCTTCTGTGAATATGCTTCCTAAGTATTTGAATTCTTTCATTGGTTTATTTTAGTGCCATTGACATGGATATCTAGTTTATTATGTTTTCTTCCCATATTCATTATTTCTGTTTTAGTGTTGTTGATTTTTATGTCATGGTTTATACAATTTTGGTTCAGAGTGTCAATATGATGTTGTAGATTTTGTTCATTTTGGTGTATCAGGCATTTACTGTATTAGCAAATATAAATGCAGACGGTTCCAGAAAAAGAGGACAATACAAGGAGACCCTGAAACGAGCTTCGCTGAGAGAGGCAAGAAATGTCTTAATTCCATGGATGAGATTGAGCGAGTTGCAGAGGATAGAGCGGTATGGAGAAATTGCTTGCAGGCTCTATGTAACGTATAACGGTACGAGAGTAATTATTATTATTAGCAAATATAACGCAGTGTTAACTATACAGGAAACATATGAGAACGTTAAAAATATTAAAATAGGATGAACAAAAATTCAACTTACCAAGAGTCTTGATGAATAATGGATTGAGTAAACAAGTCTGATTGCTCTTGTTAGACTAGATAAACATTACAAAAATTGTGAATAGATTCATGATTAACTAACTGTTCACAAACTAGTATCATGATCATTCATGAAATTCGATAGTTTTTGGTTGATCATATGGTATGGTAGACTGAATGGTAAACTCCGTTTAACTTCTATTTCTAATATATATATATGGCCTTTTACGTCTTTACAGACGGTCAATTGGCAAGTGTTTTACTGTGACAACTTCTGAGTTTTCGCTTTTCTCTCTTGTCGTTCAGCTCATACAAAGTCTCTTCTCAAAAGATTCTGCGCCCTTTCGCAAGTTGGCTTTCCACATAACTCTGTCATCAGCTAGTCTTTCCCATGTGCTGGGACCTATAGAAAAGTTTTTCATTGAGGCTTTGCAGACATATTTATATCTGAGCAGTGGTCTGCCCTGGTGCCTCTTCCCTCCGAAAGTTCACAGAACAATATTTGTTTTGGTATGCGACAAATTTCGATTCTTCTCACATGCCCCAACCATCTTAGTCGTCTACTGCTGAGCATGCCCATGATGGAAGGCAGGTTTGCACGTTGCAGTACTTCAGAGTTGGTTATCTTGTCGTACCACCTGATGTTCGTAATCTTGCGGAGACATCGAAGGTGAAAGATGTTAAGTCTCCTCTTCTGTCTTGAGTAGGCTGTCCATGTTTCTGAGCCATATAGTAAAGAACTAATTACACAGGCTCGATATATTTGAATCTTCGTCTGCAATGTCAGTTTTGTGTTGTCCCACGCTCGCTTTGATAGTTTCTCGAATGTAGTAGCCGCACTCCCTACACGAGCGTTGATTTCTTCGTCAAGAGAAAGCCTGGCAGTGACCATAGACCCGAGATAGCAAAATGTTTGAACTGATGTTAGATGGTTACCATTTAAAGTGATATTTGTTGTGTTACCTCCTTGACATAGTACAACTATTTTGGAGACACTTATAGTCAGAGAAAATAGGTCGCATGCCTTTGACAATTTGTTGATTAGGCATTGCAGTGTAGTCTCACTGTGGGCGACTAAGGCAGCATCGTCAGCGAAAAGGAGGTCTTTGAGAAGAATTTCCGTTGTTTTTGTTTTGGCTCTTAAGCGAGCCAAGTTAAAAAGTGAACCATCAGATCTAGTGTGGATGAAAACATCACCATCAGCGTCCTCGAAGGCATGGCTCAAAAGGATTGCGAAGAAGATGGCAAAGAGGGTGGGGGCAAGGACACAACCCTGCTTGACTTCACTCTTAACCTCGAAACTATCAGATGTGCTGCCATCGAACTGTATGCTGACTTTCATGCCTTCATGGAAGGAGACAATCAACTGGAGCAACCTTGGGGGACAGTGGATATGCATTTGTTACCGTTTACACTTCTCTTTTAAGTAGTCTTCAGTTAATATAAAAATAAAATAGGAACGTAAAGTAATGGAACAGTAAACGAAATATTTCTAATCCTTCAAATGACGATACGTCTTTTTGATAAGGCGGTTGAATCTTTCAAACGACGGCTCGTACGGAATCAGTTAACATTCGTTCTTATCATAGATCAGCATGCAATACCGTATACTATCATAAAGTATAGCGTTCATATTTGACGGGTTCTTCACACCATAATCCTCAATATATTGCACGGTATGAAAACAGGATCTCTGGGTTTAAAAAAACAAATATGTCTAAACCACAAATGTATCACGTTGTCTTTGATCCAATAATGTCTCATTTGTCTCTTCCTCATTCATATTGTCTATTGTCTTTCCCCAGGTTCATGATGAAATTGTTTGTCCATTCTTGTCGTCAGTCGTAGGGTTGGGAGATTTAATGTACGTTCCAGGGCCAGATGAGTCGCCCTTATTGTGTTATATCCGTGTTTATTTAGTGTGGTCTTGATATTGTCTATCCATCTTTTCTTGGTCTTTCCTTGACTCTAATACCTGATCACTATTCATTGTATGTTGTTATTGGTGGTTGGTTGTATTCCATTTTTCTTTCACATTCTAAGTTTAAAATTGAATTTTCTCAAAATAATTTTTTTTTGCATTTGGTATGTGTCAGAAATCCCTGAGTTTTAACTAATACTAAAGCTAAAAAAAGTTAATTGCATATCCTTTACAGGACTTTGCGAATCAACCCCAGCTGTTTAACTCTGTTTGTGATTTTTCTAGGCATTATTACGTTCAGTAGTTTGCAATTGCTTCCTTTTGTAAAAATCCACGTGAAACAATTTGCAACCAAATTGTCCGCAGCGTGATTCGAACTCAGAACATCGGGGTTAATAGATTGAGTCACTATCCCCTAGGCCACAGACGCCACCCCTCTAAAGCTAGATACACGAAATTTGAGGTGAATATCCCATATATAATTTTGTAGATACTGATGCATTTCAAATTACATTTTTTCGAATATTTGATTCAAAAAGTAATTTTCAATGTGAAATGATGACTCATTTTGTTCGGTTATTTGCCAAGCATAAGTATAAAAATAAAATATATTTCTTGAGATTTTACGTAAAATAAATGTGTCAGAAGCTGTTGATATGCTTGTAGTTTAGGAATCATCCATTTATTTATCAATATATTTGTTTGTTTTGTAAATTTTCATCATCATCAGGTGCCGTCTCCACATCGAAGGTTGGCTGCAATGAATCTCAGCATCCTCTGTCTTTCGCCTTGGTGTTGCACACTGCCAGACTGTAACCTGTCCATTTCTTAAAGTTTCCCTCCCACTTATCTCTCGGTCTTCCTCTTGCTCTTCCCCCTCAACTTTCCCCTCTAGTAAATGTTTTATCATGGTGTCATGCCTTTTATGTGCCCAAAATACTTTACTTGTCTGAATTTTATTTCTCTTAATAATTGTTTCTTCATGCCTAGTTTTCCTAAAACTTGTTTATTTGTCTGTTTTTCTGTCCATGAAACTCTGCCTATTCTTCTATATATCCACATCTCAAATGCATCAATTCTGTCTTCTAACTGCTTGTTCATTGTCCATGTTTCGAGCCATACATTAATATAGGATATATATAGCATTTGATCATTCTAATTTTTAGCCTGTTTGTGATTTGTTTGGATGTCAGTAACTTTCTCATACTATTGAAATTATCCTTGGCCATTCCTATTCTCTTTTTAATTTCTGTTATACATCTGCCATCATCTGTTATCATCTGACCGAGATATGAGAAGCTTTTTACTTGATGTAGTAATTCTCCATGTATTTTTATATTCATTTTAGGTTTTCCATTTCCTTGTTGATTACCATAGTTTTTGTTTTCTGTATGTTAATGTCTAATCCATATTCCTTGCTAGTTCTGTCCAATTGGTCCACTAATTCTTGTAGATCTTGTTTATTTTCTGCTACCAATACTGTGTCATCTGCATATCTTAAGTTATTTATTATTTTTCCATTGATCTTGAGTCCTGGCATTCCCTCCAGTTGTTTGAAGATTTTCTCTGTGTAGATGTTAAATAGGCTTGGTGACAGTATGCATCCTTGTCTCACTCCTCTCTTTATGTCTATGTATGGAGAGTAGCTATTTTCATATTTTATTATTGCTGTCTGATCCCAGTATATGTTACTTATTAGTCTGATATCATCCCCATCTAGGCCTATTTCTTGTAGACATATGATTAGCTTTTCATGTTGGACTCTGTCAAAAGCTTTGCTATAATCGATGAAACACAAGTAGATACTTTTTGCACTTCTATATACTTGTCAGCGAGTAGTCTTATACAAAGTATTGCCTCTCTTGTTCCTCTATTCTTTCTAAAGCCAAACTGTTCTTCTCCTACTTCTATGTCTATCTTGTTTTTAATTCTTTCATGTATGATCTTGAGTAGTATTTTTGTTATGTGGCTCATCAGGCTAATTGTCCTATAGTCTGTGCACTCCTGTGCTTTGGGCTTTTGGGTAGTGGTATGAATACTGATGTCTTCAAGTCTCTTGGTATATATACTGTGTTATATATATCATTGCACAAATCTGTAATGGTTGAAATACCAAAATCCTCAAAGGAGGTTAACATTTCCACAGTAATATTGTCCAATCCTGCAGCCTTTCCTCGCTTCATTGTTTTGATTGCTCTTACAACTTCAGATGTTATATTCTTGGGCTGTCATTGCACTTTATACTGTGTTTACTGCTTCTTTGATCATCAAATAGAGCCGTTACATATTCTGTCCATCTTGTCAATATTTCTGTTTTATCAAACAATAGTTGGTTGTTGTTGTTTTTGATACATCCTCCACCTTTTATATTATTTTTCTTACTTGTCATTTGTCTTATTTCTCTGTGCATATCTCTAGTCCTGTGTTTTTCTGCATCTTCTATTTCCTTGCATTTTGTTTCTAACCAGTTTACTTTTGTGGTTCTGCACATGTTGCGTATTTCGTTGTCTAAAATTGTATACTTTGGGGTGTTCTTGGCTTTCTTTCGTTCTGCCATTTTTTCTAATATTTCATCAGTCATCCACATTTGATTTTTCATGGATTCTTTTACAGGCAGGTTTTTGTTTGCAGTTTGTATACTCTGTTTTAAGCAATCCCATTTATTGGTTACTTTCTCTTCAGGATTTTCTCTTCTGTATTGTTCTAAGCACTCTGTCATTAGGCATTCATATTTGTTCTTTACTTCCACACACTTTGTAAATTTTAGGATTCTAATAATATGTACTTTTTAAAGATGGCCGCTGTTGTCATAGCAACCATGCAATTTTTTAAGCATTAAAATAGATTTACATTCATAGCTTAACTTGCCAATTATAAAATAATTGCTAAATCTTAATTAAAAAGACATTTTTTCGAAGTCAAACCCCTTAAATGTCCTAACCGCTTCATTTGTTGTCTTTCAATGTATTCAGTGCATGAAGTTATGCCGACTCTACTTCTGATGTCCTCGTATGCCGACTCTACTTCTGATGTCCTCGTTTCGTAGTTCCTCATACCACATGCCAATCAATCAAGGAAACACCCAAACTTGAAGTGTCTGGTCATGACTTGTATACAGTGGCGGCTCGTCATTAAGGGCCAGTGGGGACGAACCCCACCAAAAATAATGTGTAAAGTCTTTCCTCTTGGGCCTGTGGGCGGCGCATAGGGCAGAGGTCATAGCTCTCCATGTCTCGCGGTTCGTTGCTATTTGTTTTAAGTCTTTAATGTTTACTAGGCCCATCGTTGAGCCTTCTCTGGTGATGGTTCTACGCAGAGTCTCTCTTGGTCTTCCTAGTTTTCTTTTTCCCTCTGGTGTCCATATGAGGGATTGGTAAGGAGTCTTCTCTCATCCATTCTAAGTGTGTGGCCGATGTAGTTCCAGCGGCGCTTTCTTATAAATTTGATACATTTTCTTGCTTGGTCTCTTGTCTTATTTGTGTATTGGGTCTGAAATCTGACCATTTGAGGTTCAGTATTCTTCTAAGACATTTATTCTCAAAGTTATCTAATTTTCTTTCTAGAGCTTTTGTTGCTTTCCAACTCTCGCATCCATAGGTTAATACTGGAATCACACAAGAGTTAAAGATCTTTAATTTTAAGTGCTTGCTGAGTGAATTGGACTTCCATATATTTGACAATTTGTTAAAAGCACTTGATGCCAATGCGATTCTGTGTGGAATTTCTGGCGCTGTATCCCCGTAGATGACATCATACTCCCTAGGTATGTAAAACTTTTGACTTTTTCAAGAGTGTAGTTTTTAGTTGAATATTTTCTGGACTGCTGGTAAGGTCAACAATTTTTGTTTTTGTGGTGTTTATTTGGAGACCAATTTGTCCTGAGATATTTTGGAGAAGGTTTGTTTTCATTTGAATATCTTGATGTGATGAACTCAAAGGGCTATATCGTCGGCAAAATCAAGGTCTTCTAAAATTTTATCAACCCACTTGATGCCCATATTTGCGTTATTGGTGCATTTTTGCATGACCCAGTCAATTGCTATTCCAAAGAGCATTGGCGATAAGACACAGCCTTGTTTCACTCCTGTTTCCACTGGGAACCAGTCAGAGTTACCGAAATCTGTTCTTACACTGCAGCGCGATTCACTGTAGAAGGATTTTATGATGTTGATGAATTTAGCAGGAAACCATAGTTTTTGAGTAGTTTCCAAAGCGTAGGACGGTGAATACTGTCAAACGCTTTCTGAAAATCAACAAAGTTGATGATTAAATTCGATTGAAATTCTACGAACTCTTCAATGATTACTCTTAGTGTGAAGATGTGATCTATGCATGCTCGTTTTGGTCTAAACCCTGCTTGTTCTTCTCTTAGCCTTTCATCTATAGACTTTTTCAGTCTCTCGAGTAACATGCTACAAAAGTTTTCCTGGCACTGACAGTAGGGTGATCCCACGCCAGTTATTACAATCAGACAAATCTCCTTTTTAGGTAATTTGAAAATAACACCATCTTTCCACTGTTGTGGTGGGGATTCATTTTGCCAGATTTCATTTATAAGTTGGAGTATATGTTGTAAGTTGTTATCATCTGCTGCTTTGAGCATTTCTCCAGAGATGTTATCATCACCAACCGCTTTGTTGTTTCTCAATTTTTTAATGGCAGATTTCAACTCTTCCAGTGTGAATGGCTCCATGGAAGCTTCTAGTGTAAAGTGTAATGTGTAAAGTATGTTTATTATTTAATAAATTAAAATATACCCTAACGAAAAACCATGATTTATCCGGGAAAAAATGTCTGGCCCCACCAACAAAAATGATCACGAGTCGCCACTAGAAGCTCCTATATTGACCCCAATATTGGCTATAGTTTCTACTTCAAGGAAACATTTCACTACTCCTGCACTAATCTTTTGTTGCATTCACGTCAAACTTCAAGACAAGAACAATAGCAGGTAAAATGAAACACGCAAGAAATCGAAGAGATCTTAAGTTTATTGATTTATTTGATCCAGCACTTATGGCTGCTTAGAAATCTCAACTTATTATTGCTTTCTTTCGCTATAACAGCAAATACATAATAACGTTGTTATATTCTAGATTGGGTTCTTGTTGAGAGCAGTGTTTCTGGTATATTGCGGTTGTTATTGAGTTTTGGTTACTAAACTGATGTGCTGGGCCGTGCCGTGCTATGAAACAGAGAGGCGGCCGCATCAGTCGGTCTTTGTAACGGGACGACATAAGCAGTAAAATCAAAATACAATTTGAACCATTCAATAATTAAAAATCTCAACGCAGCGCTTTTCTATATTAGTCTATGTTATTTCGATATTGATGTATACAATTTAGTATTTGTACATTTTTTGTAGGTTTTAAAAGATAATCACATTCGAAGGTTATTTTAAAGAAAAAACATTTAAGGGGCGACATTTCAAAGACTTGCATCATACTGAGAAAATATATCGCGGCCCTGCCGATGTGATTACAAATAAACCCCAGAAAACTACAGACCTTCATAAATAGATGTTTAGGTAGAATAGAGGGACTGAGATAGTATGATGAGATTACAAACGAGGAACTCGGAGAAAGAACTAAGCAGGTACCAGTGGAGAAAGAGCTACGGAAGAGACGCTCATGATAGATAGGACACACTTTGAGAAGACCAACCGGAAGCCTTCCAAGACAGGCACTGAAAGGGAAAGAGAAATAGAGGAAGGGCTAGACATACCAAGAGAAATAGAGGAAGACCTTAGACATACCAAGAGAAATAGAGGAAGACCTAGACATACCAAGAGAAATAGAGGAAGGCCTAGACATACCAAGAGAAATAGAGGAAGACCTAGACATACCAAGAGAAATAGAGGAAGGGCTAGACATACCAAGAGAAATAGAGGAAGGGCTAGACATACCAAGAGAAATAGAGGAAGGGCTAGACATACCAAGAGAAATAGAGGAAGACCAAGACATACCAAGAGAAATAGAGGAAGACCTAGACATACCAAGAGAAATAGAGGAAGACCTAGACATACCAAGAGAAATAGAGGAAGACCTAGACATACCAAGAGAAATAGAGGAAGGCCTAGACATACCAAGAGAAATAGAGGAAGGCCTAGACATACCAAGAGAAATAGAGGAAGACCTAGACATACCAAGAGAAATAGAGGAAGACCTTAGACATACCAAGAGAAATAGAGGAAGACCTAGACATACCAAGAGAAATAGAGGAAGACCTAGACATACCAAGAGAAATAGAGGAAGACCTAGACATACCAAGAGAAATAGAGGAAGACCTAGACATACCAAGAGAAATAGAGGAAGACCTAGACATACCAAGAGAAATAGAGGAAGACCTAGACATACCAAGAGAAATAGAGGAAGACCTAGACATACCAAGAGAAATAGAGGAAGGGCTAGACATACCAAGAGAAATAGAGGAAGGGCTAGACATACCAAGAGAAATAGAGGAAGGCCTAGACATACCAAGAGAAATAGTGGAAGGCCTAGACATACCAAGAGAAATAGAGGAAGGCCTAGACATACCAAGAGAAATAGAGGAAGACCTAGACATACCAAGAGAAATAGAGGAAGGCCTAGACATACCAAGAGAAATAGAGGAAGACCTAGACATACCAAGAGAAATAGAGGAAGACCTAGACATACCAAGAGAAATAGAGGAAGACCTAGACATACCAAGAGAAATAGAGGAAGGCCTAGACATACCAAGAGAAATAGAGGAAGACCTAGACATACCAAGAGAAATAGAGGAAGACCTAGACATACCAAGAGAAATAGAGGAAGACCTAGACATACCAAGAGAAAAGAGCTGGAGACTGATATAAAAGGATATGTAAAACATGGAAAGAATTGGAAGGAATGGCAAGGGAGAGGAAGAGCTGGTAGAAGTTTGTTGAAGACCTGTGATCCGTTGGGAATTGAAATGTGAAGAAGAACTGGCGTGGTTTCACTCCGGACATACCAAATTGGTGCCCAGTATTCACCAGCAGATGCCGACGAATAGGCGCATTTGGGGTTTCCATAGCTTGCTGGTTGGATACACTCCTCATTCTGTCCCTCAAACACCCAGTTCTGCTTGTCTTGACTTATCCACGTGTGTCGTGAAGCGACTTGGGAGTTTCAGTTTTTATCCTGTTCCATGTGTGTTGCATCTGTAGTTGTTAGTCTTTGATGTTGCAGGATATCTGATCACTATTCATTATTCACTATAAATATATCCATCGGGTTTTTTGTCTTCCTCTGGCTCTGCGTCCGGGTTGTCGGTTGTTATAAACGTGAGATGGTAGTAGATTTAGTTTCATACTCATTGTAACGCCCCCTCCACATTATAACAGTTTGCCAACGCCCCCTCCCACATACATACATGCTCTATTTTCTCTTTGACATAGAAAATTGATATATATTTCTGTAATACATGGTCAATTTTCAAATGATTATATGCATGAAATAGAAAATTGATGAAAAATGGATCGTGTAAGACGGGCATAAGATGAATTAAAATGCAGAATTCAAATTGTTAATGACTATTCAATAACAAAATAAAAAAAAAAACTCTCCCCAAGTGTTTCTGAACCCACTATCGCCCTCCTGGACGGATTCAGCGCCCACGGTGGGGTGGGGGGTGGTACTGCCCACTTTGGGAAAGGCTGTCTTAGATGCATGGTGTGATTACAACGATATTTCTTAATAGAGTATGTAATCTTGGCTCACGTGGGAACTTATATATCCGGGATTTTGACCTGTCATTTTATTCTGAGAGCTTACTAAAAAAAAATAGAAACAAATGCACTATAGATTTTTCATGCTTTAGTGTATGACATGTCTACCACTTCACATTTCTAGAACCTTATGTGTAGGCGGTAGGAGGGCCAATTCCTTTCCTCGCGTGTGGAACGTCGAGACAGGATTGAACCTTAAACTATCTTGCGTCCGAGTCGATAGGCGTACTCTTACACCTTACGATCCGCCCTACGTCAGCTACTCTTCTTCTTCTTGTTTTGTCGTTAGACTGTTACCGGGTTGTTGCCCAGTGTCGTGGTTTTCTGTTTTTCTCTTGCGCTGTTCTGGTAGCTTGGGTGATTGTTATTTTTGCTCTTTGACAGGATTCTGCTATGCCATCTAACAATCTTTTCATGGTCTTCCTCTTGCCTTCTTTTCAGATGTTCTGTTATTGCGGTGTTTGGATACATTCTTCTTAAGTGACCAAACCACTTCATTCTTTGTTTCTCAATGTAATTCAAGCAAGTTTCTGTACCACCTTTCTTTTTTACGCTGATATTGGTGACTCACATTTCTACAAACCGTAAAGCAGCACAATATTTCATAAACAACTCTTGCAAAACAAAAAGAAATGTACATATTTATTCAAGAAGACACGAAGAAGACAAAAAACTGAACTGTACAACAAATATAACCAAGTTACAATATCAGATAAGAGATACTAAAGTATCACATTAAATTGTATCCTAACACTAACATACCATACCTTTGCCCCCTTCCTTATCGATAATGTCAATATGTCACAAGAACTGAATCAATCATGAAGTGCCTGATCGTGATTTGTATCGACTTATAAAGAGAACAGGAAGTTGGAAATTTATATGTACAATCATGGCCGGTGTTATATTGTTGATTGATGACTAATTCGTAGTAAATAAGAAGGCAGGGGTCGACGAATCAGAGTTGTTAAAAACACATACTTTATCCCCAAGTGATGACCCTGGTAACGTACTGAATTTTGCAAAACACGTAATAACAAAGTACAGTAGTTTTACAAAATACGAAAACAATGACAATACATAGCAACGTTTCGACCAAAAGGCTTTTATCAAGCAAACGATACAACAGGAGTGACGAATTTCACAGCACACTACATAAAGACTTTGACAAAGATATTACAAAGGTCAAAAAATGAATGAAAATATGTGACTAAAAATGAATAATGTAATAAATGCAGAAAAACTAGAAGTGGAAAAAGAAGAGGAACAATAACAAATCTATACATAATAAAAACAAATATACACATATAGAATATGGAGCAGGAGAAGAGAAAGTACTAAGAAGCAAAGGAATGTAGAATGAGTTTTTACAGCATGATTTATTTAAACTATACCCTTGACTACTATAGTGGTCTACAAGGTGTGTTCTACATTTGGTTCTGCAGCCAGCAGAGTTGGGGGTCGTCTATTCTCTCTTAGGCAGGGTGAAAAGTGAAAACTAGTAGCTTACTGATGACCCCTAGATCATAGCTCTTGTACATGGCATTGAGTCATTCGTATGTGTCGATTCCTCCCCGTCAATAATGGCTAACATATTCCGTTTCTGATGATATCTTTTGTTTTAGTTTGTTCTCTAGACAGTTGCAGTCTCCTGCTGAAGAGATCTGTCTTTCCGGGTTTGTCTGGAGTCATCCTACTCTAGGTGACTTCAGCCTTCTGTCGCCGGGTTCACCAACCCGGTTTTATGCAGTGTGTGCTACCTGGACACTATAGTTGAATCCTATATACTTGAGGGAAAGTGCCATAGAAGTAGAAGACAAGATAAGGATAAGGATGTCCTCCTCAAGGGAGAGAGAGAGAGGACGATTGTTATTTGTCCCATAGCTGGGAAATGGGTTGGTTGCAGCCAGAGCATTTACCACTCGCCGGTGGGTTCTGCGCTGTCACCTTATGAGACACAATCCTGCTCCCCGCCTTTTTATTCTGGACTTTCCCCTTCAGTCTGTTCGGCTTGGTTAGACCGGCCAGAAGTTAGACTCCCACCGACATATCCTGAAGGATCGTAAAGACGCAAAAACCCTCCAGCCACGATAAGGTAGGCTAATGTGGAGGGACCCCTAGAACACATAACCCAACCCCCACATCCCAGTGGTGTAGACTAGAAAATGTTGACTGCGAGGCTCAAGGCTAGCGGGGTTCTAGCTCACCTACAGAGATGAAATACCCTAGGACAGTTTTTTTAACCCATTACCTAAGGAGCCGAACCCGAATAAAAAGCATGCAGAAATCGGATGGGCAGACCTATCGGTCTGTAATCGTCTAAATGGCGCACACAAACGCGTGCTCTATGACGCAGACCACTTGCAGATCATAAACAATGATTTAACAAGCAATTGAAGTCGAGCGATATGAGAAAAAAACCCAATATAGTGGCGTACAAACGGTATTAATCCGTCAAGCAGATATTGCATTTGAAAGTCTCCGAAAAGTAATGAACGAATTCATCAGAGGAGATAAAATAAGAGAAATGTATATTCAACCCCTAACAGCAACTGTCCAAAAATTCGCCAAAATCACCACAAATTTCACTGACAGCTAAGCAACAGATGATCAGCAGCCTTTTCGTACCTACTTTGTGTTACCAGAGCCAAAGAGAAGTTGGAGATATGTTGAGCCGCAGCCCCCGGTAACAGAAAACCGAATAGCTTAGCCGTCACATCGGAAATTCCTGTTTGATGGGGACTGATTTTTATATACGTTTGATAGAACACTGTAAGCTATATTGGAATTCTTGAGTTCATGGTTATTTATTGATGAAAAGTGTTAATAATACTCTCTCTCTCTCTCTCTCTTTGCTCCCCTTGCGAGCCCAGGCAACACACGGGCAGTTAATAATACTGATACTCTTTTAATTTCTAACTTAATATAACCTTGAATTAGCATGTTGTGTTATTTTTAAGATGAATTTATCTGTATCTAACAATACTAGAATGTAAGGTCACGCGACAGTTGTGGTTTTATTTCCTACAATGTTTACATGAGCCCGCTTGTCTTATGTTATCGTGGGCCATGGTTGAGCATAATCTAGATAGAAACAAATCAAATAATCGTAAAAGAGAGGCATTGAAGTTGGAAACAGAGTTCAGGGAAGAAAGGACTCTCTAAGAAAACACTGAAAGAAACTTCACTGAGAGAGTTGAAGAATATAGTACTTAATTTCATAGAAGAGATTCAATGAGTTGCCCAGGATAGAGCAGTATGGAGAAATTGATTACAGGCCATATGTAACATATAAATGTAGGAGAGGAATATAATAACAATTAAAGAGAATGTAATTAATTCTTTCGTCCGCTATGCATCCAAGAGTAGTCAAAGAGTCTATTAATGATTTTTGCATGAAAGCTTGCTTTCCTTTCACTAGAGTCCCTCACCATTCAGGCGAGTTTAGGAAATAAATAAAAGACAAGTGAAATATTGTAAATACACACAAAAAGTGATTGACGAAACTAACGTATCAACCACAGAGAGACACACAGAAAAGTATAATGAGTACAAAGCAAGAGGAAGACCACGAAAAAGATGGAGCGACGGCATAAAAAACAGCCTTACGAACATGAATATCAGCTTACAAAGTGCCTTACAACAAGCACACACAAGATCACTACGTTTCACCCCCAACACTTCTATAAAGAAGTAAATGGTGGAAGAGAAGAACAAGCACGCACAAGATCACTACATTTCACCCCCAACACTTCTATAAAGAAGTAAAAAGGTGCAAGAGAAGAACAAGCACACACAAGATCACTACGTTTCACCCCAACACTTCTATAAAGAAGTCAATGGTGGAAGAGAAGAAGAAGAACGTATCTAATAATATGTCATCATCTGGGTTGATACGTTGTCTGTTATTTCACGTGTCTGTCACAGTACAACTGCCCTTTATAGTTCTTCTTCTTCTCTTCCATTTACATCTTTATAGAAGTCTTGGGGCGAGAGGGAAGGTGTGGTGATCTTGTGTGAGCTTGTTCGAATGCGCTTTATAAGCTGTTATTCATTTTCTTAAGGCTGTTCTTGATGCCGTCGCTCCATCTTTGCGTGGTCTTCCTCTTGCTCTCTACTCATTATACTTTTTCTGTGTGGCTCTCTGTGGTAGACGATACCATGGCATTCTTGTCACGGGTACAAACCATTTAATCTGTTGTTCTTTTATGAATTGCATGACTGGTTTCACATCCAGTCTTCTTCTGATTTCTTCATTTCTAATTTTGTCTCTTATTGTCCCACCTGCAGGTCTTCTAAGACACTTCATCTCTGTCGTTATAATTTTCCGCTCATTAGCTGCTGTTATTAGCTGAAGTTTGACAATGGTAACATGGTGTTTCACTATGATACAAAAATTCACCAGAGTCACCAAATATTTCACTGACTGCTAGGCAACAGATGATCAACAGCATTTTCATACCTACTTTGTGTTACCAGAGCCAAACATGGACAATGAGCAAAGAGCAGTCACAAAATATAACTACAAGCGAAATGCGCTGCCTGCGAAAAGTTACCAACAACACCAGAAAAGACAGAGTCACCAACATCAGCATAAGAAAGAAAATTGACACAGAACCTTGCTTGAATTACATTGAGGAACAAAGAATGAAGTGGTTTCGTCACTTAATAAGAATGCATCCAAACTCCACAGTATACATCATTTTCTACAACAGAACATTAGAAAAGAAGGAGAGAGGAAGACCACAAACTGGCAAGATGGCTAGATGGCATGTAGAATCCTGTCAAAGAGCAAAATAACAATCACACAAACCACCAGAACAGTGCGAAAAACTGAAAACCACGACACTGGGCAACAACCCGGTAGCAATGTGACGACACTGGGCAATAACTCGGTAGCAGTGTGACGACACTGGGCAACAACTCAGTAGCAGTGTGACGACACTGGACAACAACTTGGTAGCAGTGTGACGACACTGGGCAACAACTCGGTAGCAGTGTGACGACACTGGGCAACAACTTGGTAGCAGTGTGACGACAAAAGAAGAAGAAAAACGAAGATTGTCACATTGACTCAAATGGTTTGGCCACTTGGTGAGAATGAACCCGAGTACACCAGTTGCAAGAGCACACAACCTGAAAATTGAATCATCAAAAGGAAGGGGCAGACCATGAAAAAGATGGGTTGATGGAGCTACAGACATCTTAAAACTCTGCAATACCACAGTATATCAAGAAACCGTGCGTGCGCTATCTCGGAAACAGATCATCAGTTAAACTTGCTACCCTAACAGCAAAAAAATCAGAGAAGGACAAAAGAAAAGAAAAGATTGTCACACCTACAGCTCTTCTAAGACACCCCATCTCAATTGTTATGAATTTCCGCTCATCAACTGCTGTTATTGGCCATTTTTAACACTGGTAACATAGTGTTGGCCAAAAAATCGTTCTCATAAGATGTGCTTTAGTTTTTAGCCTTTTATAGTTAATTCAGTATTCTTTCAATTTATTTTCAGCTTCATGACAATCCCCTTTGGTTTCAATTATTCAAATTCTTTTTTCTGGACATAAAAAAATGAATACATTGTTGAACTCTGGAACTTAATGACATTTTTGCCAACATCGACCGACACAGACTGATTTTATTAAAATCCAACACAAAGGCTTGACATTTCGTTATCAAAGGACGAATGTAATATCAAATTGTCACTCCGACATTCTGCCAGTGAACAGAATATTTAAAAAGAACTATATAAACTTTACTTGGTGGGTCAATGATATGGCCCATTCTTACTAGGCTGTTTCAAATCAAGTTCCAAAGACGTCAATAATGCGCATGCGTGATCGACACTGGACTAACACTGAGGCGAGACGGTGCTACCAGTAAATCAGAAATGCCGCCAGAAAAATGTGACGAAGATTATTGCAATAACATAGCGGATGAACAGTTTCTGCGGCAGCAATTGAAAACCGGGAGAACAGCGTAGCAGTTCGTCACGTCGATACACTGACATACAGTTTAACAAAATTGACACCTATGACGGCAGAAAAGTGGACTCGCCTGCTAGAAAGCGCAATATTGGTAATGTTAAAAACGTGCGTGTCAGCAACGCATTTATAAAGACACTCACAAATGCTCGACGTACACCAGGAACACCAAGTCTGCGTAGACCACCTCTTTCGCTTGCTCAAGACCTGGTCAACGGGATCTCCTCGCAGTTAAGTTGTAGAACACTGGGCTTTCAATCATCGCTACCATCGCACCCTAGATTTGTAATGACAAGAAACGGTTCAACGTTGTCATCGAGACCTGAACATAGAAAAGCTTGGATACATAACTCGATCACAAGCTCCGCAGTTTCATTTAATTTTAGTGATGATGTGAACAACTGCAGTACACACCGGAATGGAAACGACTCTGGAACAAACACTAAGATAGCAAGAAAAAAAAGTGCCGTCAAGAATAGCTACCGTCATATAGATGAAACATTGTTTGATCTGAGTTCTGATCGAATCGTACGAGATGTCAGCATAGGCGTAACTTTTGCAACTGCAGATGGGGATGATGATAGAAAGGCATCTGTTGATGGAGCATCTGCGCTTGTAGCGGGGAATTACAGCAGAATGAATATTTCTGATTTACCGCCACTTGCATCCAGCAGGAGTACTCCAGGAAGACAAGCAGAAGATACCATCCAACAGAGTAAACTCCACAGGTAAGATAATATTTGTTTTCTTTATTTTTAACAATCAGTAACATTTCATCCATCCATCCATCCATTCATCCATCCATCCATCCATTCATCCATCCATCTGTCTATCTATCCGCCATCTATCCATCAATTCAACCGTCTATCTGTCGATCTGTCTATATGTCTCTTTATCTGTCTGTCTGTCTACTATACCTTACTCCAACGTAATATAATTCAATCCATGTCACTTTACAACTACTACTCTTACTACTACAACTGCAACTTTTACTATTACTACTATTAATACTACTACTACCCTACATTACTACTACTACTACCACTACTACTGCTAATACTACTACTATTGCTACTTTGCTACTTAAAACTAATACTACAACTGCTATACTTATTACCAATACTAACTATTACTTATTAGTTAACATTACTACTACTTTACTAATTACTACTATCACTACTACAACTTGCTAGTCACTTATTCTACCATTCTTCTACCTTACAGTTGCTCTTCTCTACTACTACTACTTTACTAGTTACTACTACAACTACTTTACTAGTTACTACTACTACAACTACTTTACTAGTTACTACCACTACTACTTTACTAGTTACTACTACTACTACTTTACTACTACTACTACTACTTTACTAGTTACTACTACTACTACTATTTTACTAGTTACTACAACTACTACTACTACTTTACTAGTTACAACTACTACTACTACTTTACTAGTTACTACTACTACTTTACTAATTACTACTACAACTACTTTACTAGTTACTACGAACATGGGGTAAAGATTAGATACAGGTCAGACGGTAATCTATTCAATCTTCGGAGGTTAAAATCCTCCACCAAGGTAAAAGAATCAACTATCTCAAACCTGTTGTTTGCTGATGACTGTGTCCTCGCTACCAACTCTGTGGAAGAAATGCAGACTTACATGGACAAGTTCTCAATGGCCTGTGATAGGTTTGGCCTCACCATTAACACCAAAAACAGAGGTCATGTTCCAGCCCGCCCTAGAGAACAGTATTACGATCCAGTCATCAACATTAAACACCAGTGTCTCCAGTCAACGGACTTCTTTGCTTATCTTGGCAGCCTCCTATCCAGATCGGCAAACATAGATTCTGAGGTCAACAATAGGATATCCAAAGCCAGTGCTGCGTTCGGAAGGTTACGTGTCACTGTGTGGGAACGGAAGGGGATAAGCATAGTCACAAAGCTGAAAGTTTACCAGGCCATAGTGCTAACCATGCTGCTGTACGCAAACGAGACATGGACAGTGTATAGCAGACACGCAAGAAAATTAAACCATTTCCACACAAGCTGTCTACGCAGAATACTAAAAATAAACTGGCAGGACAAAATTCAAGACAGCGAAGTCCTCACAAGAGCAAAGATCCCAAGCGTCAACACCCTGTTGCAGAAGGCCCAACTGAGATGGGTCGGTCACGTTGCTCGAATGCCTGATAAACGCATCCCAAAACAGTTGATGTATGGCGAGCTTGAAGGGGCAGACGTTTAGCTGGTGGACAGAAAAAAAACGCTTTAAAGACACTCTCAAAGTGTCTCTGAAATGCTTCGATATAGACAATACGTGCTGGGAATCCCTTGCGCAAGATCGCCAAATGTGACGCTGTAACAACAAAAAAGGAACCCGAATAGCTGAGAATCATCGTATTGTTCACAGAGAAAACGAGCAGCGCGAAAAGACAGAGCACACAACATACACATGTCTAACCTTGATCATGTATGCCCCACCTGTGGTCGGGAATTCTGTTCTAGGATTGGACTCTACAGTAACCTCCGCACACACCAGAGAGGTGCAACGGTACACTTCTGAGATTGTTGTCATCATCGCTTGCAATGGACGGCTATTAACTACTTTACTAGTTACTACTACTACTTTACTAGTTGCTACTACTACTTTACAAGTTACTACTACTACTACTTTACTAATTACTACTACTATTTTACTAGTTGCTACTACTTTACTAGTTACTACTACTACTACTTTACTAGTTGCTACTACTACTACTTTACTAGTTACTACTACTACTTTACTAGTTACTACTACTACTACTTTACTAGTTACTACTACTACTACTTTACTAGTTGCTACTACTACTACTTTACTAGTTACTACTACTACTTTACTAGTTACTACTACTACTTTATTAATTGCTACTACTACTTTACTAGTTGCTACTACTACTACTTTACTAGTTACCTACTACTACTTTACTGTGCTGCTACTACCTTACTACTTACTAGTTCTACTACTACTACTTACTGGGTCTACCTACTCATCTACTAGTTACTACTACACTCTACAGTTACTACTACACTACTTTACTAGTTACTACACTATACTCTTTACTAGTTACTACTACTACTTTACTAGTTACTACTACTACTACTACTTTACTAGTTACTACTACTACTACTACTACTTTACTAGTTACTATTACTACTTTACTAGTTACTACTACTACTACTTTACTAGTTACTACTACTACTACTTTACTAGTTACTACTACTACTTTACTAGTTGCTACTACTACTACTTTCACTAGTCTACTACTAGCTACTACTACTTTACTAGTTACTACTACTACTTTACTAGTTACTACTACTACTTTACTAGTTACTACTACTACTTTACTAGTTACTACTGCTACTTTACTAGTTGCTACTACTACTACTTTACTAGTTACTACTACTACTTTACTAGTTGCTCTACTACTACTTTACTAGTTACTACTACTACTTTATAATTGCTACTACTACTTTACTAGTTACTACTACTACTTTACTACTCGTTACTCACTACTACTACTTTACTAGTTACTACTACTACTACTTTACTAGTTACTACTACTACTTTACTAGTTACTACTACTACTACTTTACTAGTTACTACCACTACTTTACTAGTTACTACTACTACTTTACTAGTTACTACTACTACTTTACTAGTTACTACTACTACTTTACTAGTTACTACTACTACTACTTTACTAGCTACTACTACTACTTTACTAGTTACTACTACTACTACTTTACTAGTTACTACTACTACTACTACTACTACTACTACTACTACTACTACTTTACTAGCTGCTACTGTCACTACTACTACTACCAGATTTATCTTTTCGACTTTTACAACTACCCTACTTTGCAATTCACTGCTACTATTTTACTAATTACAGCGACTACTATTACACCACTACTACTACACCACCACTACTACTACTATTACTACTACTACTACTACTAGTGCAGCTACTACTACCATTACTTTAGTGACTGTTACTGCTACAACTACCACATTGGATGTGATCCCTCACCCACCCCAGCAGTGGGGATACTAAAAGTAAACAGTTTCATTCAGCAGGCTAAACAGGTTTCATAGACAAACCTCGGATCTATCAAAAGTTGACATCCATCTAAAGTCAAATTCCACTGGCAAGGAGTAAAGCAAAGAAACCCGTTTTCATACCGTGTAGTATATTGGGAAATACGGTGTTGGGTCCACATTTTTCTTTGGACAACGGCACATGAAGGATGATGGGGTAAGCATCCCGTAAGCCACCTTAAATACCCAGTACTCCTCTGGTACACAATTGAGTATTTTCATACCAACACTTTGTTACCAGTGCCAAACTTGGTCTCTTACAGCAACACACCACAGAAAGCTCACCACGTGTGAAATGAAATGCTTGAGGAAGGCAGTGAGAGTCACCAGGAAAGACAGACTACGAAATGAGGACATTAGAAGCAGAGTGGGCATAACTTCATGCACCGAATACAACGAAAGACAACAAATGCAGTGGTTTGGACATTTAATGAGAATGAAATACAACCAACCACCAATAACAGCATACAATAAAAGAGATCAGGTACTAGAGCTAAGGGAAGACCAAGGAAAAGATGGAAAGACAATATCAAGACCACACTATATAAACACGGATACAATACAACAAGGGCGACTCATCTAGCCCTAGAACGCAAATTAAAGCTCCCATCCCTACGCTTAACGCCAAGAGTGGACAGCCAACTACATCATCCACCTGAGAATAGACAATAGATAGACACAATTGAGGCTGGATAGACATGAAAACCTGACGGTCAGAAAAATCCACTCTTATTACATTTTGAGAGCTGTGATGCTGTGATTAGTACACTTGAATTGTAGACGTGTGATCTGGATTCAATTCCACACTTAGAATAGATTGTTTTGTGTTTAAACGTAAGAGCTTCCATGGTGGCGTCTGTGGCTTAGGGGATAGTGACTCGGTCTATTAACCCCGACGTTCTGAGTTCGAACCACGCTGCGGACAGTTTGGTTGCAAATTGTTTCGAGTAATTTTTTACAAATGGACGATGGCACCACCCGTTCAAAAAGCAATGGCAAACTACTGAATGTAATAATGCCTAGAAAAATTACAAACAGCCTTAAAAAGCTGGGGTTGATTCGCAAAGTCTTGAAAAAGATATGCAATTAACTTTTTTTTAAGAGCTCCCAGGTCGTATCGGCCTCAATTGGGTATGATAGAAAAACTGGGAAATATGGGGCGGCCGGTGTGATGTTGACTGCATCACCAATCGTGAGCCGTTGGTCAAAGAAAAATGCAGGTCTAACACTATATTCCATAATATACCTCATCGTATGACAAATGAGCTAGTTCACTGCTTTACTGTGGATTTGATCTTGGTACCACGCGTCGGCGAAGCAAGAGCACTAGCCATTACGCTATCTCGGCTTTAGTTTGTTCTTGTGCAGTAATAGCCTTGTTATTGTGTATTGATATTGTTTTATTTTACATCAGTTATCAGTGAACTATCATCATAGCACTCGACGTCCATATGTCCTTCGATCTCCCTCTAAATCATAGCACTCGACGTCCATATGTCCTTCGATCTCCGTCTAAATCATAGCACTCCGGACACGTCCATATGTCCTTCCATCTCCGTCAAATTGCACTGGACGTCCATATGTCCTTCGATCTCCGCCTAAATCAAGATTCAGAACTTTTCGACCCACCGCCCACTTTGCACGACATAAACTTTGCAAGCCCCTCCCCACTATAACAGTTTGCTAACCCCCCCCACCTCATATATATATATATATATATATATATATATATATATATATATATATATATATATATATATATATATACATGCTCTATTTTCACTTTGACATAGAAAATTGATATATATTTCTGTCATACATGGTCAATTTTCAAACGGTCATATGCATGACATAGAAAATTGATGAAACAATGGATCGTGTAAGATGGGCATAATATGAATTAACATGCAGAATTCACATTTTTTATGATTATTCAATCGCAAAATCACGAAAAAACCTCCCACCCCTCAAATGCTTCTGAACCCATTATCGTCCCCTCCTCCTCCTTTTCCCTGGAAGTCTTCAGCGCCCACTGGAGGGGGGAGCGGTACCGTCCACATTGGGAACCCATGGCCTAAACAAATCCAGCATGTCCAGCGGCCTAACACGCAAGTTCGACATTGATTAATCATTCTCTTTGCATATTTCGTATGTCAGTCCTTTTTGGCTGCACCAATATCGACACCCATCTCTCTCAATCTAGTCAGCGAGTGGGATTCACAACCCTGAAAGTGATTTGTTCGGAAAGACTCTCCCAGCGCGTTAAGAATGTCATTTCTGTCCATGGCAGCTCCCTCTGATATTGTAGCCAAACCGGCCAATCTATCA
This sequence comes from Arion vulgaris, assembly GCA_020796225.1. NCBI lineage: Eukaryota > Metazoa > Mollusca > Gastropoda > Stylommatophora > Arionidae > Arion > Arion vulgaris. The sequence goes on along the minus strand of CM036755.1, from coordinate 64,876,148 downwards.
GCTAGTTCATTACCACTGACTCCTGTGGGCCCTGGGACAAAAATGAAGGTGATTTTTCTGATATTATTTTATATAATATACATAAACATTCCTTCAGTCATACAGGGAATAAACAATTAATTTATTCTTACCTAGGTATCAAGTCATCAGTCAGCCAGTCGGCTACATCAGTCAGTCAGCCGGCTACATCAGTCAGTCAGCAGGCACTATCAATCGGTCAGCCGGCCACATCAAGCAGCACCAAGACTAACTACAGCCGCAGAAGCAGCACAGCTACTGTTGATAGTTGCAAAGACAACACAGTCCTTCTGGCTGATGAACGAATGAGAAATAGATTCTCTGTGAATAGAAACCTCAGCGATTCATCCCTGAGCAATCTGCAAGGCAGTATATCTAACCACAGCAAAGAATCGGGTTCAACTCTCAGTGGTTGCTCTACAACTCAAATAAAGCCCGCAGGAGGAAGAAGTAACCAAGGAAGAGAAGAAACAAGAAACAACGGAGCTAGTAAAGAAGTCAAAACTTTCAGTAATGGTCAAAGAACAATGTCGTGGTCTGTTAAAGATGTTTCCGAATGTGAAGACAAACTGGACATTCTTCTTGAAAATCAGAACAGCAAAGTTGCTGGGCATACCAACAGAACAAGTAAATTTAATCTAAATGATAGTAATAACAACATTACCAGCAACAACCTGAACAGAAAATTAAAATTGACGTACCCTGTTAATCAATATGAGACTATCGTTAAAAAAGCAGCGAACAAAACTGTTGAAAATGTTAATTTATATAACAAAAGAATAACTTCAAATAATAATAATAATACTAACGAAATGCCAGCACCATCTTCAACAACGAAATTCATGCGTGTTGATAGTATAAAGAATGCTGAAGATGTTTTTAAGCGGTTTAAGAGTACAAGCAAAAAACTGTTAGATGAAGATTTTGATGAATCAGAAATTGATTTGTTTGTTTCCAAAGGAAAGATGGTCAGATCCAAATCTGAAAATAAACTAAATGGACAACCACCTTACTACAGCAACGCCAACAATGCGCGGGTAACTAATCCCCGACAAAATGCCACACCGCGGTCTATATCCAAGGATTTCTCTGCAGACAAAAGCGAAAGATTAAAGTCAAACGACCAACAAAGCAGGGGCGTAACAACGCCTTCCCGACTTCATCAAAATAATACATTTAATATAAGGAAATCAACCTCGGTGTCAAATTTATACAACAGAGATGTATCTAACAGCGCTAGTAATCGCGCTGAAGAACATCACGCAGAGCACAGCATCGAATCTATCAGACTTGTAGAATGGTTAAATGTTGTGAACAACATCGACAAATACGATACTGATCCAAAGAATGATGTAGTCGAGTATTCCGAGGAACCCCCTCAAACGGATACTGCAATTCATCTAGTCTATGAGGGAGAATAAGGCAACGTTCAGAACTCTACAAATCTGAGATGGTTCCCATGGAGAATAACAGATTTGATTAAGTCAATGTGCACAGATTAATTCACTGTAATTAGAACGTCGATAATCCAAATTAATTATCACCTTTCGATAGTCCGAACTAATTATGGCAAGTGATTCGATAATCCGAATTAGTTATGGTATATGTTTCGATAATCCGAATTAATGTGCATGTTTCGATGATCCGAATTAATGTGCATGTTTCGATGATCCGAATTAATGTGCATGTTTCGATAATCCGAATTAATTTGCTTGCTTTATAATCCGAATTAATTTTCATAAGTGTTTTAATAATTCGAATTAATTATCGTAAGGTTTTCGATAATCCGAATGAATTTGCATGTTTTGATAATCCAAATTAACTATCGTGTTTCGATAATCCGAATTAAGTATTGTGTTTCGATAAACCGAACTCATTGTCTGAAGTTTTTTTTATGACCGGAATTAATTTTTATAAGTGTTTTAAGAATTCGAATTAATTATCGTAATTGTTTCGATAATCCGAATTAATTATCGCAAATGTTTCGATAATCCGAATTGATTATCGCAAATGTTTTGATAGTCTAATTTCATTATTCATTCATTGGGGCAATTAATATTTTCAACTAGTTTGCATTTTTGCATTGATCAAATATAAAGTTATAAAGATTGCTAAAAATAGATTTAGTAGTTACAAAATTGAGGTGTTTTAATTATATTAACGTATTTTGCAAATTATGTTCAGGAAATGAGGGATATAAACCAGGTCTATGGGTGGGGAGGGGAGAGGAGAACATTTATGGAAGGACAGAGAAACAGGGTATGAGGAACATTGAACGCGTATGATTGAACATTATGGAAGTACCATAAGACAGGTTCGAGGGACAGAGAACAGGTAAGATGGAATGTCAGGAATGAGGGACAGATGTCAAGTGTGAGGACATAGTCATGTGTAGATATTTGGATAGAGAACATGTATTTGGACAGAGAACGTGTATTTGGACAGAGAACATGTATTTGGACAGAGAACGTGTATTTGGATAGAGAACATGTATTTGGACAGAGAACGTGTATTTGGACAGAGAACATGTATTTGGACAGAGAACGTGTATTTGGATAGAGAACATGTATTTGGATAGAGAACATGTATTTGGACAGAGAACGTGTATTTGGACAGAGACCATGTATTTGAACAGAGAACATATATTTGGACAGAGAACATGTATTTGAACAGAGAACAGATATTTGGACAGAGAACAGATATTTGGACAGAGAACATGTATTTGCACAGAGATCATGCAATTGGACAGATAACGTGTATTTGGACAATGAACATGTATTTGGACAGAGAACAGTTATTTGGACAGAGAACGTGTATGTGGACAGAGAACAGTTATTTGGACAGAGAACATGTATTTGGACAGAGAACGTGTATGTGGACAGAGAACAGTTATTTGGACAGAGAACGTGTATGTGGACAGAGAACAGTTATTTGGACAGAGAACTGTATTGGACAGAGAAGTTTTTTGGACAGATAACGTGTATTTGAACAGAGAACAGTTATTCGGACAGAGAACATGTATTTGGACAGAGAACAGTTATTTGGACAGAGAACATGTATTTGGGCAGAGAACGTGTATTTGAAGAGAGAACAATTATTTGGACAGAGAACATGTATTTGGACAGAGAACATGTATTTGGACATAGAACATGTATTTGGACAGAAGAATGTATTTGGACAGAGAACGTGTATTTGGACAGAGAACATGTATTTGGACAGAGAACATGTATTTGGACAGAGAACATGTATTGGACAGAGAACGTGTATTTGGACAGAGAACATGTATTTGGACAGAGAACATGTATTTGGACAGAGAACATGTATTTGGACAGAGAACAATTATTTGGACAGAGAACGTATATTTGGACAGAGAACATGTATTTGGACAGAGAACATGTATTTGGACAGAGAACGTGTATTTGGACAGAGAACATGTATTTGGACAGAGAACATGTATTTGGACAGAGAACAATTATTTGGACAGAGAACGTATATTTGGACAGAGAACATGTATTTGGACAGAGAACATGTATTTGGACAGAGAACATATATTTGGACAGAGAACATATATTTGGACAGAGAACATGTATTTGGACAGAGAACATATATTTGGACAGAGAACATGTATTTGAGCAGAGAACATGTTTTGGACAGAGAACATGTGTTTGGACAGAGAACGTATATTTGGACAGAGAACATGTATTTGGACAGAGAACATATATTTGGACAGAGAACATATATTTGGACAGAGAACATATATTTGGACAGAGAACATATATTTGGACAGAGAACATGTGTTTGGACAGAAGACAAGTATCTTTCTTTCTATTTTTCCTAATCCTGTTTGGCCTCACAGCATCAGGATTAGAAGAAATTGTCTAAAATAGACTCTTATGTTGCGTTTCGTACACGTTGTCGTTCCCTACCTTTGTTTTTCAGTGATCCGCCTTTTCTATGGGCGACCCTTTGCTTTGTATTCACTGTACGGAGTAGCAATTGCACATTTGAGGGGCACCGTCCGTTGGTAATCAGCTTATGCGGAACAGGTATGATGGAGACATTAGGTATAGGGCAGAGAAGCAGGTATGATGGAGACTATCCCGGTATAGGCATGAACAGGTATGATGGAGACATATCAGGTATAAGGGCAGAGAACAGGTATGATGGAGACATATCAGGTATAAGGGGCATAGAACAGGTATGATGGAGACATATCAGGTATAAGGGCAGAGAACAGGTATGATGGAGACATATCGGTATGAAGGGCAGAGAACAGGTATGATGGAAGCATATCAGTATAAGAGCAGAGAACAGGTATGATGGAGACATATCAGGTATAAGGGCAGAGAACAGGTATGATGGAGACATATCAGGTATAAGGGGCAGAGAACAGGTATGATGGAGACATATCAGGTATAAGGGGCAGAGAACAGGTATGATGGAGACATATCAGGTATAAGGGGCAGAGAACAGGTATGATGGAAACATATCAGGTATAAGGGGCAGAGAACAGGTATGATGGACACATATCAGGTATAAGGGCAGAGAACAGGTATGATGGAGACATATCAGGTATAAGGGCAGAGAACAGGTATGATGGACACATATCAGGTATAAGGGGCAGAGAACAGGTATGATGGAGACATATCAGGTATAAGGGGCAGAGAACAGGTATGATGGACACATATCAGGTATAAGGGCAGAGAACAGGATGATGGAACATATCAGGTATGGCAAGAACAGGTATGATGGACACATATCAGGTATAAGAGGCAGAGAACAGGTATGATGGACACATATCAGGTATAAGAGGCAGAGAACAGGTATGATGGAGACATATCAGGTATAAGGGCAGAGAACAGGTATGATGGAGACATATCAGGTATAAGGGCAGAGAACAGGTATGATGGACACATATCAGGTATAAGGGCAGAGAACAGGTATGATGGACACATATCAGGTATAAGGGGCAGAGAACAGGTATGATGGACACATATCAGGTATAAGAGGCAGAGAACAGGTATGATGGACACATATCAGGTATAAGGGCAGAGAACAGGTATGATGGAGACATATCAGGTATAAGGGGCAGAGAACAGGTATGATGGAGACATATCAGGTATAAGGGCAGAGAACAGGTATGATGGACACATATCAGGTATAAGGGCAGAGAACAGGTATGATGGACACATATCAGGTATAAGGGCAGAGAACAGGTATGATGGACACATATCAGGTATAAGAGGCAGAGAACAGTATGATGGACATATCAGGTATAGGGCAGAACAGGTATGATGGAAACATATCAGGTATAAGGGGCAGAGAACAGGTATGATGGAAACATATCAGGTATAAGGGGCAGAGAACAGGTATGATGGACACATATCAGGTATAAGGGCAGAGAACAGGTATGATGGACACATATCAGGTATAAGGGCAGAGAACAGGTATGATAGGCAGACACATATCAAGTCGTATAAGGGCAGAGAACAGGTATGATGGACACATATCAGGTATAAGGGCAGAGAACAGGTATGATGGACACATATCAGGTATAAGGGCAGAGAACAGGTATGATGGACACATATCAGGTATAAGGGGCAGAGAACAGGTATGATGGAACACAGTATCAGGAATATATGGTATGGTAAGGAGAGACAGGATGATGGACTATCAATAGGGAGAACAGTATGATGGACATATCAGGTATAAGGGCAGAGAACAGGTATGAGTAGGAAGACAGATGACCACATAGCAAAACAGCGTATTCTGTAAGTTCAAGGAAGGGGCATATAGGAGACTACCAGTTCAGAAAATAAGGATGTCTGCAAGGCTTCAATGAAGAACTTTTCTATCAGTTTCAGCAAATGGAAAACGAGCTGATGACAGAGTTGTGTGGAAAGCGATATTGCGCAAGGGCGCAGTCTTTTGGAAGAGACTTATGTAGAGCTGAACGAGAGAAAAGCGATAACTCGGAAGTTGTCAAAGTAAAACATTTGCCAATTGACCATCTGCAAAGACAAAAAGGCCATATATATATATATATATATTCATCATCATCATCATCAGGTAGCTTGTCCCTTCTCAAACTTGGCTCCCATGACAGCAGTCCAGAATAGCTCTATGTTCTGTCAAGTTGACCGGCGTCAGTAGAAATGATTCTCAGATCGTCATTAACATCTTGCACACATCGTCTTCTAGGTCTTCCTCTCATTCTTCTTCCAGGCACGATTCCTCCAAAATTATCTTCTCTGGGCATGTATATATATATATATATATATATTTTATATATATATATATATATATATATATATTACATTTTAGAAATGCTTTGAACAAAACCATGCATATCAAAGAAACAATAAAAATAAATATCAACAGTGAACTTTATCAGGCATCCCGGCAAGGAGGAGAAAAGGCAGACTACGGAGAAGATTGATTCATGATGTAACTGGTGGTGTGAGCATGACAACTGCAGAGGCGGAACATCTGACCTATGAGAGAGAGAAATTCCGAAGGACTGTTAAGGTGACAAAGTTCTGCTCAGAACAAGCTATTTGATGATGATGAACTTTATCACAGAAAAAGAAACCGAGTTAATCGCACAAAAGATCATATTTGTCAGCACACCTTGTCTGTGTAAATAATTTTCTGGTCAGTATGTGGAGCTGTTTGAGAAATGAAAAACGGTAATAGAAAATTGCATTATGTGTTGGTTAAATATGAAGCTCAAAAGGGAAATCTGTGTTGATGTATGTCTCAGAAACGTGGCGAGTTACCAAGTTAAATACAAATAAGACATTCAGACCTTTGTCAACGGATGTCTTCTCAGATAGAGATGCTATGACAGAGTTGCAAACACAGTCCTGTTGATAAGAACCGGACAGGAACCCATAATGATCCAGGTCAAGAGAAGAATGTCATGGCCATAGGTCGGTCATACCCTATGGAAGACACAGCCGAATGTTACTAGACAAGCACTTGAGTGGAACCCGCAAAGAGAACGAAAAAGAGGAAGACCTAAACAGACCTGGATATGAATTCTTCTTGAGGAACTGAAGAGTGCTCGACTATCCTGGGAAACCTTAAAGAAAACAGCCAGAGACAGAGAAGAGTTGCGAACAACTGTTGAGGTCCTATGCTCCAAGAGGAACGGAGAGGAGTAAGTCAAGTCATGTCAAATATGAAACCAGTGTCTTTCAAACACTTTCAGATCTCTATGGAGAGTCTATTATATATGAGACATCTCTATAAATACAATATTATACGTTTGAAATTTGTATAGAATTGATATCTAGAACTTTATATACACCGATGCCCGTCTGCCCAGCGTGTTCGTAGCGCGTTGGACTACGGTGACTATCCTCTGTGTGTGCGGGTTCAATTCCGACGGATGGAGAAAAAGCCACAGATTCCCCAGATTTACGGTGTTCGTGGCACCAACCGAAGGAGTTACGATGTCCATGGCACCGAGCTCGAGTAATAGAGCATCTCAATCTTCTGATCGTGAAAAAAATGATAAGAAATATACACCGATAAATATGGACAAGATTTATATATTTATACCCTGATTTTTCTATTTGTATAATTTCTAAATAATGTGAGAGATTTATATAAATATAAATACAAATTCGCGTAGCCTTTTCAGGCCCTCAGGTGTGAAGTGAGTCTCACTTCATATTTCTAGGTCTTAGCGTGCGTGAGGTAGGAGGGTAAATTTCTTTCCTCACGCGTGGAACGTCAAGTGTGGAACCGAACTCACAACCCTCTTGTGTCCGATATGTCGATAGATATATTGTTCTATGTGAGAGAACATTATACGTATATTGTTCTCTGTGGCGAGATCACTATACATATATTGTTCTATGTGGTGAGATCACTATACATATATTGTTCTATGTGGGCGAGATCACATACATATATTGTTTCATGTGAGCGATCACTACATATATAGTGTTCTATGTGAGATAGATCACTATACATATATTGTTCTATGTGAGATAGATCACTATACATATATTGTTTATGTGAGCGATCACTATACATATATTGTTCTATGTGAGAGATCACTATAATATATTGTTCCATGGGAGAGAGAACACTATACGTATATTATTCTATGTGGGCGAGATCACATACATATATTGTTCTATGTGAGATAAATCACTATACATATATTGTTCTATATGAGAGAGATCACTATACATATATTGTTCTATGTGAGAGAGTACTATACGTATATTGTTCTATGGGAGATATCATTATACATATATTGTTCCATGGGAGAGAGAACACTATACGTATATTGTTCTCCAAAACATTTTTAAAAGGCTTACATGCGCATGCATATGTTTTGCATAAGACGCTGGGATAGCCACTGTGTATTTCGTTTACGTCTATTTTAAAGAAAATTCATTTACCTACAAAATGGTATATTACTCATAAAAATTGGTTAATAATTAAGGAAATTGCCGCTGAATTTGTACATACACCCGCAATGGGAAAATAGGACATAAAATTTATTCAGCCACAACCCGTTTTTTTCAGTTCGGTAGTCAATGAGTTAAACATGTTTAAACCTCTTTATTGAGAAACAAATATATGTCCATCTTGCTTCTAAAACCTATTGTTTACTACCTGTGAGGCTCCTACTGCTTCATAAGCCTACGACATTGATTGATTGATTGATTGATTGATTGATTAAATGTCATCTTCTCACCATACATCGACTGTATTGATCTCAAACAGTTCCTCTCGAGGCTCAACGTTTGTGCACTCTGACAAACTATTCATTGTTCAGTATTTAATTGTCTCCCTTTCAATTATATAGTTTATTTCCCTTCCCCACTGACCCTCAACATTTCAATCATCATGAGGTGCCGTGCCGTCTGGAGTAGACGATCATGAATATCCACATGTCTCTGGTGTTTGCGGTCATCTCAGATATTGATGCTCATCCGTGTCATGAGGTTAGACTATCCAACAAATTATCTCTCTCTGTTTACTCTGTCTCGTCTCTCCTCTATTTTACCTATTGTAACAGCAACATTTCAATACAGAACTCAAACGTCAATACGGAACTCACAATTCTTCTTCTTCTGCATTCGCCCGCTATAAATTCAGGTGTACCCATGGCGCCTGGTGTGGCACTTCTGACTGATTTTTGCGTGAAAGCCTGCTTACCGTTGTATTGGTTTTCCTCGCCATACAGGCGGGCCTTCTCCGGCTTCAGAGGTTACTCACAAGTTAATACAGAACTCAAATGTTAATACATAATAGTTTCCAAGAAAGTGTCATGTCTTACAATGTTCAAAATAGTTTTGTTTGTCTATGCTGGATATCCTTTAACAATTCTCTATTTCTTCTGAACTTTTTCAAGACTTCTTCATTTGTTTGTGTTTTTGTGTCTACCAAATGTACCATAATAAATTCAATCTCAATTCTTCTTGTTCAGTGTCCATTTTTCTACGCTACAAAGAAAGAATAAAATATATATGTATACGTGTATTTGTGTAAATGTGCATGCATTCCGAACAGAGGAGCTTCTGGGTTGGGAATCCCACTTGCTGGCCAGATTGAGAGAGTTGGGTGTCGACATTGATACAGTCGAAAAGAACGACAAACTAAATATGCAAAAAAGATTGATTAATCAACATCGAACTGGCGTACTTGGCCGCTGGACAATGCTGGGTTTGTTAATGCGGAGATCGAAGCTCATATGGACATGTCCGGAGTGGTATGATGATAGTCCTCATATATAGATATGATATAACTGATAACTAATAACTAATAACTGACATGTATAGATTTACCCAGACAGCGACTTTGCAGGCTAGTCTTATCGACTTTAAACTGCCAATAGTTTTTTTTCTGTGTTCAACTTTAACACGGAATGTACTTTTAATCGCCCATCTCCTATAGGACTAGAGCCTCAGTCTCACCTACAATGAGATCAGGAATCATTGGAAACATATCCAGATAGCTTCACACGGAAGTAAGCAACCAACGTCCGGCAAACCCCACATTTATTGAATATGTCTATTTAGTTTAGTAAAACACGTTTTCCCAAGTTTTACTGCAGTCTTCCCCCTATTTCGATATTTAGTTTTTATGAAGTTTTCGCTTTGATATTGAATATTGTATGGTTAACAACTTTGGGTAAAGGAAATAGAAAAATGTCACATTATTTATGCTATTTTGATTTCAGTATTTCGATTCTAGAATTTGTTTCTTTTATTGAAAACATCGGCGTCCACAGTGGCGGCTCGTCATTAAGGGCCAGTGGGGCCGGGCCCCACTAAAAATAATGTGAAACGTGTATTTATTATTTTATAAATTAAAATATAACCTAACCCAAAACCATGATTTTGCCGAGAGTTTTTGTCTGGCCCGACCAATAAATGATCACGAGCTATGCGTCCATAAATCTGTCTAGAGGTATGGGTGAAATTTTTAAAATATTGTAATTATAGTTTGCTGCGAAATGGAGATGACCAGATTCAGACCAGATTTCCGCCCGGGAGTGCCGGGCCGCAAGTGAAGCAAAGCATGAGTAATGCGACCTAAAATGTCTTAATAGGCACTGAGCTCCAAGGACATAGAAGTTTATAGTGGTCGGTGCTGGCCTACTTGTAGGCGCCTAACTGGCACAATGTACAATCGTTCTTAGGCTCAGATCACATACAAATCACAAAGAGTGGTAAACAAGTGGCCGATATGGAGCGTTTGGTGAAGAAGAAGACCAGATTTCGATTACGGGCTCCATGTATATAAGTAATATCTTCTTACAAATAATTAAACTATAGCTAGTTGCTAACTTATGGAAAGAACAAGACAGACTCCAGTGAACCAAGAGGTTAAAAAAAGACTAGCGCTGTATAGGACACACTTTACGAAAAGCTGGGAGGAATATAACAAGAAAGGTCCTTTCTTGGAACCCACAGGGACAAAGAAAGAAGGGAGGCCTAGAAATACATGTAGACGAGATTTGGAGGCAGAGATCAACAATATAAAGAATTGCTGGAGGGAGCTGCAAGAGATGGTTAGAGATAGGAGGACTTGGTATGAGTTGGCTGAGGACCTACGCCTCAATCCGGATTAAGAAGGCAGAGAGAGAGAGAGAGAGAGAAAGAGCGAGAGAGAGAATTAGAAACAGTCAACCACAATGTTTTGTCAAAAATTTTTTTTCGTTGCGGGGGGTGCTTGCACCACTTCCCTTCACTTTGCCTTAACGTGTAGGCGTACCGCATGATTGAAAAGAAATTCTCAAAACAGATTTCATGAAATGATTATTTTGTGCGGAGATATAATTTATTACTTCTCGGTCTCTTAGGTAATATCAATAGAGTGATGTCATACTGTCATGTGAATATAATCTTCGATACTTCTTGTTACAGCCAGCTCTAGCAGAAGACCGACTGGCTCAGTCAGGATACTGGGAATTTCCGTTGAAGACGGCGGACGTTTGAGTTTGTTTTTTCTTCTTCTTGTCGATCGTTCTTTTTGGCCATTTTGATCATTCTTATTGTGATATATAAACAGCCTTTACCAAGAACGTTTTGTTACGTTACATCATTCAGCGACATTTGGAGCTCTGGTGCTTATCGTTCAGCGACGTGTCTGGTTTCCGCCAGCGTTTACTGGGTTCGCTCTCCGTCAGTCTTTGGCCTGTCCCCAGCCTACCTGCAAGGCAGCAGGTTTGTGTATGTTTGACAGAACATTGTATATTTTCTGTGGCGTAGAGGTTAAGTGCTCGCTTCTCGCTCCGAAGATGCTCGGTTCACTCTATCGGGGAACCATCGGGATATTTTTCCAAAGATTCCTGATTTCAGTGTAGGTGAGATCGAGGTGCTAGTCCTATCGGAGACGGATGATAGAACGTAGGTCCTGTGTTCAAGTTAGGCATGTAAAAGAACCCTTTGGCAGTTCAAACTCAAGAATAGCTGGCGGAAAGCCATGCCCGGGAAAGATTCATTAGAAAAATTAAAAATTAAATTCCTATAAAATATTTATACTATCTTCTAAATTACACTGGGGACTCTTGCCGGTGTTGCGGAGTTGAGATTTTCATATATGAGAAAGAGATCGGAACACACATGATTACGATTTTATTTTTTAAGCGGTGCGTTGTTTGTACAATACGTTCGTTTTAATCTAGCAATATCATAACGCAAGGATCATGTGACGTAAGAAGGATGATTTCTGGGAATTTCCATTTCTGCTAGACGGTCTTATACTATAGGTGACAGTGGCATGGTCATGTTTTCAGTTTAGTTCTCAACGGTTCTAAATGTCATTTTGAGCTAAAACAAAAAGGCAGAAGTTTATATAAGAGACAACATTATATAGACAATATTTCAAGCTGGGGAGGGAATCAACTTCATATCTAATCTGCTGCCTTGCAGGTGGGCTGGGGACAGCCAAAGGCTGACAGAGAGCGAACCCAGTAAACGCTGACTGAAATCGGACACATCACCGAAGGATAAGCACCAGAGCTCCAAATGGCGCTGAAGATGTGACGAATCCCCCCGTTCTTGGTGTAGACTGTTTGTATATCACAATAAGAATGATCAGAATGACCGAAAAGAACGATCGAGAAGAAGAAGAACTTAATATCTGTGGTGGTCAACAGTAACGTTGGTAGCACTCTGCACTAACGACCGTCAAAATTCCGGGTTTCGAGGCCAGCTTTGGCCAAATATATCCTTTACTTGGGGACCTAAATTACAAGTACCTCTTACGTCGGATTAAGGCTCGTCTGATTGGTGAGGAACTCTGGCGATTAGGAGAGCAAACCTTCAAGTAAAAATCAGTCAGATGCGCCTTATTAGACTACGTCTGAATTCGTAGCAGAAAAAAAACACACACAAAACTGTAATATCTGATACATAAGTTATCAGTTATATGAAGACTATCAGTGGCGGCTCGTGGTAATTTTTCTTGGTGGGGCCAGACACAAATTTTCGAAAAAATAAAATCTTTGTTTAGTATTTACTATTCTGGAAGTTATTCCCCCTTTCGATTATTGGTGGGGCTGGGCCCCACTGGCCCTTAATGACGAGCCGCCCCAGAGGACTATCATCATCGCACCCCGGACATATCCATAAGTGCTCCGATCTCCGCCTCAAAAAATCCAGCAGCGTCCAACATGCCAGTTCGACTTTGATAAATCAATCTTTTTGCATATTTGGTATGTCGTTCTTTTTTTTATCTGTGTCAATATCGACACTCATCTCTCTTAATCTGATCAGCTCTGAAAATCTTAATTCCCAACCCTGAAACTCCTCCATTCAGAAAGACTTTATCAATGCGTTAAGGATGTCATTTCAGTCAAATCTGATACATAACTTTCAGTAGGTCACAACAATTTAAAAATGATATCCCCCACCCCGAGCTGACCTAGTTTTGCAGTTCTCTCTCCGGAATAACTTAAATAATAAATATATAAACATAACCTTTGACTTCAAATTAAATTATTAATGTCAAGGTGTATCATCATCAAGTAGCTTGTACTGAGCAGAACTTTGTCACCCCAACAGTCCTCCATAATTTCTCTCTCTCTCATAGTCCAGATGTCCTGCCTCTGCAGCCGTCATGTTCAAACCATCAGTTACATCCTGAATCCATCTTCTCCGTGGTCTTCCTCTTCTTCTCTTTGCCGGTATGCCTTCTTCCATGATGGTCTTCTCGAGCCTTTCATGTTTTTTATATGTCCAAAATATCTCAGTTTTCTCTTTCTTATTTGTAGCATCAGCCAGTTTTCTTTGATTTTGAGTTCTTTCTAGATAGATCTATTTGTTCTCTTCTCTGTCCAAGATATACGTAGGATTCTTCTATAACGCTTATATTCAAAAGCACATATGTGTTTTCCCACTGCCTTATTAAATGTCCATGCTTGACACCCATACGTTGCCACTGGGAACATGCAAGGTGTGTGACTATTTGTATTAATGTTATCAATTGCCGTTTTTCTTTCTTACCTGACAAAGAGATTTATTCTGCAACATGCAACAAATTGCGTGTATATTTTCCTCTGTCCACTAACAGAAAGACTCACTTTTAAACAATCGTTCTTCTGCTTCTTCTATAATCCAACGGCATTTGATCCTTGTCCTTCGGACCAATGCTATGTAGTGGTATCTGCATGTGTTTGTAAGTTGTTCTGTTGTTCCGTATAATGTGTTCCATGTATCTGGCCTTGGAGGAAGAAGAATCTTCCTGACATCATCTAATGCTTGGCACTTGAAAAGGGGGTATTGAACGGTGTCATAATGATGTGCACACAGCTGGCACTCTGGAGTGTGTTGTGGTTGAATTCTGTTCAAGTGATTATTAAGTGTTGTGTTGGGTTCGAGTCTAAAAATGGTGCTCTGATCTCTTCTTGTAAGGTGGTTGATGTTGTCATTAAAGGTTAAGGCTGGCCATATGTCTGTAAACCTCTCTTCCCGTGTCTCCCATGACCCATCTGTCCAGAGATGTTAGAAAAGAGTAAACTAAACTAGAAAGACCTATCAAAGTACAGGCATAGCTGCGAGCAGAAACTGAACACTGGAGAGCCCAGACTCTGGCAGCATCGTGATAAAAAGCGGGCCAGGAGAAAGCAGCTTCTAAAATAATCTCCCAACCTCTTCCCCAAACCACCAAACCGTTTTATTCTCTACATCGATCGATCAACGATATTTGATGCCGTTTATCGATTAACAGTGACAATTTGAAACGATGTTTGGAGCTGTAAGATACACAGGGCGTGCTCCGCTTTCATAATTTGTTCTATTTGATTTCGTTTCTTTACTATTGATCTGGTTTTTTGGTTAGATGGTTCATGTTTTATTTATAGAACAATGCGTTTGATAGTTGGCATAACACAGTATCTGTCAGTTTAGCTATTGCATCAACAGATGTAGTTCAATTCCCGGCATAGTCGATTCTTCAAGTCTATTTTTGTCTATTGTCTTTCCCAGGTGAATGATTGAATTGGTTGTCCATTCTTGCCGTTAAACGAAGGGGTGGGAGCTTTAATTTGCTTTCCAGGGCCAGATGAGTCGTCCTTGTGTTTTATCCTTGTTTATTTAGTGTGGTCTTGATATTGACTATACATCTATTTCTTGGTCTTCCCTTGGCTCTAGTACCTAATCTCTTTATATTGTATGCTGCTATTGGTGGTTGGTTTGTTCCATTCTCAGTAAACGCCCAAACCACTGCATTTATTGTCTTTCAATGTATTCGGTGCATGAAGTTATGCCCACTCTGCTTCTGATGTCCTCATTTCGTAGTCTATCTTTCCTGGTGACCCCCACTGCCTTTCTCAAGCATTTCATTGCACGCATGGTGGACTTTATGTGGTGTGTTGCTGTTAGAGACCAAGTTTAGCACTGGTAACAAAGTGTTGGTAGAAAAATACTTTTTATTATCTGTCTTTTCACTTCCATCTTGATAGTTGGGTGTTGTAGTAATGTTACCAGCTGGTAGGTCACTGCGTTTGTAACTTTGTTACGAGTGATATAGTTAAAACACATCATAAACAATCAAAATTTACGCCTCAAAGAAAGTGGTGGTATCCCAATTACAGACAGCATATTTCCAGAGATAATTGCTCAGTGCCCAGTAACGGCTGCATATTTTGCTCAGTCTTGCTCAGATAACTGCCATATTTAGTCCCTCTCTTGCTTTCTCTCTCGCTTTCTCTCTCTCTCTCTGCCTCTAGCCTGTGATACCATTGACACTTAGGTCAGCAACATACGCACGACATTCGTCTCTGTTCTTGCTCATCCGCTGTAATGTGCTTAGCTGTCATTCACTTCATTCACTTCATTCAGTTCTTGTTCTACTGTTCTCCACCGGATGGTTTAGGGACTTCCAATCTTCCGTTTTCTCTTTTGTCAATTTATAAGAGAAGGGACGCAACCAAGATTTGTTTAAAGGTCTTACTGACAAGGGCCTCAACCGATATTGTCTACTCTCATCAAGGTAAGGGATGCAACCGAAAAAAAGTATCTACAAAATATATACCTTAGTCTTCGTGGTTCTGTGTTCTCGTATTATATATAATATGTTCTTCTTCTTTCCCTTTCAACCCCCAACGGAGCAAAGGTCTTCAACAAACTTCTTCCAGCCCTTCCTCTCTTTCGTTATTCTTTCCAATTCTTTCCACGTCTTGCCAATCTTTTTAATATCAGTCACCAGTTCTCTTCTCCAGGTATTCTTAGGCCATCTCCTACTCCTCTTTCCCTGCGGGCTCCAAAACAGTGCATGTTTTGCTAAATGATAACGTAAACAGGCAATTTAGTTTGTCGCCGATACAACAAGAAGAACTGAAAAATGAAAACACATAAATAAAATAAGAAAACGGCCTAGCATTGCAGGCCTTATCCTGGAACACACAGAGTAATAGAAGAGGAAAATGATAACAACCAAAAAATCGTGGAGATGAGAGTTGGAATAAGGATATAAGAATGATTGTAAGGGCATGGAAATACATGGTGAGGATTGAAAAAATGAAAATCGTTGCCTTATCTTTGCAGGATGTCGTCATCAAACACAGTAAACGAGTCGTGGATTTTCAAGGCACCACTTATACGTTCAGTAGTTTGCCATTGCTTTCTGGGTGGTGGGGTCTATTTTTGCCTTTGGTTACCAAGGAAACAAATTTGCTTCCAAACTATCCGACGCGGAGTTTCTTCTTCTTCTTCTTGCGTTCGTTCTTTACGACCAATTTTAATCACTCTTTGTGATATGTTTGATCTTTGCCAAGAACGTGTATACGTTGCACATTGATTTCGTAGGCCCCTAAACGCATAGAGTTCTACACGTTTAAGACATGTGCATCTGATTTCAGCCAAACCTCCTTAGTCGCCTCTTACGACATGCGTGGCAGGTAACAGTGGTTCTATTCTTTACACCCTAAATTTGGGTCCCACTTACCACTCAGGCGGCCGCAGAGTTTGAACCAGGTACACTTGGGTTGTGATCGAGCTTACTACTGCTTAAGCTACAGATGGAGAAAAGATTAGACAGGACAAAAAAAAGGCGAATGTTTAATGAAAGCTTGTGCTCCATCGGGTGATGAAAGAGCTAGTATTATTATAAATGTCAGTTTGTGTGCATGAAATATCACTTTGTGTGTGAATTGTCCCTTTGTGTGTGAATTGTCACTTTGGTGTGAAATGTCACTCTGTGTGTGCATGAAATATCACTATGTGTACATGAAATATCACTTTGTGTGTGAATTGTCCCTTTGTGTGTGAATTATCACTTTGTGTGTGAAATGTCACTTTGTGTGTGCATGGAATATCACTTTGTGTGCATGAAATATCACTTTGTGTGTGAATTGTTACTTTGTGTGTGAAATGTCACTTTGTGGTGCATGAAATATCACTTTATGTGCATGAAATATCACTTTGTGTGTGAATTGTTACTTTGTGTGTGAATTGTCACTTTGTGTGTGAAATGTCACTTTGTGTGTGCATGAAATATCACTTTATGTGCATGAAATATCACTTTGTGTGTGAATTGTCACTTTGTGTGTGAATTGTCACTTTGTGTGTGAATTGTCACTTTGTGTGTGAATTGTCACTTTGTGTGTGAATTGTCACTTTGTGTGTGAATTGTCACTTTGTGTGTGAATTGTTACTTTGTGTGTGAATTGTTACTTTGTGTGTGAATTGTCACTTTGTGTGTGAATTGTCACTTTGTGTGTGAATTGTTACTTTGTGTTCGTGAAATATCACTTTGTGTGTGCATGAAATAACGACATCCATTTCCTTATCCAGTAACTTCGATGAAATAAAGGATCTAAGGGTCTAAAGCTGAAGGATGACTTCATTGCACTGGGTTTTACCTCATATGTCTCGGTCCTTCTCCGCAGAAATGACACGCCATCTGCCAAAGAGTATTGCATAAAGCACGAACTCCGTAGCTGCGACAACATTCTATGGGGTATCTGGAAAAAATACACTCGTAAACATAACTATACGGTCCGGATTCGTATCCACGTCCTTCTGGAAGCAAGGCAAGGGATTAATCGCTTAATAATCACAGAGATGCCAGAGATCCCATCTCCAGTTTTACCTGCAGCAACTGTGGCAAGGAGTGCCACTCTAGAATATGCCATTACAACCACAAGAAACATGATTCAGCGCAGAACATACTACGTGACGCAAGACCTATTGTCTCCTGAGACAAAGAAGCCAATGAAATGAAATGAAATGAACAGAGATCCCAAAGAAAAATAAAATGGTAAGGGGAGTTACTCTTTAGAACATAGTTGATGAAAATAAAAGTATTGTTGTAGCCCTTGCTTCACATCTGTTTTTTTTTCCAACGCACCTGAAGAAAGTATCTCTTTAGCTGGTATAAACTTAGCGGAAACTAGCATAATCTTAGCGGGACATTCACTCCATCCTATTTGTATTTGTTACCTCTACTTTTACCATGGCCTCCGATAACATACGGCCGGTGGGCTCATGGAATAAATTCAAGGAAATAAGACCACAACTGTCACGTGATCCTCGCATTTCAGTGTTGTTCCTTCCTTTCGTTCGTTTGAAATATTTATATATTCAATGGTGTCTCTTGTATAAACTTCGCATGGCATATCCTTTCAAGACTGTCCTCGCCTGTGTGAGCTGAGAAGAAACATGTGGCTACACCCAGTCGACCTGAAAACTAAGCTTTGGGGAAACGTGACAGACCTGAAGCTGACTGCCCAGTTTGTAGTCCATAGTAAATTAAGCGCATGACCAGAGATCGCTGAAGTAGAAGTATAAACTTCACTGTCTTTTGTAGCTCACACAGAGGTATGTGTAGTTTTCTGTCAAGTGTTGTTTTGTTAGGCCAGTGAGTTTGCCTCAGTGTATTACCAGTCTTGTTATTTATATATAGACTAATTCATTTTAAAAATAACACAACATGCTAAATCAAGTTATACATTAGTATATCATATATACATAATACATATATACATAAGTTATCGTAGTAAAACATGTTATATTATGTTATAAATTAAGTTTAACAATAAGGAATATCAGTGTTATTAGTCTCGGGGACTGCCTAGAGTAGTTGATAGTAGCTCGGCCTGCTAGCTGTGAGACGCCTCATAGCCTCGGGTTCGAACCTACTGTCCGGCATTTGTTCGAGTCCCTGGTCTTACTCAGTACGATAACGTGAGTACCTCTGAAGTCGGAGAAAATCTGCCTGTATGGCGAGGAATACTAATTACGAGTACATTGAGCACACGGCTGCCAGTGTAAAGTAATTTACAATGTGCACGCTGCTGCCATTGTAAGAAATTGGAAAAACAGATTTTCACGCAAAAATCAGTTTCAGAGATGGAACTTCGTCTGAGTTGAAAGCCGGAAGCGGACGAAAAAAAAAAGTGTTATTAGTATTTTTTCATCAATGTGTAAGCATTAACACATAAAATTGTGTAAAATTAAAAATTCGTTCTCTTGATTTGCTGTGGTATTGTGGAGTTTTAAGATGTCTGTATCTCCATCAACCCATCTTTTTGGTCGCAAGTTGTACGCTCTTGCAACTGGTGTATTCTGGTTCATTCTCTCCAAGTGGCCAAACCATTTGAGTCTCTGTTTTTCAATGAATCTAATAGCAGGTGTTGTTCCGACTGTTCTTCTAATTTCTTCATTTCTTATATTGTCTCTTCTTGTTTTATTTACAGCTTTCCTCAAGCATCTCATTTCACAGGTGGTAATTGTGTTTTCACCATGCTTGGCACTAACAGCACAGTGTTGGTATGAAGATTGCATTTATAATCTGTCTTTTAATCTCTACTGGAATTGCTGGGTGTTTCAAGGTTGGGGTAAGTTGATATGTAATGTTGTTGGCTTGCTGGATTCTAGTCACGATCTCTCTGTCCAGTCTACTATCAGATGTGAAGGTACTTCCAAGGTAAAAACTTGATATAATCCTTAAAAAAATATGTTATTTACTTATTGTTACCAACAAAAAATGATTTAAATTGTTTCAGAAAAAAGAACTAAATAAATTGGTGGAAGCATTATTATCATCTACACTTTATCGCATTCATGAATAAGGTATTTGGATTTTAAGCACAACACACGCTGAGTTTAAAAAAACAAAACTACCTTACACGAACACAGCACGGTCGGCACTGTGCAAGCGATGCAATCCTCTGCCTATCGTGCAACTTTGCATGCGCATAATAATAATCAAACATCGCGTTGCTGGAACTGTAAAGAGCACAGTTCCATACAAGGATTTTGGTTATTTTTTTCATAAACTAGGAGACGGCTACTAACATTAAGATTAAGGATTATATGCTTCCTTCCTTTCATTCGCTTGAAATATTGTCTATATATTCAACGTTGACTCTTCTATAAACTTCACTGTCTTTTGTAGCTCACACTGTGGTCAGTGAAGTTTTATGTCGAGTGTTGTTTCGTTAGGCCAGTGAGTTTGCCTCAGTGTATCATATTCGGGGCAGTCTTGAAGTATGTACTCTGCAATCTAATGTGCCTGTCCACTTGTACACATGGCTGAGTTGCCATTCTTGAATTTTGTGTACATGTGGCTGCGAGGTTCTATTGTGTCCTGTTCTAAGGCGCAGAATGACAACTTTTTTAATCTGCTCATATTATAGTAGTCGTCTTGTGTTGGTATTTGTGACTTTAATGTTAAAGAATCTTATCGATAATAGTGAGAAAAAATAGGGAATGCTGCAGCATCGCAGTGACTATACACGAGCCGGCACTGGGATGCCATATTAGCAACCCTGACTACGCCTGAACTTATAGCGGGGCAAAGATAAAAAAATATTTATATATTTCAAAATAATTTCTTCCTGTCTGACTCTTTGTGTGTTTGGCTATCACTTATTGCTACTTCAACTTAGAGTGGACAGTGGTCAAACATTTACTTCCTGTGTCCAGAGAAAAGGTAGGGCTCGAACGTATTCATATTATATGGGCTGTTATCAGCAGCGTCCCTGAGGTTTAGGCCTTTTCTGTTGTCTTGCACTGGGGAATATTTTAAATTAGATGCGTTGTAAACTTATTCCAAGGAGAATGTGGAACGTAGGGGTCAAAAGTGCAAAAGGTTATTTGTTTTTATTGAATATACGTTTAAGATTAAGAAGAGCTTTTAAGATATGTGGTTGTAAGAGCAGTTGTGGCGTACAATATGGTGCGATAGGTGGTCGTAAATAGAGATAATCGTGTGTTGAGGTGTGTGGTGTGTGTGTGAGTGAGAGAGTGAGTGAGTGAGGATAAGGGAGTGATAATGCAGAGGTTAAACTATAATCAATAATCGTGTGTAATGGGCAGGCAGTGTCGTGTGAAATGGAAGGTCAATAGTTCAAGAAGGTTATGAGAGTAAGAAGGGGAATAATGTGTGTGAAATGACGTCATTGGTTTTGGTGGACAAGCGTGTAAAATAGTAGCCAATCGATTGCAAATAATATGGAGCTGCAATTGTGTGAGTGGGTGCGAGCGTGTGTGTGTGCGTGGAGAATAAATATAGGTGAGTGATTGAGTGCAACCTTCATAAATGGGTGTTTACGTAGAATAGAGGGACTGAGATGGTATGATAAGATAACAAACGAGGAATTCAGAGAAAGAACTAAGCAGATGCCAGTGGAGAAAGAGCTAAAGAAGAGATGCTGGCGTTGGATAGGACACACATTGAGAAGACCGCTCGGAAACATTGCAAGACAGGCAATGTTTTGGAACCCGCATGGAAAGAGGAGTAGGGGAAGGCCAAACCATACCTAGAGAAGAGAGCTGGAGACTGATATGAAAAGGATAGGTAAAGCAAGGAAAAAAATTGAAAGGGATGGCAGGAGAGAGGAAGAGCTGGAAGACGTTTGTTGAAGATCTGTGCTCCGTTGGGAGTTGAAAGGTGAAGCGAGATTGAGTGTAGAGAGTGGGCCTATCGACTCAGACACAAAAGAACTGTGAGTTCAATCATACTCGACGACTCCACACGTGAGGAAAGAAATTTGTCTCTTCTACGTCCTGCACACTAGGGTCTAGATATGTGGAAGGGAAAGGCACTTCATACCCGTAGGTCTGAAAAGACTACTGGGCATACCATTTTTAAATTATTTATTCAAGTAAATAGTTTTATTTACTCTGTAGTGTATTGGGCAGTGTAAAAACATATGTATGCTTTCGAATATAAGTGTTACAGAAGCGTCATCCGTATATCATGGACAGAGAAGAGAACAATTATATCTATCTAGAAAGAACTAAAAATCAAAGAAAACTGGCTAATGCTTTAAATACAAAGAGAAATTTAAGTATTTTACAATATATAAAGACTGGAGATAATAATTATGGTAGACTACATCTTTGTAAAGAAGAGACGAGGAAGACACGGAGAAAATGAATTCAGAATGTAACTTATAATTTAAACATGATGGTTGCAGAGACGGGACATTTGGATTATGAGTGAAAGAAATTCCGAAGGATTGTTAGGGTGACAATGTTCTGTTCAGTACCAGCTACTTGATGATGATGATTCATCATTCAGTTAATGACTATGTTCTCATACACACACGCACACTCATACACACACGTGTGTATATATATATATATATATATATATATATATATTTATATCTTTGAATATTTGACCTTTTTCGTCTTTACAGACTGTCAAGTGACAAATATCTGTTTATGTATGGCATTTTTCGTCTTTACAGACTGTCAATTGACAAATATCTGTTTATGTATGGCATTTTTCGTCTTTACAGACTGTCAATTGACAAATATCTGTTTATGTATGGCATTTTTCGTCTTTACAGACTGTCAATTGACAAATATATGTTTATGTATGGCATTTTTCGTCTTTACAGACTGTCAATTGACAAATATCTGTTTATGTATGACATTTTTCGTCTTTACAGACTGTCAATTGACAAATATCTGTTTATGTATGGCATTTTTCGTCTTTACAGACTGTCAATTGACAAATATCTGTTTATGTATGGCATTTTTCGTCTGTCCTGTCATTCTTCTTCTTCTTCTTCACCTTTCAACTCCCAATGGATCAAATGTTTCAAAACTTCTTCAAACTCTTCTCTCTGCCATCCTTCAATTCTTTCATGTTTTACTACCTTTTAATATCAGTCTCATATTCTTCTCGGATGTCTTAGCATTCTTTATGTATGGCATATACTCCTCTTTCCCTGTGGGTTCCAAAACAGTGCATGTCTTGCAATGCTGCCGGTCGGTCTTCTCAATGTCTGTTCTATTCATCGCCAGCGTCTCTTCCTTAGCTCTTTCTCCACTGGTATCTGCTCCTAGACTTTACAGACGGTCAATTGACAAGTGTTTTACTGTGACAAATTCTGAGTTTTCGCTTGTCTCTCTTTGCCTTTCATCTCATCCCCTAGTACCTATCAAAATATTCTGCTACTTCGGGTAACTACATATATCTATATATGACCGTGTGGTTATCGGGACCCGAATTCAGGGTAAAGAATATAACCACTATTACCTACCACATATCGTATACGGCGAAAGCGGAGGTTTAGCGTAGGATTATTTACCCCACCCTGTAAAAACACTCAGCTATAAAAACAACAACCAAGCATTTGAGAGCTTGCAAGGCCTTGGTGGAGGACCTATGCTCATTAGAGCCGAAAGGTAAAGAAGAAGAAGATATATATACATGATAAAGATTATCATTAGCGAAGGCTCAGTCACAGCCAACTATAAACTCATACGGTCAGCTAACACATGTAAAAGTTCTAGGAAATAAGATCACATTTGTCACGTGACCTCGCATTTCAGTATTGATGTATATAAACGAATTCATTTTAAAATCAACAGAACATGCTAAATCAATGTTATATTATGTTACCAGTTAAGTTTACAATAAGGAATATCAGTATTATGAATCGCCAGAGTGGTTACCGGGGCCCAAATTTGGGTGTAAAGAATATAACCACTGTTACCTGGTACGCATGTCGTAAGATGCTACAAATGAGGTTTGGCTGAAATCGGATGCATGTGTCCTAAACGTGTAGAAGTCTATGCGCTTAGGGCCTACCAAACCAATGTGCAACATATACACTTCTTGGCAAAGATCAAACATATCACAAAGAGTGATTAAAATTGGTCGAAAAGAACGAACGTAAAAAGAAAAAGAATAATAATAGAATAATATGAATATTTCTCACCAATAAATAACCATAGACTCATAGAATTGAATAAAATGACAAAAAAAGCTTGCAGTGTTCTATCAAACATATATATAACCCAGTTCCCCAACTCAAACTAGGTCAGGGTTTCCCCGTTCAGTTATGTAGCCCAATATTATAGTTGGCTGTGGTGGCTCAGTGAAGGGGGCATCATTTATTGAACGAGTAACATTTTGCAGACGGCCAATGTATGTTTCATGAAACTAAAACAACAGAAACGCGCTAAATATATCACGTGATGGATAACACTATAATGATAAACAGATAAATTACATCAAGTATGAAGTCAGGTAGGTCACCAATTCTAATTAGCATAAGTGTCAAAGGTTAAACAAATTAAGAAGGTCACAAAGTACAATTAACTTGGAAACATTTTTTTAACAGAAGATATTTTAAAAAAATCGAAATATAGTTGATTGATTGATTGATTGATTGATAGGGCCGTCATCATTGCACTTCGATGAGTAGTCATGTGTGCTCTGATCTCTTTCTTACACGGTGAGATCTCAGTGGCAGTGCACGAACTCCGTAGCACGACGCAGGTCCCGATGCTATTTTGAAAATATAAAAATATTTTAAAGACATTTTAGTTTTCACCTTTTTAATGAATTTTGCCCAGGCAGCGACTTTCCAGTCCCCTCTTTTCGATTTTGAACTACCAAGGGTTCTTGAACAGTGAACCTACGTTTTATCGTACGTCTACAATATGACTGGAAACTCGATTTCCCTTACACTGAGATCAGGGATCTCTAGAAAACTATCCCAATGTCTCAACGAAAGAGCGAAGCGAGTACCTTTAGAACGAGAGGCAATCACCTAACGGCCAGGCCATAGAGACCCATAGATATAACTTGTGCTTAGCTAGGACATAACGCTAATAGGAGGAGAACATTTAGTAGAGGTGAGTTTAGTCGTCAGATCATCATCACTTCATACAGTGGCGGCTTGTGGTTATTTTTCTTGGTGGGGCCAGACACAAATTTTCGGAAAAATCATGTTTTTTTAGTATTTACTATTCCGGGAAGTTATTCTCTCTTTCGATTATTGGTAGGGTCGGGCCCCACTGGTCCTTAATGGCGAGCCGCCACTGACTTCATATCGAACCAATTTGTCCATACGTACTAGGATCTCCTAATCAGTATGTCTCTCAGCGTGTGGCAACTAGCAACATCGGTTTTTTGTTGGGTAGTAATCTTCTTTGGTTACCAGTATATTGTTCTTGTCTAGCTACACCACATTTGACTTGGAATTCTTGCAGTCTGGTTAGTGTTGTAGATTTACCACTATTACTTAAATCATTTCCATGTTTTCTCTCCCGTACTGAATTCAGAGTATCAGCATGGTCTATTGCTCTCCCGCTTCATTACAGCAGCCATACCTGCAATCCCTTCGATGCGTTCTGTTCCCCTTACACCTGCATCCCCAGGTACAAAAATGAAACTGAATTTTGTTATCCTTGATATCCTCAGCGACTCCAACCATTGTCTCCTAGTTTCAATCTTCCTGAGCATATTCATTCAGTTACTGAGAAAACATGTATGTATAAAAGTCTGTGACTCCAGTCAGACTATCGCTTTAGTTACTGCTCAGATTTCCATAGTGAGACTGCTTGTAGTCACGGCAAAACCAGCACTGTCGTCCTTCACAACATTTTTAATAAGAGGAGAACAGAGGGAGAACAAAGAGAGAACAGAGGGAGAACAGAGGGAGAACAGAGGGAGGATATTTATGACTAATAAGACCAAGATCTCCAAATATAGTGATATTCTACGTACTCAACCCTGCACTAAGCTGATTCTCAACGTTGACACAGTTTCTTGACTGCTTTGACCCTCTCATTTGTCATTATAGATCTCGCCCATGTCTCGTGAGCTTTATCTTATTCAAGAAATATGAACTTTGATCCTTGTTTTGGACATGATCGATAAATAATGCCTCCTCAGAACTTTAGCCACATCAACAACAATGGCTTTGCCAACCAACATCTTCAAATAAGTAATAATTTCTAAGAATTGAATTTTCCTTAAGCTTGTAATGATATTGTTGTTGATAATGACATTTACAGAGCTTCTTGTTCTTTTCCAGTTAAGACTTGGCTATATTATGTCCAGTTCTTGATTGTTAGTTGTATTGGTTATTGGTTACTAAACTGACGTTCTTACACTCCGGGCAGATCCATAGATGCCCATTCTTCCCCAACAGATATTGAAGAGTATGCATACTGATGGTTTCCCTGGTTGAATATACTTCTCACTCTGCCTCTCACTCATCAAGTTCTACTTATACAACGGGTAACTCCAAACTGCTTAAATCGCTAGATCGACTCAACATCTATTTTAGTGTCTTCATCAAACAGACAGTCGCGAAGAGACCGAAGAATATCCTCCTTATCCATCTTCAATTCCCCAAACAATCGATGCTGTTGATGCAAGCCTGTTCACTCTCTCATTACCGTAAACACCCTCATGTCCAGGATAGTTGTTTGTTTTGTTTGGCTAAAACTTTACGTTAAGAATTTTTCTCACGCTAACAATTGGAAAAACATATATGTGATTTTGAATATAAGTAGCCAATCCATCAGACTGGAATAAGTCAAACAGTCTCTATGCCAGTGTCATCAGGCGGAACAGACACCGAAGTATGTCCTGCAAGACTGTCATCTTCTGGTAGGCTGAGAAGGTAACATGGTAGAGCTGAAGCTGACTGCCCAGTTTGTGGTACACAGTAAACTAAGCGCATGACTAAAGATCGCTAAAGAAAAAATAGAGTATAAGTGGTATAGAAGAATTCTCCGTATATCACAGACAGAAAAGAGAACAGATAGATTTATCGAGAAAGAATTACTAATCAAAGAGTACTAGCTGATGCTATACAACAAGAATGAGAAAATTGAAGTATTGTGGACAGTGGGGCTCGTGATCGTTTTTGGTGGTGGGCCAGCCAAATTTTGGGAAAATCGTGGTTTTGGGTCGTTGTATTTCAACTTATAAAATAATAAATACACGTTACACATTATTGTTGGTGGGCCTGGCCCCACTGGCCCTTAATGACCAGCCGTCACTGATTGTGAACATATAAATGGACATGTAGGTCTATCTAAATCTGCGCAAGAAGAACAAATGTAGGACCAAATACGTAAAAATAAATTAATGTAGTTGTAAAAAGTACAGAAAACAAGGTACAGTGACGTTTCGACTAAAAGGCCTTTATCAAGGGAAAATCAAATACACACGATGATAATATATCAGAGAAATCATAGACTCAGTGACTAATCAAACGGCTAGAAAGGGGATATATATAAATGGTTTGAAATTTTTAGAATATGAACTTTGATCTATCTTTTCTTTTAATCTACATTGTATTTTTAATTGATGATCATTTGCGGTTTAAATGCATATTGCTGAGGAAACAAAATAGAGTGCGTTATAACAAAGAAACAACAGAATGTATCGTAACATAGACGCAGAACAAAGTGCATCATAACACAGTAACAAAACAGAGTGCATCATAACACAGTAACAAAACAGAGTGCACCCTAAAACAGAAACAAAACAAAGTACATCATAACACAGTAACAAAACAGAGTGCATCGTAATATAGACAAAGAACAAAGTGCATCCTAACACAGAAACAAAACAGAGTGCATCATAACACAGATACGAGACTAATGTGTCCTCCGTCGATCGATAAGTTACATTCGACAGTTCTATGACACACGCTGAGACAGATCACCAGATCTCCATCAGAACTGGACAGATCGGTCAGAGTAAGCTGATAGTAATAGCTTGGATAGCTTTATCTCGTGAGCACTGTCAGAGTTGGAGATATCGAGGCGGAGTTGTGAGTGGATATCTGTATTACGAGTATCTATTAATCATGTTCATATGTTGATTGGTTGAGAGAACCGTCATCATTGCACTTCGGTGAATGACCGTGCGTGCTTCAATCTCTTTCTTACTTGGGAAGATCTCAGCGGCAGTGGACGAGCTCTATAGCGCCAGCGAGGGTTCCCCGATTTAGTTTTGAAGATAGTGTACATTTTCATATGAATATTATTTGACCCGTGTCGTGCAGAAGCATAACAAATGCTGCAAAAAGTTTGAATTACCTTTTTTCCTATCCAAAAGCACTTGAGCTTTCAGATCTTCGGCTCGGTGCCATGGACATCGTAACCCATCGATTCCGGGCCACGAACACCGTAACTCTGGAGAATATGTGGCTTTTCTGCCAGTCCGCGGAATTGAGCCAGCACTCACAGAGGACTTGTCACCCGCAGTCCAATGCGCTACGAACACGGTGACAAGCAAAATTGGAAAAATGGACTCGTAGGACCCAAAAAGAACTTCAGACGATGTCCAGTCTGATTGTTCAAAGATCCCAGAAGATGTGCAGTCTTGACTTCCCAAATTATGATGAAATACTATTTGAGTTGTAATTAATAAAATATTGGTATATACAACAACATCATCATCCCTTGCATTATCTTCTATCATTCTCTTGCAGGGCGGCCGGAACAATAGTTGTAACGTGACTACAACACACAACTCTTGCCTGTAGTTTAGCTGTAACATGCACAGCGACTACAACGGTTGCATCGCCTATTCGGTGGTCAAACCAGGTGAGGGAAACCGATGGGTCTAGCAGCATCGGTAATCTAGGCACTGTCTGCCTGTGCATGCAAAGACTGGATCTGGCTGACTTCGCGGATGAGGCCACTAGTTGGCTCAACGGTTAGAAAGGCGGATCACAGCAGAGCGTGTGGACCGCATAGAGCACGGCGAGGCACTTTAGAAAGCCCTGGTCATCCACTGCATCTGGCACTATCTCCAGTCGTCTTGACTTGTCTTGCCCCTGGATACAGATAGTCCTGGACGAGAGAGTGAGGTTGAAGAATAGCGCAACTTTTCCTCACTATAATCCAAATACAGCGCAAGCTACAGTTTCAGACAACTGTCTGAGATTGTTGTCATCATCGCTTGCGATGGACGGCTATTATCATTCTCTTCCAAGAGTAATGATAACGTTGCTAATATATGCGCATGGTAGGGTTGTTGCAGAGCGAAGTGGGACGTACAGGACAACTACTTCTAGTATGAGGATTGAGGTTGAGGCCGTTACTGCTGCCCTCCATTGGATTTCTGGGACTTTATTTACTGGGGCAGTTGTTGTATCTGACTCTCAGTCGATGCTTCACAAGATCCAGAAGGGCAGGTTTCGGTATGAATGGATGTCATCTATAGAAGTTTCTAACCTCCAGCGGCTTACGTGGATATACTGTCTTGGGCATGCGGGTGTTTACGGTAATGAGAGAGCGAACAGGCTTGCATCAACAGCACCGATTGTTGGGGAGTTGAAGATGGATAAGGGGGATATTCTTCGGTCTCTTCGCGACTCTCTGTTGGATGAGGACACTAAAATCGATGTTGAATCGATCAAGCGATTTAAGCAGTTTGGAGTTACCCGTTGTTCAAGTCGAACTGGATGTCTGAGAGACAGAGTGAGAGGTGTGTTTAATCAGCGAGCCACAGGAACCATCAGTATGCATACTCTTCGATATCTGTTGGGGAGACTGAGCATCTATGGGTCTGCCCAGAGTGCAATGACGTCAGTTTAGTAACCAATAACCAATAACCAATTAATAAAACAGGATTGGTAAGTAACAGGCTTCTTGGCATTTTTTCAAATAATATACAAAATATTTTATAGCATTTTTCTTCTCTCTCTCCCTCTCCCCTCTCTCTCTCGATCACCGCCCAGCCCGATGTACCAGATCTCCCCATAAATTCTATTCATGGGGAAATCTGATTCATGCAACCTTAGCATTGGTGTGTTTTACGTCACATCTTCAGCACCATTTGGAGCTCTGGTGCTTATCCTTCGGCGATGTGTCCGGTTTCAGCCAGCGTTTACTCGGTTCGCTCTCCGTTCTGTAGCCATCTAGTGTTTTTACGGTGTGGGATAACTAGCCCCACACCCAACCTCCTTCGTGACTGTTACGACATGCGTTCAGGTAACAGTGGTTCTATTCTTTACACCCCAATTTGGGCCCCGGCACCACATGTGGATTTTTCTTCTTCTACAATCTAGCATCTAAAGAGATTTACATTTGGCAACCCTTCTTGTATGCGGATAACTGGCACAGCGTACAATCGCTCTTAGGCTCAGATCACATGCAAAATGACAAAGAGTGGTCGATATGGAATCTTCAAAGAAGAAGAATATCTACTGTTTGAGTATCTTATAATGTTATATATGTCAGTCGTAAACTTAGCCACAACAGTCTCACGTGTTTTGACACAACCCTGACCTTTCAACCGCAAAACTTCTTTTTCCTCGCGAGGTCAAGGCAACTACACTGAGTTCAGACCACCGCGGCTTGCGCCTCACTTTGGGAGTGGTATTGAGTAAGAGATAACAGAGTCCAAGCTATGAACCGTTCAGGCAGTCTGCGTGGCAAGCTTCGCCGCATATTTGCGTGTCTTAGGACTTGATTTGTTGAAGTTATTCCCGCGTTCCTTTTCGCAAGCTTTTTGGGTGGTTCCAAGGTAACTGGAAGGTAATCTATGAGGTGGCATGCAAGGTTGATTGATTGATTGACAGAACCATCATCATTGCACTGTGGTGAGTAGCCATATGTGCTCCGATCTCTGCCTTACGCAGGAAGATCTCAGCTGCAGCGCACCGGCGAGGGTCCTCGATGTAATTTTGAAAATCGTTTTTTTTAAAGATGGTGAAAATATTATTTTGTAGAAATGTTTTACAAATTTTTTCTAATGAATTTTTTCCGGGCAGCGGCTTTCCAGCCCACTCTCCTCGTTTTAAATTATCAAAAGTTCTTTTACCTGCTCAACTTGAACATGGGACCTACGTTTTATCGTCCGTTTTCGATAGGACTAGGAACTCGATCTCACCGACAATGAGATCATGTATCTCATGAAAATGATATCCATGGCTTCACGAGCGAACAAGCCGAGTACCCTTGGAACGATTGGCGAGGTCCTAACCTCTATACCACAGATACCCCATTTATTTGCTTTCCAGTTGGTAACTATAGAGGAGCGTCATGCAGAATGGATTAGAGTGCGGCTCACATACAGTAGACCCGTGTTCAATTCACGGTAAGGCCAAGGATTTTTTCTATTGTGGGTATAAAATTAAAATCCTAACCTGAACAGCTTCGCGGCAACTGCACTAACGGCCATTAACTTTCTCAGACGCACGTCCCGCCTGTCCTACACCGCCCTAAAAGGGATACTACAGGCAGTACCGACAGTTAACTGCCAGTTTTCTAAGTAGAGCAAGTCTTATTTAAGCCTTAACATCTGCATTTTCCATGTTCTTGTGCCATGTGAGTTGTTTTTTTTTTTTTACATATATCCTTGAGAGTAAAGAAAACACAGCGAGATGAACTGTGGACCGAGTAAGAGATGAGGCGGGAAAGACCTGGACTGAACGGTACTGGCATGCTTAAGATAGATCTGGTTGAAGGAAATTTGTTGATGCACTGTGCTTCAATGGGAGTTAAGAGAAGTAATAGTCTATAGCCGACCGAGAATATTGCACAAAGCACGAACTTCAAAGCACGAACTCCGTAGGTTCGGCAACAATCCTATCTATCTATGGGAAAAATGCATTCGTGAACCGAGCTCGTTTCTCGTGCAAAAGGTACCAGGTTCACTTCCTCGTGGAGCCGTCTGGATATTTTTCCATGTGGCCTCGTGGAACCACCAGAAATGAATGATGGAATTCCTAGCCCTATCGGAGACGGACGATAAAACGTAGGTCCGGTGTTCAATTTGAGCACTAAAAGAACCCTTAGCAGTTTAAAATTGAGAAGAGAAGGCTGGAAAGCCGCTACCCGAGCAAAGTTCATTAGAAAAGATTAAAAATAAAATTCCTACAAAATATTATGACCATCTTTAAAATTACATTGGGGACTACGCCGGTGCTACGAAGTTCGCGCCCTGCAGTTGAGATCTTCATGTGAAAGAAAGAGATCGGAGCACATATTGTTATTCACCTAAGAGCAATGATGATAGCCCTATCAACCAATCAATCAAGAACGGCGCGGTCCGGATTCGAACCCACGACCTTCGCATCTCAAGGTAAGGGGCCCTGCCCCAGAGACCCCCAGAAGAATAAGAAGTAAATCTTGAGATAATCTTGAGGTAGTTTGTATTGAAGTTATTGGAATCGAATTCTATGTTGGTCACTTACCACTGGACAAACTACCATTTGTCTAACCTTGTGATAAGTTTGGGTTGTTTAAGAAATAGTTGGGTAGTCAGGTTACGAAAGGGGTCGAAAAGCCAAACTTGTCATTCCTGCTGGCCAGTTCTTTATCTCTTTTCTGTTGGCTTCTGATAAGGGGTTTACCTTTTCTATAGCTAGCTGAAAAATCAGCCGCTATGAAGAGTTGAAACGTGGAGGTCGACAACAGCGTTACCTATAAATTTACAACTTTCTTTTCAACCAAACAATTCAATAAAGAATACCAAAGCAGGCATTGAAGTGGGAGGCAAAGGGTTCAAGAAAAAGAGGATGCCCAAGGGAAACCCTGAAATGAACTTTGCTGAGAGAGGCAAAGAATATCGGACTCAACTCCATGGAAGAGATTGAGCGAGTTGCACAGGACAGAGCGATAGGGAGAAATTACTTGCAGGCCCTATGCAATGTAACTTTAAATGGTACAAGACGAATATATATATATATATATATATATATCGTTCTTGACAAAGATCAAACATATCACAAAGAGTGATTACAATTGGTCGTAAAGAACGAACGCAAAGAAGAAGAAGAAGATATATATATCTTTCTAATCTTCATTTTCCATCTGTCATCATCCGTGCACGTATATCATAGGTTCCCAAACTTTTTGGCCCAGCGCCCCTTTGCACGACATAAACTTTGTAACACTCCCCCATTATAACAGTTTGCAAATGCCCCCCGCCCCCAACATATATACATGCTCTATTTTCTCTTTGACATAGAAACATCATATTATTTCTGTCATACATGGTCAATTTTCAAATGATCATTTAATTCAAATAGAAAATTGATGACAAAATAGATCGTGTAAGACGGGCATAAGATAAATTAAAATGGAGAATTCAAATTTTAAATGATTATTCAATCGCAAAATCACTAAAATAATTTATTGAAAAATATATATTATTAATTTCTTATTTAAGGAGTCACCGACCTATAATCGCCCGAAAGTCCCTCAAATGCTTCTGAACCAAACCATCGCCCCCTCCACCCCCGCCCCCGCCCAGAAGGCTACAGCGCCCACTGGGGGCGGTACTCTCACTTTGGGAACCTATGATGTAAATGATACCACAAACGTGTAACCTCATACATTTCCTTTGTCTCACTATTGATTAATATATTCTGTTCAATATTCATACATGTCCGCCTCCCGTTCCCATACCCCTAACTTACAGTCCCTCTCCAACACTTAATCTTATCTCTGTACTTAGCAATCTGTCTCTTTGTCGATATCTGCCCTGTGTTTCACCCCACACATTCTTTTACACGTCTATTTACTTTATCAATTTCCTTCTTTAGCCCAGACATCGGTCATAGGCCCTGACCTTCCAATTGCCAATTTGCTTCTACTCATGTTTTCTATTCACCTCTTATCCTATCTGGTGGATGCTCTAGGAACATTGTTCTCACTGCTTCTGCTGAATCGCTCCTAAAGTGTTCAAACCACATTTCTTCCTCAGATGTATGAATACACTACCCCAATATCTTCCTAAATTCTCATTAGTGTATTCAGTGGCGGCTTGCGATCATTTTTGTTTGTGGGGCCAGACAGAAATTTTCGGAAAAATCATGGCTAAACACGTAAACACAAAGTACTACAGTTTTACAAAATAAATCAACAGTGACGATAAACAGCAACGTTTCGACCAAAGGCCTTTATCAAGCAAACATTACAACAAGAATGACGAATTTCGAGGAAAAATCATGGTACGGTTAGGTTATATTTTAATGTATAAAATAATAAATACACGTTACACCTTATTTTGGTGGGACCCGGTCCCACTGGCCCTTAATGACGAGCCGCCACTGAGTGTATTCATTACTATTTTGTGGGTAGTAATATTTTCATGTGAAGTTATTCGTGGTTGTTTTTATTCAAGAAAACAGAGGATCGATATCTGAATAAGATTATTGCTTGCGGTTACTCGACATGCAAACACTTGTTGCTTGATAGCGTAGGTTTGGTTGTAATATGAGATAGGAAAGGGAAGTAATGTAGTAGTACTTGAGTGGTAATGTAGGGGTTGTGGAACTTGTATATGTGAGTAGTATGCGCGTGTGCATGTGTGTGTGCGAGTGGATGTGTGTGGGCGTGTATGTGTGTGTTGGGGGTAAAAAAAGGGGGAGGGGTGTTAGTTTATAATATATTAATTTGTGCGCGGTAAGAATGAAACCTCGCTGTTTATTGATCAAGGTGGTGTCTTTCTTTCTCCAATCCTGTATGCCTCACAGCGTCAGGTCAAGAAGAGATTTCTAAAACGGGTCCTTGTATGCGCTTCGTAGATAGTCTCTTTCGTCGCCTCTGTTATCTCTGAGGTCCATCTTTTGCGTGGCCGGCAATTTGCTTTGTACCCATTGTATCGGAGCAGCATTGCTCTTTAAGGTGCACTGTCTGTTGGTAATCTGCTTACGTGGCCGAACCATTTAATTTGTTGTTTCTTGATGAAGTCTAGTACTGATGTTGTACCCACTTTTTCCCGATGTCTTCATTTCTCAACCGGTCTCTTCTTGTTACACCCATTCTGCTAGTCCTAATATTGCTATTTTACGTTTTTTTCATTTGTTCTTCGATGTCTTGAAATTTTCCTCGTGCTGCACAGATATTAATATGACATCTACAACACTGGATATGTACCCAAAGATTTACGACAATCCATTTTTATAGCACTACCAAAGAAAGCAGGAACGATAGAATGCGAAGAACACCGCACAATCAGCCTCATGAGTCACGTAACAAAACTACTTTTCAGCATTATTATGAGAAGGGTACGAAACAAAATAAGACCAGAAGTTAAGGAAGAACAATGTGGCTTTGTTGAAGCAGAGGAACAAACAACGCAATATATACAATAAGAACAATAATGGAAAGATCAATAGAAATGAAGTTGGACTTATACCTATGTTTCATAGACTACGCAAAAGCTTTCGATAAAGTAAAACATGGAGAAATAATCAGCATGTTAGAAAGTATAAATATTGATGGTAAAGATCTTAGACTGATCAAGAATTTTTACTGGCAACAAACCGCAGCCATTAGACTAGAGGAGTAAGATTGGAATCTACAGGCGATACAGTTAGGAGTACGACAAGGGTGCGTACTCTCACCAGACCTATTCAACTTATATAGCGAAAACAACATGAGATCTATAGAAGAAAAGACAGGAATAGTAGTCGGTGGACAAAATATAAACAACCTAAGATACGCTGATGACACAATTCTCATGGCTACAAATGAACACGATCTGCAAGACTTGATAGACATACTAGTGAGAGAAAGTGAAAAGAAAGGATTAAGCATGAATATAAAGAAAACAGAGGTTATGGTTGTCTCCAAGAAACAAGAAACACCAACATGCAATATCAAAATAAATAACACAACACTGAAACAAGTCCATCGATTCAAGTATCTAGGAACATTCTTAACACCAGATGGAAGGTGTACAACAGAGATTAGGAGTAGAATAGCTCAAACGAAAGCAGCTTTTATGAAAATGAAGAACACACTATGCGTGAACTCACTACCAATGACTCTGCGAAAACGAGTACTCCAATGCTATATTGAACCAATTCTTATGTATGGCAGCGAATCATGGACACTGAACAAACAATCAATACGATCATTGGAAGCCACAGAGATGTGGTTTTACAGAAGAATGTTGAGAATTCCATGGACAGCAAAGAAAACAAACGTGGAGGTTTTAAATCAGGTCTGCACACAAAGAAACCTTATCAAAAGAATAAGAATCCGACAATCAAGGTTCTTTGGGCATATAATGCGAAGAGAAGGTTTAGAACATTTGGTGACTACAGGTAAAATTCAGGAAGGAGAGATCGTGGAAGACAGAGGAGAAGATGTTGGATGGCCTGACATCATGGTTCGACAAAATATCGACGTCAGAACTGATTACATGCACCAAGCAAAGAGAGTTGTGGAGAGACATGATCGCCTACCCCGGCAGGCATGGCACTTGGTTGATTGATCTTGATGTTATTTCTTGGTTTTCCCCCTGTGTCCCTGCTTACCGGTTTTCTACATAATGATCTACATAATGCATACTGATCTACATTAATTCTACATAATGCTTCAGGCACGGATTAGATTCTACCACTTGCTGCTGGCCTGTCCCAGTGGTGTGCCACAGCACAATAATTCATAATTTCTCCACCACCACCACAACATAAAGACGGATAGTTGGCACAACGTACAATCGCTCTTAGGCTCAGATCACATACAAATCACAAAGATTGGTTTAACAAGTGGTTGATATGAAGCGGTCGAAGAAGAAGAGAAGAAATGAGACCGATATTTCTCGCCTCTCGAAGTGTAGTTCGTTGCACGAAAACCTGGTACAACGAAGTCAATCCTTTGTTTTTAATTCCTTTTTTAGGTATGTCTCTTTACCTCTGAAGTCGGCGAAGGCACGCCATTATGGCGAGGTACACCAAGTCAGAAGCACAATACCATGCGTTAAACTAACGTCTTAATTGACAACGGGCGATCGCAGAAGAAGATGGTATAGCTCTAATTCTTACTAGTAACTATTTTTTCTTCTTATTTATCACTGCATCATCAATCTTAATTTATTTTTATTTTTTTGTCCATATATTATCCAATTCACATGACTGTCAATAGTATCTGTCGTTCTGCATTACAAAAAAACCCCAAAAACTAGCTATGATCAAATATACCAAATAATTCAAACTAATAGCAGAGAAGGGAAAACATGCCTGGCACATAAGTGAACATGTCTGGTACCAGGCTTTTGAGCGCATTAATCTGTAGAACTACTTTCATTCACAGACTCCGTGACTGAATATCGATTTTATGTTACACCAGCAACTGGTATGAGGTGGACATTGTCCGTGGTCACTGACTGGCTTATTTTTAGTGCATTCACTTTAAACACACTGTTTTCTCCCTTCATTGTCCTGAAACACCCAGCAATTCCAGTAGAGACTAATAGACAGATTATAAATGCAATCTTCATACCAACACTGTGCTACCAGAGCCAAACATGGGCACTGACTAAAGTACAAGAAAGAAAAATTACCACATGTTAAATGAAATGCTTGAGGAAAGCTGTAAATAAAACAAGAGGCCATATAAGAAATGAGGAAATTACAAGAACAGTCGGAACAACACCTGCTATTAGATTCATTGAAAAACAGAGACTCAAAAGGTTTGGCC
The DNA here is from genome assembly GCA_020796225.1 of Arion vulgaris. Lineage (NCBI taxonomy): Eukaryota > Metazoa > Mollusca > Gastropoda > Stylommatophora > Arionidae > Arion > Arion vulgaris. Next base: position 64,838,493 of record CM036755.1, on the reverse strand, counting down.
ACTTGGTGAGAATGAACCGAATACACCAGTTGCAAGAGCATACAACCTGAAAATGGAATCATCAAGAGGAAAGGGCAGACCAAGAAAAATATGGATTGATGGAGTCACATACATCTTAAAACTCCACAATACGATAGCATATCAAGCGACCGAGCGTCCACTATCTCGGAAACCGATCATCAGTTAAACCTGCTACGCCTAACGGCAAAAAAAAAAGCAGAAAGGACTAAAAAAAGAAACGAAAGAAGGTCATCCCTACCATTTCTTTCACTTTTCATAATATATTAACTATTCTTATCTTTAATCATTATTCTCTCTAACCAATATATATTCATTATATAGTTATCTATCATGTCTACTCTGTGTTACCAGAGCCAAACATGGACAATGAACAAAGCACAGATGCATAAATAATAACTTCCTGTGAAATGCAATGGCTTAAAAAAAATACCAACAACACCAGAAAAGACAGTCACCAACATCAGCATAAGAAAAAATGATGAAACAGAACCTTGCTTGAATTACATTAAGAAACAAAGAATGAAGTGGTTTGACCACTTAATAATAATGCATCCAAACTCCACAGTATACAGTCTTCTACAACAGAACATCAGGAACAATGCAAGAGGAAGACCACAAAAAGATGGTTAGATGTCATAGCAGAATCCTGTCATAACAACAAAAATAACTATCAACCCAAGCCACAAGAGCGGCGCAATACGAAAACAGAAAATCACAATACTGGTAAAAAAAAAATAACCGGTAACTGTGCGACCACAAATGAAGGTGAGGCAGAGCAATGAAGGTCGCTTGCCCAATGCTGTCGCCACGCATGTGCCGGTTATCTGGTTGTTTTTTGTTTAAATTTAAAGCAGGAAAAACCCTTTGACCCCACAGTGGGAGTAAACACAAGATTTGTCCGCCCCGAAGTGCGACAACATTTAACCCTCCGGACATTCACTCTATCTATATTAGATTAAAACTTATAAGAGTAAAGGGACATAACCGAAAAATATACAGATTAAAACTGTCAAAGGGAGGTAGCTTATTACATAAATATTGAAAATCGTGGCATCCTTTATATGACTTAGTCACCAACCACAATAAACGAGTCGTCGATTTTCTATGCACCACATATACGTTCAGTAGTTTGTCATTGCTTTCAGAACTGATAGGTCTGTTTTTACCGTCCATAAACAAATTTACCGCTAGCAAATTTGCTTCCAAACTGCCTGCCATGGAGTTTGAACCAGGTACGCTTGGGTTGTGATTGAGCTCACTACCACTTAAGCTACAGACGCCCACGACATTAATATTGAGAGTTAAAAATGTTGGTAGCAGCATTCTCGTTATTTTATGTCCAATCCATATATAGCGCTAACATACACGTGTTACAAAGCACGATACTAATTGCTAGCTATTCGTAAACCCCAAAGAGGTATGACTTGCAATCGCTGTACACGAGGAGCATGGGAGGGTGGGGGAGAGGGGAGAAGGCATCACATCCCCACCTGGAAAGACTTTTTGATAAAACAGTTTTATGTGAATCTGGTCTTCACCATTATAATAATAATAAATTCTCTCGTACCGTTAAACGTTACATAGGGCCTGCAAGCAATTTCTCCGTACCGCTCTATCCTCGGCAACACGTTCAATCTCCTCTATAAAACTGAGACCGATATTTCTTGCTCTTCTCCATTACTTACTTACTTAATCCCGTCATGCCTAGTGACACATGGGGCTTCAGAAAGGACTTTCCATGCTCTCCTGTCCCGTGCAACCTTCAGCGCAGAGCCCCACGTCAGAGATGCGGTGTCCAGTTCCTCTTCCATCATGCGCCTCCATGTTGTCCGTGGTCTGCCTTTCTTTCTCTTTCCCTCTGGTGTCCAAGTGAGGGCTATCCTTGCAGGCATTTCTTGTCTCATTCTCATAACATGTCTGCTCTTCTCCATTCTCCATAGTAAATTACCAACTAAAATATTTTGAAATTCATTTTGGTTCCCCTCTCCTCCTCCACCAATCTCCTTTAAATACTTGAAAAATGTATGTGCACCCATGCTGAGGAGAAAAGATATGTTTTCTCCCAATCATAAGCCATACCTCCCCCGCCCGCCCCTCCCCCCTCGTCCTTTATCACACATATAGTAACGAATTATCCTTGACCCAAATCTGATGTATGATCACACAGCATGTGACTGACCACAAGTTGGACGATATAGATTTCGCAAAGTCATATGTAAACTGAATACGTTTCTGCATAAGTGATATTTTATTTGATCACTACATGTTATTGTAATCTAACTAATTTAACTTATTCATCATACTATTTTTGTCATGTTAGTTTTTTTAGTTTTAATTGTCGAATCATCATCACTGCACGTCGAATCAGTTAGTCCATAATTGATTCGATCTCCCCTCAGTATGTCTCTCAGCGTGTGGCGACTAACGACACAGGTTCTGTGTTGGTTTACCATTCTTCTTTGGCTACCAGCATAGTGTTCTTGTCTAGCTACACCACACTTGACTTGGAATTCTAGCAGTCTGGTTAGTGTTGTAGATTCACCACTATTACTTGAATCATTTACACGTCCTCTCTCTTTTAGGGAATTTAGAATATCAGTCTGGTCCATTGCTCGCCCGCTTTGTGCAGCAGCCATACCTGCAAGCCTATTGACGCGTTCATTCCCCCGTACACCTGCATGCCTCGGCACACAAATAAAAATGATTTTTGTCAACTTAGATATCCCCAGCGACTCAATCCATTGTCTCCAAGCCCATCATGTTTCAATCTTCCTGAGCATTCTCATTGAGTCACTGAGGAAACATGCATGGATACAAGTCTGTGATTCCATCGCTAGATCATCGCCTTAGTTACTGCCATAATTTCCATAGTGAGACTGCTCGTAGTCACAGCAAAACCACCACTGTCTTCCTTCACAACGTCCCCACCGACCTGAGCAGTTTGCATGTTAATTAGTCCGTAACATATATATTTATTGGCTAAATAGAAAATGAGAAGCATTATATGCAACAAGTCACTGTCAACTGATATCATCAGAATGAGAGTCATACAGTGCTACATAGAACCAAAACTGACATACGGATGCGAGTCATGGACAATAAACAAACATACCGAAAAATCTCTGAGGGCCACAGAAATGTTGTTTTACACAAGAATGATCGCCCGAGTGGTTATCGGGGCCCAAATTTGGGGTGTAAAGAATAGAACCACTGTTACCTGCCACGCATGTCGTAAGAGGCGACTAAGGAGGTTTGGCTGAAATCGGATACACATGTCCTAAACGTGCAGAAATCTATGCGTTTAGGGGCCTACCAAACCAATGTGCAACGTATACGCGTTCTTGGCAATGATCAAACATATCACAAAGAGTGATTAAAATTGGTAGTAAAGAACGAACGCAAAGAAGAAGAAGAAGAAGACAAGAATGATGATAATTCCATGGACTGTTAAAATGACTAATGTGGAGGTGATGAATGAGGTCAAGACAGAGAAAGCTTATCATCAATATAAGAAAGAGACAGTCATAATTTTTCGGGCATGTGATGAGAAAGGGAGGTTTAGAACACATTGCAGCAACTGGTAAAATCGAGGGGAGACGAGACAGAGGAAGACGGAGAGAGAAAATTGTAGTCTGACCATGTCCCGGAAGAGCATCAACATCTGAGATGATAGCAAACACCAGAGACAGAGATTTGTGGAGATCCATGATCGCCTACGTTAGCCGACACGGCACCCGATGATAATGAACATATATATTACGTTCAGTAAAAATGAATGCATTCTGCAAACTGCAGAAACAACTTAAGAAAGCCATTTGGTGGTCTTTATGACTAAGTCGTTAAGCCGTGCCATTTGGTGGTCTTTATGGCTAAGTCGTTAAGCCGTGCCATTTGGTGGTCTTTATGACTAAGTCGTTAAGCCGTGCCATTTGGTGGTCTTTATGACTAAGTCGTTAAGCCGTGCCATTTGGTGGTCTTTATGGCTAAGTCGTTAAGCCGTGCCATTTGGTGGTCTTTATGGCTAAGTCGTTAAGCCGTGCCATTTGGTGGTCTTTATGGCTAAGTCGTTAAGCCGTGCCATTTGGTGGTCTTTATGGCTAAGTCGTTAAGCCGTGCCATTTGGTGGTCTTTATGGCTAAGTCGTTAAGCCGTGCCATTTGGTGGTCTTTATGGCTAAGTCGTTAAGCCGTGCCATTTGGTGGTCTTTATGGCTAAGTCGTTAAGCCGTGCCATTTGGTGATCTTTATGGCTAAGTCGTTAAGCCGTGCCATTTGGTGGTCTTATGGCTAAGTCGTTAGCCGTGCCATTGGTGTCTATATGACTAAGTCGTTAAGCCGTGCCATTTGGGGTCTTTATGGCTGAAGTCGTTAGCCGTGCCATTTGGGTCTATGGCTAATCGTTAAGCCGTGCCATTTGATGGTCTTATGAGAAGTCGTTAGCCTTGCCATTTGAGGGTCTTTATGGCTAAGTCGTTAAGTCTGCCATTTGAGGGCCCTTGAGTGGCTAAGCTTAAGCCGTGCCATTTGTGAGTCCTTATGACTAAGTCGTTAAGCCGGGTACCATTATGGACTTATATAGTCGTTAACAGTGCATTTGCAATCTTGTAACTAAGTCGTTAAGCCGTGCCATTTGGTGGTCTTTATGGCTAAGTCGTTAAGCCGTGCCATTTGGTGGTCTTTATGACTAAGTCGTTAAGCCGTGCCATTTGGTGGTCTTTATGGCTAAGTCGTTAAGCCGTGGCATTTGGTGATCTTTATGGCTAAGTCGTTAAGCCGTGCCATTTGGTGATCTTTATGGCTAAGTCGTTAAGCCGTGCCATTTGGTGGTCTTTATGGCTAAGTCGTTAAGCCGTGCCATTTGGTGGTCTTTATGACTAAGTCGTTAAGCCGTGCCATTTGGTGATCTTTATGGCTAAGTCGTTAAGCCGTGCCATGTGGTGTCTTTATGGCTAAGTCGTTAAGCCGTGCCATTTGTGGTCTTTATGGACTAAGTCGTTAAGCCGTGCCATTTGGTGGTCTTTATGGCTAAGTCGTTAAGCCGTGCCATTTGGTGGTCTTTATGACTAAGTCGTTAAGCCGTGCCATTTGGTGGTCTTTATGGCTAAGTCGTTAAGCCGTGCCATTTGGTGGTCTTTATGGCTAAGTCGTTAAGCCGGGGCCTTTCGTTCCAAAGGCAGTGGGGTTCGAATCAGGATAGCAACGTTCTGTTCGAGAACGAATTTTTTCAAATTATTCCAAGGATTGTTGCCGGATCTACGGCGTTCGTGCTGTGCGCAGTACTTTTGGCAGTTGTTGTGCCATTTCAGCGAAGAGGTACCTAGCTATATGGAGTAAAACCTGATGCACTAAAGTCAATCCTTTGCCTTTAGACACAAGAACTTGCCTGTTTGTTACTGGTGCTCGCAAGGGGAACGATCCCGATGTACCACTTGTTTACTACTCTTTGTGACATGCCTTGTAGGTCGCAGTGGTACTATTCTTTACTTCCATTACGGTCTCCAACACCACATGAGCGGAAGAGACATCAAACTATAACCGCACATTATGAAAGCTACCTAAACGATCGGAACGGTAATTATAAAGCAATTTCCTTGCAAGTTTCCTGTGGTCTCGCTTGCACGTCAATCCATACATGATTACGCAGCTTGCGTGTTCACTATACACATGCAAACTTCGTTAATTACACAGCATCCATCTTACTTTTGCATGCAACAGGAAACAGAGGCAGTTGTAATGTTACTAAAACCAAGATGAAGGAGCAGTGACTAATTCAAATTCAAACAACGGCTGGTCAGAAACGATGTCTATGAATTCATTGGTTGTATTGAACGTGCAAACCTATCTTCCATCATGGGAATGCTCAGCAGTAGACGACTATGATGGTTGGGGAATGTGAGAAGAATGGAAACTTGTCGCATACCAAAACAAATGTTGTTCTGTGAACTTTCGAAGAGGAAGAGGCACCAGGGCAGACCACTGCTCAGATATAAAGATGTCTGCAAAGTCTCAATGAAGAACTTTTCTATAGATCCCAGCACATGGAAAAAACTAGCTGATGACAGAGTTATGTGGAAAGCAATATTGCACAAGGGTGCAAAGTCTTTTGAGAAGAGACTTATGTATGGGTTGAACGACAAGAGAGAAAAGCGAAAACTCAGAAATTTTCACAGTAAAACACTTGACAATTGACCGTCTGTAAAGACGAAAAATGTCATAAATATAATTCGCTCGTGTGGTGATGGGGCCTGCAAGGAAGCAAAGAATAGTACCACTGCGACCTACAAGGCATGTCATAAGAGGTGACTGATGTAGGACATGGGGAAGCTGCCCTAGTAAATAATAAGAGTCGCAAAAATCGGATTTGCTAGTCTACTTGTAGGCGCATAACTGGAACAACGTACAATCTCTCTTAGGCTCGGATCGCATACAAATCACAAAGATTTGCTTAACAGGTGGTCGATATGGAGCCTTCAATGTAGACGAAATTTGATTTTAAACTTTCAACACTTTCTACCTTACTTTGTGTTTCTGTATGTTACCTTTAATTAATTGTTAACCGTGGTTCTTTGTTTATCGCCTACTTTTAGTTTTCCTTGTCTTTGTTATTTTTCTCCTTCTTAGTAGCATTTCTTCCCATTCGTTCCTATCTTCATCCGCAGCCCTCGGTAACATAAGACCGAATAGCTTATATAGCTGACAAATCGGAAATTTCTGTTAGATGGGGGCTGATTTTTTTAAATATGTTTGATGTTAAGTTATGCGATCTACGTCATGGCACATTGGACACTTCCATTCGTGCTCTATCCTCCACTGCAGCAGCCATCCCAAAGTCGATTAACTCACCGTACCCATGAGAGGTTGATTACTATATCTTCTCTCTCTACCACGAAGACGACACTGTCTGGCATGTCCAAACTTAACTTCTACTCACCGTACCCATGAGAGGTTGATTACTATATCTTCTCTCTCTACCACGAAGACAACATTGTCTGGCATGTCCAAACTTAACGCCTAATTCTCAAACTCGTTTGATATATGTTTGATAGAACACTGTACTCTTTGGTAAGTGGTTCGAGTCCCGTGTTTGTCTATTTGTTTTTTTGGAAGCTCTTAATACCTGTACCTGTTTATTTGTTGATCATATTCGTTACTTCCGTTGCTTCCTCTGGTGTTCTTGTAAAAAACTCCTTGTGCTCATCTTACTCGTTTTTGTGCAATTTTACTAAATTCTATGCGTTCATTGTTATTTGTTGGTGAAAAATATTAGTAATTCTGATATTCCTTAGCCTTAAACTGAACTTGTTACATAATATAACCTTGATTTAGCATGTTAACTGAACTTGTAACATAATATAACCTTGATTTAGCATGTTAAACTGAACTTGTTACATAATATAACCTTGATTAATGTTAAACTGAACTTGTTACATAATATAACCTTGATTTAGCATTTAAACTGAACTTGTTACTAATAACCTTGATTTAGCATGTTAAACTGAACTTGTTACATAATATAACTTTGATTTAGCATGTTAAACTTGTTACATAATATAACCTTGATTTAGCATGTTAAACTTAACTTTTTACATAATATAACCTTGATTTAGCATGTTAAACTGAACTTGTTACATAATATAACTTTGATTTAGCATGTTAAACTGAACTTGTTACATAATATAACCTTGATTTAGCATGTTAAACTGAACTTGTTACATAATATAACTTTGATTTAGCATGTTAAACTGAACTTGTTACATAATATAACCTTGATTTAGCATGTTAAACTGAACTTGTTACATAATATAACCTTGATTGAGCATGTTAAACTGAACTTGTTACATAATATAACCTTGATTGAGCATGTTAAACTGAACTTGTTACATAATATAACCTTGATTGAGCATGTTAAACTGAACTTGTTACATAATATAACCTTGATTTAGCATGTTAAACTGAACTTGTTACATAATATAACCTTGATTTAGCATGTTAAACTGAACTTGTTACATAATATAACCTTGATTTAGCATGTTAAACTGAACTTGTTACATAATATAACCTTGATTTAGCATGTTAAACTGAACTTGTTACATAATATAACCTTGATTTAGCATGTTAAACTGAACTTGTTACATAATATAACCTTGATTTAGCATGTTAAACTGAACTTGTTACATAATATAACCTTGATTTAGCATGTTAAACTGAACTTGTTACATAATATAACCTTGATTTAGCATGTTAAACTGAACTTGTTACATAATATAACCTTGATTTAGCATGTTAAACTGAACTTGTTACATAATATAACCTTGATTTAGCATGTTAAACTGAACTTGTTACATAATATAACCTTGATTTAGCATGTTAAACTGAACTTGTTACATAATATAACCTTGATTTAGCATGTTAAACTGAACTTGTTACATAATATAACCTTGATTTAGCATGTTAAACTGAACTTGTTACATAATATAACCTTGATTTAGCATGTTAAACTGAACTTGTTACATAATATAACCTTGATTTAGCATGTTAAACTGAACTTGTTACATAATATAACCTTGATTTAGCATGTTAAACTGAACTTGTAACATAATATAACCTTGATTTAGCATGTTAAACTGAACTTGTACATAATATAACCTTGATTTAGCATGTTAAACTGAACTTGTTACATAATATAACCTTGATTTAGCATGTTAAACTGAACTTGTTACATAATATAATCTTGATTTAGCATGAAACTGAACTTGTTACATAATATAACCTTGATTTAGCATGTTAAACTGAACTATGTACATAATATAACCTTGATTTAGCATGTTAAACTGAACTTGTTACATAATATAACCTTGATTTAGCATGTTAAATGAACTTGTTGCATAATATAACCTTGATTTAGCATATTAAACTGAACTTGTTCATAATATAACTTGATTTAGCATGTTAAACTGAACTTGTAACATAATATAACCTTGATTTAGCATGTTAAACTGAACTTGTTACATAATATAACCTTGATTTAGCATTTAAACTGAACTTGTAACATAATATAACCTTGATTTAGCATGTTAAACTGAACTTGTTACATAATATAACCTTGATTTGCATGTTAAACTGAACTTGTTACATAATATAACCTTTGATTTAGCATTTAAACTGAACTTGTTACATAATATAACCTTGATTTAGCATGTTAAACTGAACTTGTTACATAATATAACCTTGATTTAGATGTTAAACTGAACTTTTACATAATATAACCTTGATTTAGCATGTTAAACTGAACTTGTTACATAATATACCTTGATTTAGATGTTAAACTGAACTTGTTACATAATATAACCTTGATTTAGCATTTAAACTGAACTTGTTACATAATATAACCTTGATTTAGCATGTTAAACTGAACTTGTTACATAATATAACTTTGATTTAGCATGTTAAACTGAACTTGTTACATAATATAACCTTTGATTAGCATGTTAAACTGAACTTGTTACATAATATAACCTTGATTTAGCATGTTAAACTGAACTTGTTACATAATATAACTTTGATTTAGCATGTTAAACTGAACTTGTAACATAATATAACCTTGATTTAGCATTTAAACTGAACTTGTTAATAATATAACCTTGATTTAGCATGTTAAACTGAACTTGTTACATAATATAACCTTGATTTAGCATGTTAAACTGAACTTGTTACATAATATAACCTTGATTTAGCATGTTAAACTGAACTTGTTACATAATATAACCTTGATTTAGCATGTTAAACTGAACTTGTTACATAATATAACCTTGATTTAGCATGTTAAACTGAACTTGTAACATAATATAACCTTGATTTAGCATGTTAAACTGAACTTGTAACATAATATAACCTTGATTTAGCATGTTAAACTGAACTTGTTACATAATATAACCTTGATTAGCATGTTAAACTGAACTTGTAACATAATAAAACCCTTGATTTAGCATGTTAAACTGAACTTGTTACATAATATAACCTTGATTTAGCATGTTAAACTGAACTTGTTACATAATATAACTTTGATTTAGCATGTTAAACTGAACTTGTTACATAATATAACCTTGATTTAGCATGTTAAACTGAACTTGTTACATAATATAACCTTGATTTAGCATGTTAAACTTGTTACATAATATAACCTTGATTTAGCATGTTAAACTTGTTACATAATATAACCTTGATTTAGCATGTTAAACTTGTTTACATAATATAACCTTGATTTAGCATGTTAAACTGAACTTGTTACATAATATAACCTTGATTTAGCATGTTAAACTGAACTTGTTACATAATATAACCTTGATTTAGCATGTTAAACTGAACTTGTTACATAATATAACCTTGATTTAGCATGTTAAACTGAACTTGTTACATAATATAACCTTGATTTAGCATGTTAAACTGAACTTGTTACATAATATAACCTTGATTTAGCATGTTAAACTTGTTACATAATATAACCTTGATTTAGCATGTTAAACTTGTTACATAATATAACCTTGATTTAGCATGTTAAACTGAACTTGTTACATAATATAACTTTGATTTAGCATGTTAAACTGAACTTGTTACATAATATAACATTGATTTAGCATGTTAAACTGAACTTGTTACATAATATAACCTTGATTTAGCATGTTAAACTGAACTTGTAACATAATATAACCTTGATTTAGCATGTTAAACTGAACTTGTAACATAATATAACCTTGATTTAGCATGTTAAACTGAACTTGTTGCATAATATAACCTTGATTTAGCATGTTAAACTGAACTTGTTACATAATATAACCTTGATTTAGCATGTTAAACTGAACTTGTACATAATATAACCTTGATTTAGCATGTTAAACTGAACTTGTTACATAATATAACCTTGATTTAGCATGTTAAACTGAACTTGTTACATAATATAACTTTGATTTAGCATGTTAAACTGAACTTGTTACATAATATAACTTGATTTAGCATGTTAAACTGAACTTGTTACATAATATAACCTTGATTTAGCATGTTAAACTGAACTTGTTACATAATATAACCTTGATTTAGCATGTTAAACTGAACTTGTAACATAATATAACCTTGATTTAGCATGTTAAACTGAACTTGTAACATAATATAACCTTGATTTAGCATGTTAAACTGAACTTGTTGCATAATATAACCTTGATTTAGCATGTTAAACTGAACTTGTTACATAATATAACCTTGATTTAGCATGTTAAACTGAACTTGTTACATAATATAACCTTGATTTAGCATGTTAAACTGAACTTGTACATAATATAACCTTGATTTAGCATGTTAAACTGAACTTGTTACATAATATAACCTTGATTTAGCATGTTAAACTGAACTTGTTACATAATATAACCTTGATTTAGCATGTTAAACTGAACTTGTTACATAATATAACCTTGATTTAGCATGTTAAACTGAACTTGTTACATAATATAACTTTGATTTAGCATGTTAAACTGAACTTGTAACATAATATAACCTTGATTTAGCATGTTAAACTGAACTTGTTACATAATATAACCTTGATTTAGCATGTTAAACTGAACTTGTTACATAATATAACTTTGATTTAGCATGTTAAACTTGTTACATAATATAGCCTTGATTTAGCATGTTAAACTTAACTTGTTACATAATATAACCTTGATTTAACATGTTAAACTTGTTACATAATATAACTTCGATTGAGCATGTTAAACTGAACTTGTTACATAATATAACCTTGATTTAGCATGTTAAACTGAACTTGTTACATAATATAACCTTGATTTAGCATGTTAAACTGAACTTGTTACATAATATAACCTTGATTTAGCATGTTAAACTGAACTTGTTACATAATATAACCTTGATTTAGCATGTTAAACTGAACTTGTTACATAATATAACCTTGATTTAGCATGTTAAACTGAACTTGTTACATAATATAACCTTGATTTAGCATGTTAAACTGAACTTGTACATAATATAACCTTGATTTAGCATGTTAAACTGAACTTGTTACATAATATAACCTTGATTTAGCATGTTAAACTGAACTTGTTAAATAATATAACCTTGATTTAGCATGTTAAACTGAACTTGTTACATAATATAACCTTGATTTAGCATGTTAAACTGAACTTGTTACATAATATAACCTTGATTTAGCATGTTAAACTGAACTTGTTACATAATATAACCTTGATTTAGCATGTTAAACTGAACTTGTTACATAATATAACCTTGATTTAGCATGTTAAACTGAACTTGTTACATAATATAACCTTGATTTAGCATGTTAAACTGAACTTGTTACATAATATAACCTTGATTTAGCATGTTAAACTGAACTTGTTACATAATATAACCTTGATTTAGCATGTTAAACTGAACTTGTAACATAATATAACCTTGATTGAGCATGTTAAACTGAACTTGTTACATAATATAACCTTGATTTAGCATGTTAAACTGAACTTGTAACATAATATAACCTTGATTTAGCATGTTAAACTGAACTTGTAACATAATATAACCTTGATTTAGCATGTTAAACTGAACTTGTTACATAATATAACCTTGATTTAGCATGTTAAACTGAACTTGTAACATAATATAACCTTGATTTAGCATGTTAAACTGAACTTGTTACATAATATAACCTTGATTTAGCATGTTAAACTGAACTTGTAACATAATATAACCTTGATTTAGCATGTTAAACTGAACTTGTTACATAATATAACCTTGATTTAGCATGTTAAACTGAACTTGTTACATAATATAACCTTGATTTAGCATGTTAAACTTGTTACATAATATAACCTTGATTTAGCATGTTAAACTATTTACATAATATAACCTTGATTTAGCATGTTAAACATAACTTGTTACATAATATAACCTTGATTTAGCATGTTAAACTGAACTTGTACATAATATAACCTTGATTTAGCATGTTAAACTGAACTTGTTACATAATATAACCTTGATTTAGCATGTTAAACTGAACTTGTTACATAATATAACCTTGATTTAGCATGTTAAACTGAACTTGTTACATAATATAACCTTGATTTAGCATGTTAAACTGAACTTGTTACATAATATAACCTTGATTTAGCATGTTAAACTTGTTACATAATATAACCTTGATTTAGCATGTTAAACTTGTTACATAATATAACCTTGATTTAGCATGTTAAACTGAACTTGTTACATAATATAACCTTGATTTAGCATGTTAAACTGAACTTGTTACATAATATAACTTTGATTTAGCATGTTAAACTGAACTTGTTACATAATATAACTTTGATTTAGCATGTTAAACTGAACTTGTACATAATATAACCTTGATTTAGCATGTTAAACTGAACTTGTTACATAATATAACCTTGATTTAGCATGTTAAACTGAACTTGTAACATAATATAACCTTGATTTAGCATGTTAAACTGAACTTGTACATAATATAACCTTGATTTAGCATGTTAAACTGAACTTGTTGCATAATATAACCTTGATTTAGCATGTTAAACTGAACTTGTTACATAATATAACCTTGATTTAGCATGTTAAACTGAACTTGTTACATAATATAACCTTGATTTAGCATGTTAAACTGAACTTGTTACATCATATAACCTTGATTTAGCATGTTAAACTGAACTTGTTACATAATATAACTTTGATTTAGCATGTTAAACTGAACTTGTTACATAATATAACTTTGATTTAGCATGTTAAACTGAACTTGTTACATAATATAACCTTGATTTAGCATGTTAAACTGAACTTGTTACATAATATAACCTTGATTTAGCATGTTAAACTGAACTTGTAACATAATATAACCTTGATTTAGCATGTTAAACTGAACTTGTAACATAATATAACCTTGATTTAGCATGTTAAACTGAACTTGTTGCATAATATAACCTTGATTTAGCATGTTAAACTGAACTTGTTACATAATATAACCTTGATTTAGCATGTTAAACTGAACTTGTTACATAATATAACCTTGATTTAGCATGTTAAACTGAACTTGTTACATAATATAACCTTGATTTAGCATGTTAAACTGAACTTGTTACATAATATAACCTTGATTTAGCATGTTAAACTGAACTTGTTACATAATATAACCTTGATTTAGCATGTTAAACTGAACTTGTTACATAATATAACCTTGATTTAGCATGTTAAACTTGTTACATAATATAACTTTGATTTAGCATGTTAAACTGAACTTGTAACATAATATAACCTTGATTTAGCATGTTAAACTGAACTTGTTACATAATATAACCTTGATTTAGCATGTTAAACTGAACTTGTTACATAATATAACTTTGATTTAGCATGTTAAACTTGTTACATAATATAGCCTTGATTTAGCATGTTAAACTTAACTTGTTACATAATATAACCTTGATTTAACATGTTAAACTTGTTACATAATATAACTTCGATTGAGCATGTTAAACTGAACTTGTTACATAATATAACCTTGATTTAACATGTTAAACTGAACTTGTTACATAATATAACCTTGATTTAGCATGTTAAACTTGTTACATAATATAACCTTGATTTAGCATGTTAAACTTAACTTGTTACATAATATAACCTTGATTTAGCATGTTAAACTGAACTTGTTACATAATATAACCTTGATTTAACATGTTAAACTGAACTTGTTACATAATATAACTTTGATTTAGCATGTTAAACTTGTTATATAATATAGCCTTGATTTAGCATGTTAAACTTAACTTGTTACATAATATAACCTTGATTTAACATGTTAAACTTGTTACATAATATAGCCTTGATTTAGCATGTTAAACTTGTTACATAATATAACCTTGATTTAGCATGTTAAACTTGTTACGTAATATAACCTTGATTTAACATGTTAAACTGAACTTGTTACATAATATAACTTTGATTTAGCATGTTAAACTGAACTTGTTACATAATATAACTTTGATTGAGCATGTTAAACTTGTAACATAATATAACCTTGATTGAGCATGTTAAACAGAACTTGTTACATAATATAACTTTGATTTAGCATGTTAAACTTGTTACATAATATAACCTTGATTTAGCATGTTAAACTGAACTTGTTACATAATATAACCTTGATTTAGCATGTTAAACTGAACTTGTTACATAATATAACCTTGATTTAGCATGTTAAACTGAACTTGTTACATAATATAACCTTGATTTAACATGTTAAACTGAACTTGTTACATAATATAACTTTGATTTAGCATGTTAAACTTGTTACATAATATAGCCTTGATTTAGCATGTTAAACTTAACTTGTTACATAATATAACCTTGATTTAACATGTTAAACTTGTTACATAATATAGCCTTGATTTAGCATGTTAAACTTGTTACATAATATAACCTTGATTTAGCATGTTAAACTTGTTACATAATATAACCTTGATTTAACATGTTAAACTGAACTTGTTACATAATATAACTTTGATTTAGCATGTTAAACTGAACTTGTTACATAATATAACTGTGATTGAGCATGTTAAACTTGTAACATAATATAACCTTGATTGAGCATGTTAAACTGAACTTGTTACATAATATAACTTTGATTTAGCATGTTAAACTTGTTACATAATATAACCTTGATTTAGCATGTTAAACTGAACTTGTTACATAATATAACCTTGATTGAGCATGTTAAACTTGTTACATAATATAACCTTGATTTAGCATGTTAAACTGAACTTGTTACATAATATAACCTTGATTTAACATGTTAAACTAAACTTGTTACATAATATAACCTTGATTTAACATGTTAAACTGAACTTGTTACATAATATAACCTTGATTTAGCATGTTAAACTGAACTTGTTACATAATATAACCTTAATTGAGCATGTTAAACTTGTTACATAATAAAACCTTGATTTAACATGTTAAACTAAACTTGTTACATAATATAACCTTGATTTAGCATGTTAAACTGAACTTGTTACATAATATAACCTTGATTTAGCATGTTAAACTGAACTTGTTACATAATATAACCTTATTAGCATGTTAAACTTGTTACATAATAAAACCTTGATTGAGCATGTTAAACTGAACTTGTTACATAATATAACCTTAATTGAGCATGTTAAACTTGTTACATAATAAAACCTTGATTGAGCATGTTAAACTGAACTTGTTACATAATATAACCTTAATTGAGCATGTTGTGTTGATTTTAAAATGAATTAGTCTATATACAACAATACTGGAATGCAAGGAACACGCGACGGTTGTGGTCTTATTTCATATAATTTTACCTGAGCCGCCGGCCGTACGTTTATCGGAGGTCACGCTTCACCTCATTAGCCATGACGATTTATTTCCTTAACAAAGAAGTCTTTCTTGTTTTTCGGACTGTTGGTATGCCAAAACTACTTTGCATATTTCCCCAGAGGCGTACCAACAGACGGTGTTTTTGGCACGAGCAATCAATTAACGTGCCATGATTTTGAGGTAACAAGTAATTAAAAACCCAAAATGGTTGTGCAATCTGCTCGACGAGGGCTCTTTTGTGACCAGTGAAACAGCGCGGAGAAATGAAACCACTAGCAAGGGTTTTGTGTGAACGATGGTGGTACGTATCTTGTCAGCAGATTGTCTACCACCTTAAGAATAAAAATCTCTATCATTATTTGCTCAATTCAGTTTCGCCTGTGTGGTGCTGGGTCCCACAAGGGAAGAAAAAAATAGAATAGTACCACTGCGACCTACAAGGCGCATACATCAGTCGCCTCTTACGACATGCATTGCATTTCGCGGTGATACTATTCTTTTCTTCCCTTGCGGGTCCCGGCACCACACAGGCGCTAGGATCTCCTTGAGGAGTTAATTCTTATTGTTCATGCTTGTTGGCCTACTCGCTCTGATATAACCAAAAAACAAGGTTCGTCCATAAGTTGAAAGGTCGTGTATCGGCTTAAAGATTCTTTAATCCCATACACAGCAAACATAAGTTGAAAGGTCGTATATCGGCTTAAAGATTCTTTAATCCCATACACAGCAAACAAAACAAAACAAAAATTGTTACGTAAAATTCATTCCGGTCTAAATCATAATATAAGCCAGTTCTGTAAGTTCATTACAGCCTACGCCAGCGAGTGAAGCTTATGAAGCACACGGAGAAACGAAGTGTTTATAATTGCAACTTCAAAGTAATGAGACTTGCAAGAGTTGTTGGAAACCATTGTCTGGTCTGAACATTTGGATTGTCCACTTGGGAGACATGCAGATAAGAAAGAAATATGGAAAACCCATTTGTGATCAGAGTTCGTCATCCGCTGTCCAGGTTTGAAAGGAAAATGAACCGGCAATAAATATAGATATCGTTCTGCAGTGCTACAGAACATTTTGGGTAAAATATGCTTGAACAAGTTATATGTATTATTTAATGCAACGTCGAATGTGTTCTATCACTTCTGTTTTCGTATTATTGGTCGTGCTAGTTTTAACAGTTTATTTTCAGAATGAACAATAAATATACTACCACCGAGAGCTACACCGAAAGAGTATAACGAGTACAGAGCAAGAGGAAGACCACGCAAAAGATGGAGTGACGGCATCAAGAACCGCCTTAAAAATGAAAAACAGCTTACAAAGTGCATTAGAACAAGCACACACAAGATCACTACCCCTCCCCCATTCCATTCCCTTCCCCCAACAACTTCTATAAAGAAGTAAATGATGGAAAAGAAGAAGAAGTGAAGTATGTATTCCTTTGTTCAGAAAGATAACATTCTTTGTTAAGACCCACTCTAACCATATGTGAATAGAAAGTTCCAATAATACAAAGTAAAAGGGGGAGGCAGATGAATGTTGTAAATTGATTGATTCTTCCCTTCTTCTTTGCGTTCGTTCTTTACAACCAATTTTAATCACTCTTTGTTGCCCAAGAGTGAAAACTCGCAGCCCTGGTTAGAAGAAGAATCAATCTTTGTGATATGTTTGATCTATGCCAAGAACGTGTATACATTTCACATTGGTTTGGTAGACCCCAAAACGTATAGACTTCTACACGTTTAGGAAATGTGCATCCGATTTCAGTCAAACCTCCTCAGTCTCCTCTTAAAAACATGCGTGGCAGGTAACAGTAGTTCTATTCTTTACAACCCAAATTTGGACCCCGGTAGCCACTCGGGCGAATTGATTGATTGATAGGACCATCATCATTGCATTTCCGTGAATAATCACGTGTGCTCCGTTCTGTTCCTTACGCGGAAGATCTCAGCTGCAGTGCACGAACTCCGTAGCACCGGCGAGGGCCCCCGATATAATTTTGAAGATGGTGAAGATATATTTGTGGGAAATATATTGTTAATCTTTTCTAATGAATTTTGACAGGCAGCTGCTTTCCAGCCTGCTTTTCTCGATTTTAAACTGCCAAGAGTTCTTTTACTTGCTTCTTCTTCTTCTTCGCGTTCGTTCTTTACGACCAATTTTAATCACTCTTTGTGATATGTTTGATCTTTGCCAAGAACGTGTATACGTTGCACATTGGTTTGGTAGGCCCCTAAACGCATAGATTTCTACACGTTTAGGATACGTGCATCCGATGTCAGCCAAACCTCCTTAGTCGCCTCTTACGACATGCATGGCAGTAACAGTGGTTCTATTCTTTACACCCCAAATTTGGGCCCCGTAACCACTCGGGCGATTTTACTTGCTCAAATTGAACACTGTACCTACGTTTTATATTCTGTCTCCGATATGACTAGGAACTTGATTTCACATACACTCAAATCAGGGATTTCGTGAAAAGTGTCCAGAGGTCCTGTGTTCAAGTTGAGAATGTAAAAGAACCATTGGCAGTTCAAAATCGTGTAGAGCAGGAAGGCCGCTACCGGGGCACAATTCATTAGAAAAATTTTTTTTAATGAAAATTCCAACAAAAAATATATAGACTAAATACTAAATTACATGAGAAACTCTCGCCGATGCTACGGAGTTGTGCACTGTTGCTGAGATATGTTGTTGTGTAGAAAAGATAGAGCAACATTGTTACTCACCGAAGTGAATTGATGATTGTCATATCAATCAATCATTCAATCAAACTGAAGACTGTAGAAGCAATCTCATGCTAATGGCTGGTGACGATGATATCACAATCAATAAAAAACAATAGCACCAACGTTCATATCAAACGAAATCGATTATACGACAAAGCAACGTTTCGACAGTCAAGACAGAACAAAGGAATAACTACTCCCGCTATCCTCTATCACACTATCTCACATCGCATGCGATCGGCAAGTTCAGTTTCTCGAATGGACTAGGGCAGGTCCAATATTGAACTCATCACATTTTCGCTTCACCGTGAACCCTTGAAGGGCAAATTTCGGCAATTCACCCCTTCCTAGTTTATATTCTTGCAGAACTTCACTCCCCTTCATCTCCAGAGAACTTGGCGTGTATTGGATCACACTGATTCCACAATCGAATAGGTCAGAATGACCTACAAAAATCAGCACCAAATCTTAGATAGGCCAGAGATTTGATGCGATAAGCTACAATGTTTTATGTGGAGCCTTAACAAGAGACTTTGATGGTTTACGTGTAGACTTAACAAAACTTGAGGTTTTTAAAAATTGAGGTGTCTTCTTCTTCTTCTTCTCTTCCACCATTTACTATCTTTATAGAAGTGTTGGGGAGAAGGGGAGGGGGTGGGGGTGTAGTTATCTTGTGGTGCTTGTTCGAATGCACATTGTAAGCTGTTATTCCTTTCTTAAGAATGTTCTTGATGTCGTCGCTCCATCTTTTGCGTGATCTTCTTCTTTCTCTGTACTCGTTATTCTTTTTCTGTGTGGCTCTCTGTGGTAGGTGGCGTCTGTGGTAGGTGGCGTCTGTGGTAGGTGGCGTCTGTGGTAGGTGGCGTCTGTGGCTTAGGGGATAGTGACTAAGCGGACAGGTTGGTTGCAAATTGTTTCTCGTGGATTTTTACAAAAGGACGATGTCACTACCTGTCCAGAAAGCAATGACAAACTACTGAACGTAATAATACCTAGAAAAATCACAAATAGCGTTAAAAAACTGGTGTTGATTCGCAAAATTCTGTAAAGAATATACAATTAACTTTTTCTCTGTGGTAGACGATAACAGGGAGTTCTTGTCATTTTTCCAAACCATTTAATCTGGTTTTTTTTACATGGTGTGTCATCATCATCAGGTGCCATGCAGGCTGGCGTAGGCGATCATGGATCTCCATAAATCTATGTCTGGTGTTTGCCATCAACTCAGATGTTGACGCTTTGCCATGAAGTCAGGCTATCTACCGGACGAGATAGTCCCAATGGGACTCCACATAACGTCTTTCGCTAGATTCGATATATTTAGATTATTGAAATTTTGTTGGGAAAAGAATGTGGTGGTTTCCACATGGGGTGTAACAAAGAAGAAAGTATTTACATGGAGACAAACAAAGACTAAATACACCGACTGGCTAGAATATAAGTTAACAAGAACAATGCTGATCTATATATAGTAATCAAAACTTCTTTCATCAAGGTGCGTATCCTTTATAGGACGTTGCTCTCTTTGCAGCACATCTGAAATCACTCTGTCTCTTGCTAGTTCACCCACTTCGTCGATGGACATGTTCATGGTTTCTTTAATATCTTGTAGCCATCTTCTTCTTGGTCTGCCTCTGCGTTTTCTTTGCACTAAAACTTCTTTGCACTAAATTAAATGTACAAGATGTTCATCAGTAGATATGGTACGATAAGTGGGTTAGAGTATAGTAGCAGATTGTAGTAGTAGGTAGTATAATATGAAGTTGTAGTAGTAGTTGTAGTAGTAATAGTGGAAGTAGTAGTAATAGTAGTAGAAGTTGTAGTAGTAATAGTAGAGTTGTAGTAGTAATAGTGCAGAAGTTGTAGTAGTAATAGTAGCAGAGTTAGTAGATAGTGAAGTGTAGTAGTAATAGTAGGGTAGTAATAGTAGCAGAAGTTGTAGTAGTAATAGTAGCAGAAGTTGTAGTAGTAGTTGTAGTAATGTAGCAGAAGTTTGTAGTAGTAATAGTGGCGAAGTTGTAGTAGTAATGTGTAGAGTTGTAGTAGTAAAGTAGCAAGTGTAGTAGTAATAGTGCAGAGTTGTGAGTAATAGTAGCAGAAGTTGTAGTAGTAATAGTAGAAGAAGTTGTAGTAGTAGTTGTAGTAGTAGCAATCTCTTGTAGTAGTAGCAATCTCTTGTAGTAGTAGCAATCTCTTGTAGTAGTAGCAATCTCTTGTAGTAGTAGCAATCTCTTAGTAGTACAAGTATGTACAATCTCTTGTAGTAGTAGCAATCTCTTGTAGTAGTAGCAATCTCTTGTAGTAGAGCAATCTCCTTTCTCTTTGAATGCTCCATATCGATCACTTGCTAATCACTATGTTTGATTTGTATGTGTCTAAGAGCGATTGTATGTTGTGCCAGTTCTGTACCTACAAGTAGGCGAGCACATCCGATTTCTGCGATGCTTTTTATTTACTAGGGTAGCTACTCTAGGTTCTACCACAGTCACAACTTACGACATGCCTTGTAGGTTGCAGTGGTACTATTCTTTGCTTCCCTTGTGAACTCCGGCAACACACGAGCGAAATATATTTATATATCTATTTTTAAATTCTAAACTGGTTTAATGTTTGAGAAAACTGTTTTTCATTGATAAAATAATATTTGCTTTCTTAAGCTATATTAGCTAACCTTCCTTTGTTTGTTTGCTCTTTAGTGTTTCTTCTCTGTCCACTTTCTGGACACTATAATTCAGCCGCATGTCCACTATTCATGAGTCACGCGCCACTAAAAATGATAGAAAGTCCAGATTGCCCCACACAGCATCCTCCCAAAATACATAATCATGAAATAAGGTCAGATAGGGGCTAGTTTTTCAATTTTCACGGTCCCAGGTCTGATGTTGTGCTACCGGGTAATGAGTATCCAGGGATTTAATGACGGAATGTGTGAGTGCATGTTTTCGCAAATGTTAGTCTGACCTTCTTTGTGTGTGTGTGTATGCTGAGCCATATTTTCCCTGGATTTTAATTTCAAATAGCAGAGTCGGTGGTAGTGCTAAATCACAGACTAATGACGTTAGGAATATTGTTACTCTGAGGTAGTTCGTTTTGTGAATCTTTCATACGCACCTATGTTGGTCTCTAAGGCAAAGTGGATCAAACGTTTGTGGACAAGCTCCAGTGATTGCTGTTCAATTCTGATCTTTTTCTTCTTCGAACGCTCCACTTGTTAACCACTCTGTGTGATTTGTATGTGGTCCGAGCCTGAAAGCGATTGTACGTTGTGTCCGTTGTGTCTAAAAGTAGACCATTACATCCGATTTCTGAGATGCTTTTTGTTTACTATAGTAGCTTCCCTAGGTTCTACATTAGTCGCCTCTTTAAACATGCCTTATAGGTCGCTGTGTTACTATTCTTTGCTCCCCTTTCGACCCCTGGCAACACACATGCGACATAAGAGAAGATTTCCGCAGCTGTGACCAAAATCCTAGGGTTCTACGGAAAAAAATGTACTCA
Organism: Arion vulgaris; assembly: GCA_020796225.1. Taxonomy (NCBI): domain Eukaryota; kingdom Metazoa; phylum Mollusca; class Gastropoda; order Stylommatophora; family Arionidae; genus Arion; species Arion vulgaris. The sequence goes on along the minus strand of CM036755.1, from coordinate 64,815,842 downwards.
TAAATTGAACGACGCGCGCTGGAATCGATCCCATGACTTCCCGAACGCAAAAAGGAACAGCTTAGCCACATCGCAACAAAGAAACCCCCCTCCCGTTGTTCCAGAAAACAATTTTAAAAGTAAGACAAATATAGTGTCTTAAATTAAATACAAGTCATCTACAAATTATGGACATCACAGAGATTTGCAAAGTGTTCATAGTGTGAGCACATAGGAATATCGATAAAAGGGAAGAATTCAGTCAAACTATATAGCAATGGCGAAACATAAAAACAAAGTACTGTAGTTTTACAAAATACAAAAACAATAACAATAAAAAGCCACATTTCGCCCAAAAGGTCTTTATCAAGCATAAGATACAAGTAAGAAATTCACTTCTTACACGGTACATAACATATAGAATCAGACAATAAATGTGTAACGGCCCTACAATGAAAATCTGTAACTAAAAACAAATTCTGAAATAAATGTAAAAAAGTAGAAGTGGAAAAAAAGATAAACAATAAAAATGCAAAATAAATATAACATATATAGATTGAACATATACACATATAAAATATGGAGCATGAGAACAGACATCATTCCTTTCTTCTTTTCTTTCGTCCGCTTTCAACTCAGACGAAGTTTCATCTCTGAAACTGATTTTGCGTGAAAATCCGTTTTTTTCAATTTCTTACAATGGCAGCAGCGTGCACATTGTAAATTACTTTACACTGGCAGCCGTGTGCTCAATGTACTCGTAATTAGTATTCCCTCGCCATACAGGCAGATTTTCTCCGACTTCAGAGGTACTCACGTTATCGTCCTGAGTAAGACCAGGGACTCGAACAAATGCCGGACAGTAGGTTCGAACCCAAGCTATGAGGCGTCTCACAGCTAGCAGGCCGAGCTACTATCAACTACTCTAGGCAGTCCCCCACAGACAGTATTAAGAAGCATAGGAATATAGTGCGTTGAGTCCACGAGGTCGCAAGGTACCATATAAAAATATAAAACGATTCTCTAGAGCAAATTCCTAGAGTAATCTATTTCAATTCTGTTGTATGGTTTTACTGAAGAATGCTGAAAATTCCATGGGCAGGGAAGAAAATAAATGAGATATTAAATCAGGCCTGAAGACAAAGAAACCTTATTAAAAAATACGAATCAGACAATCAAGGTTCTTCTAGCATATAATGCGAAGAGAAGGTTTAGAACATTTGGTGACTACAGGTAAAATGCAGGGAAGGAGAGATCGTGGAAGACAGAAGGAGAAGATGTTGGATGACAGAAGGAGAAGATGTTGGAAGACAGAAGGAGAAGATGTTGGAAGACAGAAGGAGAAGATGTTGGATGGCCTGACATCATGGTTCTACAAAAGATCGACGTCAGAACTGATTTCGTGCATCAAGCAGAGAGAGTTGTGAACAGACATGATCGCCTACGCCTGCGGGCATGGTACTTGATTGATTGTAAACTGTGCTTGATAAAGGCCTTTTGGTCGAAACGTTGCTGTTTATTGTTATTGTTTTTGTATTCTGTAAAACTACAATACTTTGTTTTTACGTGTTTCTCCAAAGTCTGAGCTCACAAATTGAACAAAAATAAAGAAATAAACAGAAAGCAAATACACGGAGACGCAGTATGTGGCAAACCAAGCAGAGGACAAACCAAATCCGTGAAATTAAAAGAAGAAAAAACACAGCTCTGAATCATCCCCTTCATAGGGTGAGACGGTCAGCGGGATATGATGAAGTTGAGTGACCACTGGTCATTAGATGTGCTGACCACAGAACTGACCACTACTAGTGCATTATGCGGGCATTTGTGCAAGACAACGTTAGCTTTGTATTGAGTGTTTTGTTGTCCGTTGACCTAGATATGTTAGAATCAAGACGCACGCAGCTTCTCTTCTTTCTGTTTGTTTTCTTGCAGATGTCTTCTGTTATTTCTTTCACTTGCGCCCGTGTGGTGCCGGGGCGGAAGCAAAGAATAGTAACACTGCGATCTACAAAGCATGTCGTAAGAGGCGACTGATCTAGGACCGGGTCTTTTGTGGCTAAGTGGTTACGCCCTTTGCTTTGTGAGTCGAAGGTCGTGGGTTCGAGTCCGGACCGCGCCATTCTGTTCACGAGTGCAGTTTTTCCAGAGACCCCTAGGATTGTTGCTGGAGCTACGGAGTTCGTGCTTTGTGAAATAATCTTGGCAGGTGGCGTGCCAGTTCTGCCGAGAGGGACTGAACCGTATGGGGTAAAACCCGGTGCAATGAAGAATCCTTTGGCTTTTACCCTTTTCTCATCATCATCAGGTGCCGTCTCCACATCGAAGGTTGGCTGCAATGAATCTCCAGCATCCTCTGTCTTTCACCTTGGTGTTGCACACTGTCAGACTGTAACCTGTACATTTCTTCAAGTTTTTAAACCCTTTTCTAAACTTCAGTAATAAATAAAGAACGTTGTAGAAATCTCTGACGTACTGTCCTACTTGTAGACGCATAACTGACACAGTGTACAATCTCTTTTAGGCTCAGATCACATACAAATTACACGAGTGGTTAACAAGTTGTCGATATGGAGCGTTCGTAGAAGAAGAAAGAAGAATTTCTTTTACTTTGTCTTACTAGTGCATATTTTTGTCTTACTAGTGCATATTTTTGTCTTACTAGTGCATATTTTTGTCTTACTAGTGCATATTTTTGTCTTACTAGTGCATATTTTTGTCTTACTAGTGCATATTTTTGTCTTACTAGTGCATATTTTTGTCTTACTAGTGCATATTTTTGTCTTACTAGTGCATATTTGTGTCTTACTAGTGCATATTTTTGTCTTACTAGTGCATATTTTTGTCTTACTAGTGCATATTTGTGTCTTACTAGTGCATATTTTTGTCTTACTAGTGCATATTTTTGTCTTACTAGTGCATATTTTTGTCTTACTAGTGCATATTTTTGTCTTACTAGTGCATATTTGTGTCTTACTAGTGCATATTTTTGTCTTACTAGTGCATATTTTTGTCTTACTAGTGCATATTTTTGAGTTTTCTTTCAGAATTTCTTCTCTCATTTCTTTCACGATGGTTAGGTGTGCGTCTCTCGTGCCAAAAGGTACCAGGTTCGCTCCCTCGTGGAGCCATTAGGATATTTTTCCAGAGATACCTGATCTTAGTGTAGGTTAGATCGAGTTCCTAGTCCTATCGGAGAAAGACGATAAAACGTAAGTCCCGTTTTCAATTTGAGCATGTAAAAGAACCATTGGCAGTTGAAAATCGAGAAGAGCAGGCTTTAAAGCTGCTGCCTGCTCAAAATTCATTAGAACAGTTTTAAAATAAAATTCCTACAAATATATCATCCCCATTTTCATAATTTTGTCGGGGATCCTCGACGGTGCTACGGAGTTCGTGCACTGCAGCTGAGATCGTCCTCTGTAAGAAAGATCTCGGAGCACACATGGTTACTCACCGAAGTGCAATGATGATGGTTCTATCAATCAATCGATTTCTTTCGCTTTGTCTTACTCGTGCATATTTTGTGTTTTCTTTCAAGACGAGGATTGACTTCATCACACCAGGTTTTTCTTATATGGATATTCCCCTCTCCGCCCAAATGACAAGCCACCTACTGAGACTATTGCACAAAGCACGATCTCCGAAGCTTCGGCAAGAATCTTAGAAGTCTATGTGTAAAAATGCTCTGGTGAACACAACAATGCAGTTGGAATTCGAACCTAACACCTCCTGAACGCTAGGTTACTGCTTAACTACTTAGTTCCAGAGTCCCATTCATATATATATTCATATAGTGGGTATGCATGCGCGTCCAGCTAGGTTACTACTTAACTACTTAGTTCCAGAGGCCCATTCATATATATATATTCATATAGTGTGTATGCATGCGCGTCCAGCTAGGTTACTGCTTAACTACTTAGTTCCAGAGGCCCATTCATATATATATTCATATAGTGTGTATGCATGCGCGTCCAGTTTTTTCAGGGAGGGCAAAATGAAAAAAACAAAAACGTTTCAGTTGACAGTTTACTACGTCGAAATGGAAACGACCAGATACGCATACAACTATCAATATTTCAAGTGGGATGGGGGCTTGCCCATCCTTATATCAACGTATGTACCCGCCGAGTGGTTACCGGGGCCCAAATTTGGGGTGTAAAGAATAGAACCACTGTTACCTGCCAAGCATGTCGTAAGTTTGGCTAAAATCGGATGTACGTGTCCTAATCGTGTAGACGTCTATGCGTTTAGGGTCTACCAAACCAATGTGCAACATATACACGTTCTTGGCAAAATCAAACATATCACAAAGAGTGATTAAAAATGCTCGTAAAGAACAAATGCAAAGAAAAAGAACGAATGTACCCCAGTGTGTGCGTGTACGTACGCTTGTGTGTAAGCATGTCTGTGTGTGTATGGTGTATCTCAAACAATATTCCTCGAAAACAGATATCTTGCTTCCCTCCTTCTCCTACTCTTCCGAGGTCAATCTTTCGCTGCCCATAAAGTGATAAAAATCCATCCAGGATACTGTATTGGTCAGCTGATATTACTATCGGACCACACAATGGTCAGCGTGATTTACTGCATAATTTCCTGTAGTGCTGACAACGATGGTTGTCTCTAGGCTACCCTGCATGTCGATCTAGCGTCCGAGGCTGTTATGTTGCTAGAAGATAGTAGAGAATGTACTCACAAACGAAGGTTTGAAAAACTACATTAACAAATAAGGGAACCAAAGAGGGATAAGACAGAAGGGAAATAAACATTTTTAAGAAATAAAACGGAATCATCAAATATCACTCTGCCCGAGTCGTTACCGGGGCCCAATTTGGGGTGTAAAAAATAGAACCACTGTTACCTGCCATGAATGTCGTAAGAGGCGACTGAGGAGGTTTGGCTGAAATCGGATGCATGTGTCCTAAACGTGTAGAAGTCTATGCGTTTAGGGGCCTACAAACCAATGTGCAACGTATACACGTTCTTGGCAAAGATCAAACATATCACAAAGAGTGATTAAAATTGGTCGTAAAGAACGAACGCAAAGAAGAAGAAGAAATATCACGCTCGTTTGTTTCCTGAGCTCTCAAGGGGAGCAAAGAATTGTAACACTGCCACCTACATGGCGTGTCGTAAGAGGCGACTGAAGTAGGGGCCTAGGGAAACCACCCTAGCATAAAAGCGTCGCAGAAATAGGATATGCTAGCCTACTTGTAGGCGCATAACTGGCACAACGTACAATCGCCCTTAGACTTAGATCACAAAGAGAGGTTAACAAGTGGTCGACATGGAGCCTTCGAAGAAGAAGAAGAAGAAGCAAATATTATTCTACACCCAGATGAGAGCTAGTCACGACAGATATGAAATGTCTATGCAGAATGCTGGAAGTATCAAAAAGAGACCGGTTTAGAAATGCAGACACAGGGGAAAAGTGAGTACATCATCAGTACTGAACTTCATTAAGAAACTTCATGAAAAATTACTACCTGGTTAAGAACAAGTGTTAACATTGTGCGAGATTTTGGTGAAAACAAATTTTGCTGGTCATTGTCTAGAAAACGCTCGTCGATGAGCGCCTAGAGAAGTAAGTGGCATAATCCAATCTCAGACTTTAACAATTGCCTATTTTTTTCTCCGAAACCTCCTCTACCTCTCTAGAGAAGAGAATAATAAAGTTGGTTTTTCAAGAACCACATGGGAAGCACCAAGGTCAATGAATTTGATCAATAAATAGAGAGTGAACAAATATTAGTGCCCCCAACGCTTAATAAAAGGATTCTCTCTCTCTCTCGCGATCGTTCTTATGCCGCTTTTATCATTCTATTGTGATATATAAGGCAGTCAAACATCAAGAACGGATGGACGTGCACAACCTTCAATACCTATTGGAGCTCAGGTGCTTATCCATCGGTGGTGTGTTCTATTTCACGCAGCGTTTACTGGGTTCGCTCTCCGTTAGCCTTTTGTTGTCCCCAGCCAAAATCCACAAGGCAGCAGGTTGCTATTTTCTTTCAAGGCAGCGACCCGTAGACGAACTGCCTTCCTGGGCTGATGAGCGTCATCTGCACAGAAAAAGGACTCGAACCCCAAACATTGACTTCTTACGGCACCCATTACACCTGCCTACTTATCTCCTAAGTATAACCGTAGCCTCCAATAACCATATTAGAATTGGCTGTGGTATAACACACTTGACTAACTCAACAACTTCCACCTACCCTCACCTCCAAACAGTAAAACTCGATTATAAAAACTTACATTCCGACACATCCCCTCCTCCACCCCTTCTCACTCCAACTTAATCAAAGTGGCATGTGTGGTCAGCAGTCTCTGATCTAACCGCCATAACATTTGGTCATCTTGGACATGGAGCATTGTCGTCTCCGCTGATGTTATCAAAACACATTACACGCTGTTCCTCTTTTCAACAAAGAAAAGGGTTTCCCCCGGCAAATAGAAAATGTGTCCACCAATAACAATCTATTGGGGCAATGCAAAAACAAAAAACCGTGACCCCAGACTTGGTTAAACTGTTGGTTAGTCTTCTTCTACTTCGTTGAACGATCCATATCGACAACTTGTTAACCACTCTCTGTGATTTGTATGTGATCTGAGCCTAAGAGCGATTGTGCGTTATGCAGTTATGGTCTGCAAGTAGGACAGTACATCAATTCTCTTAGCACATGCCTTTTCTGTTACTTCTTACATGCCTTAGTCGCTTTCCATTTAGTTGTAGTCAGTGTTACGTCGCCTCTTACGACATGCCTTGTAGGTCGCAGTGTTACCTCAGTCGCCTCTTACGACATGCCTTGTAGGTCCAGTGTTACCTTCATAGACATGCCTTGTAGCCCAGTTACATCTCTTACGACATGCCTTGTAGGTCCAGTGTTCATCTCTTGACATGCCTTGTAGGTCGCAGTGTTCATTCTCTTACACTGCCTTGTAGGTCCAGGTTCCATTCTCTTACGACATGCCTTGTAGGTCGCAGTGTTACCATTCTCTTAGACTGCCTGAGGTCCAGTGTTACCATTTCTTGACATGCCTTGTAGTCGGTGTTACATCTCTTGACATGCCTTGTAGGTCGCAGTGTTACCATTCTCTTACGACATGCCTTGTAGGTCTCAGTGTTACCATTCTCTTACGACATGCCTTGTAGGTCGCAGTGTTACCATTCTCTTACGACATGCCTTGTAGGTCGCAGTGTTACCATTCTCTTACGACATGCCTTGTAGGTCGCAGTGTTACCATTCTCTTACGACATGCCTTGTAGGTCGCAGTGTTACCATTCTCTTACGACATGCCTTGTAGGTCGCAGTGTTACCATTCTCTTACGACATGCCTTGTAGGTCGCAGTGTTACCATTCTCTTACGACATGCCTTGTAGGTCGCAGTGTTACCATTCTCTTACGACATGCCTTGTAGGTCGCAGTGTTACCATTCTCTTACGACAGCTTGGTCGTTATTTCTTACGATGCCTTGTAGGTCGCAGTGTTACCATTCTCTTACGACATGCCTTGTAGGTCGCAGTGTTACCATTCTCTTACGACATGCCTTGTAGGTCGCAGTGTTACCATTCTCTTACGACATGCCTTGTAGGTCGCAGTGTTACCATTCTCTTACGACATGCCTTGTAGGTCGCAGTGTTACCATTCTCTTACGACATGCCTTGTAGGTCGCAGTGTTACCATTCTCTTACGACATGCCTTGTAGGTCGCAGTGTTACCATTCTCTTACGACATGCCTTGTAGGTCGCAGTGTTACCATTCTCTTACGACATGCCTTGTAGGTCGCAGTGTTACCATTCTCTTACGACATGCCTTGTAGGTCGCAGTGTTACCATTCTCTTACGACATGCCTTGTAGGTCGCAGTGTTACCATTCTCTTACGACATGCCTTGTAGGTCTCAGTGTTACCATTCTCTTACGACATGCCTTGTAGGTCACAGTGTTACCATTCTCTTACGACATGCCTTGTAGGTCACAGTGTTACCATTCTCTTACGACATGCCTTGTAGGTCGCAGTGTTACCATTCTCTTACGACATGCCTTGTAGGTCGCAGTGTTACCATTCTCTTACGACATGCCTTGTAGGTCACAGTGTTACCATTCTCTTACGACATGCCTTGTAGGTCGCAGTGTTACCATTCTCTTACGACATGCCTTGTAGGTCGCAGTGTTACCATTCTCTTACGACATGCCTTGTAGGTCGCAGTGTTACCATTCTCTTACGACATGCCTTGTAGGTCGCAGTGTTACCATTCTCTTACGACATGCCTTGTAGGTCGCAGTGTTACCATTCTCTTACGACATGCCTTGTAGGTCGCAGTGTTACCATTCTCTTACGACATGCCTTGTAGGTCGCAGTGTTACCATTCTCTTACGACATGCCTTGTAGGTCGCAGTGTTACCATTCTCTTACGACATGCCTTGTAGGTCGCAGTGTTACCATTCTCTTACGACATGCCTTGTAGGTCGCAGTGTTACCATTCTCTTACGACATGCCTTGTAGGTCGCATTGTTACCATTCTCTTACGACATGCCTTGTAGGTCGCGTTTACATTCTTGACATGCCTGTAGGTCGCAGTGTTCCATTCTTACGACATCCTTGTAGTCGCAGTGTTCATTCTCTTAGACATGCCTTAGGTCACAGTGTTACCATTCTCTTGACATCCTTGTGGTCACAGTGTTACCATTCTTGACACCTGGCAGTGTACCTTCTCTTACATGCCTTGTGGTCACAGTGTTCATTCTCTGACATGCCTTGTAGTCAAGTGTTACCATTCTCTTGAATGCCTTGAGTCACGGTTCATTCTCTTGAATCCTGGGTGCAGTGTTCATTCTTTGCTGCCTTGTGGTCGCAGTTTACATTCTCTTGCATGCCTTGAGGTCACAGTGTTACCATTCTCTTGACATGCCTTGTGGTCGCAGTGCTCATTCTCTTACGACGCCTTGTGGTCGCAGTGTTCATTCTCTTGAATGCCTTGTAGGTCGCAGTGTTACCATTCTCTTACGATGCCTTGTAGGTCGCAGTGTTCCATTCTTGACATGCCTGTAGGTCCAGTTTACATTCTCTTGACTGCCTAGGTCGCAGGTTCATTCTCTTACGACATGCCGGGTGCGTGTTCATTCTCTTGACATCCTTGAGGTCACAGTGTTACCATTCTCTTCGCTTGCTGAGGTCGCAAAAGCACTATTCTTTGCTTCCCTTGCTTCAAACACTACACAGGAGGTTGGGTTAGTAGTAATGATCAGATACCACGCCGGCACACGCTTTTCTTTGTGTCTCATTTCATTGTTATTTTCTACTTGGATTCCCCTAAAGGAGTTGATTATTATTTGTCATGTTTGTTAACCTACACGCTCTGATATAACTAAAACATGGTTCGTCCTTAGATTGAAAAGACGTGCCTCGGCCAAACGAGACTTTAGATCCTTACATAACAAACAAACAAACAATGGTCTATTGTCTATTCCCAGGTGGAAGATAGAGTTGCCTGTCCACTCTTGCCGTTAAGCGTAGGGATGGGAGCTTTAATTTGCGTTCTAGGCTAGATGAGTCGCCCTTGTTGTGTTGTATCCGTGTTTATGTATGTGGTCTTGAGATTGTTTCATCTTGGTCTTTTCTTGGCTCCCTTAGCTCTAGTACCCGATCTCTTTTATTGTATGCTGTTATTGGTGGTTGGTTGTATTTCATTCTCATTAAATGTCAAACCACTGCATTCTATCTTTCGTAATTCTGCATGAAGTTATGCCACTCTGCTTGATGTCTCATTTCATGTTGTCTTTCCTGGTGACTCCCTGTTCGCTGATTTTCATGTTACTACATGCTTGATTTCTGTGATTGTCTGCTGTAAGACCAAGTGCTTGGCAACTGAACTAGATGTGATAGAAAATACTGTCTTATCATCTGTCTTTTCACTTGCCTAATCTTGACTTGGTTATGTAATGGTGCCTAGTTGAGTCACTGCATTTGCTTTTTGACACCTTGTCTCTATTTCTCTATCGACTGTTCCGTTCTCTGTGAAAATACTACCTACATATTTGAATTCAGAAACTTGCTTTACTTGGTGTTATCTATTTGTATGTTTGTTTGCGTTTCTGCTGATTTTCATGAGTCTCGTCTTTTGTTTGTTGATTTTCATGCTGTAATTTCTACATGCTATTAGCAATGAATTAATGTGATGTTGTAGCTGATCTTCATAGATTAGACTTTGGTCGTCTGCAAAAAGTAATTCGTTGATTTGATTATTTAATTGGTCGTAGTTATCATTGTCTATGTCAATAAGGTCTTTCAGCACTGTGTCTCTTTCACTATTCTGTCTATATATTGGAGAGAAGAGGTGAGAGCACACAACCCTGTCTTACTCCTGATTTCGTTTCAAATGAGTCTGTCATTCCGTCTGTTGTTCTTACCACGATGTGATTATTTGTCTTCTTCTTTGTGTTCTTCTTTGCGTTCGTTCTTTACGACCAACTTTAATCACTCTTGTGATATGTTTGATCTTTGCCAAGAACGTGTATACGTTGCACATTGGTTTAGTAGGCCCCTAAGCGCATAGACTTCTACACGTTTAGGACATGTGCATCCGATTTCAGCCTAACCTCCTCAGTCGCCTCTTACGACATGCGTGGCAGGTAACAGTGGTTCTATTCTTCACACCTAAATGGGACCCCGGTAATCACTGGGGCGGTGATTATTTGTATATATTGCTCTGATATTGTCTAGCAAACAATGGTTGGAGATTTATTACAAGGTATTTTAACTAGACCAAATATGTAGCATGGATTCTTTGTATGCTTGCCTGATTTCTCTCTCTCTCTCGATTCCCGCTTAGACTGATGTACCAGACTTTCTCATGGATTCTGCTGTTATTTTTAGGGACTCAGTCCTTCCGTACAGCTTCTCATTAACTTCGGTATTTTTGAGCCAGGTTTCATTTCTCAGGCCTGCTAGCAGTTGGCAGTTTTGCAGTAGGTGATCTGTCGTTATGTCCGCTTTCTCACAGTGGCACAGGCTAGTTGTGCCAATTTTAAATTTGTTGTACATATGTGCCCAACGTCTTTTATGGCCGTTACGGAGACGGAATATAACAACTTGTTCGCTACGGGACAAACCATAGTACCCATCTCTGATACTGTGTTGAGGGTGTTCTTTCGACCACTTTTCTCTATATCACCATCCTATGGTTGTTTTAGCCTTCTCGTATGCCTGATTAAAAACCTTATCATTTGTGGGTTTTTTTCGATGTCCATGGAATTTACAGCATTCTTTTGTAAAACCACATCTCTATGACTTCCAATGATCTTATTGATTGTTTTATTTCATTGTCCATGCTTACCTGGTTCAATATAGCAATGGAGTACGTGTTTCCGCAGTGTCATTGGTAATGAATTCATGCATAGTGTGTTTTTCATTTTCATAAAAGCTGCTTTCGTTTGAGCTATTCTAATCTCTGTTGTACATCTTCCATCTGATGTTAGAAATGTTCCCAGATACTTGAATCGATGGACTTGTTTCAGTGTTGTGTTATTTATTTTGATATTACATATTGGTGTTTCCTGGAGACAGCCATAACCTCTGTTTTCTTTATATTCATGCTTAATTCTTACTTTTCACTGTCTTTCACTAATATATCTATCAAGTCTTGTAGATCTTGTTCATTCGTAGCCATGAGAATTATGTCATCAGCGTATCTTAGATTGTTCAGTCAGCCAACTGTTATTACTGTCTTTTCTTCTATATGTCGAAGGATGTTTTCACTGTATAAGTTGGTTGAACAGGTCTGGTGAGCGTACACATCCTTGTCTTACTTCTAATTGCGCCCGTGAGTTGCCGGGGCTCGCATGGGGATCACAGAATAGTAACACTGCGACCTACAAGGCATGTCGTAAGAGGTGACTGAGGTAGGGGCCTAGCGAAACTGAAAATGAAAATCGTGGCATATCCCAAAGGACGTAGCCATCAACCACAGTAAATGAGTCGTCTATTTTCTAGGCACCACTTATATGTTCAGTAGTTTGCTATTGCTTTCTGAACGGTGAGGTCTATTTTCACCTTTTGTAAACATCCCACGGAAACAAATCTGCTTCCAAACTTGCACACCGTGGGATTTGAACCAGGTACGCTTGGGTTCGTGATCAAGCTCACTACCGCTTGTGCTACAGATGCTCACTGTAAATAAAAAAGCGTCGCATAAATCGGATGTGCTTGCCCACTTTTAGTCGCATAACTGACACAACGTGCAATCGCTCTTAGGCTAAGATCACATACAAATCGCAAAGAGTGGTTTTATGAGTGGTTGATATGGTGTGTTTGAAGAAAAAGAAGTAGACGACTTCTAATTGTATCTCCTGATAGATTCCACTCTGCGGAGAATACAAAGTGTAAAATGCCTAAAAGCTGACTCATCTGCAATCACACCTTTGAAACACGTGATATGAATTTATCCCTGGTGTGATCTGACCAAGCATGACCTAGTTGTCATAGTGATTGCGCAAGCTTGTTAGCAGGTCGTGCCAAGCTTTCTGCCACGTTTGGACGTAGATTTCTTGCGATGGTCGGCCAACAACTGACGACGTTTTTCACAACTAATCCTGTTTGTTTGTTTGTTATACAGGGAATTAAAACCTCTTTAAGCCGAGACACATCCTTTCAATCTAAGAACTAACCATGTTTTGCCTGTTTGTTTGTTTGTTAAATAGGAACTAAAACCTCTTTAAGCCGAGACACATCCTTTCAATCTAAGAACTAACCATGTTTTGCCTGTTTGTTTGTTTGTTAAATAGGAACTAAAACCTCTTTAAGCCGAGACACATCCTTTCAATCTAAGAACTAACCATGTTTTGCCTGTTTGTTTGTTATATTCGATGCAGATGGAGCAATGCTACTAATTGACAAGCCTCAGATACTAAATCGCTGGGCAGAACACTTCCGTTCTGTCCTCAACCATCTATCCACTATATGTTATGAAGCCATAGAGCGCATGCCCAGGTCCCAATCAATGCCAAGCTTGATATTCCATCTACCTTAGCAGAGGTCAAGAAGGCAACAAGCCAGATGTCCAGCGGGAAGGCACCGGTGCGGACTCAATACCAACCGAAGTCTACAAAGAAGGAGGGCCCACGTTGATGCTAAAATTGACAGAGTTATTTACATCCATTTGGTGCAACGAACGTGTGCCACAGGAATTAAAGGATGCTACTATTGTCCACCTGTACAAGCGGAAAGGAAACCGCCAGGCCTGCGATAACCACAGGGGATCTCCTCCTGTCAATCGCTGGCAAAATACTGGCCAGAGTCCTCCTCAATCGATTAATCGATCACCTTGAACAGGACTTACTCCCTGAGACCCAATGTGGCTTCAGAGCAGGTCGTGGAACAGCAGACATGATATTTTCTGCTCGCCAACTACAGGAGAAATGCCAAGAGCAGCACCGTAACCTCTATATGGTCTTTGTCGATCTGACAAAGGCTTTCGACACGGTTAACAGGGAGGGTCTATGGAAGATCATGGAAAATTTGGATGCCCAAGGAAATTCATCAAGATCGTTCAACAGTTTCACGAGGGCATGATGGCACGTGTACTTGACGAAGGGGAGCTGTCGGAAGCCTTCCATGTCACCAACGGCGTCAAACAGGGCTGTGTACTGGCCCCAACACTCTTCAGCATGATGTTTGCTGCCATGCTCACGGATGTCTTTTGGGAAGGCGACGAACATGGGGTAAAGATTAGATACAGGACAGACGGTAACCTATTCAATCTTCGGAGGTTAAAATCCTCCACCAAGGTAAAAGAATCAACTATCTCAAACCTGTTGTTTGCTGATGACTGTGCCCTCGCTACCAACTCTGAGGAAGAAATGCAGACTTACATGGACAAGTTCTCAATGGCCTGTGATAGGTTTGGCCTCACCATTAACACCAAAAACAGAGGTCATGTTCCAGCCCGCCCCTAGAGAACAGTATTACGATCCAGTCATCAACATTAAACACCAGCGTCTCCAGTCAACGGACAACTTTGTTATCTTGGCAGCCTCCTATCCAGATCGGCAAACATAGATTCTGAGGTCCACAATAGGATATCCAAAGCCAGTGCTGCGTTCGGAAGGTTACGTGTCACTGTGTGGGAACGGAAGGGATAAGCATAGTCACAAAGCTGAAAGTTTACCAGGCCATAGTGCTAACCACGCTGCTGTACGCAAGCGAGACATGGACAGTGTATAGCAGACACGCAAGAAAATTAAACCATTTCCACACAAGCTGTCTACGCAGAATACTAAAAATAAACTGGCAGGACAAAATTCCAGACAGCGAAGTCCTCACAAGAGCAAAGATCCCAAGCGTCAACACCCTGTTGCAGAAGGCCCAACTGAGATGGGTCGGTCACGTTGCTCGAATGCCTGATAAACGCATCCCAAAACAGTTGATGTATGGCGAGCTTGAAGGGGCAGACGTTTAGCTGGTGGACAGAAAACGCTTTAAAGACACTCTTAAAGTGTCTCTGAAATGCTTCGATATAGACAATACGTGCTGGGAATCCCTTGGCAAGATCGCCAAATGTGGCGCTGTAACAACAAAAGAGGAACCCGAATAGCTGAGAATCATCGTATTGTTGAGTCACAGAGAAAACGAGCAGCGCGAAAAGACAGAGCACACAACACGCACATGTCTAACCTTGATCATGTATGCCCCACCTGTGGTCGGGGATTCTGTTCTAGGATTGACTCTACAGTCACCTCCGCACACACCAGAGAGGTGCAACAGTACACGTCTGAGATTGTTGTCATCATCGCTTGCGATGGACGGCTATTATATATAGGGAACTAAAACCTCTTTAAGCCGAGACACATCCTTTCAATCTAAGAACTAACCATGTTTTGCCTGTTTGTTTGTTTGTTATATAGGGAACTAAAACCTCTTTAAGCCGAGACACATTCTTTCAATCTAAGAACTAACCTTGTTTTGGATGTTTGTTTGGTTAGTTATGCAGGGAACTAAAACCTCTTTAAGCCGAGACACATCCTTTCAATCGAAGAACTAACCATGTTTTGCCTGTTTGTTTGTTATATAGGGAACTAAAACCTCTTTAAGCAGAGACACATCCTTTCAATCTAAGAACTAACTATGTTTTGATTATATCAGAGTGTGTAGGCTAATAAACATTAAAACTGCGAATTAACTTCTTTCGAAGAATGCAATAGTTGAACTAAACCACAGCCAACTCTAAATAACTAGGCCTGACAACGGACTGGAAACTTCTGACCTAGATTCAGTCGGGGGCGGCTGGAATCTGCATATGTTTGATAGAACACTGCAAGCTATTTTGCAATTTTACTCAATTCTGTGAGTCTATGGTTATTTATTGGTGAAATATATTCATAATACTGATATTCCTTATTGTTAAAATTAACTTGTTGCATAATATAACTTTGATTTAGCATTTTGTGTTGATTTCAAAATGAATTCGTCTATATACACCAATACTAGAATGCGAGGTCACGTGGTGTAGTTGGGGTCTGATTTCCCCATAATTCTTCCATGAGTCCGAAGGTCCATAAGTTTATAGTTGGCTCTGCTCGGTCCTTCTCCTCAGAAATCGCACGCCACCTGCCGAGAGTATTGCACAAAGCACGAACTCCGTAGCTCCAGCGTCAATTCTAATGGTCTCTGAAAAAACACTGCACTATTGAACAAAACGGCGCGGTCCTGTCTCGAACCCACGACCGTCGACTCACAAGACCAAGAGGTTAACCACTCAGCCACAGACCTTTCTTGATGTTTGGTGTAACGTATGTTTGAATAATCAAAGAAATTTAACAATAGTTGATTGCTATCTTCAACTAAACACATTTTCCGACGCTTTTATGGCCTGCTTATTTTTAATATTGCCTTTCTTGTTGTCTGGTGTCTGTATCCTGGGGGTATTCATTGCATCTCCATTACGTATTAAACCCTCCAAAGTTACGCCGCTGACAAAGATTAGATTTTATAACCCAGCGAATCAAATTTATTATCTTTAACGTCCTTCTCATAGGCGTAACGTCAGTTTGTTCCTACTTTGAGGTGTGTGTTAAACTTTACCACCCCACAATAAAGTACATTATCCTTCTCTTCCACATACACAAGATAAACTTCAAATGCATTCTCTCTCCGTACCTCTTTTTCATTCCTTTATTCCTCCCAACAGACAATTATTTTCGGCGCAAACGCAGGTGGACAAAGAACAAATTTGCCGGAGATTTGTCATGGTTCCTTCACAAAAGAATAATTGACAGTAAATGTAACAGTAGATAGGTAGGGGGATCTCTGTCGCGGAGAGGCTAGGTGCTCGCCTCGCGTGCTAATCTTAACAGGTTCGCTCCCTCGTGGAGCCATCTAGATACTTTTCCAGAGATCCCTGATATCTCAGTGTAGGTGAGATCGAGTTCCTAGTCCTATCAGAGACGGACGATAAAACGTAGGTCTCATGTTCAATTTAAGCACGTAAAAGAACCCTTGACATTTCAAAATCGAGAAGAGCAGGCTGGAGAACCCGGGCAAAATTAACTAGAAAAAGATTTAAAATAAAATTATTTAAAAAAAATCTTCATCATCTTCAAAATTACACCGGATACCCTCGCCGGTGCTACGGAATTCGTGCACTTCAGCTGAGATCTTCATGTGTAAGAAAGATATCGGATCACACATGGTTACTCATCGAAGTTCAATGATGATGATTCTATCAATTAATCAATTATATAACAGTAGACTTGAGACCCAACTGACAATGTAACAAATGGTAAGCTCTGTAGTTTTATACACACATTTTGTATGAAATGCGGAGAGGAGAAAAGCTGGTTAAGCTGTTCCTTGCATTCCGAAGGTCAGATGTTTTTCTTCTTTGAATGCTCCATATCGACGACCACTTGTTTAATGAGAACAAGGATTTTTGTGGAGGAATCCCAGAAGAAGCAGCGGAAGCAATGAATATGATCAATAATTAGATAGTGTACAAGTATTAGGAGCTTTTAACTCACTCTTTGTGATTTGTATGTAATCTGAGCATAAGAGCGATTGTGAGTTGTGCCAGTTATGCGCCTACAAGTAGGATAGTACATTTGACTTCTGCAACGCTTTTATTTGCTAGGGTAGCTTCCCTACGCTCCTTCTTTAGTCGCCTATTACGACATGCCTTGTAGATCGCTGTGTTACTATTGGTTGTACACCTAGCGCACCCCGGCAACAGACGGGCGGGTCGTGGGTTCGAATCTAAAATCAGAATAATGAGAGAAATGGCAGGAAGACAAGGAAAATGAAATATTTCGGACACATCAAACGATATGAGTTCCTGGAGATAATAATTTTGGAGGAAATGGAAGCATATGTGTTGCTGAGGCCCACAACGGGAGCAACGAATAGTAACACTGCTCTCTACAAGGCATGTCGTAAGAGGCGACTAAAGTAGGGGCCTAGGGGAGCTACCCTAGTAAATAAAAAGCGTTGCAGAAATATGATGTGCTGGCCTGCTTGTAGGCGCATAACTGACATAGCATACAATCACTCTTATGCTTGGATCACATACAAACCACAAAAAGTGGTTAACAAGTGGTCGATATGGAGCGTTCGAAGAAGAAGAAGAAGAAGGAATGGTGCCTGGAAGAAGAATGAGAGGAAGACTTAAAAGACGATGTGTGAAAGGTGTCATTGACGATCTGAGAATACCTGCTGCTGACACCAGTCAACTTGCACAGAACAGAGAGTTTTTCAGAACTGCTGTCATGGGAGCCAGTTTCCGGAAGGGACAAGCTACTTGATGATGATAAAGTAAACACGAAGTTTAAGTTCCCTGTCAATCGCAAATTTAACCCTAATTTTTTTTCACCTGCTCTGCCCCCATTTCACAAATGATCCAATTTCGACTCTCCCCGCCACTCTAATCAATCCAATGTTTTTCTGCCATCCTTCATTCTGGTTATAAAAGGGATAGTCAGCAACGAGACAGCCACGTGTCAAACTGCTCATCCTAACACATCCTTCTCCTGTTCAATAGAGAATCGAGTTGAAAGGTCATCTTGAAGGTGAGCGAAAGAACTACAGGGCAAAGTGCCCATCTGGTCAGAGGTCATCCGTGAGGGATGAGCCGAATGTCCAACAGTGATTACGGTTAACAATGAAACTGGTTCCAGTGGTGGATTTTAAAAGGAGTTACTGAACTTGGTTACATTTCAAATGTTACATTTTATTTCTCTCCCTTTATATTTTCTGTTTAATTTTATTCGCCAAAGCGGCGCAGCATTAAGGTAACGAGCTAAATTTAGGCCCCAGTTAACACTGTTTGATTTCCTACAAAGTCGATTCTCCACACACACAGCAGACAATCTTCTTCTTCTTCTTCTCGTTCTCCCGCTATGAACTCATATGTAGTCAGGGCGTCCAGTATGGCGCTTTTGGCTGATTTTCACGTGAAGTCTTGCTTTCCTTTTCATCAGTGTCTCTCGCCATTCAGGCGAGCCTTCTCCGACTTCAGAGGTACAGCAGACAATAATTATAAAGGGTTTGCGACCGAAGGATTGAATTCATTGTACTGGGTTTTACCTGATATAGCTCAGTCCCTCTCTCCAGAAATGGTACGCTACCTGCCGAGATTTACACAAAGCACGAACTCCGTAGATCCAGCAACAATCCTAAGGAATTCTAGGAAAACTGCACCCATGAACAGAATGACGCGGTCGGGATTCGAACCCACGACCTTCGAAACGCAAAGCAAGGATTCAACCACTTAGCCACAGAGACCCCTGAAGATAAAACAAGAAATGAACAGCAGATAGTAGGTAAACACAGTATAGGACATAGAAATGAGACAGACTGATAACTTTCTGGGACAAAAATAATTTAATGATAACAAACAGAATGCTTCACGAGAAGGTTATTTACATGGACAACCTGCTGCCTTGCAGGTAATCTGGGACAGCCAAAGGCTGACGGAGAGCGAACCCAGTAAACGCTGGCTGAAATCGGACACATCGCCGAAGGACAAGCACCAAAGCTTCAAATGGTACTGAAGATGTGACGTATTACACCCGTTCTTGATATAGCCTGTTTATATATCACAATAAGAATGATCAACATGGCCAAAAGGAACGAGCGAGAAGAAGAAGAAGATTTACATGGACGTTCTAGAAATTTCTTAAATCCTAACGCTAAGAGGAAAAACAGGATCACAGAAAAGAAAGAAGAAGAAGAAGAAAAGAAATAGAAGATAAAGGGGAAATGTTAAAGGGTATAACAAATAAAGAAAAAAAATTATATCATACATAAATATAACAAGAGAAATCTACCTACAACCTAACACTTATCTCTACATTTCAGTTATTTGTACGCCCAAGTGGTTACCGGGGCCCAAATTTGGGGTGTAAAGAATAGAACCACTGTTACCTGCCACGCATGTCGTAAGAGGCGACTAAGGAGGTTTGGCTGAAATCGGATGCACATGTCCTAAACGTGTAGAAATATATGCGTTTAGGGGCCTACAAACCAATGTGCAACGTATACACGTTCTTGGCAAAGATCAAACATATCACAAAGAGTGATTAAAATTGGTCGTAAAGAACGAACGCAACGAAGCTTCATATCAACCACTTGTTAAACCACTCTTTGTTATCAGTATGTGATCCGATCCTAAGAGCGAGTGTTCGTTGTACCAGTTATGCGCCTACAAGTAGGCCAGCATATCCGATTTCTGCGACTCTTTTATTTACTAGGGTAACTTCCCTAGGTCCTACATCAGTCGCCTCTTAGCATATGCCTTGTAGGTCGCTGACCTACTTTTCTTTGCTCCTATTGTGGGTACTGGCAACATATCTCCGTCCCTATCCGCAGAAATCACAAGTCAACCGCCGAGAGTATTTTGAACTCGGTAGCTCCAGCAATAATAGTACTAATCTCTGGGAAAAAAATGCACTTGCTAACTGAACGACGTGATCCAGATTCGAACACATACCCTTCAAAACGTAAGACAAACATCTTAACCACTTCTCAGAGACCTTTTCGTCCCATGTGTAAACATCTAAATACGAGTATATATACATCGTTTTGAATCCAATCTCCTTGTGTTTCTCTCTATATTCCCTGTAATGGCCGTTTAGTACCAGATTCCAGCCTCTCCCTGTGATTGGCAGATTGGAAGCATACTCCCATCCAAAACACAAGTTAGCTGATAATTTATCTCGAATTCGCTCACCGAGCGGACGAAGAGGGCAAAAAACAAATTACCAAAAAACCAAACTTCTAAGTCGTCTCTGAATGGCTGTTGAAAAGAATAACGTTCTTCATTCGTTGGCCTTGTGTGAGATGATTGGCTGCATTGTTTAAGCTAATCAGGACACTGCATCAAGGCAAAAAACTATTGGATTTGTAAAAATGAATGGAGTTATATTTTCTTTTCAATATTTCCAAACAAATGTGGTCAAGTAATAATTTTATGTAATCAGAAAACAAAATTAACTTTACAGTAAATACTAGATTAAAGTTGGGGGCGCTATGTGGTTACACCGTTGTCTTGCGTTCCGAACGTCTTCGGTTCGAATTCGGACCGCGTCGTTCTGTTAAAAAGTTTATTTTTTCTAATAAATCCCTAGGAATTTTGCCGAAACTAGGGCACACGTGCTTTGTGTAATACTCTGGGCAGGTAGCGTGCTAGTTCTGCTGAGAGGGACAGAGACACATGGAGTATATCAGGTGCAATGATGTCAATCTCTCTCTCTCCTTTCGGCCCATCTTTAGATTAAAGTTAATGTACTTCTATGCAAACTTTATAATATAGAAAGCTAGCTTGAACTCTTATCAAATCTATAATCATGTAAACATAGGCGTTCACGAAGTTTTTTTTTAAGGAGGGGCATAATTTAAAACAACAATATTTAGTTGATAGTTTACTTACGGGGAAATGAAGAAGACCATACTCATATACACTTCTTTTATCAAAAATATATTTTCCGAGTGGCGGCACTTGTTACACCCCCTCCCTCCTTTACTTAACTATGGACGCTCAAGAATGTGAACTTTGAACGTTTAAGAGGGCAGTGGAAAAACCATATATACATGCTTTTGAATGTAAGTGTTACAGAAGAGTCCTCCGTTTATCATGGGCAGAGAAGAGAAGAACAACAAAACTATCCAGAAAGAAATCAAAATGAAAGAAAACTGGCTGATGATACAAATAAGAAAGAGAAAATTGAAGTATTTTGGACATATAATAAGACAAGGAGTAGAAAAGACTATGATGGAAGGTGGAGTCCCAGCAAAGAGGAGACGATAAAAATCACGAAGGTGAATACATGATGTAACTGATGATTTTATGGACATATAGTTTATGAGAGATAGAAATTTGAAAAACTCGGAACAACCAAGATATGCAAAAAAACAAAAACCCAGACTACTTCTCATCCATAGCACCGAAAGTTAGACTGTAGATAAGCTATGAAAAACAAATATAATGTAGACACCTATGGCAAGTAATGCAGATATCATCTGGAATCTAAAATGATAAAAATAACAGAACAGTTCACCTATTTACGTATCAGTTTTGAATGCCCATTAAAATGTAGAAAAGAAATTATGCAACGAATTGTCAAAGCAACATTAGCTTTTAAAAGTCTAAATAAAATATGTAACTGCAAGTTATATAGTATTAAAACTAAATAACGAATTTTCAATTCAAATGTTGTATCAATCCTAACATATGCCAGCGAGAGTTGGAAAATGACTAAAGATATAGAAAACAAGTTGAATGAAAATCGTAGCATATCCTTTACAGGATGTAGCCACCAACCAAAGAAAAGGAGTCGTTGATTTTCTTGGCACCACTTATACGTTCAGTAGTTTGTCATTGCTTTCTGAACGGTGAGGTCTATTTTTACCTTTTGTAAAAATCCAAAGGAAACGAATTTGTTTCTTGATCGAGCTCACTATCGCTTGAGCTGATGTCTGAGAAACAATAATGAACATAAATGGAACGAATTCAGGAGAAGTGATGAAATCAGAGAAATGTCTGGTCAATCACTAGTAACAACTGTTATAAGAGGGAGAAGATGGAGATATGTTAGGGATACCTTGAGAAGAAATGATCAAAGAATACCAAAGTAGACATTGAAATGGGAGGCAAACAGTCCAAGAAAGAGAGGACGCCCATAGAAGACCATGAGACGAATTTTGTTGAGAGATGCAAGAAATATCGAACTTATTTCTATGGAAGAAATTAAGCGAGTTGCCCAGGATAGAGCGGTATGGATAAATTACTTGCAGTCCTTATTTAACGCATAACGGCACGAGAGAAATATATATATCTATTTTCACAAGCATATTTTTATTTATTATGAAATGAAAATCGAGGCATATCCTTAACAGGACTTCGCAATAAACCGCAGTAAACAAGTCGTCAACTTTCTAGGCACCACTTAAACGTTCAGAATTTGTTATAGCACTGTAATAATTAATTATTTTGAGATTCATAGAGAACTTTTATTTTTCTAGCCCAGGTCTTGTCCAGCCGCACGCGCTCGCTGTTTTACCAATCGAATTTAATTTCAGATATTATTCATTCCACGACTACGCCCCTTTCGTGATGCACATCCCAACACGTCTGTGAGCATATACCCCCTAAAGTGCATTGAACACTACGTGTGAAGACCATCAGCTTCATGCGTTTAAATTTTACTGTCCAGCTGACCTCTTGAGCCAACTGTCCCTCTTGTCATTGACCAGTGTCCAGTGTTGACAGATGGGTGGATATCACATTTTTGAAAATTATACACAATTAGTAAAATGGAAAGGGAAATGGGGAAATGTTGTACAAAAGAAATAATTTAATTAAACCCTTTCACTCCGTAATTATATTTATCTCTATAGCCGGTGCTACGGAGTTCGTGCACTGCAACTGAGATCTTCCTTTGTAAGAAAGAGATCGGAACACACATGATTACTCACTGCAGTGCAATGATGCTGGTCCAATCAATCAATCAATCAATCAATCAATCTACAGGCACTTATATTGTAATGTATAGTGAAATAGCCGATATACTGACGTTATTTATAAACAATACCACGAGCCAGTGTATGGGCTCTAAAGAGCGAATGGGTTAATACTGTGTACTCATACATATAATACATCAACAATGATTACGTTCTAATGCAGTATATATTTTTTCATTTTGTAATGGTTCAGAAACATCAACTCTGAACACGAGTCTAGGGCAGGGGTCGGCAACCTGCGGCTCGCGAGCCGCATGCGGCTCTTTCGATGTCAAATTGTGTCTCTTTCGATGTCAAATTGCGGCCTTCCAGTTCCATGCGCAAAAAAAAATAATTATATTATTTTATTTTCAAAACTCGTAGCAATCTATTAAAATCATTTATTTCAGGTTTAAATTTTTATATGAATAAATATTATTTCGTATTTAAAGCCATTTATTTGAAATCAAAAATCAAATTTATATACCTAATCCTAATCAAATACCATAATATTGAAACAACAATTTTAGAGGCTCTTTAAAAACTGAGAAATTTTGTAAATTATAACTTTTGGCTCTTCCGTCTCAAAAGGTTGCGACCCTGGTCTAGGGATAAAATTGAGAATGTCAATGCTGACGACTGCCCATTTGACCCACCCACAACCAAATGGATATTTTTAGAATTGACCGTGGACCAACCATATAAGTTAAAAATATATAGAAAGAAAGAGAAATTGGGAAAACGTTTTCTCTGAATGACAATGAAAACATTCAGACATTGAGTGGCTGCCTGTGTGTTGCATGGGCTCACAAGTGGAGTAAATAATAGTAACACTGCGACCTACAAGGCATGTCGTAAGAGGCGACTAAGGTAGGGGCGTAAGGAAGCCACCCTAGTAAATATTCTTCTTCTTCTTTGCGTTCGTTCTTTACGACCAATTTTAATCACTCTTTGTGATATGTTTGATCTTTGCCAAGAACGTGTATACGTTGCACATTGGTTTGGTAGACCACTAAACGCATAGACTTCAACACATTTAGGACACATGCATCCGATTTCAGCCAAACCTCCTTACGACATGCTTGGCAGGTAACAGTGGTTCTATTCTTTACACCCCAGATTTAGGCCCCGGTAACCACTCAGGCGACCCTAGTAAATAAAAACCATCGTAGAAATCGGATGTACTGGCCTACGTGTATGTGCATAACTGATAACTGGCACAACGTATAATCGCTCTTAGGTTCAGATCACATACAAATCACAAAGAGTGATTAACAAGTGGTTGATATGGAGCGTTCGTAGAAGAAGAAGAAGAAGAAAGAAGAACACACAAATGACATCCCCATTTTTACCAACGTATTCCAGAAACCAAAATTCGCAAATAACAAGCAGACTGCACAAGTATATACATCTAGTTGGATCGCCGGAGTGGATACCGGGGCCCAACTTTGGGGTGTAAAGAATAGAACCACTGTTACCTGCCACGCATGTCGTAAGAGGCGAGTAAGGAGGTTTGGCTGAAATCTGATACACGTGTCCCAAATGTGTAGAAGTCAACCTGCTGCCTTGCAGGTTGGCTGGGACAGCCAAAGGCTAACGGAGAGCGAACCCAGTAAACGCTGGCTGAATCCGGACACATCGCTGAAGGATAAACACCAGAGCTCCAAATGGCGCTAAAGATGTGACGAAACCCACCCATGCTAAGGCTGTATGAATCAGATTTATACATGAATGAATTTATGGAGAGATCTGGTATATCAGTCTTTTAGGTGATCGCGAGAGAGAGAGATCTAGTTGGATTATTAACAAATGTGAACAAAATAGACATGGTAATAATGCTGATATTAATGATGATGATGATGATAATGCTGGTGGAATTATTGTGGTAAAGATGATGGTGATGATGATGGTGGTGGTAGTGATGATGATGATTAGGGTGATGATGGTGATAATATTGATGATTGTGATAATAATGATGGTGGTGATGTTGATGGTAATGATAATGATGATGTTGGTTATGCTAATGTTAATGGTTATAACGATGATGAAGATGTTGACGATAAAACCTCTGTTTCCGTCGCGAAACACTGACTTGAAATACTAATTATTAACCCATACATTTGAATCCTAGGAGATGCGCTGACCAAGAACATCAGATCAGAGAGGTCATTCTTTCTTCAATCACCTTTTTCTTCTGGTTTTCGTATTTCGCATTTTAAATGAAAATTAATGTTTGAGTTATGAGTGCAGGTTGAAGAAGATGACCATGCCTGTTGTGGTCATTTCAAGAGGTCATGCCCATCTGTGAGGTGACAGAGTTTTCTGTTGGAGCTGTCAATGCAGGAAGCATTTGGAAATCGCCAGAAGTATCTCTTGTGTTTGAGATGAGTAATGTCCAAACATGGCTCATCATTTGACAAGATGGGTTGTAAGAGCACATTTTAATTGTCTTCATTATTATCTTTGTCATTTCTTCTTCTTCTTCTTCCAAGTTTTAAACAGACTTGTCCTTCCTTCCTTCCTTCCTTCCTTCCTTCCTTCCTTCCTTCCTTCCTTCCTTCTTCCTTCCTTCCTTCCTTCCTTCCTTCCTTCCTTCCCTTCCTTCCTTCCTCCCTTCCTCCTTCCTTCCTTCCTTCCTTCCTCCTTCCTTCCTTCCTTCTCCTTCCTCCTTCCTCCCTCCCTCCAGCCTCCTTCCTCCCTCCTCTCTCTCCTTCCTCTCCCACGCCTCCCACGCATCTCTCCTCCCTCTCTGCCTGCCTCTTGCCTCCTCCACCCTTCCTCCTCCTTCCTCCTCCTTCCTTCCTTCTTCCTCCCTCCTTCCTTCCTCCTCCTTGCCTTCCTCCCGTCCTTCTCCTCCCTGCCTGTCTGCCTCCTCCTCCTTTCCTCCCTCCCTCCTTCCTCCCTCTCTCTCCTTCCTTCCTGTCGTTCTTTTCTTCTTTCTTCTTTCTTCTTTTCTCTTCTTCCTTTTCTTTCCTTTCTTCCTTCTCCTTGAATATTGTCCAATATTCAATGCTGTCTTGTATAAATTTCTGTCTTTTGTATCACACAATTCAGTGTAGTTTTATGTCAGGTGTTTCGTTAGGCCAGTGAGTTTCCTCAAATATCATATATGACTTATCTATTTATCTTGTATTTCCACATGTGGATGATGGAATTGATTGACCTCTCTTGCTGTTAAGCGTAGGGATGGAGCTTTAATTTACGTTCAGGCTAGATGAGTCACCTTGTTGTGTTATATCCATGTTTTTTAGTGTGGTCTTGATATTGTCTATCCATTTTTTCTTGGTCTTTCCTTGACTCTAGTACATGATCTCTTTTCATTGTATGCTTTTGTTGTGGTTGGTTGTATTTGATTCTCATTAAATGTCCAAACCACTGCATTTGTTGTCTTTCAATGTATTCGATTCTTGATTATGCCCACTCTGCTTCTGATGTCCTCATTTCGTAGTCTATCTTTCCTGGTGACCCCCACCGCCTTCCTCGAGCATTTAATTTCACATGTGGTGAGCTTCCATTCTCATTAAATGTCCGAACCTCTGCATTTGTTGTATTTCAATGTATTCAGTGATAAACGACAACTGACTAAGTTGTCCCTGACTAAGACACAAGAAATAAAGATTACAACATGTGAAATGAGATGTCTACGAAAAGCTGTCAACGTTACAAGGCGAGATAGAGTGAGAAACGAGAATATCAGAAGCATCGTTGGTACTATACCATGCACACAGTACATCGAGAAGCAAAGATTCAAGTGGTTCGGCCATCTAATGAGAATGGAACCACATTTACTACCATCACGTGCCTATAATAATCGACGCTCAGGGCGCAGAGCACGAGGCAGGCCAAGAACACGATGTATAGATAACATCTCAGAGTCCCTGCAAAGCATGGACTGACAACGTCAAGCGCAACACACCTGGCACAAGATAGAAACTAACTCTCCCCACGCAGCTTCACGGCAAATGTGGTTAAGATAAGATAAGATAAGAAGTTATGCCCACTTTGCTTCTGATGCCCTCGTTTCGTCGACTAACTCCTTCGTTCAAGTATCCAATAGTTCAGTGTAAATTAAAAAGATGTTGAGTTGT
This sequence comes from Arion vulgaris, assembly GCA_020796225.1. NCBI lineage: Eukaryota > Metazoa > Mollusca > Gastropoda > Stylommatophora > Arionidae > Arion > Arion vulgaris. The sequence continues at coordinate 64,788,786 of CM036755.1, read as the reverse complement.
TTTGTTAGTCCAGTTGAATGAAGTCTATTGCAATATAATTACTTATAACTTAGATTCTCCGAAAGGAGTTGGTTCGTATTTTTCATGTTTGTTGCCCTACACGCTCTGATGAAAACAAAACAAGGTTCGTCTCTAGGTTGAAAGGTGAGTACCACAGCATAGAAATATTAACCCCTCTACATAGTTTTATTGATAGAACCATTATCATTTGAAATTCGGTGAGTAACTATTTGTGTTCCGATCTCTTTCTTACATAGGAAGATCTCAGCGGCAGTGCACACACTCAGTAGCTCAGGCGAGTGTACCCGGTGTAATTTAGGAGACGGTAAAATATTTAGTAGGAATTTAAAAAAAATTATTTCTAATGAATTTTGCTGGGGCAGAGGCTTCTTCTCCTTCTTCTTTGCGTCTGTTCTTTACGACCAATTTTAATCACTCTTTGTGATATGTTTGATCTTTGCCAAGAACGTGTATACGTTGCATATTGGTTTGTAGGCCCCTAAACGTATAGACTTCTACACGTTTAGGACACATGCATCCGATTTCATCCAAACCTCCTTAGTCGCCTCTTACGACATGCGTGGCAGGTAACAGAGGTTCTATTCTTTACACCCCAATTTGGGCCCCGGTAACCACTCGGGCGGCTGGGGCAGAGGCTTTTCAGACTGCTCTTCCCTAGGAAAGCTCACCTAGTAAATCAAAAGTTGGCTGAAACCGGGTGGGCGGGCCTAGTCACATTTGGCCCATAATCGTTCAACGTAGATCAATGCGTTCTTGTCAAAGGAACAATTATATATCACAATTAGAATGATAAAATTGACCGTGAAGAACGATCGCGAGAAGAAGAAGAAGACTGCTATTCTCGACTATGAACTGCCAACTGTTCTTTTCCGTGCTCAACTTGAACGCGGTACCTAGGTTTTATCGTCCGTCTCCGATAGGACTAGGAATTCGATCTCACCTACGCTGAGATCATGATCTCTGAAAAAATATCTCGATGACTTCACAAGGGAGCGAACCGAGTATATTTGGAACGAGAGGCGAGCGCCTATCATATACGCCACAGAGACCTCCTACATAGAAACAACAAAGTCTTGCCACCAAAATGGGGCGTATTCCTTACTTTCATTGCCATCGCTACTAGGTGTCACTTTACTTTCTTTTCTAAGCCAGGTCACTTCCGCAGACGTAAGCCAGGGCCTTAACCTTGCATGTAAACAAGGTGACGACCATAACGCCCTTTGACACTGGGGTCAAATTGAAATTTTTTTGGGCTCGCCCCAGTCGCAAATGGCGTTTTGGTGCTCAACTCTCGCTGGTAAATGACTTTTTAACAGTGGTAACTAATAACAGCTCCTCGCCTTCTGTCCACATATCCGTGTGTCCACCCAGGGGTCAAGTCTGGCCGACGATGGAGGAACTGAATGACCACGGGTTGACCAGTGGTCAGCTGCGGATGACACCAGGCATGCTCATCTTTTAATGTTCGTGTCTTCCCTGCTGTTTGAATGTCCCTTCTGTTCTCTCTTTTCATTTTCATTTTTTTTCAAATTTCTTTTGAAATTTTTTCTCGCATTGTACAATGACTGTCAGATGATAGCAATTGGCCATCGTCTTGTTATCGCCAGTGACAGTCCTGCACATCTTCCAGACAGTAGACAGTCACAGTTGCATGTCAAAATTCAGATCCGGGCAGACATCTGCTGCGCCATATTCTACCTTAATTATTATTATTCACAACAACGGAAGCAACATTATTTCAGATTAAAATTAATTACCAGAAAAAATAATAAAAACAAAAATTATAATAAAAATAAACAAAAACTTCAATAAAATCAGAAATGTGTTAATCTTTTCACTCCGTGATTGTTGTTTCTCTCGGATGCACGCATCTTGCTATGTATACTGAATTAGCCAGTATATCAGCTGTGAGACCACTTTAAAAATACACCAAGCCAGTATATTGGCTCAGAAGGTTGAAGGGGTTAACATCCCAAATAAAGGGGGTATCAAGAAGAGACCGATTGAGAAATGAAGACATCAGGAAAAAAATGGGAACAACATCAGTACTGAACTTCATCAAGAAACAACAAATTAAATGGTTCGGCCAAAGAAGAAAATTACCAACAGATAGTGCACCTCAAAGAGTGATGTTGCTCCGATACAATGGATACAAAGCGAAAGGCCAGACACGCAAAAGGTGGACCTCAGAGATAACAGAGGCAGTGAAAGACACTATTTATGAAGCGCACACAGGGCTCGTTCTAGAAATCTCTTCTTATCCTGACGCTGTGAGGCAAAACAGGATTAGAGAAAAGAAAAGAAAGTTCCCAAATAATTATTTCATAAAATATAACACGAGAATAACAAACTGTTATATGTTATTTTATTTTATTTTGTTATTGTTGTTCTTCTTCTTCTTTGCGTTCGTTTTTTACGGCCAATTTTAATCACTCTTTGTGATATATGTTTGATCTTTGCCAAGAACGTGTATACGTTGCACATTGATTTGGTAGGCCCTAAACCATAGACTTCTACACGTTTAGGACACGTGCATCCGATTTCAGTCAAACCTCCTTAATCGCCTCTTACGACATGCGTGGCAGGTAACAGTGGTTCTATTCTTTATACCCCAAATTTGGGCCCCGGTAGCCACTCGGGCGAAATTTTGTTCCTGTTTCAATGTAATGTACCCCACCCTGTAAAAACACACAGCTACTAATACCACAACCAGGGGTATGAGAGTTTGCAAGGTTGAGAACCTACGCCTCCTAGGAAGCGAAGGGCTTAAAAGAAGTTGAACCGAAGTTTACGAAGTTTACGAAGTATGTATCATGTCCATACTCACAATATGAGCAATCTATTTCTATGAAACGAAGACGGGAGATTTCCAAGAAGTTTCAGTTTTCATTTCTTATTCAGAAAGTTGTCTTCTGTGTTACTTCACGTCTGAGTTGAACAGATGGGATCGTGTCTGTCTATTATGATTTCGAAAGATGCTCGGGAGGGAGGGGCAGAACAGTGTCTGTAAGGACACATTTGGTCAGACTTGACCACTGTCCAGCAACTGTCCACCCCGGGTTGGGGTCATCCTTTTGTCCAGTACAAAACTATGGTTCATCCTTCCGTTGAGCGGGCTTTGTGTTGACCATTGTCCAGAAACGGAAAAATAAAATATGAATATTTTAAGAAGAGCAATAAATGAAAATTGAACTTGTAAAAGTCTGAAGCAGGTTTCATTGTTCGTTGAGACGTCTTGTATTTGAAGTGCTCATTTTACAACCGCTGATGTCCCTGAATCAGTTTTATTTTTATCTCTTCTTCTTCTTCTTTACGTTTGTTTTTATTAACCAAGCCATCACCTCTTCAGTATCTCTGTGGCGTAGAGGTTAGGTACTCGTCTCCCGTGCTAAAGGTACCAGGTTCAATCCCTTATGAAGCCATCTGGATATTTTTTCAGATATCGTTGATCTCAGTGTAGGTGAGATCAAGTTTCTAGTCCTATCGGAGACGGATGATAAAACGTAGGTCCCGTGTTCAATTTGAGCACGTGAAAAATACATTAGAGGTTCAAAATCGAAGAGAGCAGACTGAAAAGCCGCTGCCCGGGCAAAGTTCACTAGAAAATATTTAAAATAAAATTCGTACATAAATATCTTCACTATCTTCAAAATTACATCAGGGACCATAGCCGGTGCTACGGAGTTCGTGCACTGCAGTTGAGATCTTCCTGTGTAAGAAAGAGATCGGAGCACACATGGTTACTCACCAAAGTGCAATAATGATGGTCCTATCAATCAATCTTCATGATCTGTGTGGTTTGTGCAGAGATCGTGTATACTGTTGCGATTTAAGACGCCTTTTATTTGAAGTGTTCATTTTACATGTCCCTGAATCAGGTTTATGTTCATCTTCTTCTTCTTTTCGTTTGTTTTTTAATTAACCAAACTAACACTTCCTTATGATCTGTGTGCTTTTTGAAGAGGACTTGTATAGTGGTTTGCACCAGTTATTTACTAGGGTAGCTGGCGTCTGTGGCTTAGGGATAGTGACTCGGTCTATTAACCCGACGTTCTGAGTTGGAATCACGCTGCGTACATTTTGGTTGCAAATTGTTTCGCGTGGATTTTTACAAAGGACGATGGCACCACCCGTTCAGAAAGCAATGGCAAACTACTGAACGTAATAATAAAGCCTAGAAAAATCACAAACAGCGTTAAAAGCAGGGGTTGATTCGCAAAGTTCTGTAAAGGATATGCAATTAACTTAGCTACCTAGTAAATAAAAAGCGTCGCAGAAATCGGATGTGATGGCCTACTTGTACTCGCATAATTGGCACAACGTACAATCGCTCTTAGGCTCAGATCACATACAAATCACAAAGAGTGGTTAACAAGTGGTCGATACGTAGCGTTTGAAGAAGAAGAAGAAGTATACCACCAAAAAAATGAAATAATAAAATGCTTTAAAATGTTTGACCACAGAAACGGTCATGGTCATCGTAAACTATAATCAAATTCATCCCTCTAAATGTCACCCCTAGCTATTTCCATCTAAAAAACGGGAGGCCATATGCACTGTCCACTACAACTGCCCATTCGCTGGCCAACATCTTGCACTCAACACTGCTAGGGTCATGGCAAGGGAGGACCATGGACAGAATGAGGAGATGGAGGTCAGCGCATCCCTTGAACCCCAGTCACATCACTCACACCTTATCATTGTCTGACCGTCTGCGTGACCACGCCATCCTCCCACTATTTTTTGTCTGTGACAACGGCAGTATCACTTCCGTGGTGGCCAGAATGTTAGAATACTTCATATCTTGTGAAATTAAAGTTCTTGATTAGTAGCTATTAAAGTGTGGACCCTCTGGCAGGCTGTCCATAGTTAGAGGATCATCTTCCCTTATGTCAGACTTGTCTCGGACAGTGGTTTTATAACTCTTTCTCTTTGTCTACATTTTCTTCTTTTACATGTGCTTGTAAATGTCAATGATCATAAACATTTCCTACCTTTTTCATATGAGAAATAAGTAAAACAAGAGAGAAAGTTGAACACAATGGTAAATAGAATAATATTGGAAAAAGAGCCATAATGGTAAATGGAATAATATTACAAAAAATAGCCAAAAAACTAAAGCTGAACATAACAGTAAATGGAATAAGATTGTAACAAGAGAAAAAAATAAAGTTTAGTTTGTAAATGGAATAAAGTTGATACAAATGAAAAAAACGACATTGAACGTCGGTAAATGGAATACGATTAGAACAAGAAAGAAAACAATTTCGAACATAATGAGGAAAAAACAAAGTTGAACATAATGGTAAATGGAATAAGGTTGCAACAAGATAGAAAACACAATTGAACATAATGGCACATCTGAAGTCGAAGAAGGCACGCCTGTATACGGGGGATATTGATAATAAAGAAAGCAGGCCTTCACGCAAACTAAGTCAGATACGCCAGACCAGAGGCCTTGCCTAGCTCTGATTATATAACAGGCGAACGCAAGAACAGGAAGAAGAAGAACATAATGTTAAATGGAATAATATTTGAACAAGAGGGAAAACAAATTTGAACATAATGATAAATGGAATAATATTGGAATTCATGAGAAAACAAAGTTGAACATAATAGTAAATGGAATAATCTTGGAATTCATGAGAAAACAAATTTGAACATAATGGTAAATGGAATAATATTGGAATTCACGAGAAAATAAATTTGAACATAATGGTAAATGGAATAATATTGGAACACATGAGAAAACAAAGTTGAACATAATGGACACCCGTGTGGTGCCTGGGCCCGCAAAGAAAACAAATAATAGTACCACTGCGACCTGCAAGGCATGTAAGAGGCGACGGATGTAGGATCTAGGGAATCTACCCTAGTAAATAAAAAGTATCGCATAAATCGGATGTGCTGGTCTACTTGTAGGCGCTTAACTGGCCCAATGCACAATCACTCTTAGGCTCAGATCACATACAAATCACACAGAGTGGTCGAAATGGAGCGTTGGAAGAAGAAGAAGAACATAATGGTAAGTGGAATATGTCTCGCTTAGAGCGATAAACTCCTCTAGATAAGGTTTTGTCTTACTTAGAAAGGCGAATCCGAATAAAAAGCAGGCAGAAACCGAATGTGCTTTCTTTTCTTTCAACATAGTTAAGATTAGTGCAAAACCTAAAAGAACTAAATAACCTATGGAAGGAACTTGACTACTAAGAACCAAATTCACGTGTTTAATAGCCTGCGTTTTACCCTTGACAACATATGGTTGTGAGACATGGAACATTGATAAAGCGACGAGAAGGTCATTAATGTCTTTGAATGCAAATGTTACAGAAGAGTACTTAGAATATCATGAACAGAGGAAAGAACAAACGTTCTGTTCTGCAACAACTTGATATTAAAGAGAGTTGGCTATTACAAAGCATAAAAACAAGGAAAATTAAACATTTCGGACACATCAAACGACATGAGTGCCTGGAGAAATTAATTTTGGAAGGAATGGTGCCTGGAAGAAGAAAGAAGAACGAGGAAGACCTAGAAGACGATGGGTGCAAGATGTCATTAACGATCTGAGAATGACTGCTGCTGACGCCGGCCAACTTGCACAGAACAGTTTTTCAGGAATGCTGTCATGGGAGCCAAGTTCCGCAATGGACAAGCTTATCTTCTTATCTTATCTGATCTTAACCACATTTGCCGTGAAGCGCCGTGGGGAGATTTAGTTTTCTATCTTGTGCCAGGCGTGTTGCCCTTGACGTTGTCAGTCCATGCTTTCGCAGGGACTCTGAGATGTTATCTATACATCGTGTTCTTGGTCTGCCTCGTGCTCTGTGCCCCGAGTGTCGATTATTGTAGGCACGTGATGGTAGTAAATGTGGTTCCATTCTCATTAGATGGCCGAGCCACTTGATTCTTTGCTTCTCGATGTACTGTATGCATGGTATAGTACCAACGATGCTTCTGATATTCTCGTTTCTCACTCTATCTCTCCTTGTAACGTTGACAGCTTTTCGTAGACATCTCATTTCACATGTTGTAATATTTCTTTCTTGTGTCTTAGTCAGGGGCCATGTTTGGCACTGATAGCAGAGAGTTGGAATAAATATGCAGTTTATCAGTTGTCGTTTGACTGCCATGTTAATGCTTGTTTAATTAATGGACAAGTTACTTAACGATAATGAGTTAAGTTGACTTCTAAGAGAAAACAAAGAAGGTGAAAGGTATAAATATAAGAATGTGATCTAATTAACTCCTTCTAATTAACAATAACAAGTGTCAAAAATAAGAAGAATGGAAGAAGTAGAAAAAGAAAAAAAAAAGAATTGTTCATCTAAATAATTCATGAGTAAGTAAACATTCTCCTGAAAATCTACCACTTTGGAACTATTTTTTATCATTCTGGGATTATCAATTGTTACGCATTTATCTTCCGTTCCCTTTTCGCAAAATTCCGGAAATTTAGCAATTTATCCTCACATCTTTCCCTGACTTTGCAGTAATTTTTTAAACTTCTCTTTTTCCACATGGGTAGAGTGTCCATTTTAGGTTGTCTTTGCCGTCAATTACTGACCACTGGTCACTTATATCAGAACATACTGATGGTCTAATGGTGAAATGACTAAATAGAGATATGAGAAGGTCACATGCTGGAAGAATAATCTCCGTGTCTAGTAAGGTTAGCGTTTGGAGAGATGTTCCAGTAATGGAAACAAAGCAGCAAAGTGAAGGTTTTACAAGTGATGTATGGCGTGTTCTGGTACTCATAGAGTTAATAATATTCATCATTGGTGATAAGCTTATTCTGAAAGTCGTTGTCTTTGGTGTTCGCTTAGCCGTCATAATGTTCTATACCAGCGTTACCCAAACTGGTGTCCGCGGTGTACTCACAGGGGTTCTTAAGTGTTTGAAGAAATATTATGATATTTGACATTACAAACAGAAAATAAAATGTAAAAATATGTATAAAAACCGTGGTAAACTAGTTCCGCTGCGAAATCAAAGTAGCCGAACCAAACCGGAGTCTAAATGTCTGATAGAATACAATGAAAGATCATTTAAAGTTTCCCACAGTCTGAGAAATTGGAGCTAGCTTGACTGTTGGTGTGGTGTAATAATAACTCCATAGCTAGAAGAATGAAATTTAAGTAAGTAATTGGTTGAAACGATCTTGGGAAAGATAGGATAAATAACGTTGTCGTGTATTTGATTTTGCTACAATACATTTTGGCTACGCTTCAGGATGGATCGCTGGATGAAATTGAAACGCAAATGTACTGATGATGCTAATGAGGGCGCGTCTTGTTCAATGCAAAAGAAAAGCTACCCTAATAAATAAAAAGCCTGACAAGAAATCGGATGTACTGGCTTAGGCACCCATAGGCGAATAACTGGAACAACGCACAATCGTTCTTAAGCTCAGATCGCATACAATTCACAATAGGTGGTTTAATAAGTGGTCGATATGGAGCGTTCGTAGTAGAAGAAGAAATGTTAAACTGTAGACATTGTTTACTATTGTAACACATAGATAATTCATTCCTGTCCATTTTCATATATAGAAACTTTTGGGGGTCTGCAGTAATGTAAAGTTTGAGAGCCGCTGTTCTATACGATCACTAACATTATCATCCTTTAAATAACTACATTCATAAGTGGTTTTAGTTTTAGGGATCGGACAAGTAGACAATGAACAAACAGATAGAAAGTGGACAAATAACAAACATATGGAAAGAAGACAATGAACAAACAGATGGAAAGTGAGCAATGAACAAACAGATAGAAAATGGGCAATGAACAAACAGATGGAAAGTGGACAATGAAGAAACAGATAGAAAGTAGGCAATGAACAAACAGATGGAAAGTAGGCAATGAACAAACAGATGGAAAGTAGGCAATGAACAAACAGATGGAAAGTGGGCAATGAACAAACAGATAGAAAGTAGGCAATGAACAAACAAATGAAAAGAAGAATAGAAGCTTGCTTATTGTGAATATACAAAAGAACAAAAGATATCTGTGGCGAAAAGGTTAAGACGTTTAACTTGTGCTCCGAAGATTATACGCTCTAATCTGTATCTTGCCACACAGTTCACATTGCATTTTTTCCCCGGGGTTCCATTGGAGTGTTGCCGAGGTCGCCCGTGTGTTGCCGGGACCCGCAAGGTGAGCAAAGAATAGTAACACTGCGACCTACAAGGCATGTCGTAAGAGGCGACTGAGATAGAGACCTAGAGAAGCTACCATAGTAAATAAAAAGCGTCGCAGAAATCGAGTGTGCCGGCCTACTTAAAGCAATGGCGAAACACGTAGTAACAAAGTACTGTAGTTTTACAAAATACAAAAACAATAACAATACATTGCAACGTTTCGACCAAAGAGCCTTTATCGATTAAAGGATACAACAGGAGTGACGAATTTCACAACACACTACACATAGACTACGACAGAAACATCCAAACAGCTACTTATAGGCGCATAACTAGCACAACGAACAATCCCTCTTAGGTTCAGCTCACATACAAATGACAAAGATTGGTTTAACAAGTGATCGATCTGGAGCGTTCAAAGAAGAAGAATCCTCTACGCAACAAACAACAGTTAGTAAATAGAAGTACGGGCTACCGATGAAGTCGGAGAAGGCACACCTGTATGGCGAGGAAACGAATAAAACGGTAAGCCGGCTTTCACGCAACAATCAGTCAGAAGCACTACGTAAGAAGTGACTACGCCTGAATTCATATCGAGTGAAAACAGAAGAAGAAGAAGAAATCTTCTTCTTCTTTGCGTTCGTTCTTTACAACCAATTTTAATAATTCTTTGTGAAATGTTCGTTCTTTGCCAAGAACGTGTATACGTTGCACATTGGTTTGATAGGCCCCTAAACACATAGACCTCTACACGTTTAGGACACGTGCATCCGATTTCAGCCAAACCTCCTGAGTCACCTCTTACGACATGCGTGGCAGGTAACAGTGGTTCTATTCTGTACACTCCAAATTTGGGCCCCGGTTGGAAGAAGAAATGAAAGTACTTCTCGACAATGTGTCACACTTAACACGCGACTGCCATTAAATGTCTAACCAAAGACAAATATAATACTAAGCTTGTCAGTTTTACAAAGCCCAGAAATAAATAAAGTCAACGCTTGAACCATCATTGTTAAGTGTTTGACATCTTGTTTGACCGTATATGCTTTTTTCTACAAGTTCAGACTGACCACTGGGAAAAAAAGGGAGGGCTGCTCAAACAGTTTCCTCTGGTCATATTTCAATATCCTCTTTTCACGGGGCTCAAATAGGTCGAAGGGTCAAGTTGAAAGCTGTTTCTTCAAAAACATGCTTAAAACTTCTTGAATACGAAAAACTGACCATGGATCGTGGGGCACCTGTCAAGATTTTAAAAACTGGTCCTTAGAATGGACAGAGGTCAACCCTTTGACCAAAATGGCCACAAAGAAATGGAATAAATGGTCCCCCAACTGCCCAAAGATTCTCTTTACGCTCTCTGCAAAACACGTGAGTTAACAATGAGAGCTGGCTGGACACTGAACCACACAGTCACAGGGTTATTTTTGCTTGACCAGTGGTCAGTATTTATAAAGCAACTTTTTGGTGGCACTCCCTACCCGAGCCATGATTGATTTAAAAACCCTAGGGCCAATCTTTTTTTTTTTTAAACAATCAAAAGGCTATTTTAATTCTTTGTAAAACGGAGTACGTCCGTTCTTCGTCTCTTTTTGTTTCCATATTTCAAGTTGGGAACAAGCTGCAGTTTCTTTTAAGCAATGAATGCATAATAGCTGGACCACAGACTGTCGGCTTTACTTCAAATTGTTATTAAAATACTCAACCGCGTAAATGCGCGTGCGCCGCAGAGCAACACACGCGCGCATATGCATACACACACATAAGGAAGTTATTTAGTGTTCAAACAACGGACAAGAGGGAGCTCAGTGATTAATCATTTGCCTTTCGTTTCGAAGGTCTTGGGTTCGAATCCGAACGGCGCCGTTGTGTTCGTGGGTGCATTTTTCCAGAGACACTAGGATTGTTTCCGGAGCTACGGAGTTCGGGTTTCGTGCAATATTCTCGGCAGGTGGCGTGCTATTTCTGCAGAGAGGGACCGAGCCATTTGGGGTAAAATCCAGCGCAATGAAGTCAATCTTTCAGCTTTTTTTTTTGTTTTTGTTTTACCAATCCAGAAGCACTTGAGCTATCATCTCTTCGGCTGGGGACTGCCTAGAGTAGTTGATAGTAGCTCGGCCTGCTAGCTGTGAGACGCCTCATAGCTCGGGTTTGAACCTACTGTCCGGCATTTGTTCGAGCCCCTGGTCTTACTCAGGATGATAACGTGAGTACATCTGAAGTCGGAGAAAATCTGCCTGTATGGCGAGGGAATACTAATTACGAGTACATTGAGCACACGGCTGCCAGTGTAAAGTAATTTACAATGTACACGCTGCTGCCATTGTAAAAAATTTGGGAAAAACAGATTTTCACGCAAAAATCAGTTTCAGAGATGAAACTGCGTCTGAGTTGAAAGCGGACGGAAAAAAAAAAATCTTTCGGCTCGGTGCCGTGGACATCGTAACCCTTCGGTTCGGTACCACGAACACCGTGAATCTGGTGAACTTGTGACTTTTCTGCCAGCCCGCGGAATTGAACCTCACTCACAGGGAGCTTGTCACCCGTAGTCCAACGCGCTACCAACACGCTGGGCAGACGGGCATCCTTCAGCTTTAGAACGCTTTAAACAACGAACAAGGAAGACGACATTTATTATCTTCCTATTTTTCTTGTTTATAATCATATATAATAATCCATCTCGTACTGTCATACGTTACATAAGGCCTGCAAGCAATCTCTCCACACCGCTCTATCCTGGGCAACTCGCCCAATCTCCCCCAACGAACTGAGACCGATATATCAAGCAATAAGTATACATAAGAAGCGGACAAACTCGTGGTCTTTTGGTAGAAACGTCGCTGTATATCGTATTTTGTGCTTTGTTTTTACGTGTTTTACTAGGTCTATTACAGCCAAGCTTCGATGCGAAGACGGCACATGATGATGCACACACACATACACACACAAGCCACCCATATATCGAAAAAAAAGAATTAAATGTTCCATTCAAAAAGTCCACCATAAAACACGTAAAAAATGTAATGAATCTATTGGCTTGTCTATTGTCTTTCCCCAGGTTGATAATGGAATTGGTTGTCCATTCTTGCCATTAAGCGTAGGGGTGGGAGCTTTAATATGCGTTCAGTGGCCAGATGAGTCACCCTTGTTGTGTTATATCCGTGTTTATTTAGTGTAGACTTGATATTGTCTATCCATCTTTCTCTTGGTCTTCCCTTGGCTCTAGTACCTGATCTCTTTTTATTGCATGTTGTTATTGGTGGTTGCTTGTTTTCCATTCTCATTAAATGTTCAAACCCCTGCATTTGTTGTCTTTCAGTGTATTGGGTACAATTTTGTAAATACACTGTGTATTGTTATGGCTGCCCACCGTAACGACTTGTTACGCAAAGTTACGCCAAATCAAGATCATCTAGTGACCACTGAGGCTTTGTGTAACGCCATAGCTTGCCTTGAATGTAGTGGGGCGGAGATGAGGTGCGGGACTAAATATATGTTAGGAGTGGGAACACGTGAGGGGTGAGGAGGGGGTGACAGTAAGATTTCTGGTTAGAGAGTGGCATTAACCTTCCTTTGTCTCGCTCGAATTGCATGTTTTGGATTTAACTAAATGACTAGTTCCGACTCAATAGTTTGCTGGGTTTTTTTAAAAGAAATGATTTTGTTCTTTTGAAATATCTTTCCAGTATTCGATATTAGTTAAATGGTAGCTGTTCTAGAAATAGTAGTTATAGTTGTAGTAGTTGTAGTAATAGTAATAGTATTAACAGTAGTGGTAGTAGTAGTAATAGTTAGTAGCAGTAGAAATAGTAGTAGAAGTAGAAGTGGTAATAGTAATAGTAGAAGTAGTATTAGTAGTAGAAGTAGTAGAAGTAATAGTTAGTAGCAGTAATAGTAGAAACAGCAATAGTAGTAGTAATAATTTTAGTAGAAATAGTAGTAGAAGCAGTAGTAGTAACAATAGTAATACTATCATCATCTTCTTCTTTGCGTTCGTTTTTTACGACCAATTTTAATCACTCTTTGTGATATGTTTGATCTTTGCCAAGAACGTGTATACGTTGCACATTGGTTTGGTAGGCCCTAAACGCATAGACTTCTACACGTTTAGAACATGTGCATTTGATTTTAGCCAAACCTCCTTGGTCGCCTCTTACGACATGCATGACAGGTAACAGTGGTTCAATTCTTTACAGCCCAAATTTGGGCCCCGGTAACCACTCGGGCGTTATATCATCATCAAATAGCTTGTCCTGAGCAGAACTTTGCCACCCCAACAGTCCTCCGGAATTTCTCTTTCTCTCATACGCCAGATGTCCTGACTCTGCAGTCGTCATGTTCAAACCATCAGTTACATCCTGAATCCATCTTCTCCGTGGTCTTCCTCTTCTCTTTGCCGGTATGCCTCCTTCCATGATGGGCCTTCTTCAGCGCTTCATGTCTTTTTATATGTTCAAAATATCTCAATTTTCTCGTTCTTATTTGTAGCATCAGCCAGTTTTCCTTGATTGTGAGTTCTTTCTATTTGTTGTCTTATCTGTCCAAGATATACAGAGGACTCTTCTGTAACACTTATATTCAAAAGTACATATATGTTTTTCCTCTGCCTTATTAAATGTCCATGTGCTTCACACTCATACGTTGTCACTGGGAATATGCATGCTCTTAGTATTCCGATCTTTGTTTTCTTATCAGTTCCGTTCCATACTGTTTATATAGTGCGTTTCAAAACTCATGCCCATGTTTGAAATTCTGTAAGTCCGGAGCGCTTTAACGTAAAGAGGTGATATTTTGCATGTGCTCTATTAATTGTCATGCCATTGCAAGGAAACATTGCGCGGTATACAAAAAACATCAAACATGAACAAGACAGACATTTGAAACGCTAACAGTAGCTTTATTGTTGTTATTGGTGCGAAATTTTAAAACCTCAATATCCAGCTGTTTTTTTAGTGTTTTTACTCCCGTTATTTCCGTTATTGAAGAAATCAACGCTCGTGTGGGAGTGCGCTACTACATTCGGCAAACTATCAAAGCGAGCGTGGGATAACACAAAACTGACATTGCAGACGAAGATTCAAATATATCGAGCCTATGTAATTAGTTCTTTACTATATGGCTCAGAAACATGGACAGCCTACTCAAGACACGAGAGGAGACTTAACATCTTTCACCTTCGATGTCTCTGCAAGATTATGAACATCAGGTGGTACAACAAGATAACCAACTCTGAAGTACTGCAACGTGCAAACCTGCCTTCCATCATGGGCATGCTCAGCAGTAGACGACTAAGATGGTTGGGGTATGTGAGAAGAATGGAAACTTATCGCATACCAAAATAAATGTTGTTCTGTGAACTTTCGGAGGAAGAGGCACCAGGGCAGACCACTGCTCAGATATAAAGATGTCTGCAAAGTCTCAATGAAAAACTTTTCTATAGGTCCCAGCACATGGGAAAACTAGCTGATGACAGAGTTGTGGGGAAAGCCAAATTACGAAAGGGTGCAGAATCTTTGAGAAGAGACTTATGTATGAGCTGAACGACAAGAGAGAAAAGCGAAAACTCGAAGTTGTCACAGTAAAACACTTGCCAATTGACCGTCTGTAAAGACGAAAAGGCCATATATATATTTACCGGAAGACCAAAAGTGTTTACAATTGAATGGACAAGTTACATTTGGTTTTTCGAAAATCATTTCAATAGCCTAATTCATTTCAGAGGTGTGCACATTGTAGGGTCTTTACAATGAGTATAAGAGTAAATTGTGTAACACTGCAAAGCATCACAATGCAGATGTATCAATATGTTTGTAGAGAAGCTAAAGGTGGGAGCATTTCTAACCCTGAGCAGAGGGCAATCTGCGTTTTGAGAGTAAATCGACGTACATTGAATCGCAGGATCCAAGACTTTTCACGTACATGTGCAATGCAACCAAGAACGCAAGATAGAAAGAAAGTCGTAGATAGTTTTGATAGAGAGTTTATTCGAAGAGAATTGTGTCGAATGTTTGAGTTGAAAGAAACAGTGATATTAAAGAAATTAAAGATGGGGCTTAGAAAAAACAATGACATCGACGTGTCAAAATCTACATTATGGAGAACTAGGGAGGGGGTGAGGTCAGGCTTCAAATTTAGAAAATAAGCCAGTGTAAGAAACATTATCTGTGAGAAACCGCATCTAGTTGTGATGAGAAGCAAATATTTGCGTGAAGTTAGAGAAATGCGTCGACAAAGCTATGACATTGTGTATTTAGACGAAACATGGATTAATGCTCACCACACCAATGAAAAAGAGTGGTAGTCATCAGATGGAACGATTAAGAAATTAGTAGGCCTACCAAGTGGCAAAGGGCATCGTTTTATAATTTCACATGCAGGTAGTAGACAAAATGGGCTGTTGAAGAATGCTCAACTCCTATTTGTTTCGAAATCGGCCGATAATCGGTACTGCCACACAGAAATGAACGGCCACATATTTAGAGAGTTGATTGAGAAAACTATACTTCCGACATTAGATAAGCATTCTTGTCTGATAATGGACAATGCATCATACAACAATGTAGTGGCACAAGAAGACAAAGTTCCGACGTCGTCTAGTAAAAAAATATGCAATAAATATGTTAACATGAGATTGTCATCAATGTACACATCTGATCATTGTCAAGATCACCACAATCATCCTGACCTCTTAACATGACAACTGTATCGAAATGAAGGTACAAGTTGAAATAGTCATTTCTTTTTGTATGATTTCGACTCACGCGAAAAATGGGGATACACCTATGACTTCTCAAAAGTGTTAACTTTGTTATATAACTGTAAATTCTATTTTGTGCTACCAAAATAATGATTAGGTAGTCAAAGATCAAAGAAAATTGCTCCTTCAGTAAAACGGTAGTACCTACATAAATTGTAATGATATATTCGTAAGGAGCGTCTGTAGCTCAGGCGGTAGTGAGTTCGATCACGAACCCTAGCGTACCTGGTTCAAACCCCACGGTGGGCAAGTTTGAAGCAAATTCGTTTCCGTGGGATTTTACAAAAGGTAAAATAGACCTCACCGTTCAGAAAGCAATGGCAAACTACTGAACGTATAAGTGGTGCCTAGAAAATCAACGACTCGTTTACTGTGGTTGATGGCTACGTCCTTTAGGATTGGCCACGATTTTCATTTTTCAATGTCATTGGAAATCGAACACCACATGCAAAATTACGTTGTATTTCATGCAAGGGTTATTGAGATATTAGAAGAAGTTTGTGGGCACGAGATTTGAAACACACTATAGTTGTTTCATTTTTTGTAAAGCCATGTTTGTTCTTCGTTATGTTATACCGACGCGATTTCCGCCCTCAGTTAGTTAAAGGGACTGTCGAATCTGATAAACACCTACACGTTTTTTTTCGTGGATCCGTTAAAATCATTCGACCGCGTAGATAGAAACAAGGTGTGGAAAGTATGGTTAATCTACGGAGTTAATGACCACTTAATTAATCTATGTTTTTTTTGGTGTTTTTTTTCCCGATCCAGAAGCACTTGAGCTTTCAGCTCTTCGGCTCCGTGCCATGGACATCGTAACCCTTCGGTTCGGTGCCACGAACTCCGTAAATCTGGGGAATCTGTGACTTTTTCTGCTATCCCGCGGAATTGAACCCGCGCACACAGAGGGGTAGTCACCCGCAGTCCAACGCGAACACGCTGGTCAGACGGGCAATTAATCTATGTAAAAGCCTCTATATCAACATCAAGTGTACGGTTAGAACAAACACAGTCATATCAAAAAGTTCTACGTTGGAATAGGAGTAAGTCAAGGATGCGTACTATCAACGCTGCTGTGTATTGACGGGATGACTGCTGAGTATTGATAGGAGTAAGTCAAGGATGCGTACTATCAACGCTGCTATTCATCACGTGTATTGATCAAATCTGTAGAATAGCTAACATCAGTGAAGGGAACACATAGAACTGTTAAAAACAAACTTCTTTTTGTCAACGATCAGGTTAACAACAATCATATCAACAACAGAGGAACAGCTACATCAACACATTAACAGACTCCAGTTAACATGCAATGAATACAATATTAGTATAAACATCGACAAACCCGAAGTAATGACATTCGGTAGAGAGGACGCCTGTGTGGTGCCGGGCCTGCAAGGGAAGCAAAGAATAGTACCACTGCAACCTACAATGCTTTTCATAAGAGGCGATGATGTAGGCCTATGGTGCTATCCTAGTAAATAAAAATAGCGCAGAAATGGATCGGCTGGCTATTGTAGGCGCATAACTGACACAACGTACAATCGCTTTGGGCTCGAATCATATACAAACTACACAGAGGAGTTAACAAGCGGACGATATGGAGCGTTCGAAGAAGAAGATAGAGAGGATAACGTTACCAATATCTCCATCGACGAACATCAATAAAGCAAGTCAAATACTTTTTATGGAGATTTTTCTTATAAAACGTTCCATATCGACCATGTAATTTGTATGTGATCTGAGCCTAAGAGGGATTTGCGTTGTCAGTTATGCGCCTACAAGTAGGCCAGCACATCCGATTTATGCGATGTTTTTTTATTTACTAGGGTAGCTTCCCTAGGTCCTACATCAGTCGCCACTTGCGATATGCCTTGTAGGTCACAGTGGTTCTATTCTTTGTTTCCTGAGGGCCCTGACACGACACGGCGAGTTGTTCTTCTAAAATCTAGCATCTAAAGCAGATTTGTATTTGGCAACCCCAAGTAAAGAGTGAGTTGTGAATGAGCAAGGAGGAATGAGTAAAGAGTGAGTTGTGAGTTAGCAAGGAGTGAGTAAAGAGTGAGTTGTGAGTGAGCAAGGAGTGAGTGGGGAGTGCGTAAGAAATAAGTAGAAAATGAGAATGATGAACTAAGTTTACAGAAAATACAGCCCATAAAGATGTAGACGTAATAACCTCCATGACCACTCTTTGCCGTCCTGCTGCCCTCACCACTGGGTCGTAAACCACTTCACGGCTGTTCATTTGACAAGTCAAGTTATATGGACAAAATGATTAACAGCTGCCATTTAAGTTTATCGCAAACAAATGGAACGTAACGCCCAATGTAGACGGAGCAGTTTGATCCCCAGGGAAAAAAACATCCAACAAACACATGAACAAGAAAATTAAATCTTGTGTGAGAAAGAGTAAATGACGGGAAGGAGAAAAACCCAACCGTGAAGGTCAGGAAAAGACTCTGGTGCGCGAGCGTGAAGGCCGGAGATAGAAAACATCAGAAGTGAATAAGCTAAACTAGCCAATAAGAGAGGGCACACAAAAATGAATGAATTATTGCGCCTGGATTGAATATCTTAATTCCCCTCTCCCTCACTTTCCAGAAGTTTCCCAAGTACCAACCTAGCTCAAGGGTTGATCTGTTTTTCTTGCATTTTTAAAACTACTCCCAGATTGACCTTGGAATTCCAGAGAAGTTACTGTTTGTTTAAACATATGTGCGATATCACTCTGGTCAAGCCGACCTGACTTAAGACGGTTTCGAGTAATGTAGACTGGACGAGAATAGAAAAGCTATATTTCAGGAAAGAAACATACTGTAGGAATGATAATTTGACTTGGATTCTCCTTGAGGAGTTAATTCTTATTTTTCACATGTTTGTTGGCTTATACACGCTCTCTGATATAACCAATTCTTTTTCTTCAAACGCTCTATATCGACCACTTATTAACCATTCCGTGTGATGTGTATGTGATCTGAGCCTAAGAGCGATTGTACATTCTGCCAGTTATGCGTCTACAAGTAGGCCAGCACATCCGATTTCTGCGACGCTTTTATTTACTAGAGTAGCTTCCCTAGGCCCGTACCTCAGTCGCCTCTTACGACATGCCTTGTAGGTTGCAGGGGTATTATTCTGTGCTTCCCTTGCGAACCCGGCACTACACATGCTATATAACCAATAGAAGGCTTGTTCCTATGTTGAAGGAGCCATACCTCTTCCCTATGTTGAAGGAGCTATGCCTCTTAGTAAACCACATAACAAAGACATTCAAAAGAGTAGAAGAATTCAAATCTTTGATTCTCCGAAAGGAGTTAACCTCTATTCGTCCATGAGTTGCCGAGGCTCTCAAGGGGAGCAAAGAATAGTAACCCTGTGACCTACAAAGGCATGTCTAAGATGCGACTGAGCTAGGGGCCTATGGAAGCTACCCTAGAAAATAACAAAGCGTCGCAGAAATTGTAGGCTCATAACTGGCAAAACGTACAATCGCTCTAGGTTCAGATCACATACAAATCACAAAGAGTGGTTTAACAAGTGGTCGATATGGAGCGTTCAAAGAAAAAGAAGTAGAACTCCCATTTCTTATGTTTGTTGACATACACGCTCTGTATAACCAAACAAGTTTCAGTCCTAAGGTTGAAAGGGCGTGCCTCGGCTTATATATAGATGTTTGATAGAGCACTGCATGCTTTTTGCAATTTTACTCATTTCTGTGAGTCTATGGTTATTTATTAGTGAAAAATATTCATAATATTGATATTCCTTAATGTTAAACTTAACTTGTTGCATAATATAACTTCGATTTAGCATTTTGTGTTAATTTTAAAATGAATTCGTCTATATACACCAATACTGGAATGCGAGGTCACGTGGTGTAGTTGTGGTCTGATTTCTCATAATTCTTACCCGAGTCCGAAGGCCCATAAGTTTATAGTTGGCTCTGGTCGAACAGTGTTTGCATACATTCCCTAACATATAAAAGTAGAGTTGATGATTAAAACTGTCCAGCAAATACCACAAAGCCCAGTGAGACATGCCATAATATTTCTCTCTTCGTTTTTCAGTTTGTGTGTATTCTTAGACACCAGACAACCGCAAATCCTATCTGGCAATCTTATCAGTTTCTGCCACTCCGTATGCAAATATACGCAGACTAGGAACTGGTAATGAGCAGTTTTCGGAATATGCAAACTAATATCTCATGTCCTTCAACATGTCTTGTTCTCACGAAATTACCAGATTTTTTTCCAATATCTCTAGCTCCTCTCTTATTTTTCTTCTTTATTTCTTTTCTTTTGTCCTTCTCTGCTTTTTGCCGTTAGACGTAGCAGGTTTAACTGGTGATCGGTTTCCGAGATAGTGCACGATCATTCGCTTGATATACTGTGGTATTATGAAGTTTTAAGATGTCACAAAGGGTGCATTATTTCTATCAATCCATCTTTTTCTTGGTCTGCCACTTCCTCTTGACGATTCCATTTTCAGTTTGTACGCTCTTGCAACTGGTGTATTCGTGTTCATTCTCACCAAGTGGCCAAACTATTTGAGTCTCTGTTTCTCAATGAATCTAATAGCATGTGTTGTTCCGTTCTTCTAATTTCCTCATTTCTTATATAATCTCTTCTTGTTTTATTTACCGCTTTCCTCAAGCATCTCATTTCACAGCTGGTAATCTCTTATTATTTTCCAATCCAAAATGGAACACAGGGTTATAATTTGTCAGTAATATTCGCCTGTATGGTGTCGGCGTCCGCAAGGGAGCAAAGAATAGCAACACATAGACCTAAAAGGAATTTCGTAAAAGGTGACTAATGTAGGACGTAGGGAAGCTACCCTAGTAAAAAAAAAAAATCGTCGTAGAAAACGAATGTGCTACTTGTAGGCGCATAACTGGCACAATGTGCAATTGCTCTTAGACTCAGATCACATACAAATCACAAAAAGTTGTTAACAATTGGTGGAGCGTTGAAAGAAGAAGTTAGCAGTAACATTAATATGATGTTTTTAATTCAGTAATTCTAAATATTCTAATTTACATGCCAGCAAGAGTTGGGAAATGACTAGAGATATAGAAAGTAAGTTGAATGCATTTGATCAGATCCCACATGAGGATCTAAACTTCAAGTACCTGCTAAGTTGGAGAAGACCCGCCTGTGTGGCGAAGAACATCGTTAAATCGGTAAGTAAGCTTTCACGCAAAAACTCAGTCAGGCCCTCTTTACCAGGCTCTATGACTATCCCTGAATTAATACCGGGCAAACGCAGAAAAAGAATGCATTTGAAAATAAATTTCTGCGAAATATAATGAATATAAAATGGGACGAATTCATGAAAAGTTATGAAATCAGAGAAATGTCTGGTCAACCACTAGTAACAACTGTTAAAAGAAGGAGAAGATTTAGATATGCTGAGTATACCTTGAGAAGAAACGATTAAAGAATATCAAAGAATGGGGACAAACAAAAAGACAGACAATGGTAAATGAATATGATTGTACACAATCTGTCCTCTTGCGCTCGCAGAGTACTGACATCCAATTGAAAGATATTTGCATTAACTAAGAGAAAATGGTTACAGACACGCCATGAAGCAAATATGTGTCACATATATCTTCAGAAGAGGTAACCATGGCAATAAGAAATTAAGGCCTTGAAATGATTTAGTGCATAGATTCCCAAACTTTTTCCGCTCACCACCTACTTTGCACGACATAACGCCCTCCCCAATATATCAGCCCCACCCCAACCCAATATATATACATGCTCTATTTTCTCTTTGACAATAGAAAATTGATATATATTTCTGTCATACACGGTCAATTTTTAAATGATTTAGATATGTACAGAAATATATAATATATGTACAGAAATATATAATATATGTACAGAAATATGTAAAGAAATATTCATGAAATAGAAAATTGATGAAAAAATGGATCGTGTAAGACGGATATAAGATGAATTAAAATGCAGAATTCAAATTTTAAATGATTATTCAATAGCAAAATTATGAAAATAATTTATTTTAAAATATATATTATTAATTCCTTATTTAAGGCACCATGCTACAGACGATTGGGTCATTTAGCTTCCAGATATCGATTTTTCAAATTCATCATATTATGTTAGTATTGCAGCCAACCTTCGATGTGGAGACGGCACCTGATGATGATGATGATTGCATCTCTACAATCGAATTACGCAAAGTGTTTTTATTTGTGATCACGAAATATGCTTCAAAATTATTTTGAACGACACTACCTCTAAAATTCTTTATAGAAAATGTCTACAATTGTCTTTGTTTGATCCCTAGATACAGTATATGGAGTTCAATAAACCAAATCGTGTTATATATCGTTGTAAAGCTTGATCTGATTACTAACAAATATTTAAGATTTAATTAGGCTAGACTCTAGACAATACCTAAGTGTTTTCTGTTTCATGGAGATAACCATTATCTGTGTATTTCTTTATACTAACGCTTCCTCTTCATCGAAAGCTTCACAACGACCACGTTTTAACCACTCTGTGCGATTTGTATGTGATGTGAGCCTAAAAGCGATTTTGTCAGTTATGCGCCTATAAGTAGACCAGCACATCCGATTTCTGTGATGCTTTTTATTTACTAGGGCAGGTTTCCATAGGTCCTACATCAGTCGTCTTTTACGACAGGTCTGGTAGGTCGCAGTTGTGATATTCTTTGCTTCTCTTGCGGACACCACAAAACGTTACTTACGCTAAATCCTTTCCTTTCACTTTCTCTCACTATTATGTCTATCAAATCACAGCCAGGCTCTAGTAGTTTATAGTTGGCTCTGATCAAATCCTGTACGATATAGTATAGACAAAATTATAACTAAATACCACAGTTAGGAAATATAACTATCTACTTCTAATTATTTTCTAACTTATTAATTATCTCTGCAACAAACTGACCACTGCCCAGTATTAGCCTGCAGACCCGACAAGAAGTGGTCATTGTGGACGTTAGTACTTAAAACAACGCTCAAAGCTATAGAGTTTTGTCCTGTCGACAAATTTGTCCAGATATTTGCACTTTTTCTGTCTTTGTGGCTTCAAGCTTGGGATGTTGCCGTAGCAACCCATATTTAGATTTGCACAAATAAATCTTAAGAAGATTAGAATGTCCCAGGTTCCGGAGGGTATAATTAATGACAGGTTTAGTGTTAGCTTAGGTTCTGGTACGCTTAGTTGAAATGGAATCTTCTAGAAGTTATACTAGCTTCTGGGTAAAATGCAACTGGAACACTAATGAGAATCAACTAATCTACACTTAAGACTACTGTATAGGTATTCTTCTACATCTTCTTTGTGATCAGTTTCATATGTTCAGTCTCTGTGGCCTAAGGTTAGGTGCTCGTCTCTCGTGCTAAAGGTACCAAGTTCATTCCCTTGTGGAGCCATCTGGATATTTTTCCAGAAATCCTGATCTCAGTGTAGGTGAGATCGAGTTCCTAGTCCTATTGGAGACGGACGATAAAACGTAGGTCCCGTGTTCAATTTGAGCACGTAATAGAACCCATTGCAGTTGAAAATCGAGAACGGCATGATGAGAAGCTGCTGCCCGGCCAAAATTCATTAGAAAAGATTAAAAATCAAATTCCTACGAAAATATTTTCCATCTTCAAAATTACATAGGGGACCTTCGCCGATGCTACGGAGATCGTGCACTGCAGCTGAGATCTTCTTGTGTAAGAAAGAGATCGGAGCACACATGGTTACTCACCGAAGTGCAATGATGATGGTCCTATCAATCAATCAATCAATCAAACAATCAATGTTCAGACTACGCTATGAGATGATGTAGTCTATACTACACTATTGCTTGACTCTATGAAGTTGCAGTATTAGTTGGAGTTCCGCGTGAGAAGCTTGCTCTGTAGGCTTCGAACAAGAGGCAATTTTCATTTCTTTGGAGTCGCCTGTGTGTTCCTGAGGGGACATAGGGAAGCTACCCTAGTATATTAGTAATACCAAAGTTGAATTAATATTAAACTAAAGTAGTTGTTTTAGTACAAAGCCGCCGAGTGGTTACCGGGGCCCAAATTTGGGCTGTAAAGAATAGAACCACTGTTACCTGCCACGCATGTCGTAAGAGACGACTAAGGAGGTTTGGCTGAAATCGGATGCACATGTCCTAAACGTGTAGAAGTCTATGCGTTTTGGGGCCTACCAAACCAATGTGCAACGTATACACGTTCTTGCAAAGATCAAACATCACAAAGAGTGATTCAAATTGGTCGTAAAGAACGAATGCAAAGAAGAAGAAGAGTACAAAGCAAGAGGAAGACGACGCAAAAGATGGAGCGACGGCATCACGAACAGCCTTACAAATATGAATATCAGCTTACAAGTGCCTTAAAACAAGCAACACAAGATCACTACGCCCCACCCTGAACCAGGGTCGTGCCGTGCAGAGAGGCGGCCGCATCAGGCGGGACCGTAAGGGGGCGGCATAAGCAGCAAAATCAAAATTACAGTTAAAGGTTTTTTAAAGAAAAAGATTTAAGGTGCGGCATTTCGAAGACTTGCATCATTCTGAGAAATATTCCGCACGACCCTGCCCCGAACACTTCTATAAAGAAGTAAATGGTGGAATAGAAGGAGAAGTAGTTTTAGTGTTGGCTGTGCGATTAGCGAATGCAAAGCTCTATCCACTGAGCTTCGTAGACACAATAGATAACAAAGACGACACGCATGAAACCTGTATAAATTAACAATTCTCTAGCATTATTCTTCCTTGAGTCTGGAACTCTACTCTCACTGTTTACATCCCTATTATCATCAAGAAGCTTGTCCTAAACAAAACTTAGATACACTAACCAGTCCTTCCAAATCTCTCTCTCTCTCTCTCTCTCTCTCTCATAAGCCAGATATATTTGCATCCGTCATGCTTAAATCATCAATTATATCCTGAATCCATCTTCTTCGTAGTCTTCCTTTTCTTCTCGTTCCCGAGATGCCTCCTTCCATAATGGTCTTTTTCAATCCTTCGTGTTTTATAAATCCAAAATACTTCAATTTTTTCATTCCTATTTGTAGCATCAACTCAATCAAGTGCCTTGCCTGCCGGCGTAGGCGATCATGTCTCTCCACAACCTCTTTGCTTGGTGCATGTAATCAGTTCTGACGTCGATATTTTGTCGAACCATGATGTCAGGCCATTCAACATCTTCTCCTTCTGTCTTCCACGGTCTCTCCTTCCCTGAATTTTACCTGTAGTCACCAAATGTTCTAAACCTTCTCTTCGCATTATATGCCCGAAGAACCTTGATTGTCGGATTCTTATTCTTTTGATAAGGTTTCTTTGTGTGCAGACCTGATTTAAAACCTCCACGTTTGTTTTCTTTGCTGTCCATGGAATTCTCAACATTCTTCTGTAAAACCACATCTCTGTGGCTTCCAATGATCGTATTGATTGTTTGTTCAGTGTCCACGATTCGCTGCCATACATAAGAATTGGTTCAATATAGCATTGGAGTACTCGTTTTCGCAGTGTCATTGATAGTGAGTTCACGCATAGTGTGTTCTTCATTTTCATAAAAGCTGCTTTCGTTTGAACTATTCTACTCCTAATCTCTGTTGTACATCTTCCATCTGATGTTAGAAATGTTCCTAGATACTTGAATCGATGGACTTGTTTCAGTGTTGTGTTATTTATTTTGATATTGCATGTTGGTGTTTCTTGTTTCTTGGAGACAACCAGCATCCACTAGTTTTATATTTTATCCTATTCCATATTACCGTTAGGGCTATCTAGGCACCTTCTTGGAAGGTAATCAAAGTAATTCTCGAACGTGCCCCATGACGATAGCAGAATTGTTTCAACCAGGCAGTGAAGTACGTGAGGAACCTTGGTTATCAGGACGCGTGCTTTAACCAATGCTTGTCAATATGGAGCCAATCTAACCTAGACGAGACGAAGGTCATGTATTTAAACATATCTTCCAAGAAGATTTATGTCTTGTATTGTCTAGACAAGCGTTTCCAATCTGGGGTCCATGGACCTCCGGTAGAGGAGGTGGGGTGAGGGAGGGCGAGGCACTCACAGGGTCCTCAAGCGCTTGAAGAAATATTATGATCTTTGACATTTCAAACAGACAAATAAATTTTAAAAACATTTGTAAAAACAGTGGTAAACTAGTTCCGTTACGAAATGAAGGGACTCGGATCAAACCGGAGTCGAAATGTTTGACAGGACAAAATGATAAATCATTTGAAGTTTCCTACAGTCTGAGAAATTGGAGCTAGCTTGACTGTTGGTGTGGTGTAAGAATAACTCCATAGCTAGAAGAATGAAATTTAAGTAAGTAATTGGTTGAAACGATCTTGGGAAATATAGGATAAATAACGTTGGCGTGCATTGGATTTTGCTAAATACATTTTGGCTGAGCTTCAGGATGGATCGCTGGATGAAATTGAAACGCAAATGTACTGATGATGCTAATGATGGCATGTCTTGTTCAAGGCAAGAGAAAACCTCTTCATGCTTCTTAAAATGTTAAATTTTGCAGACATTGATTACTATTGTAACACACAGATAATTCACTCCTGTCTATTTTCATATATAGAAACTTTGGGACTCCGCAGCAGCAAAATATATTTAAACAGGGGGTCCGAGGTAATGTAAGGTTTGGGAACCGCTGATCTAGACAAGCGCTGTGCAACTCATCGGGCGCCATGTAGCCAGTGTGATACATCTCTGGCGCCATATTCGACTCCACCAGCTGTAACGCTAATCAGAATTTCAAGAAAAAATAGTATTTCTAAATAATAGTAGGTTCCAGTTACTTTCTTCATCATCATCAAGGTGAGGATCCTTTATAGAACATTGCTCTCTTTGCAGCGCATCTGAAATTCACTCTGTCTCTACCCAGTTCACCCACTTCGTTAATGGCCAAATTCATGGTTTTAAAAAAAATATCTTGTAGCCATCTTCTTCTTGGTCTGTCTCTGCGTCCTGGAACCATGCCCTCTAATATTGTTCTCTCTAGGCCATCGTGACGCTTGATGTGACCAAAGTATCTAATTTTTCTGTATAGTATGTTATTTATCAGCCAATTGTCTTTAACGTTCAGTTCTTTCAGGACATCAGTGTTCTTTATTTTCTCTGTCCATGGTATTCGTAGCACATGTTATTGTCCTAAGCACATTATATTTTGTCATAGTGGTACAGATTAGCGTAATGCAAAATCGTTTGTCTATAGACTCGGATTCAAGAGGGTTGTGGGTTCAATCCTACACTCAATGTTCCATACGTGAGGAAAGGAATTGGCACTCCTACCTCTTGCCCACTAGTGCCTAGAAATATGAAGTAACAGGTACTTTATACCCTAAGATCTAGAAATGCTACGGAAAATGTTATTTGATACTCTTTTATTAGTCAAGGTTACGTTTTTAATCTGTTTTATTTGTATAAATGTTACTAGCAATATTACTTGATCATCCGATGTACCCCCGAACTAACAGTTAGGGTAGGGGCAGATTGAGAAGAAGGAACTTCGTGGCAAGGACCAAAGAACTTGCTCCCAAAGACCTAATATTAGCACTGGCTCAACCAAGACACATTCAGCCAGCAAGTACCTCCCCTCCTTGGACACGCAGGCTTCCAGAGCTCTCAGGAGAAATAAGTGGCCTTGGCAAAAGGGAACACTGGAGAAAAGGCTCATCGCCGGAAAACACATAAACAAAAACTACCCATTGGACTCATAGACACATGCATACACGAATGATTCGGATACAGATGCCACTCACAATAGAGGAGGGGGAGTTGGCCTCAGACTAACAAATGGAGTAGAACTAACCTTAGCTAAAAAGACGTATTACAGGCAGCAACGAAAGTAATCTTTATTATTTTTTTTAACATGCAGACACGTTTACTTTGCAATATATACTAAGTTAGCCAGTATACTGTCTTTACGTCATCTTAAACAAATACTATAAGACACTATATCAGCGCAGAAGGGCGGATGGGTTAAAACGAGACCTAGAGGTCAGACGGCTGAAGCAATATCTGGAGAGCAGACGCGTGGATTCGTCTGCAACGAGAAACAAATGTTGAAAAAGTGAGTAACTACGCGAAGCGCTTAGGTCAAGATGACCACAGTTTCAGTGACTTCTGGATTGGTAGTTCTCCGTGGTTACGCTTCTTTATGATTACTCACGCGCTGACTTCTGATCTGAAGAAAAGGCAGGACAAGGAAACAAAGAGTTATCTCCTGATACAGTAATGTGCTTACAAATACAACCAGCGAGCCATTGTTTGTGTGCGTAAGAACGCTCGTATTGCTAGGCTAGGCAGAGTGCTATAAGAAATAAGTGTAAGTGGTTCGAATCCTGTGTTTGGTTGTTTGTTTTTTCAGAAGCTCCTAACTTATACACTGTCTATGTATTGATAATATTCATTGCTTCCCCTGGTGTTCTTACCAAACAATTATTGTTCTCATCTCTCCTGATACAGTAAAAGTGGCAGAGTGTTCAACAATCAACGAGACACGCTGCGGGAGAAGGAAATGTTGGACAAAATAAACACAAGAACATAAATAATAAATTAAACACCAAAGTCACTTTAAAAAATAGTTTCATTTTTGACGCTGGAATTTAACGAGTTTATATTTAGCGTACCAAGTTTCAAACACCGCGACAGCAATTTGGAAGCAAATCGTTTCCGTGGGATTTTTACGAAAAGTAAAATAGACCTCACCGTTCAGAAAGCAATGGCAAACTACTGAACGTATAAGTGGTGCCTAGAAAATCATCGACTCGTTTACTGTGGTTGATGGCTACGTCCTGTAAAGGATATGCCATAATTTTCATTTCATGTTATTTTAACCATTATATAAATCATTTTTATTGTTCCTCTCTTTCTATAAGCAACGTGGTGTCTGGAATCTCCAGGATCATCATTATCATCAAGTAGCTTGTCCCTTCTGGAACTTGTCTCCCATGACATCAGTCCTGAATAAGCTCTCTGTTCTGTGCAAGTTGACCGGTGTCAGCAGAAGTCATTCTCAGATCGTCAATGACATCTTGCACCCATCGTCTTCTAGGTCTTCCACTCATTCTTCTTCCAGGCACATTCCCTCCAAAATTATCTTCTCTAGGCACTCATGTCGTTTGATATGTCCGAAATATTTAATTTTCCTTGTTTTTATGCTTGTTAATAGCCAACTCCAGGATGAGAACCTAAAAATTGAATGACTATTTAACAGAACCGATCTTTGTGCACTCTAAACAGACAGAACCGATGTTATTGCACTCTAAACAGACAGAACCGATGTTTGTGCACTCTAAACAGACATAACCGATGTTTGTGCACTCTAAACCAACAGAACCGATGTTATTGCACTCTAAACAGACAGAACCGATGTTATTGCACGCTAAACAGACAGAACCGATGTTTGTGCACTCTAAACCGACAGAACCGATGTTATTACACTCCAAACAGATATAACTAATGTTACTACACTGCACACGGTGCAAACAAAACCGATGTTACTGCACTCTGGACAGACAGAACCGATGTTTGCCCTTACAGTTATATATATATATATATATATATATATATATAAACAACGTTTAACAAGCGAAAGATAGACAAGCAGATATATACACACATACAGACGGGCGGGCGAGCTAGGGGACAGGCAGGCAGGCGGTTAAGTAGGTAATCGGGTAGATAGGTATGACTAATAGTTAACTCTAAACCTGTCATACCGTTTTTATGTCGGTACTGGACGGGGAGGGAGGGGGGAAGAATGAGGATGGGGAATTTGCATGGCTAGTGCGGTGCCGTCTGTGGCTTATGTGATAGTGACTCGGTATATTATCCACGATGTTCTGAGTTCGAATCACGCTGCGAATTTTTACAAAAGGACGATTGCTTATCACCCGTTCAGAAAGCAATGACAAACTACTGAACGTAATAATGCCTAGAAAAATCAAAAACAGCGTTAAAAGCTGGGGTTGATTCGCAAAGTTCTGTAAAAAATATGCAGTTAATTTAACTTTTTATGGCCTAGTGCAGTTGCCGCAAAACTGTTTAAGTTGGGGATTTTTCTTTTATGTCCCCAACAAAAAAAAACTTTGGTATTACCGTGGATTAAACACGGGTCTCCCAATGGGAGAGTAAACTCTATCATTCGGGAAAGGGGGGAGAATCACCGACATCCACACTTAACAAAAATCTGACTCGAAACATTTTCTAACAGTAATTTTGCATCACCAACCTACAATAAAGTTTGTCAACTGGCCCTTATATATTGACCAAAACCATTTTTATTATGTGCTAAAGCAAAGTTATTGGCCTCTGTTATCTTATCAGCAAAGTGGGTTCAGAAAGTCAAGACGCTGACCAGTTTTCATGAAAAACATCTACCATATAAATCAACCTGGTGGAATGTTCCCATTATCTTTACAATATATTCACGTGGACAGAGAGTTTGACCTTTACATCTACTACACTTGTCTTTGTTGATATCAAACTGTGATAATTTATAACTTAAGTGACGTTTTAAAGACTTGTTTGTTTGTTTGTTTGTTTGTGATCGATCTTATCAACAAAGTTAACGAGAAGTCTCTGTGGCGTACTAGAGCCACAGTAGCGTAGTTGGTAGTCTCTTCTTCTTCTTTGCGTTCGTTCTTTACGACCAATTTTAATCACTTTTTGTGATATGTGTGATCTTCGCCAAGAACGTGTTTTACGTTGCACATTGGTTTGGTAGGCCCTAAACGCATAGACTTCTACATGTTTAGAACACGTGCATCCGATTTCATCAAAACCTCCTTAGACATGTGTGGCAGGTAACAGTGGTTCTATTCTTTACACCTAAATTTGGGCCCTGGTAACCACTCGAGTGGTAGTTGGTAGTAAACTCGCATCTTATGCTAGTGGTGCGGGTTCAATTCGATTATTTGTTCCGACCGTAACGTCTCTCAGGTCCACCCAGCCTCAATTAGATACCAGGAAACGCACTGAGAAGTAAAGACAGCAGCGTGATGTTGACCACATCACCCATCGTGAACCGACGGTCAGTGAAAAATACGAGACCAACCTTGTTTTACCCTATATACCCGTAGTATAAAAAGGTTCTATTATTTTGACATATTTGCTCTGTGGCATAGAGGTTAGGTATGACATATTTGCTCTGTGGCATAGAGGTTAGGTATGACATATTTGCTCTGTGGCATAGAGGTTAGGTATGACATATTTGCTCTGTGGCATAGAGGTTAGGTATGACATATTTGCTCTGTGGCATAGAGGTTAGGTATGACATATTTGCTCTGTGGCATAGAGGTTAGGTATGACATATTTGCTCTGTGGCATAGAGGTTAGGTATGACATATTTGCTCTGTGGCATAGAGGTTAGGTATGACATATTTGCTCTGTGGCATAGAGGTTAGGTATGACATATTTGCTCTGTGGCATAGAGGTTAGGTATGACATATTTGCTCTGTGGCATAGAGGTTAGGTACTCGCCTTTCGTTCCAAATGTACTCGGTTCGCTCCCTCCTGCACCCGTCAGATACTTTTCCAGAGATCCCTAATCTCAGTGTAGGTGAGATCGAGTTTCTAATCCTATTGAAGGCGAACGATAAAATGTAGATCCCGTGTTCATATTGAGCACTACATCATTGGCAGTTGGCAGTTCAAAACCGAGAAGAACAGACTAGAAAGCCGTTTTTTTAGCTAGTTAGCTGGTTATGCACTGAGAAAACGTTCGTCTACAGAGCTAGGCAATGTGTGCCGTAAGAAATAAAAGTTTGTGGTTCGAATTCTGTGTTTAATCGATTGGTTTTTTTTACGAAGAATCTTAATACTTGTTTATTTTCTTTTTTTCAATTCAAGTAGTAGCATGTTCGTTGCGGAGCGTCACATTCATCACATACGCCTGAGAAGCTCTCTGTCTCTTGCAAGTTCTCCTGCCTCTTTCAGCGTCATGTTCAAGGTTTCTTTGATGTCCTGCTGCCATCTTCATCTTGGTCGTCCCCTGCTTCGTTTTCCAGGAACTATGCCTGCCATTACCTTTCTATCCAGACCACTGTGGCCAAAATATTTCGTCTTCCGGGACATGATGTTATTTATGAGCTAATGCTCCTTGATATTCAGGTCTTGTAGGATGTCTTTGTTTCTTCTCTTCTCTGTCCAGGATGTTATAAGAACATTTCTATAGCACCTTGTTTCAAAAGCCTTAATTTTGTTTCTTTTTTTAATTACTAAATGAAATGGGCCACATTTGGACATGTTCTTTTTCATAGTGTACAAGACCTTAGTATATGCACAAAAGTTAAATTATTTAGGTCATGTGTGATTCCTGTACTGACCTACGGTTGTGAAAGTTGGAAATCAACAAAGAAAATTGATAAGAAACTGGACATCTTTGATAATAAATGTCTACGAAAATTATTAAAAGTAAAATGGAGTGATTTCGTTTCTAACAACACAGTGAGAGATAGAACACACCAACAACCCGTATCAAATATTATAAGGAAACGAAGGTGGAAATATTTAGGTCATGTTCTTAGATCAGACGAAAAGAGACTAAATCGACAAGTCCTTATGTGGTCACCAGTTGGGAAAAGAAAACGTGGAAGACCAAAGACCACTCTTCGAAGAACCATCCAACAAGAAAGTAAACTATTGGGATGTAAAACCATACAAGATCTCCAACTGCTAGCAACGAACCGTATCACATGGAGATCTAAAACCTCTGCTCCTATGTGCCTTTGGCTCGAAAGGAATAAACTAACTAACTAAACTATAGATTATCAAATGATAGAAGAAAATTAGTCACGACAGAGATGAAGTGTCTTCGCAGAATGCTGGGAGTGTCAAGAAGAGACCTGTTGAGAAATGAAGACATCAGAAAAGAAGTGAGTACAACATCAGTAATGAACTTCATCAAGAAACAACAAATTAAATACTTCGTTCCGCCCGTGTGGTGCCGTTGCCCGCAAGGGAAGCAAAGACTAGTAGTACCACTGCAACCTACAATACATGTCGTAAGAGGCGACTGATGTTGACCCTAGAAATGCTACCCTAGTAAATAAAAAGCAGCGCAGAAACCAGATGTGCAATCGCTCTTAGGCTCAGATCACATAGAAATGACACAGAGTGATTGACAAGTGGTCGACATGGAGCGTTCGAAGAAGAAGAAGAAATGCTTCGTCCACAGACAGTGTGCCACAGAGAGCAATGCTACTAATATACAGTTAATATCAAGTCAAAGGTTGTCCACGCACAAGGTGGACCTCAAAGAAAAGAAAAAAAAGTTGACGAAAAACACTGTTGACCAATAAACTGGCTCGAGGTATTTTCAAGATGTTTCAAAACCAATATACTGGTTTGAGGTATTTGTTAAGATATACCAAATTTGGGGTCGCACGAGTGGTTACCGGGGCCCAAATTTGGGGTGTAAAGAATAGAATCACTGTTACCTGTCATGCATGTCGTAAGAGGCTATTAAGGAGGTTTGGCTGAAATCGGATGCATATGTCCTAAACGTGTTGAAGTCTATACCTATAGGGGCCTACCAAACCAATGTGCAACGTATACACGTTCTTCGCAAAGATCAAACATATTACAAAGAGTGATTAAAATTGGTCGTAAAGAACGAACACAAAGAAGAAGAAAATGTTTTAAAGCTATATACTGGCTCGAGGTATTTGTTAAGATGTCTCAAAACCTGATGCCTTGCAGATTGGCTGGGACAGTCAAAGGCTGACGGAGAGCGAACCCAGTAAACGCTGGTTGAAATCGGACACATCAGCGAAGGATAAGCACCAGAGTTCCAAATGGTACTGAAGATTGTGAACGTACACCTGTTCTTGGTGTTAGGTTGTTTATAAATCACAATAAGAATGATAAAAACGGCCGTAAAAGAACGATCGTGAGAGAGAGAGAGAGAGAGAGATGTCTCAAAGCCGATGTACTGTCTCGAGGTTTTTTTTAAGATATCTGAAAGTCGATGTACTTGCTCGAGGTATTTTTTAAGATATCTGAAAGCCGATGTACTTGCTCGATGTATTTTTTTAAGATATCTGAAAGCCGATGTACTTGCTCGAGGTATTTTTTAAGATATCTGAAAGCCGATGTTCTGGCTCGATGTATTTTTTAAGATATCTGAAAGCCGATGTTCTGACTCGATGTATTTTTTAAGATATCTGAAAGCCGATGTTCTGGCTCGATGTATTTTTTAAGATATCTGAAAGCCGATGTTCTGGCTCGATGTATTTTTTAAGATATCTGAAAGCCGATGTTCTGGCTCGAGGAATTTTTAAAGATGTCTGAAAGCCGATAAACTGGTTAATTCAGTAGACATTGTAATATATATACGTCCAGAAGTAACATACATTACGGAGTGAGAGGGTTAAATGCACACAAAAGCTCGTTCTAGTAATCTCTTCTTACACTGACGCTGTGAGGCAAAACAGAATTAGAGAAAATAAAGAAGAAGAAAGAACGAAAGCGTTTCAAATCTTGAACTTCTTCATATTATATTAATTTCTGAATTATTATTACATCTGTCATCCAACGAATGAAAGCTAGCTAGGAGATGTTCAGACATGTAGGAGCATGTTTTATTTGATGTGATAAATCTCCAGATAATGATAAGTTAATGATAACGAAGTTAATCCACGTGGTATAAAAGACGCCCTTTACCTTTTCTTACTTTATTTTCTTCTGTCCTTCTTTGCTTTTTTTTCTCTTAGGCGTTGCAGATTTTTTTGTGGATCCAGAAGCACTTGAGCTTTCAGCTCTTCGGCTCGGTGCCATGGACATCGTAACCCTTTGGTTTCTTTGCCACGAACACCGTAAATCTGGAGAACCCTCTGGCTTTTCTGCGAGCCCGCGGAATAAACCGCACTCACAGGGGCTTTTCACCCGTCGTACAACGCGCTACGAACACACTGGGCAGACAGGCAAACGTAGCAAGTTGAACTGATGATCGGTTTTCGAGATAGTGCACGCTCGGTCGCTTGATATGCTGTGGTATTGTGGAGTTTTAAGGTGTTTGTAACTCCATCAATCCATCTTTTTCTTGGTCTGGCTCTACCTCTTGATGATTCCATTTTCAGATTGTAAGCTCTTGCAACTTGTGTATTCATGTTAATTTTCACCAAGTGGCCAAACCATTTGAGTCTCTGTTTTCAATGAATCTAATAGCAGGTGTTGTTCCGAATGTTCTTCTAATTTCCTTATGTCTTATATGGTCTCTTCTTGTTTTATTTACCGCTTTCCTCAAGCATCTCATTTCACAGGTGGTAATTTACATTTTTACCTATATAATGTATAAAGTTTATTCGGAGACGGGTTGATCTGAGTAGGTCAGTTCCCGTTTTCCTTACACGTACCATGTGACTTCAACGTGGCTGTTATCAGCTGAAATGTTTGCTTTCTAAAGACCAGTCCATAAAAGGTATTTGGTCAAATTTCTATGCTTTATCAAGTCAGATCCATTTTAGAATATGTTGTCATAGTAATATTAGCTGGAGCCTTATAGATTAGCCAGGTTTTGCTAGTAGTTGTTGTGTTCAACAATTGGGTATAATAGTTACATCAACTCATCATCATCAGGTGCCGTGCCCGCCCAAGTGGTTACCGGGGCCGAAATTTGGGGTGTAATGAATATAACTATTGTTACCTGCCACGCATTTCGTAAGAGGCGACTAAGGAGGTTTGGCTGAAATCGGATGCATACTAATCGGATGTGTCCTAAATGTGTAGCAGTCTATGCGCTTAGGGACCTACCAAACCAATGTGCAACGTATACACGTTCTTGGCAAAGATCAAACATATCACAAAGAGTGATTAAAATTGGTCGTAAAGAACGAACGCAAAGAAGAAAAAGAAGAGAGGTGCCGTGCCGGCTGACTGGCGTAGGCGATCATAGATCTTCACAAATCTGTCTCTGGTGTTTGTTATCAGCTCAGATGTTGACGCTCTTCCGTGACATGAAGTGAAGCTATCCAAAATTTTCTCTCGTTGTCTTTATCTGTCTCGTCTACCCTCGATTCTACCCGTTGCTATAAGGTGTTCTAAACCTCTCATTCTCATCATATGTCCGAAAAATGATGACTGCCTCTTTCTTATATTGAAGACAGTATTCTGGTTCTGTACAATGTAAAACATATTGTGTAATAAAAACTTAATATGGAACGTGAGAAAGAGAGTATTATAGTGCTATATAGACCCAGTATTGTATAAATCATGACATGAAAATCAACAACACTAAAACAGAAACAATGAATATGGGAAGAAAACATAATAAACTAGACATCCATGTCAATGGCACTACAATAAACCAAGTGAAAGAATTCAAATACTTAGGAAGCATATTTACAGAAAACTGGATAGAGAGATAGAGGCTAGAGTTCAAAAATCAAATGCTGTAACCTTCCAGCTAACCCCATTGTTAAGACACCCAAATATTTCACAGGCAGCTAAGCAACAGATGATCAACAGCATTTTTATACCTACTTTGTGTTACCAGAGCCAAACATGGATATTGAGCAAAGCACAGTCACAAAAAATAACTACATGTGAAATGCACTGCCCGTGAAAAGTTACAAACAAAATAAGAAAAGACTAAGTCACCAACATCAGCATAAGAAAGAAAGTTGACACAGAACCTTGCTCGAATTACATTGAGAAACAAAGAATGAAGTGGTTTGGCCACTTAATAAGAATGCATCCAAACTCCATAGTATACAAAGTCTTCTACAACGGAACATCATGAAAGAAGGCGAGAGGAAGACCATGGAAAAGATGGTTAGATGGCATAGCATAATCCTGTCAAAGAGCAAAAATAACAATCACCCAAGCCACCAGAACAGCGCAAGACAACAACCCTGTAGCAGTGTGACGACCAAAGAAGAAGTAGTAGACCCAGTAGGTGAGAATGAACCCGGATACACCAGTTGCAAGAGCGTACAACCTGAAAATGAAATCATCAAGAGGAAGGGCAGGCAGACCAAGAAAAAGATGGATTGATGGAGTTACAGACATCTTAAAACTTCACAATACCACAGCTTAGTGGTTTTAAAAACTCCTCAATGCCACAGCATATCAAGCGACCGAGCGTGTACTATCTCGGAAACCGATCATCAGTTAAACCTGCTACGCCTAACGGCAAAAAACAGAGAAGGACAAAAGAAAGGTCATTTATTTTGATATTGTATTTTGGTGTTTCCTTGAGATAACTATTACCTCCGTTTTCTTTATATTAATGCTTAATACTTTCTTTTTCTCTCACTATTATGCTTATCAAGTCTTGTAGATCTTGTTCATTTATAGCTATGAAAACGACATATAATGTGGTCAACAACGAAATTTCTAATTGTTTTTTAATCCCTACAACAATTCACCAGATCCCTCACTGTCCGTTTGGTTGAATTAACCCTGGGATTTTTTCCACGTTCGCAACCATCCACTCGGACACGCCGCACGCAGCCTAGTGCGAGCGACTGTTTTTACGTGTTACGTGGTACTGACCACGGCTCGGTAACTCTACTGACCAGACCCAGGACTGACCATCTCGAAGCATGAATAAGCCAAATGGTGGACGCAAAAGCGAGTGGGGGGATCGAGAGAAATAGTGTTGGATAAAAATATAGTTGGTAGTATTCCTGAGTCTGAGCCAACCAGCCAGTAGGAGTAGGAGGTCAGTTTGGTAAAACGAAACTATTAGTGATATCAAGAGAAATGATAGTTCGTTTAGTATTCGTTGACCAGCAATGAAGAATACAGTGAAACAGTACTTGAAAGGAACATTTAGTGATTTACACATATCTCATGTACATATGCACTAAGGTCAGAGTCGCGTAGTTATTTCTGATAAACCAATAATCTAGTTGCACTTTTTACAATGTTTTAAAAGTTAAAAATTTGTACTTTCATGCGAAACAATTACTTTGATAATTGTAATTCAATTACAATCTACCTTTGTAGAGTGAATACTTACTTTAGACAACTTGACGTTAAAGACAACAAAATAACAAAGGACAAGTTCATCAGTTACAACAACGGCGAAAGTGAAAGTCAACTTATAATTGTTCTCAATTTTTCTAAAATCTTTGGAAAGATTTACTTTCACACTACAGAAAACATTCTTCATGTAAGTATTTTGTATGAATATTGTATTAATTTTTAATGATTTTTTTTTGGTAAGAAATTGATGTTCGACATGTTTTAAAATATAATTATTCCAGCTTTTGTTCAGTGCTAATTTTAATTTTTATCTTTATAGATTTAAGACAACTTTTAAACCATTTATTTTTACCTCTGAAGTCGGAGCAGATACGAGACTGTAGTAGTATGGCGGGGGTACCCTCATAATAAGGAAAGCATGCATTCACGCAAAAATCAGTTAGAAGCGCCATACTAGGTGCACTGACTACGCATGAATTCATAGCGATCGGAGACAAGAAGAAAAATAATCATTTTTTGGGCAGTCGTGTTATTTTTGTTACCATACAATTTTGTTTGCTAATATTTTTCAATAATAGTTATATCGCCATCTTCCTAGATCTTTGCATAACGCACAAACGCCGTAGCTTCGGCAACAATCCTATGGGTCTCTGGAAAAAATGCACCCGTGCACAGAATGGCGTGATCCGTATTCAAACTCATGACATTCGGAACGCAAGACAATTGTTAACCTTCTTCTTACACAGGAAGATCTCAGCGGTAGTGCATGAACATGGATGGTAGCATCAACTAGGGTTTCCGTTAACTTTCTTCTTACACAGGAAGATCTCAGCGGTAGTGCATGAACATGGATGGTAGCACCAACTAGGGTTTCCGTTAACCTTCTTCTTACACAGGAAGATCTCAGCGGTAGTGCATGAACATGGATGGTAGCATCAACTAGGGTTTCCGTTAACCTTCTTCTTACACAGGAAGATCTCAGCGGTAGTGCATGAACATGGATGGTAGCATCAACTAGGGTTTCCGTTAACCTTCTTCTTACACAGGAAGATCTCAGCGGTAGTGCATGAACATGGATGGTAGCATCAACTAGGGTTTCCGTTAACCTTCTTCTTACACAGGAAGATCTCAGCGGTAGTGCATGAACATGGATGGTAGCATCAACTAGGGTTTCCGTTAACCTTCTTCTTACACAGGAAGATCTCAGCGGTAGTGCATGAACATGGATGGTAGCATCAACTAGGGTTTCCGTTAACCTTCTTCTTACACAGGAAGATCTCAGCGGTAGTGCATGAACATGGATGGTAGCACCAACTAGGGTTTCCGTTAACTTTCTTCTTACACAGGAAGATCTCAGCGGTAGTGCATGAACATGGATGGTAGCATCAACTAGGGTTTCCGTTAACCTTCTTCTTACACAGGAAGATCTCAGCGGTAGTGCATGAACATGGATGGTAGCACCAACTAGGGTTTCCCAACGTAATTGTGAGGAAGGTGAACATTTTGAAGGAATTTGTATTTTAGTTATTAACAGTTTCTGCTATAGTAACGGCTGCCCAGTTTGTTCTTATGGCTTTTAAACATCAATAGTTTTTTTTTGCGTGCTCACCGAGAACACATGACCTACGTTTTATCGTCCGTTTCCAACAGGACTAGGAACTCAATCACACATACATTGAAATCAGAAACAATTGGACAAATACTCCGATCGTCCCACTCGGATCGCTCCATCCGGAAAACGAACCATGTACATTTGAAGCGATAGGCGAGCAAGCTACCTCAACGGCAAAGAGACCAGAGGCCGTGATTTACATCCATGTGCTGCTAAAAGAAATAATCTTGCTTGCAGAAGTTGTATCTTTATCTAATCTATGTTAGGCCAACTCTCTCTCTCTCTATCTCTCTCTCTATCTCCCTCTCTTGCCATCTCTCTCGCACGCTCTCTCCCTCTATCTATCTATATACGTAGCTACAGCCACCATGACATGTAACCCCTGACTATGACACTAGGGCAGATATGTAAAATGATATTGACAGCAGCAATGACAGAATATAAACTCAGACATACTATAGTAGACATGCCTAGGCAACCACTCTCATATTCTCCAAGACTTACCCTGTTCTACAACACATCTTCCCTATCTCTTCCACATGTCCCCACTGTCTTCATACATCGCCCTCAAGACGTCCGAGTAGTTACCAGGGCCCAAATTTGGGGTGTAAAGAATAGAGCCACTGTTACCTGCCACGCATGTCATAAGAGGCGACTAAGGAGGTTTGTCTGAAATCGGATGTACATGTCCTAAACGTATAGGTCTATGCGTTTAATGGCCTACCAAACCAATGTGCAACGTATACACATTCTTGGCAAAGATCAAACATATCACAAAGAGTGATTAAAATTGGTTGTAAAGAACGAACGCGAAGAAGAAAAAGAAGAAGCCCTCAAGACCCCCGGCCCCCACTCTTCCAATAATATATATCTATCTATCTTATAGCTTTTTAATACTTCAGATTGAGGCATAGACCTTCAACCAACTCAAGCCAAACTTTCCTATCTTTAACTATCTCTTGTAGTCCCTCCAGCTCTTCAATATATTATTAACATCTTCCTCCAGATCTCTTGTATTTTTAGGTTTCTCTTTCCTTCACATTCTCTGTCGTTTCAATGAAAAGGCACTTTTTGTTATTTTTTCTTCGTATTGTCTCGAAGTGTCCTATCCAGAGCCATTTAAAAAAAACACATACATACTGAGTAGTAATTATTTTTAAAAATAGTTCTTGGTTCGTGCTAAAGAGCAGCCAAATTAGCAAATGAGAGGACACCACAGGAACAAAGCGGTCAAATAATCCCTTTCCAGAAAAAGAAAACACTCATCAAGGCCTTTAGAAAAGAAGACAAAACAAAGAGATAATTACCACTATCTAGATAGAGCAAGGCAGTTGATATCATTTCGACTCAAAACTGAACACAATCAAAACCACCACCGAGCTGGTTCCATCACCTACATGTGCATGTGGATAGAAAGCCGAACACATCCTGCAAGATTGTCACTTTATGAATCAGCCGAGGAAAGAACACTGGTCAACATAGACAAACATCCAAGCAAAGCTATTTGGAAACCTTGGTAGTTCAACACATACACAACATACACAACATACATCCAGAGAATCGGACTCATTGTTTAGACATTGATTGATTTATTGCTTGATTGATAGGACCATCATCATTGCACTTCAGTGAGTAACTATGTGTGCTCTGATCTCTTTATTACACATGAAGATCTCAGCTGCAGTGCACAAACTCCGTAGCACCGACGAGGGTCCCGATGTAATTTTGAAGATGGTGAATATATTTTTGTAGTAATTTTATTTTCAATCTTTTCTAATGAATTTTGCAGCGTCTTTCCAGCCTGCTCGTCTCGATTTTGAACTGCCACGGGTTCTTTTGATTGCTCAAATTGAGCACGGACCTACGTTTTATCGCTCGTCTCCGATAGGTCTAGGAACTCGATCTCACCTACACTGAGATTAGGGATCTTTGGAAAAATATCCATATGGGCCCACGAGGGAGCGAACCTGGTATGTTTGGCACAAGAGGCGAGCACGAAACCTCTACACCACAGAGACCGTCGTAGACATTGAACAACAGCGAACAAGATGAAGATTCGTTCGTGTGGAAGCTTCCATATATTACAAGTATAAAATACTCCTTCAATGTGTCATCAGGAAAAAGGTTGGTACACCATCAGTACTGAACTTCATCAAGAAACTACAAATTAAATGGTTCGGCCACATAAGCAGATTACCAATAGACAGTGTACCTCAAAGAACAATGTTGCTCCGATACAATGGATACAAAGCAATAGACCGGCCACGCAAAAGTTGGATCTTAGAGATAACAGAATCGACGAAAGACACTAATGATGAAGCACACACTAGGGCTCGTTCTAGAAATCTCTTCTTATCCTGACGCTGTGAGGTAAACCAGGATTGGAGAAAAAGAAAAGATTTAATGTGTCACTTTGTAATCTCACACATAAATATAATTTTTTTTTAGAATAATATAGAATTAATTATAGAAGTTCAAATAATATAGAATTAATTATAGAAGTTCAAATAATATAGAATTAATTATAGAAGTTAAAATAATATAGAATTAATTATAGAAGTTAAAATAATATAGAATTAATTATAGAAGTTTAAATAATATAGAATTAATTATAGAAGTTCAAATAATATATAATTATTTATAGAAGTTCAAATAATATAGAATCTTTTGTTACAAAAAGGGCTGCAGAATTATTCTTAAAACATATTCTTTGTACAAAGGTCACCGAGTGGTTACCAGGGCCCACATTTGGGGTGTAAAGAATAGAACAACTGTTACCTGCCACGCATGTCGTAAGTGGCGACTAAGGAGGTTTGGCTGAAATCGGATGCATGTGTCCTAAGCGTGTTGAATATGCGTTTAGGGGTCTACCAAACCAATGTGCATGCAACGTATACACGTTCTTGGCAAAGATCAAACATATCACAAAGAGTGATTAAAATTGGTCGTAAAGAACGAACGCAGAGAAGATGTACAAAGGAGAGCCCGTGTTTTGTCGGGCTCTCACTGGGAGCAAGGAATTGTAGCACTGCGACCTACAAGGCATGTTCAAAGAGGCGACTGAGGTAGGAGTGTAGGAAGCTACCTAGTAAATAAAAGTGTCGCATGAAATCGAATGTGAAATCGGACTTGTAGGCGCGTAACTGGCACAATATACAATCGCTCTTAGGCTCAGATCACATACAAATCACACAGAGTGGTTTAACAATTGGTCCATATGGAACGTTCGAAGAGGAAGAAGTACAAAGAAGTTGAGAAATGTAGCCATCTTATAATAGTACTATCCAATATTTTTATATATTCAGACGCATTCGATTAATGATTGTGGAGACGCAGGCGCGGTTTGCCAGTTGCAATAA
The DNA here is from genome assembly GCA_020796225.1 of Arion vulgaris. Taxonomy (NCBI): domain Eukaryota; kingdom Metazoa; phylum Mollusca; class Gastropoda; order Stylommatophora; family Arionidae; genus Arion; species Arion vulgaris. The sequence goes on along the minus strand of CM036755.1, from coordinate 64,745,949 downwards.
TTATACTCAATCTTCTTCTTCTCTATTCTACCATTCACTTCTTCAAAGAGGTGTTGGGGGTGCAGTGATCTTGTGTGTGCTTGTTTTAACCCTTTCGCTGCTAAATACTTTCTGAAGGCTGAGCTAAAAATAGCTACTCTTTGTTTCTAGGTCACAAACGTGAATGTACGCCTATAGCAGTCACAGTATTAATGTATAACGTGTTAACACGTCTTTAGCCCACAGAGGAGAGATAATAATAGACGTGTTAATGCGTCTTTAGAAGTGAATGGAAAAACGTATATATACGTCAGCAGCTAAAGGGTTAAGGCACTTTGTAAGCTGTTAGTCATTATCTTAAGGCTGTTCTTGATGCCATTGCTCCATCTTTTGCGTGGTTTTCCTCTTGCTCTGGTTTTCCTATACTTTTCTGTGTGGTTCTCTGTGGTAGACGATACCAGGGCATTCATGTCAGGTGTCCAAACCATTTAATTTGTTGTTCGTTTATGAATCGCATGACTGGTTTCACATCCAACCTTCTTCTGATTTATAATAGTCAATAAGTTGCAATAATGATCCCCAGTGACTTGTGCCAGTTATGCGCCTTCAAGTAGGTCAGCACATCCGATTTATGCGACATTTATTATTTACTAGGGTAGCTTCCCTAGGCCTCTTACGACATGCCTTGTTGGTCGCAGTGTTATTATTCTTTGCTCCCCTTGAGAGCCACGAAAACAAAACCAAAATAATCTACAAAAATCTACACCCAGAAAATGTCTGGAAATCTATTCCAGCCTACCTTTAATATCGAAATAAGGATTAATCAATAAATCAATTAACACATAATTAATTCATTCATTCATTAATTAAAACTGATTAGGCAAACACATGTATACTGTGTGGAACCAAAAGGAATAATTAAGTCTTACAAGTAAGGTACCATTTAACTCCTCCGCCCTTCTAATCCGATATACTGGCTTCAGAAATTTATTAAGATAACACAAGGCCAGTATACTGACTAATTCAGTATACATTGCAATATGAATGTGTCCGGGGTTAAAAAATAAATTGCGGAATGAAAGGGTTAAAGATAAGAAATAACCTCTGTAGTCGGTAAATGCGCACATGTATGATGAGATACACTAATTATAAGGAAAGGATACCTTCACGGAAAAATTAGTCAGAAAACCATACCAGACTACGCATGAATTCAAAGAGGGAGAACGTAGAAGATGAAGATAAAAATAAGTGTTTTAGTCGCTTGTATGGTGCTGGGGCTCGCATGGGAGCACAGAATAGTAACACTGCGACCTACAAGGCATGTCGTAAGAGGCGACTGTGGTAGGAGTGTAGAGAAAGCTACCCTAGTAAATAAAACGTTTCGCAGAAATTGGATGTGCTGGATTACTTGTAGGCGCATAACTGGCACAACATACATTCGCTCTTAGACTCAGATCACATTAAAATCACAAAGAGTGGTTGAAAAGTATTCAATATAGAGCGTTGGAGGAAGAAGAAAAAGAAGGGAAAGGCACGCCTGTATGGCGAAGGACACTGATTATAAGGAAAGGAAGCCTTCACGGAAAAAACGCCATACCAGACTACGCATGAATTTATAGAGTGCGAACACAGAAAAAATAAGATAAAAATAATTGTTGTCGTTGCCTGTGTGTTGCCGAGACTCGCGAGGAAAGCAAAGAATAGTAACACTGCGACCTACAAGGCATGTCGTAAGAGGCACCTGAGGTAGGCGCCTATAGGAGCTACCCAACCCGTCTGCCCAGTGTGTTCGTAGCGCGTTGGACTACGGGTGACTATCCCTCTGTGTGTGCGGGTTCAATTCCGCGGGATGGCAGAAAAGCGACAGATTCCCCAGATTTACGGTGTTCGTGGCACCGAACCGAAGGGTTACGATGTCCATGGCACCGAGCCGAAGAGCTGAAAAGCTCAAGTGCTTCTTGATCGGAAAAAAATAAATAAATAAAAATAGGAGCTACCCTAGTAAATAAAAAACATCGCAGAAATCGGATGTGCTTGCCTACTTGTAGGCGCATAACTGGCACAACGTACAATCGCTCTTAGACTCAAATCACATACAAATTACAATGAGTGGTTTAACTATATGTCAATATAGAGAGTTCGAGGAAGAAGAAGAGGAGAAGGAAAAGGCACGTCTGTGTGAAGAAGGAAAAGGCACGTCTGTGTGGGTAGGGACTCTGATTATAAGGAAAGGAGGTCTTCACGGACAAATCAGTAAGAAGCACCATACCAGACTAGGCATGAATTCATAGAGGGTGAATGCTGAAGAACAAGATGAAAATCAGTGTTTTGGTGACGGTATATTACAAATGGCGGCGTAAAGTCAACCAAATGATGATGATATTTGATCTTGGTTCTTTATTTACAGCACCTGAAGGAATTTTACATGCAACAATCCACACAACACACACAAGGAAACGAAGAAAACACCTCCCGACAAACATGTTTCTTCACGAACTAGGAAATTTCTCATTTGTCACCAAGAAGCACATTTTTTCGCTTCAACGCTGTAATAACAGCCGGAGTTATATTTGTGTAAAGACAACGTCAAGAAATATCTCAATTTGAGCCATTGCTAAAAAATCAACGTAAAACAAATCTCAAAACGGAAGTTTGTTAGAGGCGTTGTTTCAACCGGCAGAAGTTGCTCAAACGTTTGGCGATGTTACAACTTAGCGCTCTTGCATTTTTACAAACAGTTGATGAGTTGGTAAATATTTGCATTCCCACTTGGTCCATTTTTTGGGGGATCTGGTGTCACCTATGTTCAAACAGGAAGATGTTCGATCAAGCTATGTGGCGACTGTTAGAACAGACACTTGACTTCCGCGCAAGTTCAAAACCGCTGTGTCAATATCTTCGGGCAAAGGGATGCAAACATCCAACACTTTCAAAACCAATTTAATTACATGTGGTTATAGAGATTAATTTGAGATCTCCAGACAACAGTGGACTTCGTCATAAGAACGCGTCTAACGGTATAATCATCAAAAGATAGCGATCGCAAAGAAGAAGACTACAGAACACGGGAATGACATGTTACCACATATACTTAACTACTATCAGGACTGCGCGGTATATTTTCTCAGCATGATGCAAGTCTTCGAAATACCGCCCCTTAAATGTTTTTTCTTTAAAATAACGTTGAATTATGATTATGACTTCGCTGCTTATGCCGCCCCCTTACGTTACCGCCTGATGCGGCCCGCCTCTCTGTATCATAGCACGGCACGGAGCTGACTACTATCATCATTATTATCATCAACATCAGTTTTCGTTGCTACCAAGGGCATAGAAGACAGAGACAACAACATCAGTTTTCGTTGCTACCAAGGGCATAGAAGACAGAGACATCAACATCAGTTTTCGTTGCTACCAAGGGCATAGAAGACAGAGACAACAACATCAGTTTTCGTTGCTACCAAGGGCATAGAAGACAGAGACAACAACATCAGTTTTCGTTGCTACCAAGGGCATAGAAGACAGAAACAACAACATCAGTTTTCGTTGCTACCAAGGGCATAGAAGACAGAGACAACAACAATTTCTACTTTATCTTCTTCAAACGCTACACATCTACCACTTGTTAACAACGCTTTGTGATTTCTATGTGATCTAAGCCTAAGAGCGATTGTACGTTCTATCAGTTATGCGCTTACAAGTAGGCCAGCACATCCGATTTCTGCGACGCTTTTTATTTACTAGGTAGCTTCCCTAGGTCCCTACCTCAGTGGCCTCTTACGACATGCCTTGTAGGTCGCAGTGTTACAATTCTTTGCTCCCCTTGAGAGCCCCCGCAACACACGGGCGACACAACATCCGAATCTGGTCGTCTCCATTTCCACGTAGTAAACTACTCACTAACAATGTCATTCATTTTACCACCTCCTGGAACAATTTCTGTGAATGCCCATGAAGGAAGCATCATGACTTGGACAGGCAATAGTCGAGCAGAGTTTACGGTAAGGAAAAAAGATAGAACTTGTTGAAGTATTTCCAGCCAAGTTTCGATGCAGGGGCGGAACATGGTTGATTGATCAATCTTTTTCTTCTTTTGTCGTCACATTGTTACCGGGTTCTTGCCCAGTGGCATGGTTTTCTGTTTGTCTTGCGTTGTTCTGGTGGCTTGGGTGATTGTTATTTTTCCTCTTTGACTGGATTCTGATATGCCATCTAACCGTCTTCCTCTCACCTTCTTTCCTGATTTTCTGTTGTAGAAGACTTGTAAACTGTGGAGTTTGGATGCATTCATATTGTGGCCAAACCACTTCATTCTTTGTTTCTCAATGTAATTCAAGCAAGGTTCTGTGCCAACTTTCTTTCCTATGCTGATATTGGTGACTGTCTTTTCTGGTGTTGGTAACTTTTTGTAGGCAGTGCATTTCACATGTAGCTATTTTTTATGACTGTGATTTGCTCATTGTTCCATGTTTGGTTCTAATAACACAAAATAAGCATTAAAATTATGTTGATTATCTGTTGTATAACTGTCAGTGAAATTGTTGGGTGCCTTAACAATGGGGCTAGCTGATAGGTTACAGCATTTGCTTTTAAAACTCTAGCCTCTATTTCTCTATCTAATCTTCCGTCCTATTTGAATTCTTTCACTTGGTTGATTGTAGTAGCCATTGACATGGATGTCTAGTTTATTATGTTTTCTTCCCATATTCATTATTTCTGCTTTAGTGTTGTTGATTTTCATGTCATTATTTATACAGTTGTTTTTTCTCAATGTAATTCAAGCAAGGTTCTGTGCCAACTTTCTTTCTTATGCTGATGTTGGTGACTCTTGTCTTTAACTGTCTGATCAATACTTCTTGAATAAACAATGTATCTCAAGTCCTGACCATGCTCGGTAAGTCAAACAAAACTAAAGCAAACATGTGTTGGTATCTTGCAATATGGAAGGTGGACCCAGTATATAGACGATCTAAACCCAGATTTGTCACGTGTGCTGCTGTACGTGTCCACTCATAAACTCAAATTTATGTTCGGGTATTTCTTATCTCTTGACCTAGACTGCAACGGTTCTCAACTATTTTTAAAAGCATTGACACGTTGACAAGTAAAATAAGATTTTGTCAGATTTCGACCCAAAGTTGTGCTACAAATATTTAAGCGTAAATCACACAACTTGAAGATCTGAAAGTGTTTGTCTGTAAGTAGACATACTTTATAGTTTAGTTTAGTTTAGTCATCGGATCAGCATCACTACATGTCGAACCAATTAGTCCATAAGTGATTCGATCTCCCCCTCAGTATGTCTCTCAGCGTGTGGCGACATATCTTCTTCTTCTTCTTTGCGTTCGTTCTTTACGACCAATTTTAATCACTCTTTGTGATATGCTTAATCTTTGCTAAAACGTGTATACGTTGCACATTGGTTTTGTAGGCCCCTAAACGCATAAACTTTTACACGTTTAGGACATGTGCATCCGATTTCAGCCAAACCTCCTTAGTCGCCTCTTACGACATGTGTGGCTGGTAACAGTGGTTCTATTTCTTTACACCCCAAATTTGGGCCAAGGTAACCACTCTAACGTGGTGACTAATGACACAGGTTCTTTGTTGGTTTACTATTCTTCTTTGACTACCAGCATAGTGTGAGTTACCACTGTTGACAGAATCATGTACACGGCCTCTCTCCCTTAGGGAATTTATAATACTGTATCAGCCTAGTCCATTGCTCGCCCACTTTTTACAGCAGCCATACCTGCATGCATGTCAGTTCGTTCATTCCCCTTACACCTGCATGCCTGGCACAAAAATAAAACTGATTTTTGTCAGCTTAGACTTCCCCAGCGACTCCATCCATTGTCTCCTAACCCATCCTGTTTCAATCTTCCTGAGCATACCCATTAACTCACTGAGAAAACATGCATGGATAAAATAATTGTAATTTTTAAATTTAAAGTTATGTTATGCGATCGACGTCATGGCACATTGGACATTCCCATTCATGCTCTGTCTTCCGCTGTAGCAGCCATCCCAAAGTCCATTTGCTCCCAGTACCCATGAGAAGATAAAGTTAAAGTAACATTATTTACTAGATAAGACACCAGACAGAGTTAGATGCTTAGACACACGCAACATTTTATGGAATCGATCGATATACGACAGATTGAGAAACATTTGAGGTCAAACGTCGGCTAAAGTCATAACTTTGAGTGGAACAGAGAGAAAGAAAAGAGAGTGAATGAAAGAAATTTATCAGTCTATTTTTATTTATTACTTTATTCTACTTCTGCGTTCGTTCTTGACACCAATTGTTGGCCCTTCTTTGTGGCATGTGTGTGGTTTTGGGCAGAATAATGTGGGTAAGTTATGCTATTTATGGCGGGGCTGATTAGTTGATTTATATGACCATCATCAATGCACTTCGGTGAGTAACAGTGTGTGCTTCGATATCTTTCTTATACAGGAAGATCTCAGCGGCAGTGCATGCGTTCCGTAGCGCCGGTGAGGATCTCAGCGGCAGTGCATGCGTTCCGTAGCGCCGGCGAGGATCCCCGATGTCATTTTAGAAAAAGATGAAAATATTTTTGTATGAAATTTAAAAAAAAATATTGCAGATGAATTTTGATGGGGCAATGGCTTTAAAGCCTGCTCTTCTTGATTTTGACATACTAAGGGATCTTTTGCGGGCTGAACATGAACGTGGGACCTACGTTTTATCGTCTGTCTCCGATAGGGTTAGAAACTCGATCTCACCTACACTGAGATCAGAGATCTCTGGACAAATATTTCGATGGCCTCACGAGGTGCAATCTGAGTACGAATGGGACGAAAGACGAGCACTGAACCTCTACTCCACAAAGTTTAGTCTGATGCAGTACACGACTACAACGATGACTTGTGCCAGATTTATGTTTTAGAATGTCTTCTTCTCTCTCTAATAATATTTTGTCTCACAGCGCCAGGATAAGAACATTTCTAGAATAAGCTCTTGTTTCCACTTCGTACATGGTGTCTGTTACTGCTTCTGTTATTTCTGTGGTCTACTTTTATGCGAAGATGATCTTTTATCTTGTACCCAATTTACAAGACTAGCAATGTCCTTTATATTAGAATCATCATCATCATCAAGATGCGTATCCTTTATAGGACGTTGCTCTCTTGGCAGGCCATCTGAAATTCACTCTGTCTCTAGCTAGTTCACCCACTTCGTCGATGGTCATATTCATGGTTTCTTTAATATATTGTGGCCATCTTCCTCTTGGTCTGCCTCTGCGTCCTGGGACCCTGCCCTCTAATATGAGAGTTAAATTAGAGTAGAAGATGAAAATGACGAGAATAAGCTCAATTAGCTTATGATTCTCTCTTCCTCGAACGCTACATAACGGTCACTTGTTAAACCACTCGTGATTTGTATGTGATCAGAGCCGCCTTCTTCTTTATGTTCGTTCTTTACGACTAATTTTTATCACTATTTGTGATATGTTTGATCTTTGCCAAGAATGTGTATACGTTGCACATTGAGTTGCTGAACAAGTATGCATGAGTGAATGATTGCGTCTTAGCGCTCCTGGGATTTGTCACTTTGATGCATGTTCACAGAATGTTAACTATGATCAAGAATGACAACTAGACATTGTTGCATGTTCTCAGCATGTTAACTCTTCCTTCTTCATCTTCGCGTTCGTTCTTTACGATCAATTTTAATCACTCTTTGTGATATGTTTGCTCTTTGCCAAGAACGTGTATACGTTGCATTGGTTTGGTAGGCCCCTAAACGCATAGACTTCTACACGTTTAGGACACGTGCATCCGATTTCAGCCAAACCTCATTAGTCGCCGCTTACGACATGCGTGGCAGGTAACAGTGGTTCTATTCTTTACACCCCAAATAAGGGCCATGGTAACCACTCAGGCGATCTGAGCCTAAGAACGATTGTGTGTTGTGCCAGTTATGCGCCTACAGGTAGGCCAGTACATCCCATTTCTGCGATACTTTTATTTACTAGGGTAGCTTTCTAGCTCCGCCCCTTTCCCTACCTAAGTCGCCTCTTACGACATACCTTGTAGGTTGCATTGTTACTATTCTTTGCTCCCCTTTCTAGCCCCGGCACCACACGGGCGAAATGTTTGAGTAATTTCTTTAATCATGCACAATTTGTTTCAAAATTGTAAAAAGCAGTGGCGGGTCGTCATTAAGGGCCAGTGGATCCGGGCCCCACCAAAAATAATGTGTAACGAGTATTTATTATTTAATAAATTAAAATATAACATAAACAAAAACCATGAATATTCTAAAAATTTATGTCTGGCCCCACCAACAAAAGTGAACACGAGCCGCCACTGGTAAAAGGAATAAATTGTCTTTTGTATTTTTTTTTTAAAATTCCTCATTTAATTTTGAATCGTTTTCTATTTATTCCTTGTTAATGAAAACATCATTTCTTGTCCCCAGACACCCCAACACTACATTCAAAACTACATGGCAACAGAGATGAGCTCCAGACAACAGTCGACTTCATCATAAGAACACGTCTAAGGTGTTCATCAAAAAGCGCTCGCAAAAACGAAGTCCACAGATATCGACATTGAAAACACTTCATATTGAAGTCAGCAATATTCTTTCAAACAGACATGATGTGTTAGTACTTCACCTGAACATGATTTTATAGCATATCACTGTGGTAATATGAGATAATTTCTATTTCATTGAGAAGAACTCTGAGCAGATCTTCAGTCATGGAGACTTTAACAGAACCAGGTGTTCTGCCTATACCCCACCACCCAATCTCACCTTGCGGGTTCTACCAGAAACAAGACACAGCTCCTTATTATTTCTCTAGCTCAAGCCCGACCAGACCTGATTATAGAGCATACCAAGGTTATCACCCCCAAGCATCGGAAGGTGACTCTTGGACTAACAGCGAGAACGGAAGACATCATCCTTACCAGAGGTATCAAAGCAGAGACGATGACAGCAGGCTTGAAGAGAAAACTGAGGAAGCAATGACACACAATTCGTCAACGAATTCTCAAATTTCACCTCAGTACTACAATCCTTCATATCACCATAAATCACAACTTTATAAATCGTCGTCATCGTTAATACCTTACTCTCATGATCACCATTCACCTTCATCCAAAGAGAAAGATCAGAATAAACATTGTGAAGATAGCAATAATTCCAGTGAAGTCTTCATTAAACAGAAGAAAAACACATTCATCGCTAATAAATTAAAAATTGGCATACATAGCTCGGTCGAGTACGGTGACTTTTCTAGGCCTGATCCCGCTTCATTGCGGAGTGAGAATGTGCACGCATCCCACTACACTTACAACAAGCATATTATTCATGAGAGATACATGAATGACAACCACAAAGTCATGTACCATCAGCAGGACGTGATTGACACACCTCAATCTGTAAAAAACATTTATTCAAATGAATCAACTGGTTTCATGTCATTTCGACACCAACCCAGTTCGCAGTCTCTGGTTTCTGATGATGAACAAGAAGAGGCAGACGTTAATGATAACGAACTAACGTCAACTGAATTTAGAGACAAACTGAGTAGCTCCAATTTAAGCAAGATACCGGTGTCTAGAGCGTTACCTACTGAGCCACATATGGACAAAGACAAAAAACAAGAACCGACCTCGACTCCTGAACATCCAAAATACAGAAGAGATTTGGAATACCCAATTCATATGATTGAAAGTAAACTGACAGATGGTTACAGTATGAAAGACAGAAATTGTCGTAGCGTCACTAATAGTCATTTAGTTCAAGAGAGAAGGACAGAGGTAACAGCAGAAGAATATGCTTCATTTTTGAAACGTAAACAAGGCAATAGTGACAATATGTTACCTTCTGCCCACATCAGCACCGTAGCTGCGTCCCCAGAAAGTTGTCATAGAGACAGCGCGGATCAACAATATCGCCATGTTTCTTCTCAGATCCAGTGTCATACATCATATAATAATTTGAGATCGCCAACGAAGCTTTCTGTTGATTGCAATGATCAATTGCCCACCACAATTACTGTTGATTGCAATCTTCAATCACCCAACATTAGCGATTCCAGACTGCATGTCTACACTCAAGGAAAACCAGCAACATCTCCTTCACATTTTCAGCATAGATTTAATGGAGAAACTCCGCCTTCATCATCATGGACTCCGCAGTCACCATCACCTCTTCTACAAAATTTGAAACAACCACAAAAGGAGGCATTTAGTGAAGATCATCAAGAAGTGGCACAGAATAAAGACAACAACAAGACAACAGCATACATAGAATCATCAAAACTAGAGGACTGTATTCCAACCCAGAAAATAATGACCATAAACAATATATCTCTATCTGAAACAGTACTACCTCAACAGCTCAGCCGCGAAGTAGAATCTCCATCTAAAACACCTTCTAAGTCACCTTCCCGCAGACTGTCTCAGGATGGATATCCCAAAATAAATAGAAATGACAGCTATGAAGATGTCAGTTTGGATGCTAAGAGAGAGATATTCTCGGATGATGGTGAAGATGATAGCGCATGTGAGGAATCCATTTCTCACTCCCCTACATTTTCTCCTTATCATGATGCCTCAATTCCTTACCCTCATCACTTCCCGCACCATTTTTTTCCAACTCATGGACATGGCCCGCTCTCAGGTCTGAAATTTCCCTTTGGTTCACTCCAAGGACCACATGACAGATCAATGCCCGGTGCAGGATTTCCATTTGGTTCTATGCCTCAAGACATGGCTCTGATGGGTCACATGCATCAAAGATCTCCTTTTGCAGGCTCTGCGTCCACCGCCATAGGCCAGGCAAGACTCATGACAGGAGAAAAGGACATCTTCTATTGTCATCTTTGCAACTACTCTGGTAAGTGTCATCATTTTCTTCTTCTTCGAACGTTCATATCAGCCACTTGTTAACAACTCTGTGTGATTTGTATGTGATCTGAGCCTAAGAGCCTAAGTACGTTGTACCAGTTATGCGCCTACAAGTAGACCTGCATATCCGATTTCTGCAAGGCTGTTTATTTACTAAGGTAACTTCCTAGATCCTACATCAGTCGCCTCTTACGACATGCCTTGTAGGTTGCAGTGGTACTATTCTTTGCTCCCCTTGCGAGCCCCAGTACCATACGGTCGGACCTGCATATCCGATTTCTGCGATGCTTTTTATTTAGTAGGGTAGATTCCCTAGGTCCGACATTAGTCACATCTAACGACATGCCGTGTAGGTCGCAGTGGTACTATTCTTTGCTTACCCTGATCGGCACCACAGGCGGTCATCCACAAATTACTGTCCTAGAAGAACCTGAATTTTCAGGTGATCCAGATTACAACCATCAGTCATCAGAATTTTCAGTGATGTCAGATTTCACCATCAGTTACATCTGAATTCTCATAGAGATGTCAGATTTTACAAACCATCAGTTACATCTAATTTCTTCTCTCATAGGTAGGATGTCCAGATTTTACAAACCATCAGTTACATCATGAATTTCTCTCTCTCATGAGGTGTCCAGATCAAACCATCAGTTACATCGATTTCTCAAGGTAGATTCCAGATTTACAAACCACAGTACATCATGAATTTCTCCATGTGATGTCAGTTACAAACATCAGTTATCAGAATTTCTCTCTCATAGGTAGGATGCCCAGATTACAAACCATCAGTTACATCATGAATTTCTCATGTAGGATGTCCAGATTTTACAAACCATCAGTTACATCATGAATTTCTCTCTCTCATAGGTAGGATGTCCAGATTTTGCAGTTGTCATGCTCAAACCATCAGTTACATCATGAATCAATCTTTCAAAATTCATTAGAAAATTTAAAAATAAAAAGTTCATAAAAATATTTTCACAATTTTCTAATTTACATTAGGGAACCTCGCCGTCACACCGGAGTTCATGTACTGCGGTTGAGATATTCCTGTGTAAGAAAAGTATCGAAGCACACATGGTTATTCCCTGAAGTGCAATGATAATGGTCCTATCAATGAATCAATCAAATAGTTCTCAAATAACTTCTTCTTCTTTGCGTTCGTTCTTTACGACCAATTTTAATCACTCTATGTGATACGTTTGATCTTTGTCAAGAACGAGTATACGTTACACATTGGTTTGGTAGGCCCTAAACGCATAGACTTCTACACTTTTAGGACACGTGCATCCGATTTCAACCAAATCTCCTTAGTCACCTCTTACGACATGCATGGCAGGTAACAGTGGTTCTATTCTTTACAACCCAAATTTGGCCCCGGTAACCACTCGGGCGCTCAAATAACTAACTGTCAGTAACTTCAAATATTGTATTATCCATCACAGGCAAGTCAAAAAGTGAGTTTGATAACCACATGAACACCCACTTTGAGTTTAACTGTCCACACTGTGACTACACATCTAGAACTGAGGGCAGGTTGAAGAGACATATCAAAGACTTCCATTCAGAAGACAGCGCCCGGCGCAGCATGCCTGGTCGTCCTAAGGTCTACAAGTGCAAACAGTGTCCATTTTCAGCCACAGAAAAGGTAAACTTTCCTTATTCATTAGAAAATATTTTAAATAAAATCCTTACATAATATCTTCACTATCTTTAAAATTACACCGAGAACCCTCGCCGGTGCTACGGATTCCATACACTGCAACATAGATCTTTCTGTGTAGGAAAGAGATAGGAGCACATATGGTTACTCATCGAAGTGCAATGATGATGGTCCTATCAATCAATCAATCAAATCTGTTAGTCTCAAATGGAGCATCATGTCCTGCAAGACTGTCCTCTCCCGTGTGAGCTGAGAAGCAGCTTGTGGCCACACTCAGTCGAACTAAAAACTAAGCTATGGGGAAACCTGACAGACCTGAAGCTGACTGCCCAGTTTGTAGTCCACAGTAAACTAAGCGCATGACCAGAGATCGCTGAAGACAAAGAAGAAAAACTGAGCATAGGGATGCAGCTTATCACTAACATTTACCTCTGAAGTTGAGAAGGCGCGCCTGTATGGTGGGGTCCCCATATTATAAGGAAAGCAACTTCACCAAAATCAATCAGAAGCGCCATACCAGTCCTGACTACGCCTGAATTCCTAGCGGACAATTCTAGAAGAAGAAGAATCACTAACATTTATATGAAAGTTTTCTTTTAATAGTTTCTAATGGAACGTAGGGCTGCAACTGATCGGTTATTGGTTACTGAAATGATGTCACAGCACTCCGGGCAGACCCATAGGTGCTCAGTCTCTATCAACATATTTCGAAGGGTATGCATACTGATGGTTCTTGTGGCTAGCTGTTTAAATACTTCTCTATCTGCCCCTCAATCATCCAGCTCTACTTATAGAACGTGTAATTCCAAACTCCCTTCCGATTGTGTGTTGCCGGGACCAGTAAGGAGACCAAATAATAGTAACACTTGGACCACCAAGTCATGTCATAAAGAGATCAAATAATAGTAACACTTGGACCACCAAGTCATGTCGTAAAGAGATCAAATAATAGTAACACTTGGACCACCAAGTCATGTCGTAAAGAGGCCAAATAATAGTAACACTGGGACCACCAAGTCATGTCGTAAGGAGACCAAATAATAGTAACCTGACCAAGCATGTCAAAGAGCCAAAAAAGTAACTGGACCACCAAGTCATGTCGTAAGGAGACCAAATAATAGTAACACTGGGACCTCCAAGTCATGTCGTAAAGAGACCAAATAATAGTAACACTGGGACCACCAAGTCATGTCGTAAGGAGACCAAATAATAGTAACACTGGGACCTCCAAGTCATGTCGTAAAGAGACCAAATAATAGTAACACTGGGACCACCAAGTCATGTCGTAAAGAGACCAAATAATAGTAACACTGGGACCTCCAAGTCATGTCGAAAGAGGCAATTGAGGCAGGGAAGCTACCCTAGTAAATAAAATGTGTGTCAGATATCGGATGTGCTTGTATATTTGTAGTCGCAAAACTAGCACAAAGTACAATCGCTCTTAGGCTCAGATCACATATAAATAAGTGGTTGACAAGTGGTCAATATGGAGCGTTCGAAGGAGAAGAAAAAGCTCCATTGATTCAACATTAATTTTAGTGTCCTCATTGAACAGTAGGCCGCTAATAGACCAAAGAACGTCCCCGTTATCCATCCTCAACAATCGATGCTTTCTTACCACTAACATTTACAAAAATTCCTACCGAAATGTCTTCAGTGTCATCAAAATTACATCAGGGGCCCTCGCTGGTACATAAAGAGGGTCTCTGTGGCTGAGTGGTTAAGCCCTTTATTTGCCTTGCGACTCACAGGTCGTGGGTTCTAATCCGGACCGCGCTGTTCTGTTCACGAGTGCAATTTTTTACCAGAGACCCCTAGGATTATTGCCGGAGCTACGGAGTTCGTGCTTTGTGCATTACTCTCGGCAGGGGGCGTGCCATTTCTGCGATGAGGGACCGAGCCATATGGGGTAAAACCTGGTGCAATGAAGTCAATCCTTCGGTTTAAAAACCCCTTTATATCAAGTTTTTTTCAATTCATCGTTTCTAATGAAACATAGTGCTGAAATTGTTCCTAGCATTAGGTTAGTTATTCATTGCAGTTTCTGTTGCAAAGTCATTTCAAATCAAAATAGATTTGGGTTTTATCAGTAACCAGCCTCGATATCATCAAATAGTTTGTCCTGAGCAGAACTTTGCCACCTTAACAGTCTTTCGGGATTTCTCTCTCTCATAGACGAGATGTCACGCCTCTGCAGCCGTCATGTTCAAATCATCAGTTACATACTGAATCCATCTTCGCCGTGATATTCCTCGTCTCCTCAATGCCGGGATGCCTCCTTCCACGAACTCCGTAGCTCCGACAACCATCCTAGATATCTCATGAAACAAAAAATACACGTGACTCGGTCCGGATTCAAACCCACAACCTTCAGAACGACATGGAAACGTCATTAGCCACCTTCCTGCCATAGAGATCCCCAGAGACTTCCTGGCCATAGAGATTCCCACTTCGCCATAGAGATTCCCACTTCGCCATAGAGATTCCCACTTCGCCATAGAGATTCCCACTTCGCCATAGAGATCCCCACTTCGCCATAGAGATTCCCACTTCGCCATAGAGATTCCCTCGCCATGAATCCTTCGCCATAGAGATTCCCACTTCGCCATAGAGATTCCCACTTCGCCATAGAGATTCCCACTTCGCCATGAATTCCACTCCCATAGAGATTCCCACTTCACTTTTCCTAAGAGAGATTAGCCGGCCCTATTCTTCTGAATTCAGTCAGACACAGAATACACACTGTAGAACAACGTTACACTACATATAAAACGTATAATAAATTATACATTACTGTTGTTAAGCATGAGAGTTAATAAAATGTATTATACTTCATAAATGTATTTTATTTTTTCAACAGGACACATTTTGGACACACTCTCGCACGCATATTAAAGAAGATAAGCTGCTTCAGTGCCCCAAATGCTCATTTGTCACAGAATACAAGCATCACCTTGAATACCATCTTCGCAATCACTTTGGCTCGAAACCTTTCAAATGCCCCAAGTGCAACTACTCTTGCGTTAATAAATCCATGCTTAACTCCCATATGAAGTCCCATACAAATGTTTATCAGTACCGTTGCTCAGAGTGTACCTATGCAACTAAATACTGCCATAGTTTGAAGCTTCACCTCAAGAAATACAACCACAAGCCGGCAACGGTCCTGAATCAGGATGGTAGTCTTCCTCAAGGGTTGGATGTAGAATCAAGCGGATTATCCATTGTTAGTAAACGAGGCCCTCCTCGTGGACCAAGAGGTACTAGAAAAGATAATGCGTATATGAATCATTTATTTGAAATGCCTCAGATGCAGTTAGGAGTCCCAGGAATGAATCCAATGATTAATGGCATGATGCCTTTCTGGCCAATGTTGCAACAAACAGGGATTCCATCTTTGCAACCAGGTATGCTACCTGGAATTAGAAACATTGCCCAGCATAGAAGCATCATGGTAGACCACAGAGGTAGCACAGACGACTCAAAACTTGATGATACAATGGGGGAGATTAGTCAGAGTAGCAGTGAAGAAAGTAAAAGTAATGAAGACAGAATATGTAGGTTGTGCAACTTTATTGCTGAGAGCAGAGAGGCATTGGGTCTTCATTTAATTCAGGCTCACAAGGAAGAAGCCAAAGAGGTAGTTATATCTTACGGTTTTAGTGAAACATTTTTGGTTGAATCATTCAAAAAAGTCAACGCTGATACAAAATTTGAGCAGCAGCAAATGTCCGAACCTGCAAAAGAAATTGAAAATAATCAACAGTCAACTGAGATTTTCCATAGAAAATCCAATTCTTGTTTCCTTTACAACAAAAATGTGGATCTTTTACATATTAAAACTGACAGAGAAGAACTATCTAAAACACCACCATCATCTTGGCCACCATCGTCATCATATTCTGAAAGCAAACCTCAGGAGATATGTTATTCATTAATTAGCAATAATGCCAAGAATGATAATAATAGTAATGGCTCCAACAGTGAAATTGACATTTTACAACAGATGACTCTGAAGTTTGGAACTAGTCTGCCTTTAAGCATGAGACCATCTGTAAGAGAAGAAGATGAAAAGGAAGATAACTTACAAGATTCTAAAAGTGACAATATTCAACGTTTTCATCAAATTCCTCTTGACCTAACAAAGCCCAAGTCAGTCTCCCCGCCCATCTTCAGGAACTCTCCAACGCAAGAAAATGTAGATCACCAAGTTAATGACGTAGAGCACAATAGGTTGAATTCTGCTGATGGAACTAAATTCAAATCTTCAGGATATGAAATACAACTCAAACGCAAAATTAATGAAACTGATGATGGAAACAAGACAACTAGTATCTCATTTTCTGAAACGTCAACAGTTGCTCCAAGAAAAAGATCAAGAAAAGGAAAAGCATATAAATTAAACACACTTTGTTTGAAGTTACAAAACAAGCAAGTAGGTACAACACTCGATGATGATGATGTTGATGATGAACATGATTTCAATATCGACAATAATTCACTCCAGTTTCAACACTTACCTGTTATTGAATATGGTAAAAAGAAAACAATCGATAAAGCCGATATTGATCAGATGGATATAAGAAAAGCTGATAATGATCATTCATTGGAAACCAATGATATAAATAATTTTAATGCATCGCAAACAGAGATTAATCTTGAGCAGAATGACGAAGTTATGATAACAGGTACAGATAACGAGATGAGAAAAGTGAAAGAGAACATTGACTTCTCCAACAAGGAATTGAAGAAAGATAGCAGCATTAACGAAGTTCTTGATAAAGATGAGAAAAGCTCAGATATAAGTAATGATCAATCAGGTGTAATCAAGAGAAACAAAAGATTTGTTCAAGACGAAGCTGAGTTTGAGCTTCAAAAGTTGCAAAGAAATTTGAAATTTCTTAATCCGTTACTCAACTCAAGTAATTTGGAGACTGCCAATGAAGGCGTAGTGGACAAAGGGAAACAACTTGAAAATAAATATTCTGAAAATGAAGGTAAATATGATGACCAGATAGATGACAACAGCAGTGAGGCAACAGTTGAAGAGGAAACATGTTTAGATAAAGAAGGCAATGAATCAGCGAGTCTTACCTCAAAGTCTTCTCAGAAATATTTAGAAGGAGAGGACGTAGAACAAGTAGAAATGATCAATACGGTGTTGGAGAATCGTAAAAAACCAGTCACACCTGCTGTTAGAAGAGGCACAGAGCTAGCTTGGAAACTGCTGAATGACCCCATAAATCCAGTAACAACAATACCACTTCCAGTGGATGCTCTACCAAGTTCTCAATACTCGAAGAAGTCCCCTGTTCCATGAGTGACACACCTATATTGCAAGAGTTTGTGAACATTACCAACTCTGCAGTCATGAGGAAAGATATGAAGCCGCACACTCCGCTTCTTGAGTATTCACATCATCAATCAAGCGTCCCACAGCTTCCCAGTTCTCACACACGTTACTCACCTGCCCAACAGCTTCATCAAACCCACCCAACTCAGCTCCTTCCTTCACCTTCTCAACAACTACACCAAACTCCACCCTACCCTTCATCTGCCCATCACCTTCATCAAACTCCCAAAAGCACAATCCCATCACTCCCATAGCCAACATCATCATCCCCTAAATACCCCACAATCCCATCACCCTCACACACCACAGTCCCTCATGTCAATGAAATCTCTCATGTCTATGCCCATTCCTTCCACACCCATGGCATACATTCCCCCAACCAATCGACTTCTATCAGATCAAACCACAGGTTCTCCCAACTCAAGAGTTAAACCATCACTAAAAGAACTATATGACTGTACTTACTGTGACTTATCCTTCAGAGACTGTGTCATGTACACAGTACACATGGGCTACCATAGCAATCAAAATCCATTTCAATGCAACAGCTGTGGAGCAGTTAGCAGGGACAAAGTGGAATTCTTTCTACACATTGCTCGATCACCGCACGCTTAGAACACATAATGAATGTATAGTTACAAAAGTCTTCATACGGGCAACATGTAACGAAAGTCTAGTAACAGTTGTTTTCTTGGGGATAATGTGTAATATATATCTAGTTCGAAAGGTCTTCATATGAGATGCTTAGAAGATATAAAAAAAAATTTAGTTACTTAGGTCATCATACGGTTAATTGAAACAAATAACTAGTTTCAAAGGTCTTCATGTCGTTAAGATGTGTAAAACATGTAACAAATTCTGGTTACAAAGTCATGAAAATGGTTAACATGCTGAGAACAGGCAACAATGTCTAGTTATCAGTCTTGATCATAGCTAACATGCTGAGAACATGCAACAATGTCTAGTTATCATTCTTGATCATAGTTATCATGCTGAGAACATGCAACAATCTCTAGTTATCAGTCTTGATCATAGTTAACATGCTCGCCCGAGTGGTTACCTGGGCCCATATTTGGAGTGTAAAGAATAGAACCATTGTTACTTGCCATGTATGTCGTAAGAGGCGACTAAGGAGGTTTGGTTGAAATCGGATGCATGTGTCCTAATCGTGTAGAAGTCTATGCGTTTAGGGTCCTACCAAACCAATGTACAACGTATACACATTCTTGGCAAAGAGCAAACATATCACAAAGAGTGATTAAAATTGATCTTAAAGAACGAACGCGAAGATGAAGAAGGAAGAGTTAACATGCTGAGAACATGCAACAATGTCTAGTTGCATTCTTGATCATAGCAACATGCTGTGAATCATGCATCAAAGTGACAAATCCAGGAGCTGCTAAAGACCAATCATTCACTATGCATACTTGTTCAGCAACTCTATGAGCATCATTCACTCATGCATACATGTTCAGCAACTCTATGAGCATCATTCACTCATGCATACATGTTCAGCAACTCTATGAACATCATTCACTCATGCATACATGTTCAGCAACTCTATGAGCATCATTCACTCATGCATACATGTTCAGCGACTCTATGAACACCATTTACTCATGCATACATGTTCAGCAACTCTATGAGCATGATGGAAAAGATCGAGACCTGTTATGTACAAATACATTGCATGTAATTAATAATACCAAAAAGGGCAATCCAGACACTTACCTTCATTTTTGTCCCATGACATTCTGTGGTGGATGGCAATGATAGAATAGATCGAGCAATGCTGCGATTGAGAATAGGCCTTCTATGGATCAGAGCGACATCATCAATGCTCTAAGAGAGAACATATGCTCTAAAGATTTCAACTAAAAGATAAAGGGTATTCTCTATCTCGGTTGCTCAAGTTATGCATACAGATAGACACACCAAGACGGGAAAGCCACGAAATAAACTCCAGTAGATACATCAATCAACACAGAAGGGAGTTGTTAGTCTAAACACATGAAATACATGCTTGAGAGGAGATCAGAGCAATTATGGCATGTGAGAAGATAATCCTCAAAAAAAAAAAACAAAGAACAATTTACACTTATTCATGGATTTCTGAAAATGGTACACTGTTCATTTACACACTACCTATTCACACACTAATGTATGTGTTTTTGAAGTAACAGAGAAATATGGCAAGCATCCATTTTGTCCCACATTTTACAAAAGTCATGTAAATATATATTTTTCATGTTTTTTTCCACACTTAGATGTTTTATTTCAAAACATGATTAAGACAGGGAAAACCCCTTAAAAAATGTTGATGAACACAAATAACTATCCCAACTAATGTCTCTTGTTGTTATCATTGGACCCCCAGGCATTATGATGTTTCACCCTTTTTCTTATATTTGATCGGAGGAGAGTAAGCTAATGTCTATTAAAAATGGAAGTTATTGTTTCTGCTTTTATGTTGTGTAAGATGCAAAAAGTTTAAAATGTTTTAGACTGTTTTAGAAGACATAATTAAAGAGATGCAAGAAATGAGATGGATTGGACATGTCCTTATGATGAGAAAAAAAAAAGGCCCAAGTCATGCAATGCTGTAGACACCACAGGTACAGTATGAAAATGGAGTCCTAGGGGAACATGGAAAAGAGCTTTTGGAATCTAACTCAAAGATATCTACAGGACTACAGTTGAGGTAGAAATAAAGGCACAATATCGAATCGAACTGAGTGGAAATTTTCTTGTCTCTACCTCATGTGCCAAAGGACTGATAATGATGATGATGAAGATCGTGCAAAAGATGGAATGAATAGCAACTTACAAAATGCATTAAACAAGGCGCATTGAAGATCCTTGCATTTCTCCCCAATATATCTGCTATTGAAATTAATTATCAATAGAAGAGCATGATGCAATAAGATATTGAAGGTATTGTATATTAAGCAATGTTTATAGTTTTCAGTCCAAGACGCAACTTACTTAATGCTAGTCATTATTTATAGTTTTGACATTTTTCATCACTAAGTACCTGTATATATATATTGTAAATTATTATATATAAATTATGCATGTTATAGTATGTTATTATGTATTAAAAGGATAGGTAAAACATGGAAAGAATTGGAAGGGATGGCAGGAGAGATTAAGAGCTGGTAGAAGTTAGTTGAAGACCTGTGCTCCGTTGGGAGTTGAAAGGTGATGAGAATATTATGTTATGCGATCGACGTCATAACACATTGGGCTTTCCCATGTCTGCTTTGTTCTCGGCTGCAGCAGCAATCCCAAAGTTCACCTGCTCACCGTACCCATGAGAAGTTGATTAGTATATCTTCTCTCTCTACCACGAAGACAACACTGTCTGATATGACCCAACTTAACTTCTAATTCTCACTAACCGTTTCAGTGTCTGAGACTCGCCCATATTACATAAATGAGAGTGTAACACATTGATGATATCAGTTCTTTCCATACTTCTGCCCACCTGAGTCGGGGTATTGTTTGCAAGAACGTCAGCATGTAAATTATGCATGTAATGTGGTTCATTTGAATACTGTATTTGTGAGTCAATGACCTTGCTGTGTCAAGCCTTTAAGACAACACAATTTTTGAATGAAATTTGAAAACTTTTGAAATTAATATTTTTTATAAAAATGTTGACTTTGTATTTTTGTCTTTTTTCTCTCAGGGATATATTGCATTTGTAAACTGTATATCCTGCCCCAACAACATGGTTGTGGTGTGCTGTGTTGTTATCAGCACTAACTAATTTGATTGTTTTGATTGTGGTAATATCAATATGTCTGACACTTTTCCGACAGTATGGCAACCTGAAGGGATCAGAATAATTTTTGATGAATTTTGTATCACTTCAATTTTTATTAAATATTTTAAATGTTGTGTTATTCTCTACAATATATATATATATATATATATATATATATATATATATATATATATAT
Organism: Arion vulgaris; assembly: GCA_020796225.1. Lineage (NCBI taxonomy): Eukaryota > Metazoa > Mollusca > Gastropoda > Stylommatophora > Arionidae > Arion > Arion vulgaris. The sequence continues at coordinate 64,724,096 of CM036755.1, read as the reverse complement.
ATATATATATATATATATATATATATATATATATATATATATATATATATATATATTGATTTCATGTGTTTAACTCATGCAGTGTTCTACCTCACAATAACGCACATTAATGTCAGTTTTAAAATTGGAACAAGTTATCAACCTGTACTCGAACCCCAGTGTTACTACTAGAAATCAAGGCACATATCAAGTGAAAATACAAAGAGTTGTAAATGCAACAAACCCACAGGAAATATCCAAGATCCCATCAGCAGACTAAACAGAAAACAGCACACAACAGTCTTTTGCCTAAGAACAGATCACTGCAGGCTCAACCATCACATGCACAGAATAAAACCTGCTCAGACTGTACAGTGTGCATGTCAGACAGAAACACAGACTCCAGAGCACATCCTGCAGTCATGTCCATCATAAATACACCAACGAAACATGGCCTCATGAACAAAGCTTATAGAGCAAGCTATGGGAACTCTCGAGGAACTCTAACTGACATGCAGCTTCATAGAGGCAACCCATCTCATGGTTTAGACGAGCATACGAAACTGAACGCAAAGAAGAAGAAGAAGTATCTCAGAGGAGGACACAATTGACTCCGCAGTCACATGTTGACATGAACTTGCGTCTTCAGATCACATACTTTAAGAATGCCCTGAATATGATATACTTTCTGAACAGAGTAGTTTCACGATTGTGAATCCCAGTCGCTGACAAGATTAGGAGAGATGGGTCTCAATATTGGTACATCCCGAAAAGAACGACATACTAATTATGCAAAAAGATTGATTAATCAACATCGAGCTGGCATGTTGTGCCGCTGGACTCTGCTGGATTTGTTGTGGCAGAGATCGGAGCACCTGTAGACTTATCCGGAGTGCTATGATGTTAGTCCTCATATAATTGATACTGAGGCAAACTCACTGGCCTAATGAAACAACATTGGTTTGAAAACTGCACATATCTCTGTCAGACACCAAAGATAAAAATTGCTTATACAAGAGACAAGATTGAATATATAGACAATAATACAGGGAATGAAATGAAGGAAGGAATGCGATTGTTTGAGTTCAAAATTAGAAATTTAAAAACTTCAAGAAATAGCTGTGGTGGACTGCAGAAATAACAGAAGCAATGAACAACACCATCTTATGAAGCACACACAAAAGCCTGTTCTACTAGAACTGTCTTCTTACTCTGATGCTGTGAGGCAAAAACAGGGTTAGAGAAAAGAAGAAAAAGAGTAAATAGATACAATTTATTTAATTGTATTCTACCACTGCTTGGTATGTCAAGTGATGAACAAACAATAGATTGTCAGAGTGTACCATAATGGAGAGGAATAGATAACAGCTTGCCAGAGTGTACCAGAATGGAGAGGAATAGATAACAGCTTGTCAGAGTGTACCAGAATGGAGAGGAATAGATAACAGCTTGTCAGAGTGTACCAGAATGGAGAGGAATAGATAACAGCTTGTCAGAGTGTACCAGAATGGAGAGGAATAGATAATAGATTGTGAGAGTGTACCAGAATGGAGATTAATAGATAACAGCTTGTCAGAGTGTACCAGAAGGGAATGTGACAGACAACAGCTATGCAGAGTGTACCAGACAGGAGAGGGACATACATCTTGCCAGAGTGTACCAGAAAAAGAGAGACAGACAACAGCTTGTCAGAGTGTAGCAGAAGGGATAAAGACGGGACAACAGCTTGTCAGAGTGTACCAGAAGGGAGAAAGACAGACAACAGCTTGTCAGAGTGTACCAGAAGGAAGAGAGACAGACAACAGCTTGTCAGAGTGTACCAGAAGGAAGAGAGATAGACATCAGCTTGTCAGAGTGTACCAGAAGGGAGAAAGACAAGACAACAGCTTGTAAGAGTGTACCAGAAGGGAGAAAGACAGACAACAGCTTGTCAGAGTGTACTAGAAGGGAAAGACAGATATCTTTTCAGAGTGTACCAGAAGGGAGAGAATCTTTTCAGAGTGTACCAGAAGGGAGAGAGACGACATCTTGTCAGAGTGTACCAGAAGGAGAGAGACAGACAGCAGATGCCGAAGAACAGTACGCAGAAGGGAGAGCATCTTTTCAGAGTGTACCAGAAGGGAGATAATCTTTTCAGAGTGTACCAGAAAGGAGAGAGATGGATATCTTGTCAGAGTGTACCAGAAGGGAGAGAGACACACCTCTTATCAGAGTGTACCAGAAGGGAGTGAGACAGACAACAGCTTGTCAGAAGGTTGCAATTACTCAAAATTACTCCAAAATATGGATGTTTGATTTATAATGAATCAAGTGATTGATAAATAAATAATTGTTGTGCTCCATTGATTGATTAATTGATTGATTGTTGTGCTCAATATATAATGTTGTAAAGTTGCAGACTTTCTGCATCTATCTCAGGTAACCGAACTGATATTATTGTACAGTAGCAAACAATATTACTTCAAATCACTTACGTTTTTCTCTCTTGCAAAATTGTATATAGTATAGTCATATATGCTTTTACTTGTATCAAACCATATGTCAAGTCATTTTGCATCATTTGTATGCCCCCATTGGTGTTTCTTTTTAAAAAAAAAATTTGTATAAACCTAATTTGAAGAATTAAAAATTGTCTTACAATGGTTTTTGCCGTTTAAAAATATCTTTTTATTCGTATTTAGGTAATTTTTTTTGCAATGAAAATATTTAACATCCACATCCTTTTAACAAAATTGTGTGGTTGCTCGTTCATATTTAAATTTAACTTCATATTTTCATTTTGTTTTGATTTTTTATGATTCAACAACAATTTAAATCTAAACCCCAAAAGAATTTTTATAATTATGTTGTTTTCTCCGCTTATTTTTCGATATGAACTTAGAATATTTTTAAACAAACCAAGTGAAGGAGTCATTTCTCCAAAGACCTTGTTCTATAATGGTATTTGTCAACTTTCGCTGATGCTTATAAGTCTGACGCAATTTTTTCACAACATATTTACTTTGTTTATATGTCCACAAAACTGTTGATGATGACTAGTTTGTTAATCCATGTACATTTAATCTTTCTGTTTTGTATTATCTGAATTATTGTTGTTAATATCTGGATTAATTTAATAATGTTAGGAGTTAGTCCTAGTCACGTTATCATTATTATTATTTAATATGTTTGTTCTTGTAAACGTAACTTTTTTTTTATTTATCTCTGAGTTTCTCGTTCGTGATCTTATCATACCATCTCAGTACCTATATTCTACCTAAACAAGTTCTCATCATAGCGCTCATGTAAGACTATCGGTCGACAGACGCTTCTCCAGCATCTTCTTCAAGATCTTCTAACTCCCCTGTCGTTGTTGTCTCACATGAACAGAAGAAACGTGATTGATTGATTAATCACAAATGAGGAACTTATGCAGAGAACAAGACAGATTCCAGTGAACCAAGAGGTTAAAAAAGATGCTGGCGCTTGATTTGGACACACTTTAGAGTTAACCAGAGGGGAATATAATTAGAAAAGTCCCTTCCTGGAACACACAAGAACAGTGAAAGAAAAGGAGGCCTAGAAATACATGGAGATGAGATTTAGAAGCAGAGATCAACAATATAAAGAAGAGCTGGAGGAAGCTGCAGGAGATGCTAGAGATAGGAAGACTTGGGCATGAGTTGGTTGAGGACCTATGCCCCAATCCTTGTTAAAAGGGCAGAGAGAGAGAGAGAGAAGAAACATGCATGGCAACCCTCAATGTCGCTATAAGGAAAGCTATACGGAGATTTACACAGACTACGGTTGACCAATGACTACTTTAGAAGAATAGAAGTCAATATCTGAAAACTTTGGAAGAAGAAAAATAGAAGTCTCCTTGCACGTCTTCCAATAACCATACAATCCTTTATTGTTCTATCTACAACAATAATGTTTACTGTTACCAAAATATATCTAGTTTCCGTGTCATTATATTGTTTACGAGCCAATGTTTCTCAATGTTCAGGTCTTGTAGGGTGTCTATATTTTATCCCTACTTTGTCCAAAATATTCTAAGAATTTTTTCCTATCATATTTCATCATAATCATGAACTAGCTTATCCTGAGCAGAACTTTGCCTTCCTAACAATCCTTCGGAATTGCTCTCTCTGATAGGCCAGATGTCCTACCTCTGCAGCCGTCATACTCAAATCGTCAGCTAAATCCTGAATCTATCTTCTCCATAGTCTTCCTCTTCTGCTCTTTGTCGGTATGATTTCTTCCATAATGGTCTTCTCCAACCGTTCGTGTCTCATTATATGTGACCAAACACGTAGTAACAAAGTAATTTTACAATAACAATACACAGCAACGTTTCCACCAAAAGGCATTTATCAAGCAAACGACACAACAGGAGTGACGAATTTCACAGCACACTACATTTAGACTATACAGAGATTCCAACGGGCATTTTTTTTTCGATCCAGAAGCACTTGAGCTGAAAGCTCTTCGGCTCAGTGTCATGGACATCGCAACCCTTCGGTTCGGTGCCACGAACACCGTAAATCTCTGTGGCTTTTCTGCCAGTCCGCGGAATTGAACCCGCACTCATAGAGGACTAGTCACCCGTAGTCCAACGCGCGACGAACACGCTGGGCAGACGGGCAACAACGGGCATTTAAAAACATCATTTGTTAGAAAATTGAAGAATTTTGGACATTTAAAGAGAACTGAGGGGTCAAATGTACCTACAATAAATGGAAATCACACATTAGTTATTGTTAGCACTAAAATATCTAGCAATAACAAACTCGCGTCACAACAGTTTTTAATTTAGCAGACATTAAATGTAGCAATTTTACCAAGATAATTTTTATTCTCTATGTTAAGTTTTAAAGGACTTTGTGATTTTAATTTCAGTAAGGACCGGTGATGTTGTTAACCATTTAAATGTGTGTTTATTTATAGTATTTATTAGTGAGTGTTCTGTGTCTGATTGTTCATAATGTCTGTCCACAGCCAACTCTAAACTCATACGGCCAGAGGACTCAGGTAAAAATTCTAGGAAATAAGACCGCCACGTGACCTCGCATTCTAGTTTTGTTGTATAAAAACGAATTCATTTAAAATTCAACACAACATACAAAATCAAGGTTATATTATGTAACAAGTTCAGTTTAACAATAAGGAATATCAGTATTATGAATATTTTTCAGCAATAAATAACCATAGACTTCTTCTTTGCGTTCGTTCTTTACGACCAATTGTAATCACTCTTTGTGATATGTTTGATCTTTGCAAAGAACGTGTAAATACGTTGCACATGGGTTTGGTAGGGCTCTAAACGCGCAAGACTTCTTCACATTTAGGACAAATGCATCCGATTTAAGCCAAACCTCCCGCCCGTGTGGTTACCGGGGCCCAAATTTGGGGTGTAAAGAATAGAACCACTGTTGTTTGTCACTCATGTCGTAAGAGGCGACTAAGGAGGTTTGGCTGAAATCGGATGCACGTGTCCTAAACTTGTACACGTCTATGCGTTTAGGGGCCTACCAAACCAATGTGCAACGTATATACGTTCTTTGCAAAGATCAAACATATCACAAAGAGGGAATAAAATTGGTCGTAAAGAACCAGCGCAAAGAAGAAGAAGAAGCAAAACCTCCTTAGTCGCCTCTTACGACATGCGTGGTAGGTCAGTGATTCTTTTCTTTACACCCCAAATTTTGGCTCCTGTAACCACTCGGGCGACTATAGACTCATAGAATTGAGTAAAATTGAAAAAAAGCTTGCAGTGTTCTATCAAACATAAATAAAATCCAACTCCCCAAATCACACTAGGTCAGGGTTTCACCGTTAGTTATGCCGGCCCAATATTAGAGTTGGCTGTGGTCTGTCATACCATTGTTGCTTCCATTGTTATATATACTCATTATTAATGATCATATTGTTTTCTTGTTGAGTGTATACATATTAAATAAATAAGATGTGTTGACAATTTGTATAACTCTTATAGCAAACTGTTCATTAACCCTTTCACTCCCTAATGCAATGTAATTTATACTGAATCAACTAGTCTCTCTCTCTCTCTCTCTCTCTTTGCCTTTTAACCCCGGATTGGGGCATATGCCCTCAACCAACTCATGCCAAGTCTTCCTATCTCTAGCTACCTCCTACAGCTGCCTCCAGCTCTTCTTTATATTGTTGATCTATGCCTCCAAATCTCGTCTCCATGTATTTATCGGCATCCCCTTCTTTCGCTGTCCCTGCTGGTTCCAGGCAAGGACCCTTATGTTATATTCCTCTCCGGTTTTCGCAAAGTGTGTCCTATCCAGCGCCAGCGCCTTTTTTAACCTGTTCGTTCACTGGAATCTGTCTTGTTCTCTCCATAAGTTCCTCATTTGTGACCCTATCATACCATCTTATTCCCTCTGTTCTGCGCAGACACCAGTTGATAAATGTTTGCAATTTATGCGCTATTGTTTTAGTTGTTCTCCATGTTTCTGACCCATACAGTAGAACTGCTTTAACATTAGAGTTAAATATCTGAATTTTTGTTCTAGATTTGATTTCTTTAGACTTCCATATGTTTCCCAGTGCAATGAAAGCTCCTCTTGTCTTCTGTATTCTTATTTTAATATCTTTATTTGTTCCACCCTCTTTGTCTACATTGCTGCCCAAATATGTGTATGATTCTACCTCTTGAAGTGGGATTTCCCCCAAGGAGATCGAGTTGTCGTTTGCTTGGTTAATTCTCAATATCTTTGTCTTTCCCTTATGAATGTTCAGCCCTAGTTGCTGGGACCTTTGATTCAATGACTGATTGGTTATTGGGTACTAAACTGACGTCATTGCACTCCGGGCAGACCCATAGATGCTCAGTCTCCCCAACAGATATCGAAGAGTATGCATACTGATGGTTCATGTGGCTCGCTGATTAAACACACCTCTCACTCTGCCTCTCAGACATCCAGTTCGACTTGAACAACGGGTAACTCCAAACTGCTTAAATCGCTTGATCGATTCAACATCGATTTTAGTGTCCTCATCCAACAGAGAGTCGCGAAGAGACCGAAGAATATTCAATGACTGAATCAACTATAGTCCGTTCAACTTGTCATGCCCACAGATAAAAATGTGTATCTTTGCAACCATTTGATGAAATAACTTGAAAACTTGCATGTGAACTACACATGTTCCCGACGCTACCAAATATTTTTGCCATTCAAACAATCATACCATCTAGAAGTTTCCTTCTTTGTGCTATATATTTAACGCATTCATTGGCATGATTGGAGAAAACTCATGTTTACAGCCATTTAATACATTGATGACAAAAATAGCAACATTCAGGACGAATTCCGTGTTTTTTTAAATAGTGAAACACGTACAAACAAAGTACTATAGTTTTACAAAATACATAAACAGTGACGATAAACAGCAACGTTTCGACCAACAAGGCCTTTATCAAGCAAACGAACAAACAGGAGTGACAAATTAAAATGAAACACAAATGGACGACCAAATACCAACGTAGCTAAGGAAAATCTGGAATAAAAACGAATAACGAAATAAATGTAACACAAAAACACACATAAAAACTAGAAATAGAAAAGAAACAATGAAACATCTAGTAAATATATAACTTGAATACATGCAACATATACCCATATAGATTATAAAGCATGGGAAGAGAAAGTACTAAGAAGCATAAGAATGTAATACATGCAACATATACCCATAGAGATTACAAAGCATGGGAAGAGAAAGTACTAAGAAGCATAAGAATGTAATACGTTGAGCCCGCGTGGTCGCAAGGTGCCATACAAAGAAATCAACCGATTCTCCAGAGCAAATCGACTACGATCATCAGAGGAACATGATCGGATGGCTGTGACCTGGACATCGCAAGCTCCTGAATGGCCAGTATCATTGAAATGGGTAGCTACAGGGGTCACAGAGCATTGGCGTATATCGCGCAAGTGTTGGGCGAATCGGTCACTGAGTCTCCTGCCGGTTTCCCCAAATATAGGCCTTGTTGCACCGCTTGTAGATAATGGCATAGATAATATTACGGGACTCGCACGTGAAACTGTCTTCAACAACGAACGTGGCTTTTGGAAAAGACACCGTGCGGGTCTGTATTACATAAGCACAAGTGTTGCAGCGCCGACGGCCACACTGGATGGTGCCAAAATGACTGGATGTTAGGCTTGAGGCGACTGTGAACCAACATATCCTTAAGGCTTCTGTCCCGTCTGTACGCCACCAAAGGATAGTGTTGGAAGATTGAACGTGTGTCAGGATCAGACTGAAGAATGGAGAGATGACGGAATAAGACTTTCTTCACAAGGGAACTATGAGGGTGGAAAGTTAAGACAAGTTTCACCCTGTCAGAATTGGAAGTTCTATGCTGGTTAGAGAGAGCCTCCTGGCGAGAAATTTGCTGAACGCGCCGCATAGCAGAAGCAAGCACCTAAGTGTTTTTTAAACAATTCTTGCACTTTCCACGCACCAAAAAGACTCGGGCTTGAACATAGTAAAGAATTGACGTCATTAGTGCGAGACGGACATTTAGTTAAAGGCGTATATCGAAATTAGTGTGAAGCTATTGGGTCATATTGTTGACTTCTCAAAACAGACATTGATATAACATTTCTAATATTAATGCTATACGCGCATTTCCGCAAAGAGACACATATGGGTCAACTGTACTACAGTATACAAGAACCAGAGAAAAGAGCTATTTGATTATATCCCTTATTCGTTTCATTATCCATGTACTTAACAGACAACTGTATGCATTTCTTTGCACCCATCACCAACAAAAACTTAACCTTCTTCGCCCTGTACCTTTTACCACTCCTTCCAATTGTCCACTACGATCTTCTCCTCCCACACAGGTGGTTTGTATTCCTCCAGACCTTCCATTATCGGAAAACGAGAGATCTGTTTTAAGTAAGGGTCTTAAGTTTGTTCCTCTCCGACCCACCATTGACCACTACTCAACTCTTCAAGATGTGACTCGTTTTCACCGTGGCTTGCGCTTGAAATTTCACTTTCAGAACCAGGTTGACTCTGACCTATGTCCTGACACGAGTATGTTTTCTAAGTTTTCTACTCGTAAACATGACTGGACACCCAAACCTGGTGCCTCTCTAACGCTCTTGATCTCTACATCAAGAATACTATACATGATATTGGACTGCTCCACCCAAAACGCCTTTGGCAGTCTAACATGTCACCGTCGGAGTTTCGTGCTCTATCACACCTCCGTCGACGTGATGACATTGTTATCAAACCCGCCGACAAAGGCGGAACAAAGATCTTTACCTTCAGGAAGGTCATACCCAACTGCGTGACACTCAGTTTTATAAAACCAGCCCTACTGATGTCACTCAGTCTAATAATAATAAGGTTCGTGAAGTCATTAAGAACTTAATTGCCACGAACGACCTTCCATCCAGTGCATCATCACTCTGTGTGATCGATAGCTGTTTGGGTAAACCCGCCTTTATATGCTCCCCAAAATTCATAAACTCCACAATCCCGGTAGGCCTATCGTTTCTGCTTGCTCTTGCCCTACGGAACACATCTCCGAATTCCTTGATAGCATCTTTAATCCCATAGTCACCACACTCCCGTCATTTTTGAAGGATACAAACCACGCTTTGTCTGTCTTTTCTACCATTGAGTTGCTACCCGAGAGAACCTACCGTCTCTTCCTCCTTGATGTGTGCTCATTGTACACTTCTATACCTCATCCTGACGGCCTTATAGCTCTCAGTTCTTTCTCAATAGGAGAACTAATCCACTTGTGTCAACTTCTGCTCTCCTTCGTCTTGCGGAACTAGTTCTCACTCTTAACTCCTTTCAGTTTAATGACCAATTCTTTGAGCAGATCAGTGGGGTTGCCATGGGTACTAAAATGGGACCTAGTTATGCTTGTCTTTTCATGGGTTATCTTGAACACCTAGTATGGACTACATATGATGGCCCCCTTCCGTCTGTCTATCACAGATACATTGATGACTGTATTGGCATCACTGATATACCTGAAGCCGATTTGTCACGCTTCATTAATTTCATTAATGTTTTCAACCCTTCTATTCGTTTTACTTCTTACATCTCCACTACTTGTGTCAACTTTCTTGACATTACTATCACCTTACGCCTATCCGCTATCACTACATCAGTATATTACAAGCCTATTGATGCACATAGTTTTCTCCTCTATACTTCTTCCCATCCCCGGGCTTGTCGTGACTCTTTGCCATTCTCGCAGCTCTTACGCCTTCGTCGCCTTTGTAGTGAGGACGATGATTTTCTTGAGAGAGCTCGCGAGATGCTTGATTTCTTTCGTAGGCGCCTATAACCGGAGAGGGTGCTTGTCTCGGCTATGCATCGAGTTCAGAAAATCACTCGTCAGCAGGCCCTTACCAGTCAGCATAGGACTACTAACTCTGACAGAGTAAAACTTATCTTAACTTACCACCCCCATAGTTCCCTGGTGAAAATGTTTTATTCCGTCATCTGTCTCTCCTTAGATCAGATCCTGAGACCCGTTCTGTCTTCCCCAACTATCCTTTGGTGTCTTACAGACGGGACAGAAGTCTTAAGGATATGTTGGTACACAGTCGCCTGAAGTCCAATATCCAGACTCATTTTGGCACTGTCCAGTGTGGTCGTCGGCGTTGCAACACGTGTGCTTATGTGATACTGACGCGTACTGTATCTTTCCTTTAGGCACGTTTCTTATTGACGATGGGTTCACATGCGAGTCCCGTAATCGTATCTATGCCATTATCTGTAAGCGGTGTAACAAGGCTTATATCGGCGAGACAGGCAAGAGGCTCAGTGACCGATTCGCCCAACACTTACGCGACATACGCCAATGCTCTGTGACCCCTGTAGCCACCTATTTCAATGATACTGGCCATTTAGGTGCTCACGATGTCCAGGTCACAGCCATCCGATCATGTTCCTCGGATGATCGCAGTCGATTTGCTCTGGAGAATCGGTTGATTTCTTTGTATGGTACCTTGCGACCACGCGGGCTCAACGTATTACATTCTTATGCTTCTTAGTACTTTCTCTTCCCATGCTTTGTAATCTATATGGGTATATGTTGCATGTATTCAAGTTATATATTTACTAGATGTTTCATTGTTTCTTTTCCTTTCTATTTCTAGTTTTTATGTGTGTTTTTGTGTTACATTTATTTCGTTATTCGTTTTTATTCCAGATTTTCCTTAGATACGTTTGTATTTGGTCGTCCATTTGTGTTTCATTTTAATTTGTCACTCCTGTTTGTTCGTTTGCTTGATAAAGGCCTTGTTGGTCGAAACGTTGCTGTATTTTGTCATTGTTTTTGTAATTTGTAAAACTACAGTACTTTGTAATTACGTGTTTTGCCAATCAAATAGTTTTACTGCAGTTCCATATATATATACTGAATATTTTATTATAGTGATTCCTCCATAAGTTAACACATGCACACTGTAACGAAGAAGTAGCAATTTGAAAAGAATCTCTCCAGTAGCTCTGCCATAACAAGGTGCTATAGAAAAGTTCTTAGAGCATCATGGACAGAGAAAAGAAAAACAAAGACATCCTACAAGACCTGAATATCAAGGAGCATTGTCTCATAAATATCATCTCCCGGAAGATGAAATATTTTGGCCACATTAAACGTCACAGTGGTCTGGAGAGAAAGGTAATGGAAGGCATGGTTCCTGAAAAACGAGTCAGGGGACGACCAAGACGAAGATGGCAGCAGGACATCAAAGAAAACTTGAACATGACGCTGGAAGAGGCAAGAGAACTTGCAAGAGACATAAAGCTTTTCAGGCGGGCTGTGATGAATGCGACGTTCCGCAAGGGACATGCTACTACTTGAGCTCCGCCATTGCCAGTCCCAAGTTAGTTAGTTAGTCTTTCCTCTTAGGCCTGTGGGCGGGGCATAGGGCAGAGGTCATAGCTCTTCATGTCTCGCGGTTCGTTGCTATCTGTTTTAGGTCTTTAATGTTTGCTAGGCCCATCGTTGAGCCTTCTCTGATGATGGTTCTACGCAGAGTCTCTCTTGGTCTTCCTCGTTTTCTTTCCCTCTGGTGTCCATATGAGGGATTGGTAAGGAGTCTTCTCTCATCCATTCTAAGTGTGTGGCCGATGTAGTTCCAGCGGCGCTTTCTTATAAAATTTGATACATTTTCTTGTTTGGTCTCTTGTCTTATTTGTGTATTAGGTCTGAAATCTGATCAGTCCCAATCCTGGACGTGAAAGGGGATGGCATTATGACATGGCAGCTAACTTTAACTGTAATGTAGTTGTTTAAAAAAATGATACAACTATGTCTACATTTCTTGTTTATTTCATGACTGTATTGCAATTATCAACATTGGCCCCATGTATAAGCTGAGATGATACACCTTTGAATGAGACTTGTCATCAGATGGCATATGTATCAGACTCGCTAAATATGCCTCCAACATCAAAGGAAACCGTTATATTACAAAATCCAGGTTTCTATAGCAATATCTTCCATCAGACATTTGCGTCGGTATAATTCTAAGATTGCGTGCAAAGTTTCGCTACTGTGGAATAGATGGTTTTGCTACAATTCGCATTGGACTGTGGGCATGAGTTGTTGAACGGGCTATAGTATACTAGTATCAACTGAGGAGCGTCTGACCGAATGTATTAGAGCGCGGCTCTTATGCGGGAGACCCGTGTTTAATTCACGCACGCAAGTCCGTTCACCTCCGCTGTTCCTTTCTATAACTCTCTTCTTGTCGCTATCATGTCACCTAGGAGTCGTCGTTAACCTACGTCAAACTATTACGTTTGTCTTTCTTCTAGAGTTCCTATCATATTGTGCAGTTTCGGTGTGCAATTATCTCACATCTGTACATTTGTATTGTCGTCTGACTTTTTGCTGTCCCTATATGAAGGGACAGCTATATCCTTCTACAGGATAACCATGTTCTTATTCTATTCTATGCAGTGATAAAGATACATTTGGACTTGTATTTTTAATTTGTTACCCGAAATGAAAACAAAAATTAATCACCACAATTTATAATATTAAACATAACAAAAGCACATAGTTTCATGATTCGAGTTTCTTATTAAATTTTTAACTAAGCAGATACCAGTGGAGAAACAGCTACGGAAGGGATGCTGGCGTTGGATAGGACACACATTAAGAAGACTGACCGACCGACCGCAAGCATTGCAAGACAGGCAATGGTTTGGAACCCGCAGGGAAACAGGAGTAGGGGAATGCCTAGACATACCTGGAGAAGAGAGCTGGGGACTGATATGAAAAAGATAGGTAAAACATGGAAGGGATGGCAGGAGAGAGGAAGAGCTGAAAGAAGTTTGTTGAAGACATGTGCTCCGTTGGAGCTGAAAGATAAAGAAGACATCAAGTTCCTTAATGTTTTTGCTTTTTTTTTTCAACTCACAATGTTATAAGTATCACTATTCCTGTCATATCTTGAACACACTAAAGATATATGTGTTCCTCTTATATTGCAATTATTTGGTTTGTTTTCTTACTGTGCTATTATGAACGTATATCAGACAAAACCTCTTTGTTTATGAGGTGTTTTTTTATTCGCCTACTATGAATTCTGGCGTAGTTATTGCAACTAATTTTCCTCTGATTGATTTTTGCATGAATGATTGCTTTCCCTATCACCAGTATCCCTCGCCATTTATTATAGCAATATCCACACTTCAGAGAAACTTGTATTTTAAATCCCTAAGTCTCCTTCTGGATCAGGGTCTCCTTTAGTCCAACCGCGTACCGTGTGCACAATAAAAATTATTTTTAGCATAACCTGGTTACGAAACTAGGAATTTTCCTGGTCACTAGCGCAGAGTGTTTCCAACTTAACAATCGGTGTATCCCATATATAGTTAATTAGTTAGTTTGTTCCTTTCGTGCCATACCAATCGGTGTATCCCTCATATAGTTAGTTAATTAGTTTGTTCCTTTCGTGCCAAAGGCGCACATAGGGCAGAGGTTTTAGATCTCCATGTGATGCGGTTCGTTGCTAGCAGTTGGAATCTTGTATGGTTTTACATCCCAATAGTTTACTTTCTTGGTGGATGGTTCTTCGAAGAGTGGTCCATATATACGAGATGAAAAGTCTTGCCTCCCTTAAAAGAAAATGAACGGAACAAAATATCTTAGTTAAATATAGATATGTGATCTGAACTTCAATTGCAGGAACATCTTCCGCTAGTAAGAATTCAACAACAGTGCAATGTTTGAACCGCACGTCCCGCCCGAGTGGTTACCGGGGCCCAAATTGGGGTGTAAAGAATGGAACCACTGTTACCTGCCATGCATGTCGTAAGAGACGACTTCGGAGATTGTGCATGGGCTAGCTACCCCACACCGTAAAAACACTAGATGGCTACAGAACGGCGAGAGAACCGAGTAAACGCTGGCTGAAACCGGACACATCACCGAAGGATAAGCACCAGAGCTCCAAATGGTGCTGAGGATGTGACGTAAAACACACCAATGCTAAGGTGCATGAATCAGATTTCCACATGAACAGAATTTATGGGGATATCTGGTACATCGGTCTGGGCGGTGATCGCGAGAGAGAGAGAGAACCGCACGTCTAAACACTCCTATCTCGATGTTCTCTGTGCGGGAAAATGTTAGCGTCTTTGTGTACATGGTCAATCATTGTTGAGGGGGTGATATGCGACTACAGAGAATATAATTTACTAGAATAGTAAACTAGGTTACTAGAACCGATGTTACTAAAATAATAACAGTAGAGGCAGAACTTTTCAGCCAATTCTCCTATATATGACTCTTTTCTTTTTTACAGACGGTCATTGTGCAAGTGTGTAACTGTAACGAATTTTGAGTTCTACTTATTTACCATGTTACTATAAAAGAACACTGTACAGGGAATTAGTTTCACTGTTAACCCACATAGGATATAAACCGTCAGTACCGGCATGCTGACGAACACACTGATGATGAGATCGAAGCACATATGGACTTGTTCCACCTGCAATCATGATGATCTTAGTGATTGATTGAAACACCCGAGTTACCGGGGCCCAAATTTGGGGTGTAAAGAATTTTTTTCCGATCCAGAAGCACTTGAGCTTTCAGCTCTTCGGCTCGGTGCCATGGACATCGTAACCCTTCGGTTCGGTGCCAAGAGCACCGTGAATCTGGGGAACCTGTGACTTTTCTGCCAGCCCGCGGAATTGAACTCGCACTCACAGAGGGCTAGTCATCCGCAGTCCAATGCTGGGCAAGCGGGCAGTGTGTAAAGAATATAACCACTGTTACCTGCCACCATGTCGTAAGAGGCGACTAAGGAGGTTTGGCTGAAATCGGATGCACGTGTCCGCTAGGGAATGTTAACCAAAAACACATACTTGCAGAAAACGTATGCACCAGGCCGTAAGGCGCATAACATGGTGCAACGACCCTCACAATGAGGAATGGGATAACGGATTCTACGGTCGCCAATCTGCCTCGGAGATTTAGCCACGCAGTAAGAATGCCAGACCTACTATCACGAGGGTGGCCAAACTTACTGCGGGAAGAGGTTGGCACAAACGGGGAAGCAGAAATCAGGAATTATATCCTACAGAACTGCCCTTAGTATGCAGACTTGAGAAGAAAGAGGTGGCCACTTACACCAGCGTCCGAGACAAACTGTATGGCGTGGCTGATAATCAGAGGCAGACGGCTGCCTTTATTAGATAATCCGAAATCCCAATCTAGTGAGAACGGAGAAGAAGATTGATTGATAGAACCATCATCATAAAAACCGTTTGGGCTCCCATCTTCTACACGAGCTTCTTCTTCGAACGCTCCATATCGCTCCACATGTTAACCACTCTTTGTGATGTGTATGTGATCCGAGCTTAAAAGCGATTCTACATTGTACCCGTTATACGCCTACAAGTAGACCAGCACATCCGATTTATGCGAGGCTTTTTATTTACTAGGGTGGCTTCTCTAGGTTCTACCACAGTCGCCACTTGCGACATGCCTTGTAGGTTGCAGTGGTACTATTATTTGCTTCCCTTGTGGACTATTATCTGCTTAACTTTAGGTATATTTACTTTGTTATTTTAGTGTTGTTTCTTATTAACTCTGTCCATACCATGAATGTTATAGACTTCTGACCACAATTCTTTTATGATACATGATTTTCATAACAGGAACCTTTGTGCTTACATTGTTTGCAGTAGGTATCGTATTATTATATCATTCAATATACTATTTTATTGAAATATATTTGTTTTGCTAGTTATATATAAGGCTGATTGATTGATTGATTGATTGATAGGACTATCATCATTGCACTATAGTTAGTAACCATGTGGCTCCGATCTCTTTCTTACAACAGGAAGATCTCAGCGGCAATGAACGAGTTCCGTAGCAATGACGAGAGTCCCCAATGTAATTTAGAAGATGGTAATAATATTTTTATCTTCCTAATGAATTTTTCCCGTGCAGCGGCTTTCCAGCCTGCCGTTCTCGATTTTGAACTGCCAAGGGTTATTTTACATGCTCAAATTTAACACGGGATCTACGTTTTATCGTCAGTCTCCGATAGGACTAGGAACTGGATTTCATCTACACTGAGACCAGAGATCTCTGGAAAAAGTATCGCGATGTCTCCACGAGGGTGCGAACCAAGGACCCATGAAACGAGAGGCGAGCACCTAACCTCTACGCTACGGTATAGCTAAGATACTAACTTGGAAAGCTTAGTACCAAGTGAAAGAAATTGATCTACGTTAAAAACTACTTATATATATATATATATATATATATATATATAACGGATTGTGGCGTGTTTGCCGCTTGTTTGTACGCCCCTATAGTGGTCATTGATATGCAGAGTCGGCTCGTCATTAGGGGCCAGTGGGGATGGGCCCCACCAAAAATAAGGTGTAACGTGTATTTATTATTTTATACATTAAAATATATCCTAACCGAAACCATGATTTTTCCGAAAATATCTTTCTGGCCCCACCAACAAAAAGGATCACGAGCCGCCACTGTTGATATGTATTGGGTTAATAAACCTAGATAGTGCAGTAGATAGCAAATCATAGTCACAAAGACACTTTTTAACAGACGTGTTAACAAAATAAGTATAAAATTCAAACTTGAGATTGAAACACTGTTATATGAATTATATGTGTATCATGTACAGTTTGTTTTTATTTCATCTTATTTATTCATACCAGTATTATATGTCAATAAATTGCTTGTTACTTCTTATATGTCCTGTTCAGTGTACTTTTTATATGTCGTTAATAGCTATCGTTAATAACTGACTATAAACAGAGAACATAAAGATATCAACATACAAATAAATGACCAAACGCTAAAGCAGGTGAGAGCATTCAAATATCTTGGAAATATCTTCACATCTGACTTGTACATGACATAAGGCAAAAAATCAGCTTGCTGTCACAAAAATCCTATCTGGTCTTACAGTGGATACCAGCACACTGTGGCTTACCAGGAAATGACAAGGCTGACAAACTCGCACGGACTGGAGTGAGCCTAATACAACAACACCCAACACAAAGCTTTACAGAAACAAAGACTCTCCTGGAATAATCCAGGAAAATGATGTGGAGAAAAACAAACGGATTATACAACCCAGAGCACGACAATATAAATACACTAAACAAAAAAGCACAGACCACAGTCTTCAGACTTAGAACGTGACACTGCAGTCTCAGAGCACACCTCCACAGAATGGGTCTCAGGGACTCGGCAGCCTGCACCTGTGAAGCAGTCCACAGAGTACATCCGCAAGACTGTCCTAGTCTGAGTAGTGTGAGAATGAAAATCTGGCCAATAGAAACAACCCTACAAGACAAACTATGGGGACCGGTGAAGACCTCAAACGCACCGCCCTGTTTATAACACATACCGGAGTAGTCGCATAGCAGAAGTTGATCGCAGAAGAAGTAGATAAGACAGAAAGATCTAAACTAGAATCCAGCAAGCCAACAACATTACATACCAACGTACCCCAATCTTGAAACACCCAGCAATTCCAGTAGAGACTAAAAGACAGATTATAAATGCAATATTCATACCAACACTGTGCTACCAGTGCCAAACATGGGCACTGACAAAAGTACAAGAAAGGAAAATTACCAGCTGTGAAATGAAATGCTTGAGGAAAGCAGTAAATAAAACAAGAAGAGACTATATAAGAAATGAGGAAATTAGAAGAACAGTCGGAACAACACCTGCTATTAGATTCATTGAAAAACAGAGACTCAAATGATTTAGCCACTTGGAGAGAATGAACCTGAATACACCAGTTGCAAGAGCGTACAATCTGAAAATGGAATCACCAAGAGGAAGGGCAGCCAAGAAAAGGTGGATGATGGAGTTACAGACATCTTAAAACTCCACAACAACACAACGTATCAAGCTACCGAGCGTGCACTATCTCGGGTTACCGAACCGACATCTTAAACCTCCACAACTACCAAAATATAGTACCGAGCGTGCACTATCTCGGCGTGCACTATCTCGGAAACCGATCATCAGTTAAACCTGCTACACCTAACGGCAAAAAAACTGAGAAGGACAAAAGAAAGAAGAGAAGAATAACTATCGTTCTGGTTTTTTCGTCTTTGCGTTCGACCGTTATGAATTCAGACGTAATCAATGCACCTGGTTTTGGCGCTTCTAATTGATTTTTACGTGAAGGTATGCTTTCCTTATTAACAGTTCATACGTCATGTTCATAAGTACGGTTCCAACTTCACTGCAACGGGTCACCCCATAATTGCTCCGTTCCTGTGCCAATGAAAATCACACGAAATGCTAACAACTGTGAAATGTTTCCTGTGTATCCCCGCCATGCAGGCGTAACTTCTCCAACCTCAGATGTATGTTCTTTCATTATTTCTCTGTCCTTTCTATATTTAGTATTACTCCTACGTTATCTGTTGTTACACGTATATAGTTTTCAAAACAAAGTTCTAGCCAAGTGAAGGTAATATAGGGAAACACGAAGTAATATAGTTTCACAAAGAACAAAAACAAGACACAGTAACGTTTCGACCAAAAGGCCTTTATCAAGTAAATGATACACAAACAACACGGGGTGGTACTTCTTCTCTCGCAAGACATCAATCACTTGTTAGACCACTTAAAAAAAATCTGCATGCACCTTATAGATTGATATGATAGGACCATAATCATTGTACTTCGGTGAGTAACCATGTGTGCTCCAATCTCTTTCTTACAAAGGAAGATCTCAGCTGTAGTGCACGAACTCCGCAGCACCGGAGAGGGTCCTAATGTAATTTTGAAGATTGTGAAGATATTAATGTAGGAAATTCATGTAAAATCTTTTTCTAATGTATTTGGTTCGAGCATCGGCTTTCTACCCTCCTCTTCTCGATTTTTTAACTGTCAAGGTTTCTTTTACATGATCAAATTAAACACGAGCATGAGTTAGTTGTGTTCAGTTAGGCACCAACAGGTTCACAGGCCATCCACAAAAGTCTGTCCTTCACGCTTACTATCAGTTCAGGTGCTCATATTCTTATCTGTCTGTCCATAATTTCCTATCTCTGTCGTCCCTTGTTTCGTCTCCCATTGATTTAGCAAGTTGTCATAATTCGTTATAAACCTCCCAGTGGCGGCTCGTCATTAAGGGCCAGAGGAGCCGGGCTCCACCAAAAATTATGTGTAACGCGTCTTTATTATTTAATAAATTAAAATATAACCTAACCCAAACAAATGATTTTCCCGAAAATTTGTGCCCCACCAACAAAAACGATCACGAACCGCCACTGAAACCTCCCTTTATCATGACATGCCTAAAAATGATGACTGCCTCTATTTTAAAATTTATAATAAGTTTTCTCTGGGACTTGACTTCTTTCAACACATCAACATGCGCTAAAAGAGATTAACTCTAAAATACGATACACCACCTGACAAGTCGTTCTGGCAGCACCGATTTTCCCACAAACCACATCATGAGCCAAAACAATAAACATCGGCTTCCTTTATTTATGAGTGTTTTTCTGGTATCAAATTGGGGCTGGTTTGACCTGAGAAACCAGAAACAACTTAGGAATTAAATTCCAGATCACTAGTCTACGAAACTAGTACATTAATCACTATGATTTCGAGGTTCTCTAGTGTGCGTAAACTAAGAGTTAAGGAAGACAGACCATGGCTAAAAAAAAGGGCAAATATAAGGCCAATCTCCCTCGCTCATCTTCAGGGTTAGGCGATGGATGACGAAAAGAATAAGGGTCTTGGTTCAATTTCAGTGTTTGGTATTTGTGTCCCCCGAATGCATCATATGAATGTGTAGTATTAGTTAGTCATTTTGACTTTATTATTATGTTCATTGAGTTCAGTGTTTCCCCTTTTGGTTCTTAGAACTCATTATGACAGGAACACTCTATAACTTCCCACACTGAATACGGAAAGTGCCATAACATGAGTGGACACGCAACAATGGAAATCGAACTTTTGCGCACCAGATAGTTATTTACTATGCTCAGATATAGATAATTTGCATGCAATGGGGCTGTCGTCACTGGATTGATGGAGCCATCTCATCTCTCTGATTGAACCACTGAGCAGTAAACACTGAGCGCAGATAAAGAATATTATGGAACTGATTCTCATCTCAGAGAATGGAGAAGCGACTATGCTAAGAAACACTGCACACTTAAACACACAGAGCCACGATAACACATGTACAGTGAGTGGTTAGTAAACTTTCTTCATAGATAAGTGGGCCCAGGTTCGAAATCCATTGTAAGAGTTGGATTTTTTCCCAACCGGAACGGCTCCCAGGTCGACTAAGCCTTAAATGGGTACAAGATAAACACTGTGAAGTCAAGACGGCTAGTGTGATTGTTGACCATACCACCCATCGCGTACCTTTGGTCAAAGAAACGGGCCTAAACCAGCATTATACAAAATGCTCATCATCATCATCAATGTGCGTATCCTTTATAGGACGTCGCTCTCTTTGCAGCGTATCGGAAATTCACTATGTCTAGCCAGTTTACCCACTTCGTCGATGGTCATATTCATGGTTTCTTTAATATCTTGTAGCCATCTTCTTCTTGGTCTGCCTCTCCGTCCTGGGACCCTGCCCTCTAATATTTATCTTTCCAGGCCATCGTGACGCTTAATGTGAAAAAGTATTAATTTTTCTGCATAGTTTTTTTTTTATCAGCCAACTCTCTTTAACATTTAGTTCTTTCAGGACATCAGTGTTCTTTCTGTCCACTTTCTTTTTTCTGTCCATGGTATTCGTATGATCTTTCTGTCCCACTACTTTAAGGAAACTAATTCGACATTGATAAAATTTGATTATGTAAAGAAATATTACAAAAACATTACTATGATCTATCCAGTATTTCATGAGTTGTCTTTCTTCACATTATGTTTGTAACACAGTCATCCCACATACCACAAAATAAAGTTCATTTCTAAATCTCTATATCCATCTTGGTTGTGGGATGCAGGAGATAATACGCATGCGCGTTACGCTTGCGGAAGTGCTACTATGAGTTCTGTAGTTCTGCTTGAAAATCACCGCAATGGATAATATTTATCTTAACTTGAATTGTCGTGAACTGTACACCACAGTTCTACTGTAGACAATGGGTTACGTTTGTGATAATTATCATATAAATTTAAAGTTATGACAAATCTTAGTTACAATCAAAGCCATCAGGCGCAAACAGCAACAACATAACTGGTCAGGTTAAAACGGTGCATACAATTAAATTTGGCTCAACTCAAAACAATAACATCACAACAGTCTGTTAAAATACTGCAGACTACAGTCGGGCCACTAACAGTTTATGACCAGGGAGGAAGTCTTTAGCGTTGTGTTTGTATTTGTTGTCATCAAAAGGAATATTGTTATTTAACAACACCAGAGAAATGGCATCTTATACCACACCGTACGCCAGTGTGGAATGTGATGTCATGGAAATTGTTCCATCTGAGGAGTATGATTCACACAGGGTAAGTCTAGTCGTAGTGTGTAGTCTAACAGAGGGAAACGTTAAATTAAAATGTTATGAAATAATGTACTTTCAAAATTTTGATATTCATTCATTGAATGATCCATACTTTTCTGTTGTTGCATTTGTACATTCATATTTTTGAATTAAAAAAATTGAGTAGTAAAAATGTTGTATGTGCTTCAAAATTACTCACTAGTTTTGTTTTATTTTGTTTCGTTATTTAATTTCAAAGTCACATTGACTTGGCAAGTAGCCTAATACTTAAAATTATCATTACGTTCCCTAGATTTTACAAGATGTTCGACCCTGGTTAAACATGATTGCAGTGCCTATAACTGTATTATTTACTGGGAAATTGAAAATAAATGTATACTCGGTTATAAAGTAGTTTGCAAGGTATAGTTAAGTAACAGAATAAAAGATTGAGGTAGGCGGGAGACAAAGTGGTCTGTATCCACTACCAAGAGACTTATAAAGAGAGACTTATAAAGATGGTACTGAATATTGATATTGCACAATAAGGAATTATAAAGAGACTGGCTAAACTTCTTATATAAGTTATCTAAACGACATATAACC
Organism: Arion vulgaris; assembly: GCA_020796225.1. NCBI lineage: Eukaryota > Metazoa > Mollusca > Gastropoda > Stylommatophora > Arionidae > Arion > Arion vulgaris. The sequence continues at coordinate 64,701,524 of CM036755.1, read as the reverse complement.
AGGAGTTAACCGGAGAAGTAGGTCACCTAAATGACAAAAGAACTTTTTACAAAACGAAACAAAATAATAGTAGCTTTAGTTCCATTTGCTTCATAGTTTCTATTGTTTTTTTAGAAGTCTTACATTGTATTGAATGATTTATCTTTCTTCACTTGTAGTTAGCCACTCCTAATATTTGTTGGTAACAAATTTATACCATTTGTCCTCTGCTTAAAAAGACTGAGGGGGGTCTAAGTGGTCTTTGCCTTGCTTTCCGAAAGTCGTGGGTTGAATCCAGACTGCAATGTTCTGTTCATAAGTGCATGTTTTCTTAGAGACCCCTAGGATTGTTGCAGGAGCTGCGGAGTTTGTGCTTTGTGCAATACTCTCGTCAGATGGTGTGCCCTTCTGCGGAGAAGGATCAAGCTATATGGGGTAATACTTGGTGCAATAAAATCAGTCCTTCGAATTTAGACCTTTAACGAGACTGAGCACCAATAGGTCAGTCCAGATTTGTGTAAAGTTTATTCTGTTGCCCACAACCATATTTTCCTCTGTGTTTGTACTCTATACATGTGATCACTTTTGATACAAATTTACAGTGTGATAGATCGTTGCACTAAATAAGCGTTTCCCAAAGTGGGCGGTACCACCTCGCTGTGGCGCTGAAGCCTTCCAGGGGGGCGATAGTGGGTTCAGAAGCATTTGGGGAGATTTTTTTCTTGATTTTGCGATTGAATAACCATTAAAAATTTGAATTTTGCATTTTAATTCATCTTATGCTCATCTTACACGATCCAATTTTTCATTAATTTTCTATTTCATGCATATAATCATTTGAAAATTGACCATGTATGACAGAAATATATATCAATTTTCTGTGTAAAGAAAAATAAAGCATGTATAATGTTGGAGGGGCGTTAGAAAGTTTATGTTGTGCAAAGTGGGCGGTGGGCCGAAAATGTTTGGGAATCTATTCTCTAAATTATCTCCATAATTTCTTTGCTTTATTATTGCTGGAGTTGCTAGCCCGTGTGGTTCCGGGGCCCACAAGAGAAGGAAAGAATAGTACCTCTGTGACCTACAGTGCATGTCGTAAGAGGCGACTGATGTAGGCTCTAGAGATGCTACCCTAGCAAATAAGAAGCAGCGTAGAAATCAGATGTGCTGGCCTACTTGTAGACACATAACTGGCACAACGTACAATCGCTCTTATGCACAGATCGCATACAAATCACACAGAGTGGTTGAGAAGTGCGGAAGAAGAAGAATAAGCTGGAGCTGCGGAGTTAGTGCTTTGGGCACCATTTCTGCAGACCGGAATGGGGCCATTTTGGGAAACTGGGCAATGAAGTCAGTTCTTCGCCATTATACCCTTTTTTCCTCTCCATGAGTTTATTCTTTGGCTTATTTTCAATTTGCCTTGTGGATTCCAGTTTAGTGCATGCCTCTCAATCTTCTTGGGTAGTTTCCTCACTGTGTTTCCTATTCATCTTCTGAGAGCGATTATTTGCTTGGTTTTACACCATAACTCTTCATTACTAATTACCTTTGGCCAATATATGTGTAGGATCTTTCTCAGACAAGTATTAACCCTTTGAACCCTGGCCACCTGTACCTTAAAAATATTTTCCCCGAAGCTCCTGGGCAAAAACAATACACATCAGAGTTATATTAAAACACGATAATTTAGCATTTTTAAGAGCTTTATAATTTGTTATTGATTTACCCCATCATCTCCGTTATTCCTGCTTATTATATATTTGAAGAATACTAAACTTTAAAACTTATTTGATTTAATATGTGGCTACGAATACTCCCGTATATGAAGATATGAGGATTAAATACTTAAATAATTACCTTATCAGTACAATAAAATCACACAACAGCGTCCGCCATCTCATAAAATGATGTAGAACATATGGGTTGTGTTTACGTCTCATTTGTACACAATTTATTTTCAAATACCGAAAAATAGTGAAAAAATATGCCCATACCAATATATCGGGAGCTCGGGGGTATAGAGCGCTTAAATTAAATCCCCAAATATCGGGAGCCCGGGTTCTAAGGGTTAATAAATACTTGTATTTTGTTGGTGATCTGTATCATAGTTCTCGAAGTTTGTAATGTGTACAAGAGAATTGATTTCACATTAGAGTTGAATATCATTGTCTTGCTGTTAGTGATGTTGGGCCTCCATATATTACTCTGCTGTCAATCAATCAAGTGCCATGCCTGACGGTGTAGGTGATCACCTTCTCTTTGCATTACATATTATTGTAAAAATGCTACTCATGCTTTCCTGATCCTTTCTTTACATCTTCCTCTGTGCCCTCTTGCATATTAAATATACTGCCTAATTAGGTGAAGGATTCTACATCTTCAATAGCTTTTCCTTGTAACCTCACTTGTTTCCTATTTTAATTCTTAAGATCTTGTTTTTCTTTCCACGTATTTAAAGTCCAACTATCTCTGACACATTAACGAGGTCTGATACCGTTGCTTGCTCTTACTGGTGGGTTGTGTGCCGTTACAAGAGACAAGACATGGCTCTGTGTTTCTCCGTTCACTATTCTATGTTGAACAGGTCTGCAATAGGTATTTGTCTGTCCTAGTGCTGGTACCATAGGCACACAGATGTGTTGTGCCAATCTTGAATCAGCGGTATAGAGATGGTGCCTTTGTCTCTTGTGTCCTGTGTGTAGCTATAATATTACAAACTGGTAGTGATGGTATGCCAGAGAAGATATTGGGGTAATATTGAAGCTGAACTCACTATTAAACATTTGATAGCGGATAATGTAGGGGATGATGATGTGGTATATATAGATAGATCTGTGCATCGTGGTGAGAAATCAGGTTGACGTTTCCTAGACAACACACACAGTCGTATCGCTGCAGAGCAGATTGGGGTAGCATCATCATCAGTTGCTGGCTGGCATAGACGATCATGGATCTCCACAAATCTCTGTCTCTGGTGTTGATTATCATCTCAGATGTTGACGCTCTTCTGTGCTATGAAGTCAGGCTATCAAATATTTTCTCTCTCTGTCTGAAGAATGGGGTATACAGGACAACTACTTCTAGTTGGAATTTGAGACCATTACTGGTGTCTTTCAATGGCTGTCTTGGGCTACTTTACTTGTGTCACTATTGTATTAGACTATCAGTTGTTGCTTTACATGATCCAAATACACAGGTTACACATTGTTCGAGCAGAATTGGATGTAGAATGAGTAGTGTTGTTCAACCAGCAAGCCATCGGAATCGTCAGTTTCCATGCCCTTCGACATCTGCTAGGAGGCTGCCAATAGTGCAGTTCAGTTACCAATAACAAATCTCTTAATCCAGATTAGTGAGTTGCTATTCAAAGTTGAGAATTAATTGTCACTTGCCCTAACTATCTTCATGCACAGTGTGCAGCTTTTGAACTTACACAACACAGACTCCAGAGCACATCCTGCAGTCCTGTTCATACATACATCAACGAAACGAAACATGGCTTCATGAACGAAGTTTTAAGCAAGCAATGGGGAACTCACGAGATATTCAAACTGACATGCGCCTTCATAGAGGCAACCCATCTCATGGTTTAGACAAGCATTCGAAACCGATTACAACGAAGAAGAAGTAACACATACACACCCTTCTTCTTCTTTTGTCGTCACACTGCTACCAGGTTGTTGTCCAGTGTCGTGGTTTTCTGTTTTTCTCTTGCGCTGTTCTGGTGGCTTGGATGATTGCTAGTTTTGCTCTTTGACAGGATTCTGCTATGCCACCTAACCATCTTTTTTGTGGTCTTCCTCTTGCCTTTTTTCCTTATGTTCTGTTGTAGAAGACTGTATACTGTTGAGTTTGGATGCATTCTTATTAAGTGGCCAAAGCACTACATTCTTTGTTTCTCGATGTAATTCAAGCAAAGTTCTGTGCCAACTTTCTTTCTTACCCTTTCCTAACTCAAATAAAGAATAAATAAAACCAAACCCAGGTCTTGCCAAGATTTTAAACTGTTGTTCTCAAGACTAAAATACTGATGTCATAACCACAAGATAACATGCTCATCAGCACAGTATTAACACACATTATGTTTTTTAAAGGGTTTTAAAGCCGAAGGATTGCACCGGGTTTTAGCCCATATGGCTCGGTCCCTCTCCGCAGAAATGGCACGCCATCTGCCGAGAGCAGATGATATTGCAAAAGCATGAACTCCGTAGCTCTAGCTCAAAATATTGTCACAGTGCGTGTACACATATTTTAATACAGTGGTTCTCGAATGTTTTTGAAGTCAGGGCACACCTGAAGTCTTACAAAACTCGTTGGCGCACTATACACGCGCACTATACACAAAAACGGAATAAATAAGATGCAGAGAAAGCAAAGAAATAATAGAAATAACTGGAAAATGCTACCTACCTTTATTTATCACTTAATTCGTCTGAGTGGTTACCAGGGCCCAAATTTGGAGTGTAAAGAATAGAACCACTGTTACCTGCCACGTATATCGTAAGAGGCGACTAAGGAGGTTTGGATGAAATCGGATGCACATGTCCTAAATATGTACAAGTTTATGCGTTTAGGGGCCTACCAAAACAATGTGCAACGTATACGTGTTCTTGGTAAAGATCAAACATATCACAAAGAGTGATTAAAATTGGTCTTAAAGAACGAACGCGAAGAAGATCATTTAGTTTCTGCCTATGAGAAGCATGGGCCTGATGTGTCTTGGTGATTTTTACCCTGGTGCCCGCTGACATCACGTTGTTAATCCCTGATCCTGGATGTCATAGGACGCACCTAGGAATGTGACCGGGCACACCCTTTGAGAACCACTGTATTAATGTATGGCATGCCCACCATTTGCTAACCTAATTCCTTTAAATAGCAAACTGTATATTCATAAATATGCTCTTTCATATACAGGTGTACTATATATTTCATATTGAATGAACAACTGTGATATGAATCATAGGGGCCACAAAATATGTGTGTAAAATTGCTACCCGGAGGGAGTGAGAAAAGTGATTGCGAAATATGTGCAGAGATAAACTGAATTCTTATTCTTCTTCACCTTTCTTCGTCCAACGCTCCACATCGACCACTTGTTAACCACTCTGCGGGATTTGTATGTGATCTGAGCCTAGGAGCGATTGTACTTTGTGCCAGTTATGCGCCTACAAATAGGCCAGCATATCTTATTTCTGCGATGCTTTTTATTTACTAAGGTAGCTTCCTAGGTCCTACATCAGTCGCCTCTTACGACATGCTTTTTAGGTCGCTGTGGTACTATTCTTTGCTTCCCTTGCAGACCCCGGCACCAGACGAGCGAATTCACCTTTCAACTCCCAACGGAGCACGTCTTCATCAAACTTCTTCCAGTTATTCTCTCTCTTGCCATCCCTTCCAATTCTTTCCATGTTTTACCTATCCTTTTAGTATCAGCCTCCAGCTCTCTTCTCCAGGTCTGTCTAGGCCTTCCCCTAAAGTTGTGAATTAGTTTGTTTAATATCAATGACTGATAATTGATTGATAAGACCATCATCATTGCACTTTGGTGAGTTACCATATGGACTCCGATCTCTTTCTTGCACGGGAAGATCTCAGCGGCAGCTCACAAAATCCGTAGCACTGTCGAGGGTCCCAGATGTAATTTAGAAGATGGTAAAGATATTTTGAAGGGATTTTATTTTAAATCATTTTAATGAATTATGCCCTTTCCAGCTTGCTCTTCTCGATTTTGAACTGCCAAGTGTTCGTATACGTGCTCAAATTGAACACGGGACCTACGTTTTATCGTCCATCTCCGATAGGTCTAGGAACTCGACCTCACCTACACTGATTAGGTATCATAAAAAATATCTCAATGGTTCCACGAGGAAGCGAATGGAGTATATATGGAGCGAGATGCGGGCACCTAATCTCTACGCCACAGAGACCAGGACTGATTGATGAACCAACGTTTCTGAATGAAATCAGGTCTCATAAAATGTCTATATTTTCCCTCTTGTTTGCTCAGCGCCTTATACGAATCTTTCAAAGTAGCACTTTGGTCCCAGATATTCGAAATGCAGGTCGAAATTCAAGTACAGTAGATTTACAAAGTAAAAAAGTAAGTAAGTAAAAGAACCCTTTCATACCTTGTGGTATATAGGACAATACAGTGTTAGGCCTGTATTATTAATTGACCGTCGACACACGATGGGTGATGTGGTCAGCATCACGCCGGCCGCCTTTACTTTCCCAGAGCATGTCTGGTCCCAGTTGAGGCTGGGTCGACCTGAGAGCCGTCGCGGTCACACTGCGGGAGTTGAACCCGGACCACCAGCCTTGAAGATTTACAAAGTACATGAACAGAATTAATTTAGTTGGTTTAGTATGTTATTGTGCCCGAGTGGTTACCGGGACACACATCAGGTGTGTAAAGAATAGAACCACTGCTAGCTGTCACGCATGGTCGTAAGAGACAACTGAGGGGTAGGAATAGGGCTAGTTACCCCACCCTGTAAAAAAAAACATAACTTAGATATTTGCAGAAACCACAACCAGGAAAATTCATAGCACGCCACCCGAGGAAGAAGGACCCCGCAAGGTAGGAATCATGAAGCGGCCTGATGAAATCCGACAGGAAATCGGACTGTCGACTCACTTTTTTCAACCCGGAAGATCTCCAGGACTGGCATCTGGAATGTCCGCACGATGTTTGAAACTGGGAAGACAGCACAAGTGGCATATGCAATGGGGAGAGTGTGTAGATATCTGGGAAATATACCATTCGATAGGAGGACTTGAAAAACGTTGATTGCGGACCTATGCCTCCATTGGGGTGAAGGAGAAATATGTTATTGTATTTTGTCAAGTTACGTTGCTTCATCTTTTGTACTTGAGCACATCATGTCGTAGATGCGTGAAATGTTAGAGATTTCCACAGAACACGGTCTTCTTTAATTATATATATATATATTTTATCCCTGATCCAGAAGCACTTAGGCGTAAACCTTCAGTTCGGTGCCACGAACACCGTAAATCTGGAGAACCTGTGGCTTTTCTGCCAGTCCGCGGAATTGAACCGCATGCACAGGGAGCTTGACACCCGTCGTTCAACGCGTTACGAACACGCTGGGCAGGCTTACTTTAAGTCATATGTGAGGCTCATGTTGAAATCTGATGGGCTGGACTGTAATGCGCAAATATTGCAACTTCGCTGCGTAATCTGACAGGAAGCATATTGAAGTTACGCTAAATGACTATAATTTCAAGGAGGGAGCTATACGTTGTTATACTATTGTTATACTACGGTGGGGGTCTCGATGGCGTAGAGGCTAGGTGCTCGCCTCTCGTTCCAAAGATACTTGATTCTCTCCATCGTGGAGAAATTGGGATATTTTTTCCAGAGATCTCGGTGGTGAGATCGAGTTCTTAGACCTATCGGAGACGGACGATAAAACGTAGGCCCCGTGTTCAATTTGAGCACGTAAAAGAACAATTGGCAGTTTAAAATCGAGAAGAACAGGCTGGGAAGCCGCAGCCCGTAGCAAAATTCATTAGAAAGGTTAAAAAAAATGTATTCCGACAAAATATTTTACATCTTTTAAATTACATCGGGGACCCTCGCTGGTGCTACGGAATGCTTGCAATTCTGCTGAGATCTTCCTGTGTAGGAAATAGATCGGAGCACACATAAGTGCAATGATGATGGTCCAATCAATCAATCAATACTACTATAGAAGTGGTTCTCAACCTATTTTGCTACATGCATCCTTTTCATATGTCCAGATGAAATTTCCCCATCTCCTAGATTTTCTATACAGTAGTAGAAAAATCAATATTCCGACAGTTGGAATCTATGGTCCAAATCCTATCCTCCATGCTGAAGACTTAATATTCTCATCCTGTTAAGATCCTCTTTATCTAAGAACGATCGAAGAATAAGAAAGGAGATGAGATGGTTAGTTATCTTCTTCTCTAATTACTTCCCTAACTCGGCTGGCCAGATCATCCGTGTTTCTCACAGTGGATACGCCTGATCTGAGTAATTGGTTCAACCAATGCAAGCGTTAACCAGTAGTCTGCTTCAGAGCCCGCGGCGATAATAATAATTCTTTCGTTTAGTTCAGTGTTTCCCAAACTGGTGGTCCTCGAGGTAATCACAAGGGGTTCTCAAATACTTGAAGAAGAAATATTATGCTCTTTGATATTCCAAACAGAAAAATACATTTTAAAAACGTGTGTAGAAACAGTAGGAAGCTAGTTCCGCTGCGAAATCAAAGGACCGAAGTCTAAATGTCTGACAGGATAAAATGAAATATCATTTGCACTTTCCCGCAGTCTGAGAAATTGGAGCCACCTTGACTATTGATGTGGTGGACTAATAACTCCATCGCTAGAAGATTTTCTTATAAAGAAACGTTTTGGGGGCCCGCGACAGTAAAATGTATTTAAAAGATGGTCCACGGTAATGCACAGTTTCGGAACCGCTGATTTAGTTTGATCCCAGCCTAGGGTGGCTATTCTAAACTTAGGATAAGGGGCTCAGAGACCAGGAAACGATATAGTCAGGACATTGCTTCACTTCCCCTTAGTGTGCTTGTGATACAGGTTCTACTGACGCGAAGGAAGCAAAGATCGGCATAACCTTTGCTGTGATGAAGCCTGCTGGAAACCCATACCTGACTGCCAGGAGGGAATCAACAATTTTATCTAGTTTCTAGACCTATTGGAAACAGACGATAAAACCTAGATCCCATGTTCAAGATGAGCACTTAATAGAACCACTGGCGGTTAAAAGTCTATAAGAACAGACTGCTGGGCCGCTGTCTGGGAAACATTTATTAAAAAGATTACAGGAACATTTCTAACAATATATATGAGACTGCAGTAAAACTATTAGTTTGGCGAAACACGTAATCACAAAGTACTGAGTTTTACAAATTACAAAAACAATGACAATATACAGCAACGTTTCGACCAACAATGCCTTTATCAATCAAACGAACAACAGGACTCATGTTGTTCGTTTGCTTGATAAAGGCCTTGTTGGTCGAAACGTTGCTATATAGAACATTTCTACAACTTTTCACCACTTTAAAATATTACACAGGGGACGCTCGCGGTGCTACGGAGTTCGTGCAATGTCACTGAGCTGCTGTTTTCGGTCCTGCACGTTTATGTTAATCATGGTATTTTTGTACAAGGGTTTGCCTTTCATATTTTCCTCTTAGCCAGACTGCAATATGCAGCTTGTTAGCAGGGTCACAATTTGGGGGTTGAATATAAGTCATGACGTCCTCATATCTACTGTAGGGATAGAATCGTGTAGGGATAGAAGATTGAAGGCAAGTCCGATCGTTAAAATGCCTTACTAAAAATGGATTTGCCGGACCGTGGCCCCCGGCAACATAAGGCCAACTAGCTCAGGCGGGAAAACCAAAATTCTTGTTTATTGGGGGCTGGTTTTTGTATATGTTTGATAGAACACTGTACGCTTTTTGCAATTTTACTCAATTCTATGAGTCCGTTGTTATTTATTGATGAAAATATTAATAATATTGATATTCCTTAGTGTTAAACTAAACTTGTTACATAATATAACCTTGATTTAGCATGTTGTGTTGTGTTAATTAAAATGAATTCGTCTTTATACAACAATACTGGAACGCGAGGTCACACGACGGTTGTGTTCTTATTTCCTAGAATTTTTGATCTCAGCTCGTCGGCCGCATGTTGTGGGAAGCCACGGTCGCATCGACTTGCGTAGCCTCGCTGCAAACCTCTTCTAAGTTTACTGCTGTGTCAGCTGTGCTTCGCAGATGTTGACTTCCGTCATTTCATTCATTGCATCTGACGACAGACCCACATAACCAAACGAGCTTAAGGCAGTAACACATTCCCCAGCACTGAAACGAACTGAAACATATAATTATACAGCGCACAACATGTTCATAAACAGCTGTAAAAAAAACAACCCAACACTAAGGTGTATTTTGTGCGTGATCCGACTTGGCGAAGTTTGATCCACGCTTTTCCAGGAACTTATGAGGTACAAGCATTACCTTCTTATGAGGTGGTAAAACACATTTATGTATATTATTTGTAAACCGGAGCCAGGTGTGATCAATGTAACACCAGGATAGTTTTCGGGTTGGGGAAAGGGGGTGATATTCTGAAACCTGAGACATGTTAAAGATGGTATCTGCTCAGAGCGTTGCTGTACTGTACTATTCTGCTACTCTGTGATGTTCTTTACGTTTGGAATCTTAATCGTATATACTATGTATGGTATATACTATGTAAAGAGTGGTTGCGCCTACATGATTCTCTTGGACGACGTCCAGAAATATATAGACAGCACAGAAACCATTCATGTGCCCGAGATAATCCTTCCTGTAATCACGCACAATAAAACCCTACTGCAGATGTAAAGTCATGACACTCTCAGAGTCAAAAACATTCAGTCAAGTTGGATGATTGTACCGAACTGTCCGGTATAGGCACAATGTGTTGATTGCTGACTTTCACGTACTCCTACCTGGAAAGCAAAACAGCATCTATTTGACAAGACAGCCTACTGACTAGTTCTGTCAATACGTTGGTATAAAGATCTCTCATGTATCCAGCTTGTTCGCTTCTTCGAAAGGAAAATACAAAGTAAAAAACCTTCAGTTCCTTGGGGGTGACAATAACGATACATGTTCCAAAACTGTTAAGAGTGTTACTTATTCAGAGCAACCTCGCCACGACATAAAAATAGGTACATCGTGGTCATGCTCTTCGGGTAGGATCATATAACAACTGGAATTAGAGACTGAGAAGTGATCAATAAAGAGTGATCATATAAAATATACGAAGTATTTGAAAAGACCATTATGGAATGAGGCATTACTGCAAAGAGGAGGAGGTGAAGACCACGGAGAAGATGGATTCAGGATGTAACTGATGGTTTGAGCATGACGGCTGCAGTGGTGGGATATCTGGCATACGAGAGAGATACATTCAGAAGGACTGTTAAGGTAGCAAAGTTCTGCTCAGGACAAGCTATCTGATGATGATGATGAACAAACTGTTATGCTATGTATGACACTGCTGCTGAAACTCATCCCAGTTGTATACCACCATTGAGGGACATGCATATACCCAATGTCAACAACGTACATTATCTTAACCATAGACATGTTTGAGAGCGGTTGGCCAAAGACAGGCAAACATGGCGAGCGACAGTGAGGGTGACTCAAAAGAAAAGATGAAAACAAATGTCACATATGAAAGCAAAAGAGAGCGCAGAGTGCAGAGAGAACATTATATGTATCAGCTCAAGTCTCACTTGCAGCAACTGTGGCAAGGATTGCCACTCCAGAGTAGGTCATTACATTCACAAGAGATGTTGCGATTCAGCTCAGAACAAAATACTTGACGCAAATCCAAACCTTTCCTGAGCCAAAAAGGCCAATGAAGACATGTTTCCTAGATATATGATCCCGATCCAAGACACAAAGTCGTTATCTTATAGAAAGTGACCGGGATTATACCTAGTTTCACTAAACTTCCGCAACGTCTCCGTTAGCTATTATTAAGTCTCCAGTCATTAATGAATGCAGACATTAACCGAAAAAAGAAAGAAATGTGTTTAATCAGAGCCAACTATAAACTTATGGGCCTTCAGACTCTGGTAAGAATTATGGGAAATCAGACCCCAACTACACCACGTGACCTCGCATTCCAGTATTGGTGTATATAGACGAATTCATTTTAAAATCAACACAACATGCTAAATCGAAGTTATATTATGCAACAAGTTAAGTTTAACAATAAGGAATATCAATATTATGAATATTTTTCGCCAATAAATAACCATAGACTCACAGAATTAAGTAAAATTGCAAAAAAGCTTGCGGTGTTCTATCAAACATCTATATTTTCCGGCCCCCTATTCTGATCTAGGTCAGGGAACCCCGAGGCAGTTGTCTGGCCTAGTTATCTAGAGTTGGCTGTGGTTTAATCGTCTTGCGTACGTGTCTTGACATATCCCATTATAAAATAAAACAAACTATAGCAGTTGAATGTAGATTAGCCTGAAAAGGTTTACCCTTAAGTGTCATGAAAGACATCAGGGACACTTTTAATAGAGCAGCCTGGTTGCATACTTCCCTAAATTATGACATTCTCCAGTAAGTAACATTACTAGATTTGACATCTGAAAGCTATTAAAGATGTCACATTGTTTAGCGTTGTTGGACGTAGCGTCTTTCAGTGAACTATTGTCTTTCCCCAGGTGGATGATGGAATTGGTTGTCCACTCTTGCCGTTAAGCATATGGGTGGGAGCTTTAATGTGCGTTCCAGGGCCAGAGGAGTCGCCCTTATTGTGCTATATCCGTGTTTATTTAGCCACAGCCAACTTCTAATATTGGGCCTCATAACTGAACGGGGAAACCCTGACCTAGTTTCAGTTAGGGGGCAGGAATTTATATATGTTTGATAGAACACTGCAAGCTTTTTTGCAATTCTACTCAATTCTACGAGTCTATGGTTGTTTATTGATGAAAAATATTCATAATATTGATATTCTTTATTGTTAAACTTAACTTGTTGCATAATATAACTTTGATTTAGCATTTTGTGTTGATTTCAAAATGAATTCGTCTGTACAACAATAGTGGAATGTGAGGTCACGTGACAGTTGTGGTCTTATTTCCTAGAATTTTTACCGCCGTATGGTTTGAGTCCGCGGCCGTATGCGTTTATAGTTGGCTGTGTCATGATATTGTCTATCCATCTTTCTCTTGGTCTTCCCTTGGCTCTAGTACCTGGATCTAGTAGTCAATGAACTACTTACTCAGGGAAATAGTTGTATCAGATCGGATTTTTGAACAACCTAACATAATGAGTTACCGACAAGACCATGTTGATGGTGTGGTCAGGAAATTGTGAGCTGGAGAAAGTTCGACAAGAAATATAACAAGACACTGAGATAATTGTTCTTGCATTGGAGAATGGATGGTAATGAGATATTTTGGAGTCTATGTGGCTAAATGGTTAAGTCCTTGCCTAGCGTGTCGAAGATCGTGGGTTCTAATCAGGGCCGTGTTTTGTTCACGACTGTATTTTTTTCTAGAGTTAGTTACTGAACTGATGTCCAGACAGACCAATAGATGCTCAGTCTACCCCAACACATATCGAAGGGTGTGCATACTGATGGTTTCTGTGGCTCGCTGGTAAAATACACATCTCACTCTGTCCCTCAAGCATGCAGTTCTACTTGCATATCCTTTACAGGACTTTGCGAATCAACCCCAGCTTTTTAACGCTGTTTGTGATTTTTCTAGGCATTATTACGTTCAGTAGTTTGCCATTGCTTTCTGAACGGGTGGTGCGATCGTCCTTTGTAAAATCCACCGAAACAATTTGCAACCAAACTTTCCGCAGCGTGATTCAAACTCAGAATGTCGGGGTTAATAGACCGAGTCACTATCCCCTAAGCCACAGACGCCAAGTTCTACTTGTACAACGTGTAATTCCAAACTCATTAAATCGCTGGATCGATTCAATTTCAATTTTAGTTTGTTCATCCAACATTAGATCGCCAAGAGACCGAAGAACATCCTCCTTATCCATCTTCAACTCCCCCAACATGCTGGGATGGGGGAGAGAAGAATTGAAGCTGTAGAGTGGAATTAAAATTCTGAAACAGATAGCAGACTGTATTACGGCACAAAAATATCATTAACGAGTGGTTATCTTACGTTGTGTATGGAACGACCTCACCAAAGGCAGGAAAGCCGTTAGAGAAGGCACTCGATATGCCCTCACTAAAACTAACTCTGTCCGAGAAAGAGTTACACGTACATCAGGTCTCCTGCAACGATCACTCTTGAAGGATCTAAGCTTCACGTACCTCTGAAGTCGGCGAGGCTGTCCATATGGTTGAGGGATGCTTGCAAAAGTGTAATATAGACCCACGCAAAAATCAGTCAGAAGCGCAATACCAGGCGTCATGACTCTACGCCTGAAGTAATAGCGGGTGATCGAAAGAAGAAGAAGAAGACTGTATTACATAATCCGAAATCGCAGTCTAAAATGAATGATGATCGCAGCAGAAGTAAAAGATTGTAAAGTTTTTAATAACCATCTATCTATTCTCTAATTCTGTTTTGTCTTTCAGCGTCAGGTCGAAAAGGAGACAACTGGAGCGAGCCTCTCTATGCGCCTTGTCTTTCTTTCTTTTCTCCAGTCCTGATTTGTCTCACAGCTTCTGGGTAAGAAGAGATTTATAGAACGGACTTTTGTGTACGCTTCATAAACAGTGTCTTTCGTCACTTCTGTTATCTCTGAGGTTCACTTTTTGCGAGGCTGGTCTTTTGCTTTGTATCCTCTGTACCGGAGTAACATTACTCTTTGTGGCGCACTGTCTGTTGGTAATCTGCTTATGTGGCCGAACCATTTAATTTGTTATTTCTTGATGAAGTTCAGTACTGATTCTGTGCTCACTTTCTTCCTGATGTCTTCATTTCTAAACCGGTCTCTTCTTGTTACTCCCAGCATTCTGCACCTTTTTTCTGCATCAGTTTTTCTATGTAAACACGGTACTAGTTACGCAGTGTTAATATTTCCTTTAATCTCGCACTTTTACAGCTGGTGAAACCCAGTGAAAGGGTAGCTCTTCGATATATCTTGAATTGATTAAAAATGTCGAAAGGAAACCCCAGCTGGTTCTGTTTGCTTGTGATTATTGTCAGTCTCAAGACACATGTTAGTTTCCTTTCTCGGTACTACGGTATTATAGAAATTCATGTACACACACACACACACATATATGTATATGTTACAGAAATGCTGGCTGTTTTTCCCCACATATCTCTACTGTGTGCACGTTGAATCTTGGAGTCTCATGTTTACGTCAGAGACTAAATAATCACGGCAATTGATATATCTTTCCCTCTATCTGGGACATGGGCGTCTACATACATATTTTTTCCAGGGAAGGCAAAATGATTAAATTAAAAAACAATTGGTATTTTATTAATTAAAAATTTTCAGTAGCCTTTTCAGTCCTTAGGATATGAAGCATGGCCGAATGGATTAGAACGCTACTTCCATGCAGGAGACCCGTGTTCGGTCCACGGTAACGCCAAATATTTTTTCTGTTGTGGGCATAAAAGAACAATTCTAACCTGAACAGCTTCGCGGCGACTGCACTAGCCGTGCGGCCATCACATACATCATGCTCTCACGTGTCCTTCACCGCCCTAAAAAGCAGTACTACAGGCAGTAACGACAGGATATGAAGTCACTTCACATTTCCAATCCCTAGTGGCAGGAGGTAGGAGGGCCACTTCCTTTCATCACGTCTGGAACGTCGAGTATGGGATTGAACCTACAACCATATTGTGTAAGAGTCGACAGGCGAACGCGTATGAATTACGCTAATCCGTACCACAATTGACAATTTACGATGCGGAAATGGAGAAGACTGGATTCAGGTCAGATTTCGATTGCTTGCTCCAGGTATAGTTATATTAAAAAAAAATTATATATAGATTGCAACTGTCAATCACAATGTTTTATCAAAGCCATTTTTCAGGGAAGAGGGTCACCCCCATCCCCCCGTCGTAACGTGTTGACGCCCCTGATCTGTGTGTCTATTCAATTGATCTTGGCTTTCACAACATTCCAGTTGAGTTAGAATTATAGATTGATTTCTTTAAGAAAATTGTGCCTTTCGATTTAACTAACGTTGTAGTGTAGTTATACACATTCTGCGTGTTGGTGTGTCCTTGTGTCAACAACATATATTATATTTCATTCTCTGGATTTTGATACACATTTATGGCTGTTTTAGACTTAGCAATCAATAGTTTAGTTTAAACCTGTAATTTATTTAATGAAATACTGTGATTTCATATGAAGGATAATGATAGAACTTGGTGTATGAATTCTATTTTTGTTTAGCACAACTTGTTATAATTTAGTTAAACAATTTTTGGATTGATTAATCGAAGTTAGATTTCCTTTCAATTATTTGGGATTATTACTATTCGATTCTGAAATTATCATATGTGGTGATTTGTGTGTGTGTGTGCTATGCGCTTAGTGGGCATCTGTAGCTTAAGCGGTAGTGAGCTCGATCACAATCCAAGTGTACATAGTTCAAACTCTGCCGCGGGCAGTTTGGAAGCAAATTTGTTAACGTGGATTTTTATGAACGGTAAAAATAGACCTTATTGTTCAGAAAGCAGTGGCAAACTACTGAACGTATAAGTGGGGCCTAGAGAATCGACGACTCGTTTACTGTGGTTGATGACTGCGTCCTGTAAAGGATATACCACGATTTTCTTTTGCATGTGCCTAGATCGAAGGACAGATTATCCTAATGCTTAAGCGTTCTCCTATCTCTCTCTCTCTTTACCTTTTTAAACTCGGATTGTGGCATAGACCCTCAACTAACTCGTGTCAAGTCTTCATATCTCTAGCTATCTCATGCAGCTCCCTCCAGCTCTTCTTTATATTGTTGATCTCTGCCTCCAAATCTCGTCTACATGTATTTCTCGGCCTCCCCATCTTTCGCTGTCCCTGTGGGTTCTAGCAAGGACCCTTCTTGTTATATTCCCCTCGTTCTCCTATCTACTCGGATACAAGAGGGATGTGGGTTCAATCCCCTACTCAAAGTTTCACACATGAGGAAAGGAAGTTGCCCTTCTACCTCCTGCAAACTAGGGTATAGAAAAGTGAAGGGACAGGCACTGCATGCATAACCTACAGTCTTAAAAAGCTACAGGAAATTTTTATTATTTGACATGTATCTAGAAATACGCATTTTCATTGACATTAATGTTACTTGATCGGACAGTGCAATATCCATGCCGACGGTTATCTGTAACAATTCTCCCCAACTTTTTATCTTTCTTACTAATGTGGTTCAATCTGATAGATTCGTTTTTGTCCTCTTGGTATATCTTTCTTCTTTTTTTGCGTTCGGTTTCGTATGCTCTTCTAAACCGTGAGATGGGTTGCGTCTATTAGCTGCATGTCAATTGGTGTTCCTCGTGAGTTTCACTATATAGCTTGCTCTGTGAGCTTCGTTCATGAAGCCATGTTTCGTTTCGTTGGTGTATGTATGATGGACAGTACTGCAGAATGTACTCTGGAGTCTGTGTTTCTGTCTGGCATGCACACTGTGCAGTCTGAGCAGACTTTATTCTGTGCATGTGGTGGTTGAGCTTGCAGTATCCTGTTCTGAGGCGAAAGATTGTTGTGTGCTGTTTACTGTTTAGTCTGCTGATAGGATCTTGTGGATGTGTTGCCTCCACAATTCTTTGTATTTTCGCTTGATATGCGTCTTGATTTCTAGAGTGACAATGGGTGTTTGCGTTGTATTAATTTTGTTCTCTCCTTATCCAGCTTGTCTGCTCTCTCAATTCCTGATACGCCACAGGGATTTGGTATCCACGGAAGAATAGTTTGGATGTTCTAACTTGTATTGTTATTTCTCTACCTGCTGATATTCAGTCACACTTATATGTTTATATATAATTATATCACTGTCTTCCGCTTGCCATCAACCGTTTCTTTCAGTATAGTTTACAACACAAAGCCATGTCTCTTTATATACACAAAATATTTGAGTTGTCAGTGTGTGCTCTCCTCTAATGATCCCGTATCCATGTCTAAGTTTTCCAAAACTTTATGTCGGTGATTTTTATATCAATTCCAAACACTGGATATGATTATGGAAAAGACTCCCTCAAGGACCTAAGCAGAACAGACAAGGACATTATATTTCGACCACGCACCGGACACTGCAGACTCAACAAACACCTATATAGACCGCCCGAGTGGTTACCGGGGCCCACATTTGGGGTGTAAAGAATAGAACCACTATTACCTGCCACGCATGTCGTAAGAGGCGACTAAGAAGGTTTGGCTGAAATCGGATGCACGTATCCTAAACGTGTAGAAGTCTATGCGTTTAGGGGCCTACCAAACCAACGTACAACGTATACACGTTCTTGGCAAAGATCAAACATATCACAAAGAGTGATTACAATTGGTCGTAAAGAACGAACGCAAAGAAGAAGACATATAGACTAGGAATAAGTCAAACATCCCTCTGCCAGTGTCACCAGGCGGAACAGACACCAGAGCATATCCTGCAAGACTGTCCTCTCCTGGATGAGCTGAGAAGTAACATGTGGCCACACCCAGTCGACCTGAAAACTAAGATGTGGCGAAACCTGACAGACCTAAAGCTGACTGCCCAGTTTGTGATCCACAGTAAATTAAGCTCGTGACCAGGGATCACTGAAGAAAGAAACCTGACAGACGTTAAGTTGACTGCCCAGTTTGTGGTCCACAGTAAAGACGGATGACCAGAGATCGCTGAAGAAGTATCAATTCACTTTTATGTTGCAGATAATTTAAATAAATACAAACACAAAACGGGATCAGGTAACACAACAGAACAAAACTGTTATCTCTTTGTACTGCAATATGTTTACATTTCCTGCACACAATCTCAGATGATATCTCTTCGTTGAAGCTATGCACACCTTTATGATAGTGGTTTCCAAGTCTTTTTGAATTGTGTACATTGATACATCATCATTGTGTTGCTCGTTTATGATCGTACGCTTTGAAATCTCATTATCTCTTACTATTGCAATAGCATTTCACTTTCTCCTTAGTGTTTTACATTCTCATGTCAAGTTCAGTCTGAGTGTCAGAACTAACTTCGGGGATTATTCCGCGTGTAACGTTATCTGCGTTTTGTATTTGATACCCGAAAGGGGCAAAAGTATAGGGACCATTTAAGTTTTTCGTCATCTAATACAGCGTTTCTCAAAGTGGACGGTACCGCGCCCCCAGTGGGCGAAGAAGCGTTGTTCGGGCGATTAGGGGTCGTAGCTACTTAAAGAAAAAATTAATAATAAATATTTTAAAATACATTATTTTCGTGAATTTGCGATTGAATAATCATTTAAAATGTGAATTCTGCATTTAAATTCATCTTATGTCCGTCTTACACGATCCATTTTTTCATCAATTTTCTATTTCATGCATATAATCATTTGAAAATTGACCATGTGTTACAGATATATATGTCAATTTTCTATGTCAAAGAGAAAATAGTGCATGCATATATGTGGGAGGAGGGAGTTGTCAAACTATTATAATGTGGAGGGGTGGGGGTGGGGGCATTGCAAAGTTTATGTTGTGTTAAGTGGGCGTGAGGCCGAAAAAAGTTTGGGAATCTATGATCTAGTAGTATGCCTTGTGCATACGTTTTGTCACAATTGCAGTCCTTCGGAATTTCTATTATTTTTATTATTTTCCTCGATCCAGAAGCACTTGAGCTGAAAGCTCTTCGGCTCGGTGTCACGGACATCGTAACCCTTCGGCTCGGTGCCACGAACACCGTAAATCTGGGAACCTGTAGCTTTTCTGCCAGTCCGTGGAGTTGAACCCGCACTTACAGAGGACTTGTCACCGTAGTCCAACGCGCTACGAACTCGCTGGGCACGGCATAGGCTAGATGTTGTGTCTATGCTCTTGTCATTCTAATCTATTACATCTTGTATCCATCTTAGCATTTGTCTTACATTTCTTCACATTCCGGAATTCCTCTTCCTTCCATATTTGTATCGATGTGTCTAAAATACTTCACTTTCTTCAGTCTTTTCACGCTATCTCTCCATTGAAGTTAGATAATTAATATAGAGAAATATTCCAACTGCGGAAATGAAATCCTTGCGAAGAATGTTAGGTATTACGTATATAGATCCAAGAAGTTCATTAACTAATTATTAACACACCTGAGCTGTACGATAAACAACTGCCATTGCTGAGCTACACAAGAATTCCCCAGAGCAGGTCGTGGAACAGCAGACATGATATTTGCTGCTCGCCAACTACAGGAGAAATGCCAAGAGCAGCACCGTAACCTCTATATGGTCTTTGTCGATCTGACAAAGGCTTTCGACACGGTTAACAGGGAGGGTCTATGGAAGATCATGGAAAAATTTGGATGCCCAGGAAATTCATCAAGATCGTCCAACAGTTTCACGAGGGCATGATGGCACGTGTACTTGACGAAGAGGAGCTGTCGGAAGCCTTCCATGTCACCAACGGCGTCAAACAGGGCTGTGTACTGGCCCCAACACTCTTCAGCATGATGTTTGCTGCCATGCTCACGGATGTCTTTTGGGAAGGCGACGAACATGGGGTAAAGATTAGATACAGGACAGACGGTAACCTATTCAATCTTCGGAGGTTAAAATCCTCCACCAAGGTAAAAGAATCAACTATCTCAAACCTGTTGTTTGCTGATGACTGTGCCCTCGCTACCAACTCTGAGGAAGAAATGCAGACTTACATGGACAAGTTCTCAATGGCCTGTGATAGGTTTGGCCTCACCATTAACACCAAAAAACAGAGGTCATGTTCCAGCCCGCCCCTAGAGAACAGTATTACGATCCAGTCATCAACATTAAACACCAGCGTCTCCAGTCAACGGACAACTTTGCTTATCTTGGCAGCCTCCTATCCAGATCGGCAAACATAGATTCTGAGGTCCACAATAGGATATCCAAAGCCAGTGCTGCGTTCGGAAGGTTACGTGTCACTGTGTGGGAACGGAAGGGGATAAGCATAGTCACAAAGCTGAAAGTTTACCAGGCCATAGTGCTAACAACGCTGCTGTACGCAAGCGAGACATGGACAGTGTATAGCAGACACGCAAGAAAATTAAACCATTTCTACACAAGCTGTCTACGCAGAATACTAAAAATAAACTGGCAGGACAAAATTCCAGACAGCGAAGTCCTCACAAGAGCAAAGATCCCAAGCGTCAATACCCTGTTGCAGAAGGCCCAACTGAGATGGGTCGGTCACGTTGCTCGAATGCCTGATAAACGCATCCCAAAACAGTTGATGTATGGCGAGCTTGAAGGGGCAGACGTTTAGCTGGTGGACAGAAAAACGCTTTAAAGACACTCTTAAAGTGTCTCTGAAATGCTTCGATATAGACAATACGTGCTGGAATCCCTTGCGCAAGATCGCCAAATGTGGCGCTGTAACAACAAAGAGGAACCCGAATAGCTGAGAATCATCGTATTGTTGAGTCACAGAGAAAACGAGCAGCGCGAAAAGACAGAGCACACAACACGCACATGTCTAACCTTGATCATGTATGCCCCACCTGTGGTCGGGGATTATGTTCTAGGATTGGACTCTACAGTCACCTCCGCACACACCAGAGAGGAGCAACAGTACACGTCTGAGATTGTTGTCATCATCGCTTGCGATGGACGGCTATTACACAAGAATTGATTGATTGATATGAGCATCATCTTTGCACTTCAGTGAATAACCATGTGTGCTCCGTTCTTTTTCTTAACACAGGAAAATATCAGCGGTATATTTGTTAATACGGTGTTAGGCTCGTATTTTCTACTGACCGTCGGCACACGATGGATGATGTGGTCAACATGACGCTGAGAACCGTTTCAGTCGGACAAATATTCAAAACCTACTGTGGAATTGAACGCAGACTACACGCATAAGAAGCTAATTCACTAACAACTACCGCCCGAGTAATTGCTGGGGCCCAAATTTGGGGTGTAAAGAATAGAACCACTGTTACCTGTCATGCATGTCGTAAGATGCGACTAAGGAGGTTTGGCTGAAATCGGATGCACGTGTCCTAAACGTGTATAATTCTATGCGTTCAGGGGCCTACCAAACCAATGTGCAACGTATACACGTTCTTGGCAAAGATCAAACATATCACAAAGAGTGATTAAAATTAGTCGTAAAGAACGAACGCAAAGAAGAAGACTAACAACTACGCTACTGCGACTCTCCGAGTTCTATAGTGGAATGGGGCTATTTTTCCGTCTAAAACTTCTCTCAGGTCGATAGAACTTCAATTAGGTACCACACTGGGAAGTAATGGCGGCCAGAGTGATGTTGACCTCGTCACCCACCGTGTACCGCTAGTCAAAGAAGAGTTCAAACTTAAAAGCATACTCCGCAATATGCTTGACGATATGAGAATTGGTTCTTCACTTTACATATAACTGAACTATTCATATTCAAACACGCCCATTACTTATTTTATCATGTGAAAAATGTCATTCAATAACGACTTTATCTTAACATGCGTAGACCTCTTAGTCGGTCTTGATATGTTCTCTATTCATGACAAATCCAAACCTCGAATGTGGTAGCATAGAGCTGACTCTTAACTTTAGTCATTAACATGAAAGCCTGATAACTGGTTAAGAGGACGAGGATTGAATCCTTAGACCCTTATGTTGAATTACAGCCAACACTAAATTGGGCCACATAACTGACCGGGAAACCCTGACCTAGTTTTGAATTGGGGGCTGGATTTTTTAAATGTTTGATAGAACACTGCGAGCTATTTTGCAATTTTACTCAATTCTATGAGTCTATGGTTATTTATTGGTGAAAAATAATAATACTGATATTCCTTATTTTATTACTAAACTTAACTTGTTACATAATGTAACCTTGATTTAGCATGTTGTGTTGATTTTAAAGTTAATGTCAACACTGGTATGCGAGGTCGCGCGACGGTAGTGGTATTATTTCCTAGAATGTTTACCTCAGTCCGCTGGCCGTATGAGTCTAGAGTTGGCTGTGGGTTGTATTTGCCTCATCCACTGCCAATGTACTCAGTAGTGCTTCGATTTTTGACACTTCCCTGTTTCCTCCATTTTCCATTATAACCATCTTTTCAGATTCGATCGCTCTCTTCCTTCTTTCGACAAGATTTCGGATGCGCCAGCTCTTTCTTTTCAGTCTTTCAGTATTAACTATTCAGTGTCCAACTTCGTTAGTGTTTGTATAATGTCGTTAAGTAATTTGTTCTCATTTTACGGCGGTCTAGCTGCATTTGCAAGCTGTATAAAGGCTACCATCCAACATTCGACCACGATTTGTATCTGTGACTTGTCGTATGCGTGAGGTACTACTTTATATACATTAACGGTCGTAAGCCCGGGGTGTTATCCGCAACTGAAATCAGTATGGAATGGAACTGATATAAAAACAAAGATCAGAATACAAAGAGCATGTATATTTCCAGTGGCAACATATGGATGTGTGAACCTTGTCATTTAACAAGGCAATGGAAAAAAACATATATGTGCTTTTGAATATAAGTGTTTTAAAGGGTTTTAAAGCCAAAGGATTGACTTCATTGCACCGGGTTTTACCCATATGACTCGGTCCCTCCGCAGAAATGGCACGTCATCTGCCGAGAGTATTGCGCAAAGCACGAATTTCGTAGTTCCAGCAACAATCCTAGGAGTCTCTGGAAAAACTGCACTCGTGAACAGAACGGCGCGGTTCGGATTCGAACCCACGATCTTCTACTCACAAGGCAAAGGGTTTAACCGCTTAGCCACAGAGACCCCTAAAATATATAATTGTTATAATTGAATATAAGTGTTACAGAAGAGTTCTTCGTATATCATGAACAGAAAAGAACAAATATATCTATCAAGAAAGAGTGCACAATCAAAGAAAACTGACTGATGCTAGCTACAAATAAAAATGTCAAGATTGAAGTATTTGGGACATAAAAAGAGACTCGAATGGCGGAGGCCGCGCATGATCCTAGGAAAAAAAAAAAAATACCCAAATGGAGTAGGAATTTTTCCTACCGTAACGGTTTTCAAGTTGATCCAGTCTCAATTGGATACCAAAGAAGCACGGGGAAGTAAAGGGAACCGGCGTGGTGTCGACCACATCACTCGTCGTGTGCCGTTATTAAAAGAAAAGTACGGGTCTAACACTGTATTATCCAATATATCTCACTGTATGAAAACGGGTTTAAAAAAAATACTTTAAAAAATTTTATTTGTGGTTAATTTGGTTAACCAACCATCTTGAGAGTGCGAATTCAGTTCTCTGGGGTACAGTTGACGTAACTCAATGGCTAAATGTGCTGGATTCCTGCCTGTCTGTTCATCCATATATCCATCCATCCGTCTGTCTGTATGCATATCTATCATATGTCTGTATGCCCGTCCGTCTATCATCTGTCTGTCTGTATGCCCGTCCGTTCATCCATCTATCTCTCTGTCTGTGTTTCTCTGCATGCATCCATTGTTCAGTACACCTATCCCTCTTTCATCCTACCGTCTTTTATGTCAGCATATCTGCCCAGCAGAGACGCGTTCCCTATACAACTCCGTTAAGCAAACAAGAGGCTCGTCTATTTATTTTTATGCTTCCGTTTAAAATGTAGCACACTTGTCTTCAAACAAGACACCGCGCGTGTACCGCTTGACAGACATCGCTTCGGGTATTACCGTCACCGTCCTACCCTGATTGTTGTGTTACTCAATGCCGCTGTCTTTGATAGTATAGGTGACAGCGACAGGTATGCAAATGTGCAGTCAAGGTGAAAATTGGTATTGAAGAATGACTTCTAGCCCATTCGTCCTTCTGAACTGATTTACTGGCTCATAGTATTTTTTAAGATGTCGCTAAGCCAATATATTGCAAGTTATATAATCATCATCAAGGTGCGTGCCCTATACAAGACGTTGCTCTCTTTGCAGCGCATCTGAAATTCACTCTGTCTCTAGCCAGTTCACCCACTTCGTCGATGGTCATATTCATGGTTTATTTAATATCTTGTAGCTATCATCTTCTTGTTCTGCCTCTGCGTCTGGGACCCTGCCCTCTAATATTGTTCTCTCCATGCCATCGTGACGCTTGATATGACCAAAGTATCTGATTTTTCTGTATAGTATATTATTTATCAGCTAATTGTCTTTAACATTCAATTCTTTTAGGATATCAGTGTCCTTTCTATTTTTCTGTGCATGGTATTCGTAGGATCTTTCTGTAGCATTTCGTTTCGAAGGACTGGATTTTCTTGCTTTTTGTTGGTGTAATGGTTCATAGTTATATAATATATATATATATAGTTATATAGTATTCAAACTAAATTACGAATTTTCAATTCAAATGTTGTATCAAACCTATGCCAGCGAGAGTTGGAAATTGACTAAAGATATAGAAAGCAAGTTGAATGCATTTGAAAATAGTTGTCTGCGAAAAATAATGAACATAGAATGGAGCGAATTCAGGAGAAGTGATGAAATCAAAGAAATGTCTGGTCAACCACTAGTAACACCTGTTATAAGAAGATGAAGATATGTTGGACACATCTTGAGAAGAAATGATCAAAGAATATCAAAGCCATCATTGAAGTGGGATGCAAAGGGTCAGAGAAAGAGAGGACCACCTAACGAGACCTTGTAACGTACTTTGATGAGAGAGACTAGAAATATCGGTCTCAGTTCCATGAAGGAGATTGAGCGAGTTGCCCAGGATAGAACGGCATGGAGAAATTGCTTGCAGGTTCTATGTAACGTATAACGTTACGGGAGGAATTATAATTATTATAAGACAATATACGACTTTATTTAGTACACATTGCAAAGTAAATGATTCCATAGGTAAAAAAATATTTGCGGAGTGAAAGGGTTCATGGACTGTTATACTTGAAATTGAGAGATCACGCCTATGTGGTGCCGAGGTTCGCAAGTGAAGCAAATAATAGTACCACTGCGACATACAAGACATGTTGTAAGAGACGACTGAGGTAGCGGCCTAGAGAAGCTATGTGATCTGAGCCTAAGAGCGATTGTACGTTGTGCCAGTTATGCGCCTACAAGTAGGCAAGCACATCCGATTTCTGCTACGCTATTTATTTACTAGGTAGTTTCCCCTAGGTCTCTACCTCACTCGTCT
Organism: Arion vulgaris; assembly: GCA_020796225.1. NCBI lineage: Eukaryota > Metazoa > Mollusca > Gastropoda > Stylommatophora > Arionidae > Arion > Arion vulgaris. The sequence goes on along the minus strand of CM036755.1, from coordinate 64,675,764 downwards.
CTTATACGACATGCCTTGTAGGTCGCAGTGTTACTATTCTTTACTCACCTTGTGGACCCCGGCAACACACGAGCGGGTCATATCTATTCAGCAGATGCAATCCACTTTATTATACTACTTCCTTCCCATATTAGCGCGTCTTTTCTAGAAGAGCGGGCGTCCGCCTGCCCAGCCTGTTCGTAGCGCGTTGGACGATGGGTGACAAGCTCCCTGTTAGTGCGGGTTCAATTCTGAAGGCTGGCAGAAAAGCCACAGGTTCTCCAGATTTACGGCGTTCGTGACACCGAACCGAAGGCTTACGATGTCCATGGCACCGAGCTGAAGAGATGAAAGCTCAAGTGCTTCTGGATCAGTTAAAAAAAAAAAGAGCTGGCGACCGAATAGTTAAACGCAGATGTTTTTTTTTTCTGCTGAGAACATCCCATGTTAGACCCCTCGGTTAGGTAAAAAGTTTCTTACCGTTGGGGAGAAAATAAAACCTATGATCTACACATGCGTGGCGACAGCTTCGAACAAGCGATCTTAATTTCTCTGCCCTTATAGAATCCCACAGCGTACTCTCAGAAATGAAAACAAAGATCTATAAGAAAACAAAATGCCTTTGTCTGAAAGGTAAACATTAAAGGTTGTCTTACTACGACATAGGAAACTAGATCTGTGTAAACACGGCATTCATTATTCACATTGACCCACTAGCTATTGCATCCAAGGAATGCTGGACGTCTTTTCATTGAATTTGACACCTTTTTTGTGGCACATTTTTTTTTTAGAAATGTAGTGTAAAGTCATAAATGTCTTTAAATGGAACCAGCAGGCGTGACGATGTTCCACTGATGACACAAAATTACCGTTTCAGAAATAAATAAGAATAAATAGCAGTGGTTGAATGAATAAGTGTGTGTATATTTTTGTGATACAGTGTTACGTGTTGAACTAAAGTCATTAGAAGCGCATCAGTTACTGCAGTCGGGGCAAAGCTACAGAGGCTTAGAGATAGGTTTACTGTTACTGCTATAGCACATTCTCCGTAGATCCTTCACTGATTCTGAATGTACAGCTGGATAGACAGACGAAGATTTATCTATATTGCGGTGATTATAGCTAGGTATTGCTGAGAAGCCAGCGCTCTAAACATTTAAGAACGCTGTCTCCAATACCTGGTTGTTGTTGCTGTTGCTTCTACTTCCAAAAGGAGTACGAGTTTGAGTTCCTTTTTCTTGTGGCAGAGTTATGAAGGTTGTACATTGCATTCCAGTTTGATGGATGCCCTGGCGACACTCTGTGATGGGGTAGGTTTCAGAACTTTTTTTCAAATCTCGGAGAACTGCTTGACCGTAGGTGTAGGTAGTAATCTTCTTCTTCTTCTTCGAACGGGCTCCATATCGATCACTTGCTAACCACTCTGTGTGATTTGTATGGATACTGAGTTCACGAGCGATTGTACATTGTACCAGTTATGCGCCTACAAGTAGGCCAGCACATCCGTTTTCTGCGATGCTTTTTATTTACTAGGGTAGCTTCCCTAGGACCTATATCAATCAACTCTTACGACATACCTTGTATATCGCAGTGGTACTATTCTTTGCTTCCCTTGCGGGCCCCGACAGGCCCCGGCACCACACGGGCGAGTAGGTGAAATACGACGAGCTGGACAGTTTTTTTGGGTGGGGGCTGGGGTATCTCTGTATCTAAGTGGTTAAACCGTTGCCTTTCGTCCCGAAGGTAGTGGGTTCGAATCCGGAATTCGCCGTTCTGTTTACAATGCATTTTCCCCATATATCTCTAGTATTGTTACCGGAGAGCTACGGTGTTCGTGCTGAGTGCAATATTCTCGCAGGGGCTATCCATTTCTGCGGAAAAGACACCGAGCCATATGGGGTAAATCCCGTTGTAATGAAGTCAATCCTTCGGCTTTAGACCCCATTTTTAGGCTTGAGTTAATATATGTACACACACCTTCTCGCACTTACCAATCCTAGTTGTCTTTTTATAAAACCCCGTTCATGGCAACTGATAGTCGTCAAATATGCTATGTATGTGTGTGCGGAAGAGAAAAGTATGCGGTTAAATAAAAGTGTCACGTTTGCACTATTCAAATCTTGTCACACAACTAATGCCTATAAATAATATTGCTACTTTTTTTTTCTCTCGATTCGGAAGCACTTGAGTTTTCAACTCCTCTACTCGGTGCCACGAACACCGTAAATCTGGAGAACCTGTGGCTTTTTCAGCCAGCCCTCGGAATTGAATCGAACTCACAGAGGGCTTGTCACTCGTCGTCCAACACGCTGGGCAGGCGGGCATTGCTACTTTAAAGCACACCTTTGATATTACTATACCGCAAGTGGGTTTCTGGGGCTCGAAAGGGGAGCAAAGAATAGTAACATTGCGACATACAAGGCATGTCGTAAAAGGCGACTGAGGTAGGGGTCTAGGGAAGTTACCTTAGTTAATAAAAAAGTCGCAGAAATCTGATGTGCTGGCCTACTTGTAGGCGCATAACTGGCACAATGTACAATCGCTCGTAGAGTCAGATCACATACAAATCACAAAGAGTGGTTTAACAAGTGGTCGATTCGGCGTAGTCTTGGCGCCTCTGACTTACTTCTGCGTGAAGGATTGCTTTCCTTATGAGGATTGCTTTCCTTATGATCAGTGTTTTCACAGTTTAGGTGAGCCGTACTCCGATTTCAGGGATAGTGGGTTCATCTAATATTTATAGAGGAACAGAAAAGAGGGGTTAGAGAAGTTGAAATTTGCAGGGATAGAGCTAGTGAAGCCAGTCTTGAAAATATAACTCCATGGAGAACAATAGCTGCAAATTTATGTCTACAGGGAACTAGAAGGTTCGGTAATATCATTGTATCTTCTTCTTTCCTTTCTCTAATCCTGTTTAAAGAGGTTTTAAACTCGAAGGATTGATTTAATTGCACCGGGTTTTACCCCATATGGCTCGGTCCCTCTCCGCAGAAATGACAAGCCACCTGCCGAGAGTATTTCACAAAGCACGAACTCCGTAGCTCCAGCAACAGTCCTAGGGGTCTCTGGAAAAACTGCACTTGTGAACAGAACGGCGCGGTTCGGATTCGAACCCTCGACCTTCGACTGTTTTGCCTCAGGGCGTCAGGACAAGAAGTGATTTCTCCAACGTGTTTTTGTGTGCGATTCATAATAAGTGTCAACCACTACCTGTTACTTATGTGGTCCACCTTTTGCGTGGACGACATTTTGCTTTGCATCCACTATAGCATTTCTCCTTGGGGCGCACTACCTGTTGGTAATACGTTTATGTGTCTGAACAATTTAATTTGTTGTTTCTTGATAAAGTTCAGTACTGATGTACCAACTTTTCCCCCTGAAAGCTTCATTTCTAAACCGGTCTCTTCTTGATACTCCCAGCATTCATTGTAGGTGACTGATTGATTGATAGGACCATCATCATTGCACTTCGATGAGTAACCATGTGTGCTCCGATCTCTTCCTTACGCAGGAAGATTTCAGCTGTAATTCACGGACTCCGTAGCACCGGCGATGGTCCCCGATGTAATTTTGAAGATAGGAAGATATTTTTTGGTAGGAATTTTATTTTTAATCTTTTCAAATGAATTTTCCAGGCAGCGGCTTTCAGCCTGCTCTTCTCGATTTTGAACTGCCAAGGGTTCTTTACGTGCTCAAATTGAACACGGGACCTACATTTTATCGTCCGTCTCCGATAGAACGGGGAAAATAAAATATATGAAAAAACCTCAAAAGCTCCGATAGGATTCGTTGTATGTACTGCTGAAAGGTGTGCCATACTTTACATTGCATTTATTGATTAATTCATTTGTTACTAAAAGCGTCGTCAAATCTCATCTAGTTTCCTTGTATGTAATCAGCCAACAAGATGTCGCATTCTTGTAGTTACTGAGGGTCGATGATTATTCCCTTCCCCCCATTGTCTTCTGATTTTTTCATGATACTCCAGCGCTTCTGCTTTACTCTTCGTTTCAGTATAATGTAGTATTTATGTTGTACGTAGTATTGCAGACGGTTCTGATCGTTGTGGGTTCGAATCCGGACCGACTCACATGTGCAATTTTTTTATTGAGATTCCTAGGATTGTTGCTGGAGCTACGAAGGTCATGTGCAACACTCTCAGTAGATGGCGTGCCATTTATTCTGACATGGAGGGAGCAATATAAGGAAACCCGGTCCAGTGAAGCCAATGTTTTGTATTTAGACATAGTTCTGCAGAGATGGGGATTCTGTGAATTTTCTACACACACCGGACGTGCTATTCAAGGATACTGCAGTCAAGAAATAATGATTTAATTCCCTACCACCAGATTGTCTACTGGTCATGCAGTCAAGAAAGAATTACTTCATTCCCTACCACCAGATTGTCTACTGGTCATGCAGTCAAGAAAGAATTACTTCATTCCCTACCACCAGATTGTCTACTGGCCATGCAGTCAAGAAAGAATTACTTCATTCCCTACCACCAGATTGTCTACTGGTCATGCAGTCAAGAAAGAATTACTTCATTCCCTACCACCAGATTGTCTACTGGTCATGCAGATTGTCTACTGGTCATGCAGATTGTCTACTGGTCATGCAGATTGTCTACTGGTATAGCAGATTGTCTACTGGTCATGCAGAGTTCTAGTGGCTAATTGGTTAGCTACATTCGTTCAAGGTCATGGTTCGAATTCTGTTCACGGTGCATTTTTTCACCAGAGACCCTAGGATTGTTGCCGGAGCTACGGAGTTTCTGCTTTGTGCAATACTCTCGGCAGATGACTTGTCATTTCTGAGAGATGGACTGGCCATAAGATGTAAAACCTGGTGCAATAAAGTCAATTCTTCGGTTTTAAGATTTACTTCTACTAAGCTCTATGCATGTGTCGAAATATTTAAAGCAATGTGATCATCAATGAAGACATCAGAAGCAGAGTGGGCATGCACCGAATACATCGAAAGGCAACAAATGCAGTGGTTTGGACATTTAATTTGAACGAAATACGACCAACCACCAATAACATCATACAATAAAAAGAGATCGGGTACTAGAGCTAAGGGAAGACCAAGAAAAGATGGAAAGACAATATCAAGACCACGCTACATAAACACGGATGTAACACAACAAGGGCGACTCATCTGGCCATAGAACGCAAATTAAAGCTCCCATCTGTACGTTTAACGGCAAGAGTGGACAACCAACTACATCTTCCACCTGGGAATATACAATAGACAATAGTTGGTTTTACTTTGAACCTACTTTAAATATTCGCATTGATAAAACCAGGTATCATAGAGTGAGTCATCATAGTGAATAACTAGAGAAATTCCCTCTTCTGCGCTATTTATAGCACAATGAGGAATCCCAATTAATCCAGACCGATTTCGATAAAATGCAATCACTGGTAATCCATATATGTTTTATTTTGGAGGCGGGGAAACACTGATGACAATTAACCCTTGAAGGACAACTGTAATGTGGTAGTCTGTAATATTGAAAACAAGAACACATAGTACGTTCACGTAGAAAATAATGTTCCATTGACATGCACAGCAACATTCCTGACAAAATCCCTTAGAACAGAGGTATACAATTTGGTTGAAGCTATGGCGCCTAATATATGTGACCATTTGACACTGCTGCTTTTATTAATATTACTACTACTACTGCTGCTGGTGGTGCTGCTAGTGCTGCTGCCGCTAGTGCTGCTGCTGCTAGTGCTGCTGCTGCTAGTGCTGCTGCTGCTAGTGCTGCTGCTGCTAGTGCTTATATTGCTACTACAATACTACCACTACTAAACTACTATTACTACTGCGACTGCTGCTAGTGCTGCTGCTGCTAGTGCTGTTGTTGCTACTACTTCTGCTGCTGCTGATACTACTACTACTACTACTGCTGCTAGTGCTTATATTGCTACTACAATACTACCACTACTATACTACTATTACTACTGCGACTACTACGACTACTATTACTACTACCACTACTACTACTACCACCGCCACCAACAAGAAAAACAAGAATAACAATAATAATAATAATAATAATTAATAATGTAATAATAACAAACAATTAAAATAGTTTGATGCCGATTCCGAAAATTGTTAGATAGCTTGTGTAGTTGTATGCGTGTGTGCACGTATGCATGTGTCTATGTTAAAAAAAAAAAAACAATATACAAAAGTCCGCAGTTAACGATGCAACCGATATTTAACATATCAACGAGCATTTTCCTTCAGAAAATCGTGACCGAATTTCTTGAAAGGTCATACATTCCCAAGAGCTTCCGTATGGTTAACTGACTATACATAGATATATATATATATATATATACATATATCTTCATGTTTTGTTTGAAACACAACTATCAACAATAGTATGTTCCTATATTACTAGGTACATCATATTTCTAATTTTCATCACTATCTTTTATTCTGCTTCTTTCATTGACCTTACACTAAATACATTTCTTGAGTTGTCACCAAGTCTATTTCTGTACTTATTATCCGTTTCTTCTTCTTCTTCTATGACCTTGCACCACGTTTCTTGTGTGTTGTATGTTTTTCATACTAGATTAAAACCCCTTTAAGCTAATATACACTCTTTCAACCTAATTTTTAATCTCTTTTGGTTATATTAGTGCATGTAGGCAAATAAACAAATAATAACAATTAATATAACGAATAAACACTATCTTGTGTTGTTTAAATTTTGACTGTCTTTTATTGTTCTTTCACGGACCTTACACCAAGTTTCTTGTTTCCTTTATTTCTCGGCGGACATTCTCCCCACAATTTGCATTTTCTGAATGCATCTTATGTCATCAGTCTCCAGCACTGCACTAACTTTTGTTGAATCGAACCCATGTGCACGAGATCATGCCGTTTGCTAACACTATCGATTCATCATTCACGCCACCTCTCATCTGGAAACCACATTCTTTCAAACTCCTACATGTATTATTACGCTTTGACATTGTGAGTGAGTCAACCTTTGGGATAGTCCAACATCTATTTTATTTTATATTTCGCACATGACGTTCTCATTCTAAAAATAGACGGGAAAACTCGCAACTTCCTCCCATCTTTCCCCATTGATCTCGCTACTGAATGCTTTGTGTGTACGAGAAAATAAACTTTATATTTTCAGCTATATCTTTTTTCCCCCACCAGTATTACTCATGGGTAATTTTATTAATAAGTCCATAATATATATTAGTACAAGTATAGTGTTTTAAACTATGTCGGTTTTAAAAGATGCACATTTGGCCGAAATCGGATGCACATGTTCTAAACTTGTTGAAGTCTATGCGTTTAGGGCCTATCAAACCAATGTGCAACGTATACACATTCTTGGCAAAGATCAAACATATCACAAAGAGTGATTAAAATTGGTAAAGAACGAACGCAAAGAAGAAGAAAGATGCACATTTCTCCTTGAAATGTTAAGCCTCCCTATATATATATATATAATTATATAAAAACTTTATTTTTTTTCGAATTCTTATTTATAGCATCAGCCAGTTTTCGTTGGTTTTGAGTTCTTTCTGGATAGATCTATTTGTTCTCTTCTCTGTCCAAGATATACGGAGGGCTGTTCTGTAAGACTTATATTCAAAAGCACATATATGTTTTTCCACTGCCTTGTTAAATGTCCATGCTCCTATTCGATACTTTTTATTATTCATTACTTCTCTTTATCACTAATGACAATCGTGGCATACCCGTTACAGGACGTCACCATCAACCACTCTAAACGAGTCTTCGATTTTCTAGGAACCACTTATACGTTCAGTAGTTTTTCATTGCTTTCTAAACGGTAAGGTCTAGTTTTGTCATTCGTAAACATCAACATGTACACATTTTCTTCCAAATTATCCCCCGCGGTGTTTGAACCAGGTACGCCTGGGTTGTGACCGAGCTCAGTACTGCTAACCCACAGACGCCCACTTATTACTAATAAGGCGATGTACAGAAATCTACATATTTGAGGTCAGACCAGATTTGGAGACAACCGTGGGTAGGCTGTGTGATACTAAGTAAATTGACGTTTAAGGACAAAGACAGTGCGTACAGTATCACATAAGTAAGCACACATTTAATTCAGTATAAAACTAACAACAATGCGCGTTTCGATCATGGATTTTTATCAAGGACATGACAGAATAAACACATTATAAACACTTATTACTATTATCCTACAAGACCTGAATATCAAGGAGCATTGGCTCATAAATAACATCATGTCCCGGAACATGAAATATTTTGTCCACATTAAACGCCACAGTGGTCTGGAGAGAAAGGTAATGGAAGGCATGGTTCCTGAAAAACCAGGCAGGGGACGACCAAGACGAAGATGGCAGCAGGGTATCAAAGAAACCTTGAACATGACGGTGGAAGAGGCAGGACAACTTGCTAGAGACAGAGAGCTTTTCAGGAGGGCTGTGATGAATGCGACGTTCCGAAAGGGACATGCTACTACTTGATTACTATTAGAGACTTTAATAATTCATCACTTAATTTGCTCTATCTCTCTCTCTTGTTGTCTCTCTATTTCACTTGGTCTTTCCGTCGTGTTCCCTTCATCCATCATGCGAGGAATAACATACCAGTATCGACTTATACCCTCACTTGTTGAGCGTGTGCGTGTCGAAATATGCGACAGCTGTTCCTTGTCCCGACAGACTTAAATTTGCCTTCGCTGACGTTTTTCACGTACATGGATCTTTACAGCTTCCAGGTATCGATTCTCAGGTGTATATTTATGCTCAGATATGAAGCTACCTATGGAAGCTACCCTAGTAAATAAAAAATAATCGCAGAAATCGGATGTGCTGACCTACTTGTAGGTGCATAACAGGCACAACGCACAATCGCTCTTAGGCTCAGACCACATACAAATCACACAGATTGGTTAACAGGTGGTCGTTGTGGAGCGTTCGAAGAAGAAGATATAAAGCAAGGCCTGAATGAATGACTTTTCTATTGGTCCCAGCAGATGGGAAACAACTAACCTATGATCGAGTTATATGGAAAACAACATTGCGCAAAGGTGCAGAATATTTTGAAAGGAGACTTAGGGATGAACTGAAAGACAAGAGAGACAAGCAAAAACTCAAGAGGTTGCCACAGTAAAACACTTGCCAATAGACCAAATGTTAAGACGAAAAGGTCATATTCGGAGTGCTATGATGATAGTCCTCATATAACTGATAACTGATATATATATATATATATATATATATATATATATATATATATATATATATATATATATATATATATATATATATATATATATATATATATATTATAATACTATGCATATTTGTGTGCGAGTGCATTCAGAGTTATACTCTTATGCATGAGACTTTTACCTGTCCTCGAATTCCACCTGTCCTTGTGATTTTTTAAATATATCAGAAATACCATAACTTTAAGCTCTGGATATGATTGCAGAAAAGATTTACCCAGACCTCAGCAGAACAGACCAGATCATTATATTTTGCTTACATACTGGAGTTTTGTAGTCGTTTTGGCTAATTTATTAAGCTGCTGCCTTGCATTCGAAGGTTCGGGGTTCGAATCCATTCTAAACAGGCCGTTCTGTTCATGAGTGCATTTTCCCCAGAGACCCTATGATTGTTGCCGGAGCTACGGTGTTTGTGATTCGTGCTCGGCAGGTGGCGTGCCATTTCTATGGAAAGGGACCGAGCCATATGGGGTAAAACCCGGTGCAATGAGGTCATTCCTTTTGGCGTCGGACCCTTTAGACTCTACATTGCAGTTTCAACAAATACCTACCTAGACTAGGAATAAGTCTTTTACCAGTGTCAACATGCGGAACATATATCGGAGCATGTCTTGCAAGACTTTTCTCTCCTGGTAGAGCTGAGAAGCAATATCTGGTAACACCCGGCTGTCTTGTATACTAAATTTTAAGGAAATCTACTAGTCCTCAAGCTGACTGCCTAGTTTGTGGCCCATGGTGGATGAAGCGTATGACCAGGGAAGAAAAGCTGAATAAACTCTTACCTTTCGTATTGTACCTTTTTTGTTCATTTATGCCTATTGAACACCACTATTCCCATCTTCAATTGAAATCCCTGGTAGCAGAATACAGTCCAGCTATGCCAATAGGCATCTGAGAGGAAAGGCGAACCCGATCACCCAAATGCAGTGCTCAAAACAGATGTATGGGTATGAAGTTTACTTATATTGGAGGTTCGCTATAAACTGCAACACAACATAAACGTTATTATCAGTTATCTGTTATCAGCTATATGAGGACTATCATCATAGCACTCCGGACACATCCGTAGGTGCTCTGATCTCCGCCTCAACAAATCCGCGCCCAACATGCCAGTTCGATGTTCATTAATCAATCTCTTTGCATATGTCGTTCTTTTCGGGCTGCACCAACAATAAACGTTATCATGACGAAAGAAAATATATATCTCACATAATTGTTCTCTCTTCTTGCTGTTTCTTGTTGATTCCAACTGTTATTTCTATTTTTTTGTGTGAGTGAAAAGTACAAGTTTTTACTATTTGTACTATCCCAGGGGCGTTCTCTAAGGGATTTTGTTTGTACCCAGAATACTAATGACGTTAATGGCACTAGAATCAAGTGTAGCATATTGTACGTGGCCCAGGCTGTTAGCCTGGTGACCCCAATTGTGACCCTACCTACAAAGGGAAGAATGGATCCTAAGAGATATTAGTATGGCCAACTACCACAACATTATTATTACTCTAGAAAGAAAATGTTGAGATTGGGACAAGAAGAAGGCTGAACTCCCAATTAAGTATTTGATACAAGATAATGCAAGTGATGTTTTTGTGAGAAGTCAGACTAGGGTTTCTTGGCTAGCGTGCATGGTAAGGTTGTCGCAGAGTGAAATGGAGCATATTCTCTGGCCAATTTTTTCATATTCTCAGAACATTCTAGCCAAATGTGATTGCACATGAAAACATTTTGAATAGTACAACTTGTTATCATTGGAAACTTATCATTAAAAGACGACAGTGGAGTTGGATTGGGTATATATGATAAATGCCAATAGAGACATTGGCTAGGACAGCTCTTGGATGAAGTAGGAATGGGAAAAAAATGGTCTGAATATCAAAAGGAAATTTGAAAAACTGTGGAAAGAGAACTGGAAGATTTTGGCATGACATGTGAAACGATTGGTAGAATAGCTGCTGAATGGTAGCAATTGAAATCTTTTGTTGAAGTGTTACTTGTTAAATAGGAAATGAAGATGATATTAATAGAATGTTCTTTACTGTATGTAGAGTTTAGTTCCTTCTAAGCTATGGAGTGATAGGTAAGGAATTGTTGCAATATGTGAGTAGTGTTTTGTGGTGCTGTAACACAGGCACATACTTCTCTGATCTTGAACTTCTTGTACATGTGATTCCAATCTCGGTTGTGATCCAGTAATACGTCTGAATATTGAGATCCGTTGTCATCATGGTATACAGTTTATTGGGTCATTTGGGCTATTGTTGGAGTGGACACCTCCAGCCTCATAGTAGCATTTCCTCTGAAAGTTTGTTCTGGACCTTTGATCACCACCACAATTATTTGTGGCATGTTCTATGTCTTGTTCACTCAAGCATAACTACATATATTTCTCTGCATAATATTAATAATTATAGCGTAAGTATGCCACCATGCACTGAACCATTTTCTCGGGTAGAGTGTACTGCTGGGTAAGACGGAATCACAACAATAGTTTGCTATATGGGCCGCTTGTATTTGGTTCGCTGCTGTGTAACTCCTTAGTAGGGGGCTACTTGTATGAAGCCTGCAAATAAACATCCAGGTCCTCTTACATGATGACTTCTGTAGAATAAAGCTATATATATATATATATATATATATATATATATATATATATATATATATATATATATATATATATAATTATTATCATCTACTATATATATATATATATATATATATATATATATATATATATATATATATATATATATATATATATATATATATATATTTTCTATCTACAGTCATCATGAAGACATGATATATATAATAAAACACACACATTAGCAGATACACTCTTTCAATGCACATAAATTTATAGTTTAAATCTATTGTAAGTGTATTTACTGAATGAATATAAATGATGATGCTCGCTTGTTTACTTACGGAAAAATAACGCGTGGAGGGGATTTGTCAAGTGGTCAATGTTTTGTTCATGGTTGGGGCTAACCTGTACACAGATAAATTATATATTTATTATTGTTTGATGAGATGGTTTTGTGAAATACTGGTAGTCTAAAGTGAGGCTGAAACCAGTAGTTCAAACTGCTCGCATTTTCTTTGCACATTGCAACGATTTAGAAAAAGTCTTGGTAGATCAAAGAAAGGCTGGAACTAATAAATCAAACACTTTCGCTTTTTTTTACTCTTCATGATATGTTTGTAATTAAGTTTGATTTTAAGAGGTAGCAAAATAAAAGTAGTCCAGTTTTATAATTTTTACATTGTCCGTGCTACCACGGTACCACACGCCAAATTTCGAGTTTGTACCACATTGGAAAGTGCTACAATAACTGGTTATTTGTGGTTACTAAACTGATGTCATTGCACTCGGGCAGAATCCATCGGTGCTCAGTCTCCCCAACAGATATCGAAGAGTATGCATACTGATGGTTCCCGTGGCTTGCTGATTAAACACACCTCTCACTCTACCTCTCAGGCATCCAGTTCGACTTGTTACAATAACTGGCACAGACACACACAATAGGCAAAACTTTTCCTTATATATATATATATATATATATATATATATATTATATTGCCTGTGTCATGTTTATTTCTGATTCAATAACAAGAATGCATTCATCCCTCCCCCTATCCGTCTTACCTGGTAGTCAATACAATAACATCTGTCTCATGACACTCATATTGCACATGAGCATTCACACTCTATAAGGATACTTTGCATTCCTTATGGATTCTCACATACATTGAACCAGCCATGCAGTTAACCATATATAACAGTCTGTATATAGCTATTACACACGTGTATTCAGTACTTGGTTTAGTATTATATTATAATTATATCAGTGATCACACAGTCAAACCATATGCAATTCGATAGTAAAAGATTTGTACATTTTGGATATTTGCCCACATAGAAACCTTGTGAATAACTCACTTGTGACGTGCTTGTTGTTTTTCATAGTTTTGGCCAATAGCAGCAGTAGTAGCTTTCATTTTTGAGTCATAAATATATGTAACATAGAATTCAAATGAGATTTCGGTGAGTTTTTTTTCAAACTATGCCATCAGATAAGATTTTAGTGAGTTTTTTCAAACTGTGCTATCAGATGAGATTTCAGTGAGTTTTTTCAAGCTGTGCCATCAGATGAAATTTTAGTGAGTTTTTTCAAACTGTGCCATCATCAAGTTTGAACTTCTAAATGATTTTACGGAGAACAAGACTGACATTGACTTTCTTCATAACTTGCATGAGAATATCATTGGGGAAGTTGTGTATCACTGCGTTCAGTGTTTCTGAGTGTATCCAAGTAGCCACAGAGAAAAAAATGTGGGATAATATGTTGGTTAATACAGCATTTGTAAACTTCTAGGAATGGATTCGGATAAAAATCAAAATGAGTGATCATAAGCCACTCACAAGTTTTGAAGCTGATGAGTGTAGTAGTAGTAGTAGTAGTAGTAGTGATGTTGTAGGTGATGAAGATGAAGAATTTGTATCATGTGAAGAACTTGAAGAGGAGGTGTTTCCAGAAGATCATTCAAGGATTAAGAAAATTGGTGAAGTAGCTGAAAGTGCTGCGTATGCCAGACAGAAACATTCAAGAAATGATAGGAGAAACAGTGTTGGTAATCTCTATTGTGATACGGAATCTGTAAAAAGCACAGACCTATCTGAGTCTGTTTTCTCACCTAGTGGTGTTGATGAAACTAGTACAGACATACTAGAATTTTCTTGTGGAGTAGAAAGAACAAACTTATTGAATGATACATCTTTGTGTGCTACTAAACCTGCTTCTGTTGAGGACAGAGGATTAGAAGCTACCAAAGAAGTTGATACCAGATATAATAACATAAATTCTGAAAACTCAGTAGCGGAAGGATTTATAAGTGAAAACAAAGACAACAGTGAACGCTTAGTGTTGCAGTTAGACATTGAACAAGCACTGTTTCTTGCTAGCAATAAAGTATCCAACAGTTGTTTGGAAGAAACTGTTAACAGCCTTGATGATAATGAAGAGGAAGAAAGTGAGGATGATTGTGAGTTCCATGATACAAGAAGTAGCCTGTCAAGAATACAATCAGTAGATGATGAGCATATTAATATTGTAGAAGGCTTGCCGCAGGAGAGGCACGGCATGCATGTGGATACTGGGAAAAATTCATGCAACAAGGATGTTGTCAGTCCAGCCGCTGTATGCAAGAATGTCAATATCCCAGTATCCAAAGATATGGACATTGAAAAATCTAAAATTAATGTTGTAGAAGACTTGTCAGAGGAGAGGCAGGGCAAGCATGTGAATACTGGGAAAGATTCATGCAACAAGAATGTTGTCAGTCCGGCTGCTGTATGCAAGAATGTTAATATCCCAGTATCCGAACATGTGGACATTGAAAAAACAAGAATTAATGTAAGCCAAACTCATGAATTGAAGTCAGTTGACAGTCCTAAACATCAGATAGATAGACCTAGCATAACAGCATCAGGAATTGAACAAAGATCATTCCAAGAAGATATAAGCGCTAGCTCTGAGCCACCAATTTATTTAAGTGATCTAGAATGTTCACATGCACAGTTGACTGAATCCAAATCTTCAGTTGAAACCATACACAGTGGTCAACATGGGAAGTTGACCTCCACAAAACAAGGTTTAGATGGCTGTACTTCTTTGGAGTTACCACAAATAGAACAAGCAGAAATAGTTGACTCCATGTCTACAATGTCATCACAAATCTTGAATTCACTTGTTGCATCATATAGCTTTCCAGACAGTCTAAGTTTACACAATGAAGTTTCTGAAGTATGTCCAACAGTAAATACAACAGTACAACAAGTTGCTGAGGTATGTCCACCAGTAAATACAACAGTACAACAAGTTGCTGAGGTATGTTCAACAGTAAATACAACAGTACAACAAGTTGCTGAAGTATGTTCAACAGTAAATACAACAGTACAACAAGTTTCTGAAGTACTTCCAACAGGAAATACAACAGTACAACAAATTTCTGAAGTATGCCCAGCAGTGAATACAACAGTACATGAAGTTTCTGAAGTATGTCCAGCAATGAATACAATGGTACGACATGTTTCTGAAGTACTTCCAACAGGAAATACAACAGTACAACAAGTTTGTGAAGTATGCCCAGCAATGAATACAACATTACATGAAGTTTCTGAAGTATGTCCAACAGTAAATACAACAGTACATGAAGTTTCTGAAGTATGTCCAGCAGTGAATACAATGGTACGACAAGTTTCTGAAGTACTTCCAACAGGAAATACAACAGTACATGAAGTTTCTGAAGTATGTCCAGCAGTGAATACAATGGTACGACAAGTTTCTGAAGTACTTCCAACAGGAAATACAACAGTACAACAAGTTTCTGAAGTATGTCCAACAGTAAATACAACAGTACAAGTTTCCGAAATATGTCCAACAGTAAATACAACAGTACAACAAGTTTCTGAAGTATGTCCAACAGTGAATACAAGAGTACAAGTTTCTGAAGTATGTCCACCGGTATATACAACAGTACAACAAGTTGCTGAAGTATGTCCAACAGTACAACAAATTTCTGAAGTACTTCCAACAGTAAATACAACAGTACAACAAATTTCTGAAGTACTTCCAACGGTAAATAGAACAGTACAACAAGTTGATGAAGCATTTCCAACAGTAAATCCAACAGTACAACAAGTTGATGAAGTATGCCCAACAGTAAATACAACAGTAAAAAGTTTCTGAAGTACTTCCAACGGTAAATACAACAGTACAAGTTTCTGAAGTACTTCCAACAGTTAATACAACAGTACAACAAGTTTCTGAAGTATGTCCAACAGTGCAACAAGTTTCTGAAGTATGTTCAACAGTGCAACAAGTTTCTGAAGTATGTCCAACAGTGCAACAAGTTTCTGAAGTATGTCCAACAGTGCAACAAGTTTCTGAAGTATGTCCAACAGTACAACAAGTTTCTGAAGTATGTCCAACAGTACAAGTTTCTGAGGTATGTCCAACAGTAAATACAACAGTACAACACGTTTCTGAAGTACTTCCAACAGGAAATATAACAGTACAACAAGTTTCTGAAGTTTGTCCAGCAGTGAATACAACAGTACATGAAGTTTCTGAAGTATGTCCAGCAGTGCAACAAGTTTCTGAGGTATGTCCAACAGTAAATACAACAGTACAAGTTTCTGATGAACTTACAACAGTACAACAAATTTCTGAAGTATGTCCAACAGTGAATACAAGAGTACAAGTTTCTGAAGTATGTCCAACAGTAAATACAACAGTACAACAAGTTGATGAAGCATGTCCAACAGTAAATACAAGAGTACAACAAGTTTCTGAAATATTTCCCAACAGTAAATACAACAGTACAACAAGTTTCTGAAGTACTTTCAACAGTAAATACAACAGTACAACAAGGTTCTGAAGAGCTTCCAACAGTAAATACAACAGTACAACAAGTTTCTGAAGCATGTCCAACAGTAAATACAAGAGTACAAGTTTCTGAAGTATGTCCATCGTAACTACAACAGTACAACAAGTTACTAAAGTATGTCCAACAGTACAACAAATTTCTGAAGTACTTCCAACAGTAAATCCAATAGTACAACAAGTTGATGAAGCATGTCCAACAGTAAATACAACAGTACAACAGGTTTCTGAAGTACCAACAGTAAATACAACAGTACAACAAGGTTCTGAAGAGCTCCCAACAGTAAATACAACAGTACAACAAGTTTCTGAATTATGTCCAACAGTAGATACAACAGTACAACAAGTTTCTGAATTATGTCCAACAGTAAATACAACAGTACAACAAGTTTCTGAAGAGCTTCCAACAGTAAATACAACAGTACAACAAATTTCTGAAGTACTTCCAACAGTAAATCCAACAGTACAACAAGTTTCTGAGGTACTTCCAACAGTAAATACAACAGTACAACAAGTTTCTGAGGTACTTCCAACAGTAAATACAACAGTGCACCAAGTTTCTGAGGTACTTAAAACAGAACAACAAGTGTCTGAGGTACTGACGATGGTAAATACAACAGTACAACTCTCTGAGGTACTTCCAAAAGTAAGTACAACAGTACACCAAATTTCCGAGATACTGCCAACAGTAATTTCAGCAACGCAAGTTTCAGAGATACTTCCAACAATAAATGCAACAGTACAAGTTTCTGAGGAAATAGCAACAGTAAATACAACTGTACAAGTTTCTGAGGTACTTCCAATAATAAATACTACTGTACAAGTTTCTGAGGAAATAGCAACAGTAAATACAATGGTACACCATATCTGTGAGGTACTTCCACCAGTAAATACAACTGTACAAAATGAATCTGAGATGCTTGCAACAGTAAGGACAACTACACAACAAGTTTCTGATCATCTTCCAACAATAGTTATAAGTGAAACAGATGTGTTCACTCAGTCTGAGGGTAACTCAAAAATCCTACCACAGTTATCAATTGATTTGAAACAAGTCAATCACAGTACATCATCATCATCATCACAATCCTCATCGTTGTTTCAAGAATCTCCACACCCATCTAGCCCACCTGAACATATAGATAACTCACTGATAACATTTCAAACTGCTTTATCACTAAACGAGTCGTTATCATCACAAGCAGTATCTTCAGTAATTGTATCACCACACGTTCCTTTAAATATTGTCTGTTCCAGTGTCTCTGTAGAAAATTCTACAACGGAAGATCAATCTTCTGATATAACATCTCTAGCAGGGTCCATATGTTTAGTTGGAGGTTCTAACAACTTGACAACAAGCATAGCTGATGAACAGACCGAAAATTCCCAATCCTTGTTTCTTAGAAAATTAAAACAGTTGTCCAACCGGACAGATGCAATTCTTCCCTATAGTTTAACTTTAATGCAAGATCAGGGTCATAGTGTCAATCTACAAAACACAGACAACAACATGAAACGTCCAGCTTTGAATAGGAGTGGTCAACATAAAAATATCAACAGTTTATTCAAGTTTTGTGATAACAATTTTGATAGCGATGTCCACATTGATGATAATGAAGAGGATGGCGTGAGTGATGACAGTCTAGGAGAGAGAGTTAGCAACTCTACAGATCAAGAAAATTATTGTGATGATGTTGTTGCTGTTGTTAATACAACTGATACTGATCCAAGTGACAGTTTAGATGAAGATGATAATGAGAATAGAGTAGACAGTGACAAAGAGGAACTTGCAATATTGAAAGTTATACCCATGCAGATAGATAGACAACAGGTTTGTTCTGTATATTTATTTTCTCTACGACTTCTTCTTATGATAGTTTTTCTTGTACTTTTGAATAGTTTCGCGCACTACATTAGTCATGCAGCCATTAAATTCCAGTTACATGTCCTCCCTGTCCTACATCGCCCCAAAAGCGGTATTACAGGCAGTAACGACAGTATTTTAATTATTAAAATTTTTTAAATTTATACACATATCAACAAATATCACTTTAAATAGTAACCATCTAACACCAGTTCAAAAATTTTGATATCTTGGGTCCATAGTCACTGCTAATCTTTCTCTTGACGAAGAAATCGACACCTGTTTAAGTAGAGCAGCTACCACATTCGGCAAACTATCAAAGAGACTGTGAAACAACACAAAATAAACATTGCAGGTGAAGATTCAAATATATTGAGCCTGTGTAATTAGCTCATTACTATATGGCTCAGAAATATGGACATGCTACTAAAGGCTCGAGAAGAGATTTAACATCTTTCACCTTTGATGTCTCCGCAAGATTATGAATATCAGGTGATACGACAAGATAACCAACTGAAGTACTGCAACATGCAAAATTGCCTTCCATCATGGGTATGCTCAGCAGTAGAAGACTAAGATGGCTAGGGCATGTGAGAGGAATGGACAATAGCCGCATACCACAACTCGTGTTATTCTGTAAACTTTTGGAAATGAAGAAGCACCAAGGCAGACAACTTCTCAGATATAAGGATGTCTGCAAGGACTCAATGAAGAACTTTTCTATCGGTCCCAACAAATGTGAAAAAACTAGCTGATGACTAAGTTATGTGGAAAGCAAAATTACTCAAAGGTGTATAATCTTTTGAAAACAGAATTAGGAATGAGCTGAAAGGCAAGAGAGACAAGTGTAAACTCAGAAGCTGTCACAGTAAAACACTTGCCAATTGACCATATGTAAAGATGAATAAGACTATATACTTTACACTCCCATAGGCTCATCTTGGGGACTGCCTAGAGTAGTTGATAGTAGCTCGGCCTGCTAGCTGTGAGACGCCTCATAGCTCGGGTTCGAACCTACTGTCCGGCATTTGTTCGAGTCCCCTGGTCTTACTCAGGACGATAACGTGAGTACCTCTGAAGTCGGAGAAAATCTGCCTGTATGGCGAAGGAATACTAATTACGAGTACATTGAGCACACGACTGCCAGTGTAAAGTAATTTACAATGTGCACGCTGCCGCCATTGTAAAAATTGGAAAACGGATTTTCACGCAAAATCAGTTTCAGAGATGAAACTTCATCTGAGTTGAAAGCGACGAAAGAAAAAAAAAGGCTCATCTTGATACTCAGCTCCCTTCCATTATGCAGAATTGACCATTCTTCATTACATATTCTCATTAAAAAAAGTTTTTCTTTACTTTATTTTCTCTTTCTTTCTTTTGCAATCACACTGCTACCTGGCTGTTGCCCAGTATCATGGTTGTCTGTTTTTGTCTTGCTCTGCACTAGTGACTTGGGGGATTAGTTATTTTTACTTTTTTGACAGGATTCTGCTATGCCATCTATCCATATTTTTGGTGGTCTTGTATCAGGTACCAAAAAATAACAATTTTGCATACAAAAGCAAATACACATTTATCAAAGGAATTTCTGAAGATGGAGAAGGCATACCTGTATGGCAGGGGACACTGATAATAAGGAAAGCAGGCATTCACGCAAAAATCACTCAGAAGCAGCACATCAGGCGCTCTGACCGCCTGAATTAATAGCAGACAAACACAAAGAAGAAGAATTTATCAAAGGAAAATACAAATTTACATGGAGCTTAAGAACAGACAGTAATCATCCAACTAATCACCTGGTAAACATACAGAAGAAATGAACAATGTCAACGTATCAACTAATAGGTTTCATTAAGGTACATCAAAATAAGCAAAGTAAACTAAAACATGGCCCTCTTCTTCTTATTTACGTTCGTTCTTTACGACCAATTTTAATCACTCTTTGTGATATGTTTGATCTTTGCCAAGAACGTGTATACGCTGCACATTGGTTTGGTAGGCCACTAAACGCATAGACTTGTACACGTTTAGGACATGTGCATCCAATTTCAGCCAAACCTCCTTAGTTGCCTCTTATGATATGCGTAGCAGATAACAGTGGTTCTATTCTTGACACCCCAAATTTAGGCCCCAGTAACACTGGCGAACATGGCTTTAAAATCCCAAGTTCTGTATGTTGGAAGCGGAATTAAGTATTGAGAACCGGGTGGTGGTGGTGGTGGGGGTGATTAAAATACTATGAAGCTGAAGGATTGACAGGATTGACCTCTGGGTTTCCTCAAATGGCTTGGTCCCTCTCAGCAGGAAGGGTGCATTACCTGTTGAGAATATTGTACAAACCCAAATTTCATAGCTCAAACATTATTAGAGATGTCCAGAAATAATGCACCTCTAAACTTAACGATGCAGTCCAGATTTGAACCCCGAACCTTCAGAACGCAAAGCAAACTGTGACCACTTTGCCACATAAACTCCCAATACAAAACAAATTAATTATTAATTATATGTTTATTTAATTATTATTACTGATTAACACACTATGTCTGTTATATGTCATTTATAGGCCAAGCTCCGAGCATCTCTGTCATGGCTGCTGTCCAAGGTTTATGGTAGCAATGTTCCCAAGGAACTTCAAGATCCATTTTATGAAACTGCAGAGGTAGGATAGATAAGCATAGGGTCTTGTGTTTCTTCTTCATTTGCATTCAAACTTCTTCTCATTAATGACTCTTCGGAAAGTAGCTATGCTGACATGAAACACTAGAAGAAAACATAGTCACGACAGAGATGAAGTGTCCATGCAGAATGCTGGGAGTATCAAGAAGAGACCTGTTTAGAAATGAAGACATCGGGAGAAAGGTGGGTACAATATCAGTACTGAACTTACGCCCGAGTGGTTACTGGGGCCCAAATTTGGGGTGTAAAGAAAAGAACCACTGTTACTTGCCATGCATGTCGTAAGAGGCTATTAAGGTTGAAATCGAATGCACATGTCTTAAACGTGTAGAAGAAGTCTACGTGTTTAGGGCCTACCAAACCAATGTGCAACGTATACACGTTCTTGGCAAAGATCAACCATATCACAAAAAGTGATTTAAATTTGGTCGTAAAGAACGAACACAAAGAAGATATGAATACATCAGGAGAAAGGTGGGTACAACATCAGTACTGAACTTCATCAAGTTACAACAAATTGAATGGTTTCGCTATATAAGTAGAATACCAACAGACAGTGCACCTCAAAGAGCACTGTTACTCCGATACAGTGGGTACAAAGCAAAAAGCTATCCATGCAAAAAAGTGGATGTCAGAAATAACAGAGGCGACGGAAAACTCTATTTATGAAGCACATACAAAAACCTGTTCTAGAAATAAGTTTTTTCTTATCTTGATACTATAAGGCAAAACAGGGTTAGAGAAAAGAAGATGAAGATACTACATAGAAATTTAAGATTGAACTTTGCATGGGTGGGACTGGGCACCAATGGTGCAGAACAATGATTTTGCTTATAGATTGTTCTGCCACATAAACCACCACCTTTCATATCCTTCTACATCTGCTATATGAACACTGAGCAAATATTGGTTTACCTAGAGTGCACAGTTTACAACTAGTAACAAACATCAATCAATCAAGTGCCATGCCTTTGAGTAGGTGATCATGCCTCCCCACACCTCTCTCTCTTATTGGTGCAGTTAATCAGTTGTGTTTTCGATCTTTGTCAAAAACCACAATGTCAGACCATCGAACAGCTTCTCCCTCTGTCTTCCACGATATCTCCTTCCCTGAATTATACCCATCGTCTCCAAATGTTCTAAAACTCATCGCATTATATGCCTGAAGAGCCTTGATTGCCTGATTCTTATTCTTTTGATAAGGTTTCTTTGTGTGCAGGCCTGAATAAAAACCTCATCATTTATTTTCTTTGCTGTCCGTGTTTTCAGCATACTTCTATAAAGCCACATCTCTGTGGTTTCTAATGATCTTCCGATCTATCGATTGTTTGTTTATTGTCCATGATTTGCTGTCATACATTAGTATTGGTTCAATATAGCACTGAAGTACTCTTTTCCGCAGCGTCATTGGTAGTGAATTATAGTGTGTTTTTCATTTTCATACAAAACATCTTCTCTTCCACCATTTACTTCTTTATAAAAGTGTTGGGGGAAACGTAGTGATCTTGTGGGTGCTTGTTTTAACACACTTTGTAAGCTGATATTCATTTTCATAAGGCTGTTCTTGATGCCATCAGTCCATCTTTTGCGTGGTCTTCCTCTTGCTTTGTACTCATTATACTTTTTTTTGTATCTGTGGCTCTACCAGGGCATTCTTGTCAGGTGTCCAAACCATTTAATCTGTTGTTCTTTTATGAATTGCATGACTGATTTCACATCCAGTCTTCTGATTTCTTCATTTCTAATTTTGGTCTCTTATTGTCACATCTGCAGCTCTTCTAAGACACCTCATCTCTGTCGTTATGATTTTCTGCTCATTAGCTGCTGTTATTGGCCATGTTTGACACTGGTAACATAGTGTTGGCTAGAAAATTGTTCTTATAAGATGTGCTTTAGTTTTTAGCAGTATCTCATAAGAACATACCAAATGTAAATCTGAAATATATTTATTTGTTTTTGTGTTTATGGGATGTCATGCACGTCATTGTGGTATCTCTATATAAACAAGAAGATTGTATTATGAAGTGGAGAAATCTTAGTTATGGGAATCGCTAAGTACAATAAGCAAGCAATCAATACGTATATGTTCAATAAAGTTGAATTAGTTATGTTTTTTCTTACTGTACCATCTGGTATAGATTTTTTCTTGACTTATGCATATAACTAGAGGCAAATACTTCATTAGTTTCAGTTAAGTTATGTATATTTGAAGGCACAGAGATGTGTTTTAACAGAAGAATGCTGAAAATTCCATGGGCAGCGAAGAAAACAAAGGAGGTTTTAAATCAGGCCTGCACACAAAGAAAGCTTATCAAAAGAATAAGAATCCGACAATCAAGGTTCTTCGGGCATATAATGCAGTGACTACAGGTAAAATTCAGGGAAGGAGAGATTGTGGAAGACAAAGGGAGAAGATGTTAGATAGCCTGACATCATTTTTTGACAAAAGATCGATGTCAGAACTGATTACATGCACCAAGCATAGAGAGTTGTGGAGAGGCATGATCGCCTACGCCGGCAGGCATGGCACTTGATTGATTGATTTATATTTAATGGCCTAAGTTGCAGCAAATGGGATAACAGAAATCAGGGTCTGGGAACCAGAGTCGACCACAACCCTACTTCACTTCTACTAACATGCTGCATCACTGTTATCAGGTATATGAGGACTATCATCATAGTACTCTGGACATGTGCATAGGTCCTCTGATCTTCGCATCAACAAATCTTGCAGAGTCCAGCAGATTCCCAACATGCCAATTCGATATTGATTAATCAATCTTTTTGCATATTTGGTATGTTGTTCTTTTCGGTCTGTACCAGTATCGACACCCATCTCTCTGAATCTGGTCAGTAACTAGGATTCACAACCCTGAAACTCCTCTGTTCAGAAACACTCTCTCAATGTGTCAAGAATGTCATTTCGGTCTGTTGCAGCTCCTTCTGATATTGTAGCCATACCAGCCAATCTATCAGCTCATTCATTACCCTCAGGGACAAACTGTAGGTGATTTTTCTGATCCTTGTCTGTACCAGTACCTTTACCCAGTTTCATCTTACCATTCCTGTTTTGACTTTACGAATCATAATCATGGAGTCACTGAGTATAAAAACATTGTATCACTGTAGATCAACTAAGCATGTAAGGGTTGAAAAGAGAAACAAAAATTCTGTGCTAAACATGAATGTGTCAAGCCGAACTGCACAGTCTTACTCTAAGTAGCAACATAACGCAGCAAAGACTCGTCATGGTGAACGAATAAAACAGAGACTGGAATTTCTTCCTGGTTTGGACACTTTGTGGTTGAGCCAGCTGAATGGGATACTTGAATCACTGAGGTGATGAATAGAAAAGTTAGGGAAGAAAATAATTGACCATCTACCTCTGAAGTTAGAGTAAGGCTCACATGAATGGCCTAGGGACACTGGTGATATAGATTGCTAGTCTCCACTGGTGATAGGGAATGCTAGTCTGCACTGGTGATAGGGAATGTAAGTCTGCACTGGTGATAGGGAATGTAAGTCTGCACTGGTGATAGGGAATGCTAGTCTGCAGTGGTGATAGGGAATGTAAGTCTGCACTGATGATAGGGAATGCTAGTCTGCACTGGTGATAGGGAATGCTAGTCTGCAGTGGTGATAGGGAATGTAAGTCTGCACTGATGATAGAGAATGCTAGTCTGCACTGGTGATAGGGAATGCTAGTCTGCAGTGGTGATAGGGAATGTAAGTCTGCACTGATGATAGGGAATGCTAGTCTGCACTGGTGATAGGGAATGCAAGTCTGCACTGGCGATATAGAATGCTAGTCTCCACTGATGATAGGGAATGCTAGTCTGCACTGGTGATAGGGAATGCTAGTCTGCACTGGTGATAGGGAATGCAAGTCTGCACTGGCGATATAGAATGCTAGTCTCCACTGATGATAGGGAATGCTAGTCTCCACTGATGATAGGGAATGCTAGTCTCCACTGGTGATAGGGAATGCTAGTCTCCAGTGGTGATAGGGAATGCTAGTCTCCAGTGGTGATATGGAATGCTAGTCTCCAGTGGTGATAGGGAATGCTAGTCTCCAGTGGTGATAGGGAATGCTAGTCTCCAGTGGTGATAGGGAATGCTAGTCTCCAGTGGTGATAGGGAATGCTAGTCTCCAGTGGTGATAGGGAATGCTAGTCTCCAGTGGTGATAGGGAATGCTAGTCTCCAGTGGTGATAGGGAATGCTAGTCTCCAGTGGTGATAGGGAATGCTAGTCTGCACTGGTGATAGGGAATGCTAGTCTCCAGTGGTGATATAGAATGCAAGTCTCCACTGGTGATAGGGAATGTTAGTCTGCACTGGTGATAGGGAATGCTAGTCTGCACTGATGATAGGGAATGCAAGTCTCCACTGGTGATAGGGAATGCTAGTCTCCACTGGTGATAGGGAATGCTAGTCTCCACTGGTGATAGGGAATGCAAGTCTCCACTGGTGATATAGAATGCTAGTCTGCATTGATGATAGGGAATGCAAGTCTCCACTGGTGATAGGGAATGTAAGTCTGCACATATGGAATGCAAGTCTCCACTGATGATATGGAATGCTAGTCTCCACTGATGATAGGGAATGTAAGTCTCCACTGGTAATAGGGAATGTAAGTCTCCACTGATGATAGGGAATGTAAGTCTGCACTGATGATATGGAACGCTAGTCTCCACTGATGATAGGGAATGCAAGTCTGCACTGGTGATAGGGAATGCAAAAATCAGTCAGAAGTACCATATTAGGCAACCTTACTATGCCTGATATTATAAATGTCCTAAGGGAGAGTGGACTTGTACATGATTCAAGTAATAGTGGTGAATCTACAATACTAACCAGACTGCAAGAATGTCAAGTCAAGTGGGGTGTTGCTAGACAAGAACACTATGCTGGTAGCCAAAGAAGAATAGTAAACCAACAAAGAACCGGGTTGTTAGCGCACATGCTAAGAGACATACTGAGGGGGAAATCGGAGCACTATTGGATGCCTTGGATCGATGTGCAGTGATGATGATCCAAGGACTAAATTAAAAAAAACAACAACCCAAAACACGTCTGAATTCATAGTGGGCGAAGGAAATGAAGAAGAAATGACCGTCTTACATTAAAAAGTTGTTGTTTAGTACTGTGAAGCCTATAATGCATTAAACTACTACAACATTATATGTTATTGGATCACTGTTACCACTATGACTAATTTTTTTTATATATGGACATTTATATAATCTTATTGTATTTACAGGGTCATCCGGTTCTAAGACCGGTTATGGTGAATCTAATGTCTTCTAGTGAGCTTTACTGCCAGGCTTGCAGCAACATGTTTCCAGAGACTCACACACAGTGGCAAGGTATTAGTGTTTGATGTTTTAGGGTGGAAGTTTGTCAATCATGTACCATATCTATATTTAATGTTGAATATAATGCCTCTCCAACTAGTTCTGTCTTTTGTCCTGATGGTGCAATCTACCAGACTTCTGTATGTCCACTTCCTGATGTTTCCCTTCCGATTGTGTCTCTGTCTTCACCTTTCTCTCATACCTTCCCTTCCAAGATAAATTACATCAGGGACCCTCACTACTGCTATGGAGCTTGTGCACTGCAGCTGAGATCTTCCTTTGTAAGAAAGAGATCGAAGCACACATGGTTACTCACCGAAGTGTAATGATGATGGTCCTATCAATCAATCCCTTTCAAGATGGTTTTTCAACAGGGTTTTGTGTCTTTTAATGTGACCAAAATATCTCAGTTATCTAATTTATGTCTACCATAGCAGTTCTCTTTTCACTCCTTGTTGATATCAATACTTGAGGATCAAAATTACAAGTACCTCTGAAGTTATACAAGTATGGCAGGGGACACTGATAATAAGGAGAGCAGACTTTCAAGATGAAAAACAAAAGAAACCACCAGAAAACTACAGACCTTCATAAGTAGATGTTTACGTAGAATAGAGGGACTGAGATGGTATGATAAGATTACTAACGAGGAACTCAGAGAAAGAACTAAGCAGATACCAATGGAGAGCTAAAGCAGAGATGCTGGCGCTGGATAGGACACACATTGAAAAGACCGATCGAAAGCATTGCAAGACAGGCACTGTTTTGGAAACCGCAGAGAAAAAGGAGTAGGGGAAGGCCCTACTGATGCCTGGAGAAGAGAGCTGGAGGATGATACTAAAAGGATAGGTAAAAACATGGAAAGAATTGGAAAGGATGACGGGATACGAAGAGCTGGAAGAAGTTTGGTGAAGACCTGTGTTTCGTTGGGAGATAAATGGTAAAGAAGAAGAAGAAAGATGAAAAATTCCATGCATAATTTGTATACTTGAATGATTTTTGTCTACAGGTCACTGGAGCATTATCCAGGTTTTGTCCAGAAAAGGAATCTATATCTTGGAAGTCCAAGAGTCAGCAGTCACAGAAACAGTTTTGGTGCAGACAGCACCCTTTCGTTTGGTCAGTTAATATTTTAAAATATCTTTCTGAAATTTATTGATAAATTTTGTTCTTGTTCAGGCCCGCATGTTGCCGGGGCTTGCAAAGGGAGCAAAGAATATTAACACTGCAACCTACAATGCATGTCGTAAGAAGTCACTGAGGTAGGGGCCTATGGAAGCTCAATCAAGTGCCGTATCTGCCGGCGTAGGCAATCATGTCTCTCCACAACTCTCTGCTTGGTGCATGTAATCAGTTCTGACATCGATATTTTGTCGAACCATGATGTCAGGCCATCCAACATCTTCTCCCTCTGTCTTCCACGGTCTCTCCTTCCCTGAATTTTACCTGTAGTCACCAAATGTTCTAAACCTTCTCTTCGCATTATATGCCCAAAGAACCTTGATTGTCGGATTCTTATTCTTTTGATAAGGTTTCTTTGTGTGCAGGCCTGATTTAAAACCTCCTCATTTGTTTTCTTTGCAGTCCATGGAATTTTCAACATTCTTCTGTAAAACCACATCTCTGTGGCTTCCAACGATCGTATTGATTGTTTGTTCATTGTTCATGATTCGCTGCCATACATAAGTATTGTTTCAATATAGCACTGCAGTACTCGTTTTCGCAATGTCATTGGTAGTGAGTTCACGCATAATGTGTTCTTCATTTTCATAAAAGCTGCTTTCGTTTGAACTATTCTACTCCTAATCTCTATTGTACATCTTCCATCTGATGTTAAGAATGTTCCCAGATACTTGAATCGATGGACTTGTTTCAGTGTTGTGTTATTTATTTTGATATTACATGTTGGTGTTTCTTGTTTCTTGGAGACAACCATAACCTCTGTTTTCTTTATATTCATGCTTAATCCTTTCTCTCACTAGTATGTCTATCAAGTCTTGCAGATCTTGTTCATTTGTAGCCATGAGAATTGTGTCATAAGAATTGTATCTTAGGTTGTTTATATTTTGTCCTCCGACTGCTATTCCTGTCTTTTCTTCTGCAGATCTCATGATGTTTTCGCTATATAAGTTGAATAGGTCTGGTGAGAGTACGCACCCTTGTCGTACTCCTAACTGTATCGCCTGATAGATTCCAATCTTACTCTCTAGTCTAATGACTGCGCTTTGTTGCCAGTACAAATTCTCGATCAGTCTAAGATCTTTACCATCAATATTTATACTTTCTAACATGCTGATTATTTCTCCATGTTTTACTTTATCGAAAGCTTTTGAGTAGTCTATGAAACATAGGTATAAGTCCAACTTCATTTCTATTGATCTTTCCATTATTGTTCTTATTGTATATATTGCGTTGTTTGTTCCCCTGCTCTCAACAAAGCCACATTGTTCTTCCTTAACTTCTGGTCTTATTTTGTTTAGTACCCTTCTCATAATAATGCTGAAAAGTAGTTTTGTTACGTGACTCACGAGGCTGATTGTGCGGTGTTCTTCGCATTCTATCATTCCTGCTTTCTTTGGTAGTGCTATAAAAATGGATTGTCGTAAATCTTTGGGTACATATCCGGTGTTGTAGATGTCATTGAATAATTTTGTTAAAACGCCTACTCCAAATTCGCCTGTTGCTTCTATTTCTTCTGTTGTTATATTGTCTGGTCCTGGGGTTTTGCCTTTTTCGTGTGTCTTATGACGTTGATAACTTCTGATGGAAGTATTTGTGGTCCTTCATGGTTGTAATTGATGTTTATTTCTTGTCTGTTATCACTGTATAACTCCTTACTGTATTCTGTCCATCTCTCTATTTTCTTGTCTGTTTTCATCAGGATATCTCCCTGTTTTGATTTTAAACATCCAGTAGTTGTGCGTTTACGTCTGCCAAGTAAGTCGTCTAAGTTTTCGTATATTGATTTGGGGTTTTCTTTGTGTTCTGTTTCGATCTGTTTGCATTTTCATTTAGCCACTCTTCTTTTGCTGTTTTACATAGGAAGCTACCTTAGTAAATAAAAGCGTAGCAGAAATTGGATGTGCTGGCCTACTTGTAGGCGATCAACTGACACAACGTACAATCACTCTTATGCTCAGATCACATACAAATCACAAAGAGTGGTTAACAAGTGGTGGATATGGTGCGTTCGAAGAAGAAGCCTTTGTTCATATGCCAAAAAAGTTTTTGTAAAAGTTTTTTTTTTAAATATTAAGCTCTGATTATTTCTTTAGTCTTTTCGTATTTGTTCCCTCGGACATTTTTATCTCTATGTTGACAATTCTAGTTGATTTAAAATAAGTTTGAAAAATGAACCAACAGATAGCATTCTATCATATTTATTAACTATCCAAAGCTGCAGTCTACGCCAGTTTGTCGGCACCATTCGGCAGTGAGCTGCAGACTGCACCAAGATTTGTTGTATTGCCAGATTTGCTCAAAATTATGCTAACATATTCTGTTTGTTGCTGGTTTTTAAAATATATTAATTTACATTCTGTGACCTTCTTCTTCTTCTTCTTTGTTGTTCTTACGACCATTTTAATCACTCTTTGTGATATGTTTGATCTTTTCCAAGAACGTGTATACATTGGTTTGGTAGGCCCTAAACGCATAGACTTCTACACGTTTAGTACATGTGCATCCGATTTCAGCCAAACCTCCTTAGTTACCTCTTACGACATGTGTGGCAGGTAACAGTGGTTCTATTCTTTACTCCCAAATTTGGGCCCCGGTAACCACTCGGGTGACATTCTGCGATAAAAGTATATTTATTTATCTACAAAATTACATATGATTCATCAAATTTTATTGAAAACTAAGGGTACACCCGAGTGGTTACCGGGCCCAAATTTGGGTTGTAAAGAATAGAACTACTGTTACCTGCCACGCATGACGTAGGGCACTAAGGAGGTTTGGCTGAAATCGGATGCATGTGTATAAGTCTATGCGTTTAGGGCCTACAAACCAACGTGCAACGTATACACGTTCTTGGCAAATTAAACATATCACAAAGAGTGATTAAAATTGGTCGAAGAACGAACGAAAGAAGAAGAAGAGATTGAAAACTAAGAAAATCATTTCTTTTTTTGTATGTACACCTACATAGTGAAAATGGGAACAAAAGGAATTCTACCATAGCTTGCATTTCAGTGGCTTGCGTAACCACTAATATGAACGTTCAAAGAAGTTCAAGTTGAAAACTTAAATAACCTTTGGCAGTTTTAAATCGAGAAGAGCAGGGTGGAAAGCCACCGCCTGGGCAAAATTAATTAGAAAGTGTTTAGAAAAAGAAAATTCCTGCAAAATATTTTCACCATCTTACAAATTACATCAGGGACCCTCGTCGGTGCTACGAGTTCGTGCACTGCCGCTGAGATCTTCCTGTGTAAGAAAGAGATCAGAGCACACATTGTTACTCAATCGAATTGCAATGATGGTGGTCCTATCTACCAATCAACCAATAAAACATATTCAAATTTGCATCCCAAGTGTTTATGCAGGAGAAGAAGAAGAAGTAATCGCTATAGAGATTGTATTGATTTCTGAATGGTTTTAGAAATAATATCTTACCAATGTTGACTTTCAGAAAGCTCACCTAGCTCTAATTGATGCACTGATGAAGGCATATACCTGTGAAGTTGCAAGCGTAGAAAAAGTGGTCAAGGCTGTTAGGTGAGTTTAACATGCAGGTAACATAAAGGTGATGCCATACTCATGAGCATCCACACATTAAGGAGGAAGGAGATGGGGAGAAGCTCACACATTTCTTTTTGATATTAGATTGGAATTGATGGCTGCAAACTAGCTACGGTTGAAACATGTCTAAGAAGTTCATATTTTTATACATGGAGCCTTCAATTGAAATCTGATTTGTGAGTCTACAAGAAAAATCTTATCTCAATCTGGTTTTCTCCATTTTAATGTAATAAACGTAATCATTCAAGTGCCATGTGTGCCGGCGTAGATGATCATGTCTCTCCACAACTCTCTGCTTCGGCAGGTAATCAGTTCTGACGTCGATCTTTTGTCGAACCAAGATGTCAGGCCATCCAACATCTCTCTCTGTCTTTCACGATCTCTCCTTCCTTGAATATTACCAGTTGTCACCAAATGTTCTAAACCTTCTCTTCGCATTATGTGCCTGAAGATCCTTGATTGTCTGATTCTTATTCTTTTGATAAGGTTGTTTTGTCTGCAGGCGTAATTTAATACCTCTTGTTTTCTTCGCTGTCCATGGAAATGCCAACATTCTTTTGTAAAACCACATCTCTGTGAGCCTCTGTGTTTGTTAGCTTCTTTTTATTCTTTTCTCTAGTCATGTTTTGCCTCACGGCATCGGGATAAGAAGAGACTTATAGAACAAATTTTTGTGTGTACTTCATAAATAGTGATTTTTCATCGCCTCTGTTATCTCGGATGTCCACCTTTTGCTTGTATGGTCTTTTGCTTTGTATGCACTGTGTCAGAGTTACATTGCTCTTTTAGACGCACTGTCTGTTGGTAATATGCTTATGTGTCTGAACTATTTAATTTGTTTTTTCTTTATGAAGTTCGGTACTGATGTTGCACCCACTTTTTTCATGATGTCTTCATTTCTTAACCGGTCTCTTCTTGATACTCCCAGCATTCTGCATAGTCACTTCATCTCTGTTGTGACTAGTTGTCTTCTATTGTTTTATGTCAGTGTCCAGGTTTGGCACAGATAGCATAATGTTGGGAGAAAGATTGTGTTGTACAATTCTTTTTTAGTGTTCATGGTGACATGTTTGCATTTCAAAATTGGTGTCATTTGTCCTGTGACTTGATTTGTTTTGTTGATTTGATTTGATTAACTTTTGTTATAAATTTTGCTAATGTCTTGTTTCTTGTTTTATATCCTTCAAGTGTTATTCTTTTTTTATCCATAGACGAATCACAACATTCCCAGCTTCCAGTGAGCTCCCAGGCACACCAGAAGAAGCTTTAATATTTTGGATCAATAAAGTTTGTGCTGTATTAGAAACAGAAGTTAGCAAAGGAAGATCAGAGGAAATCACAGAAGGAGTATCAGGACAAAAGGTTGGACTTCATTTGGAAAAAGAGTTGTTTCTTTGGGCATAATCTTTTTCTTTATTTTCTTCGAATGTTCCATATCGACCACCCTTGTTAAACCACTCTTTGTGATTTGTATGTTTTCTTCGAATGCTCCATATCGACCACTTGTTAACCACTCGTGTGAATTGTATGTGATCTGATCCTAAGAGCGATTGTGTGCTGTGCCAGTTATGCGCCTACAATTAGGCCAGTACATCCAATTTCTGCGACGCTTTTTATTTAATAGGGTAGCTACCCTAGGCCCCTACTTTAGTCGCCTCTTACGACATGCCTTGTAGGTCGCAGTGGTACTATTCTTTGCTTCCCTAGCGGACACCGACACCACATGGGCGGATTTGTATGTGATCCAAGTCTAAGAGCGATTGTATGTTGTGTCAGTTGTGTGCCTACAAGTAGGCCAGCACATCCGATTTCTGTAACCCTTTTGATTTACTAGGTAGCTTCCTAGGCCCCTACCTCTCTCTCTCCTCTCTCTCATAATTTTTCTGCCATTTTGATCATTCTTATTGTGATATATAAACAGCCTTTGCCAAGAACATATTTTTACGTCACATCTTCAGTACCATTTGGAGCTTTGGTGCTTGTCCTTCGGCGATGTGTCAGACTTCAACCAGCGTTTACTGGGTTTGCGCTCCGTCAGCCTTTCACTGTCCCCAGCCAACCTGCAAGGCAGCAGGTTAGACCCCTACCTCAGTCGCCTCTTACAAAATGCCTTATAGATCGCAGTGTTACTATTTTTGCTCCCTTGAGAGCCCCGGCCACACACCTACGGGGCAGAATGAAAGGTGATCAACATCTTTCAGCAAATGGTAACACATTAAGTATGCTGTTGGTTCTTGTGGCTTACTCATTTTACACTATTCTCATTCATCCGTTCTCTCTGAGGTGACTGACTAACTACGTGTGCTGTGTTTTGTACTTATTTTATTGTCCATGAAAAATATTTTTGTTTACTGTGTTGCAATTTACAGTGAGATTACAAGATCTGTGACTTTCAGCCTAACACATCCGCTTTTAGCATCGCAATTTCCTCAATGGACATTGAAATTGAAAGTATCTGCCTTTTGTGTTTGCAGTGCCTCTAGTCATCAATATAAGGGAAGACTTAAAACTATGTAGCAATGGTGAAATTTGTAGAAACCAAGTACTGTAGTTTTACAAAGTACAAAAACAATATACAGCAACGCTTTGACCAAAAGGCTAAAATTGATAACACACTGTGCTAAAAACCACATGCCATGCTAATTTCAAGGCCAACTTTTGCCTTAAATTATTTTTGTGTGCACATAATACGTGATTGGACTACTGGTTTTCTGGTCCTTTGCTTGGGGATCTAAATTACAAGTACCTCTGAAGTCGAAGTAAGACTTGTCTGAATGACGAGGGACACTGATGATAAGGAAACCTAGACTTCACGCAAAAATAAGTCAGAGGTGCCATTTTAGGTGCACTGACTATGTCTGAATACATAGCAGGCCAAAGAAAAATTTAAAAATATTTTTTAAAAGTTTTAAAAAAAATGTCTGTATATAAAGATGAAATATAATGCATTTTGTTACAGATATTATTCACATTTTCCCATACATTTAACCATGTCAATGCATGTGTTGTTTATGAAAGTCTTCTTGTCATTCACAGGTTCGTGTGTCCAGCAAAGTCTCGTCACAGCATGAACAGGTACATGTTCCACTACTAGAATATGTGATGAGAGACATCGGAGATGGATGTAGTATTGGAGCTGTCATTGCATACTATAGGCCACACTTGCTTAACATCAAAGGTGAAAAGAGTCTTAAAGATAACTAAAGTACTTTGTTCTATTGTGTGTTTATAAATGTGTGTTCACCCCTGAAGTCGGAGAAAGTCCACCTGTATGGCAAGTAAACCAATAAACGGTAGCAGGCTTTCCGCAAAAATCAGTCAGAAGAGCCACACCAGGCGCATGGCTTCACCTGAACTCATAGCGGGCGAATGCAGAAGAAATATGTATCTTTTTTGTTTTGTACGTCCGCTATGAAATTCATATGTGGTTATGGTGCCTAATATGGCACTTCTAACTGATTTTCCTTACTGCTACATTGAACCAATTCTACAACTGGTTGGTGCCAATCACTGCAGCTCGTAAAAACTGATTTTTGCTTGACCTCCTGTACACTATGTCCTGGAAATGTGAAGTGACTTCATATCCTAAAGTCTGAAAGGATTATGGGAAATTTTATTTATTAGTAAAAGTGTACAATAAGAAAACATGCATATTCTCAGTGGATGTGACGCATGAAGTCTAGATGTGAAGCTTGGACATTTAATAAGGCAGTGGAAAAACATGTGCTTTTGAATATAAGTGTTACAGAAAAGTCCTCCATTTATCATGGACAGAGAAGAGAACAAATAGATCTCTACAAAAAGAACCCAAAGTCAAAGAAAACTAGCTAATGCTACAAATAAGAAAGAGAAAATTGAGATATTTTGGACATATAAAAAGACATGAAGGGCTGGAGAAGACCATCATGGAAGGAGACTCTTCTTCTTCTTTGCTTTCGTTCTTACGACCAATTTTAATCACTCTTTGTGATATGTTTGATCTTTGCCAAGAACATGTATACGTTACACATTGGTTTGGTAGGTCCCTAAACACATAGATTTCTACACGTTTAGGACATGTGCATCTGATTTCAGCCAATTATCCTTAGTCGCCTCTTACGACATGCATGGCAGGTAACAGTGGTTCTATTCTTTACACCCCAATTTTGGCCCCGGTAATCTCTCGGGCGTGGAAGGAGACATACCGACAAAGAGAAGAAGAGGAAGACCATGGAGAAGATGGATTCAGGATGTAACTGATGGTTTGAACATGACGGCTGCAGAAGCAGGATATCTGGCCTATGAGAGAGAAAAATTTCGGAGGACTGTTGGGGTGGCAAAGTTCTGCTCAAGACAAGCTATTTGATGAAAAGTGTACATATTTTTAATTGATCTGTGTGTTATTATTATTATTTGTTCTTTGGTTACAGATCTATGCATTGCAGAAGGTAATGGGATAGCTGACTCCTTGCACAATCTCTGTCAGATTGGACAGTTCTGTCGGCGACATCTTCCTTGGAAATGCTTCTGCCTTTCTTATGAAGACCTATTGTACACACATGAGATCATGAAAGACAACATCATTGCATTTTTGGCTGATCTCTTTTTTTACTTTGAGGGCCTCGAACCCATTGAAGCTGTAGAACCTGGATTGGGCTCCACAAGGTCTTCCGTTGAAAAGGTTGATGGTGAGTTCAGAATTGTTGTGATTGTTGCCTTTCCTACCTCTTTATCTGTTCCCAGTTTTTGGCTGTTACACTTTTTTAATTAATAATACAAAAATAACACCGTCTTGCCATTGCCGTGCAGTAGTGGGTTGCTTTTTGAATACAGACAAGAAGAAAAAAGATTACTATTGTTATTATTAGTAATAGTATTACAAACATCAGTCAGATGTACCCCAATATATAAAAATATAAAAAGAAACAATGGAGTTACGGACGGTTACAGAGGCGGAGACATTTTTGATATCTCATAACTACTCTCGTGCTTTCATACTCAGTAACTCCATGAGCATAATTTGTAAAGTCGAATCAGAAATGGTTAGACGAAACTGGGTGGAGTTACTTGTACAGATATTGATCAGAGAAATCACCTTCATTTTTATCCCTGGGCATGTAGGAGTCAGTGGTAATGAATAAGTTGAT
This sequence comes from Arion vulgaris, assembly GCA_020796225.1. Lineage (NCBI taxonomy): Eukaryota > Metazoa > Mollusca > Gastropoda > Stylommatophora > Arionidae > Arion > Arion vulgaris. The sequence goes on along the minus strand of CM036755.1, from coordinate 64,639,305 downwards.
AGATTGGCTGGCATGGCTACAATATCAGAGGGCGCTGTCATGGACCGAAATGATATTCTTAATGCATTGAGTCTTTCCGAACAGAGGAGTTTCTTGGTTGTATCTCATTTGCTGACCAGATTGAGAAAGATTGTCAATATTGGTGTAGCCGAAAAGAACCACATACCAAATATGCACAGAGATTGATTAATCAACATCGAACTAGCGTGTTGGGCCGCTGGATGCTGCTGAATTTGTTCAGGCGGAGATCGGAGCACTTATGGACATGTCCGGAGTGCTTTGATGATAGTCATCATATAATCGATAACTGTTAACTGACAAAAACATTTGACAGCACTGTTCTAAATGTTTGACTTTATCGTCATGACAACTGTTATATTGCATTCGTTTTTATTCTGGCAGGGATGGCTGCACCTAGCAAGAAAGGTTCTCAGAATATGCATGCTGGTGTTCAAATTAGCCAAGCTACTAAGAGAAGCTTTCATAGACAAGGATTTGAAGAAACTGCAAACAACCTTGGCATGGGGAGGTCGGCAGGCAATAGTCCATTGTAAGACTACATAAGTTTCCTAGATTTGTGTTATCTTTTTGTTTTGTTTTCAAGAGTTAGTTACTTAACTCATTGTGGACCAAATGCCACACTACATGGTTTTGGGTTGGACACTTTTTAACGGGAGCCACACTAAAGGGCTTTTTTATTCTAAAAACAAATAGCTTGTAAAAACATGGCTTTTGCCATGGTCTACTGAGAGTTAACCGATTGGCTACTGAATTGACAAAATGGGTTTGTCGCTGAATTAAATTTATGTCATATTTTCACGTTGCAGGTATATGTACAAATTCAGCTGCAGTTTCCTTAATTATTAACCTATTTTTATGAGTATTATACCATTTTGTAGGTAAATTAGTTCTCTTTAAGGTAGATCTAAAACAAATACACGGTGGTGCTCCTTGTGACTTATGGGAGCCAATATGTTAGGCTGATTAAATTAGACGCTCGAGTGGTTACCGGATCCCAAATTTTGGGTGTAAAGAATAAAACTACTGTTACTTGCCACGAATGTCGTAAGAGGTGACTAAGGAGGTTTGACTGAAATTGGATGCACATGTCCTAAATGTGTAGAAGTCAACCTGTTGCCTTGCAGGTCGGCTGGGGACAGCTAAAGGCTAATGGAGACCGAACCCAGTAAACACTGGCTGAATCTGGACACATCGCGAAGGATAAGCACCAGAGCTCCAAATGGCGCTGAAGATGGGACGAAACCCACCCATGCTAAGGCTGCATGAATCAGATTTCCACATGAAGGCATTTATGGAGAGATCTGGTACATCTGTCTTTTAGGTGATCGCAGACGAGAGATTAAATTAGTTTGTTTGGAAAGCAGGCCTTCATGCAAAAATCAGAAAAACCATACGAGCGCCTGACTATGCCTGAATTCATAGCTGACAAACACAAGAAGAAGAAGATATGTGCATGTTGAGGTTATCACCATCATGGAAGGAGGCAAAAGAGGAGAAAGGAAGACCACAGAAAAGATGGATTCACCATGTAACTGATGGTTTGAACATGAATGCTGCAGAGGAGGGACATCTGGTCTATGAGAGAGAGAAATTTGGAAGGACTGTTGGAGTGGCAAAGTTCTGCTCAGGACAAGCTATTTTATGACATGATGATATTGAGGTTATCACAAGCTAAAGACAGAGAGATATAAAAGAAGACATGTGACGGATGTGCTGGCCTACTTGTAGGTGCATAACTGGCACAATGTACAATCACTCTTCGGCTCAGACCACTTAAAAATCAGAAAAAGTGATTAACAAGTGGTTGATATGGAGCGTTCGAAGAAGAAGAAGATTTTACAAACTATCACGACTTGACAATCAGAAGTTGACAATGAGAAAACATATTCAGAATCTGTGATCGCGAGAGAGAGAGAGAGAGAGAGTGAGAGAGAGAGAGATAGATAGATAGATAGAGATATTCAGAACAACTTGCCAGAGAAGAAATTCAGGAACTTCTTTTAAGGGGTTTTAAAGCCAAAGGATTAACTTCATTTCACCGGGTTTTGCCCAATATTGCTCAGTCCCTCTCCGCAGAAATGGCTTGCCACCTGTCAAGAGTATTGCACAAATCACAAACTCTGCAGATTCTGCAAAAATTCTAGGGTTTCTGGAAAAAATGCACTCGTGAACAGAATGGTGCATTCTGGATTCAAACCTGCGGCCTTGGACTTGCAAGACAAGGCGTAATGACTAGCCACAGAGACTCCCCCAGAATTTTCTTCTTGCGTTCGCCAGCTATGAGTTCAGGCGTAGTAAGGGCGTCTAGTATTACGCTTCTGACTGATTTTTGCGTGAAAAGTCAGGAACAATAATGATTAATAGCTCCAGGAACAGTTAGTTGTGAAACTTCACAATCACATACCAGTCATAATGTTACGTGATGATGATCTGGTAAATTATCCAACATATCATAATTGCCTACATGACACTTGATGATGAAGATGATGTATGTGTGTGTGTATATATATATATATATATATATATATATATATATATATATATATATATATATATATATATATGTTTATATGTGGCCTTTTTGTCTTTATATATATATATATATATATATATATATATATATATATATATATATATATATATATATATATATAAATATATATATTATTTATAAAGAATGCCTAAACAAGTGATTATCTATTGGCAGCGCACATCAACCTTTGCTTTCGAAACGAATACCTGGAAGGCATTGTATCCCTCAGGAGGAAGGAGGGACATCAGCAACCTCTTCTACCAAACGATCAACTGGTAGAAGAGCGTTGTCGTTGTTCTCACCACAGGATCGAGAAATTGTACACAAGTCAGTTATTGCCTGGCAGGATGATCAAAGAATATTATCAAGGTAGTAATATAGATTATTATTTATCTATTAGTAATATAGATTATTAGTTATCTATACCAGCAAAATATTAAAATTAGAAATTCTGAGAACATGCATTTTTCCAGTTGCAACTTATGGTTGTGAATCATGGACCATTACGCAAATACCAAGAATGAAAATCCAGTCCTTCGAAACGAAATGCTACAGAAAGATTTTACGAATAACATGGACAGAAAAAAGGAAGAACACATGTCCTTAAAGAACTGAATGTTAAAGACAATTGGCTGATAAACAATATACTATACAGAAAAATTAGATACTTTAGCCACATCAAGCGTCATGATGGTCTGGAGAGAACAATATTTGGAGGGCAGGGTCCCAGGACGCAGAGGCAGACCAAGAAGAAGATGTCTACAAGATATTAAAGAAACCATGAATATGACCATCGTCGAAGTGGGTGAACTGGCTAGAGACAGTGAATTTCAGATGCGCTGCAAAGAGAGCAACGTCATATAAAGGATATGCACCTTGATGATGATGAGTTATCAATTAGTGATATAGAATATTAGTTATCTATTAGTAATATATAGTACTAGCTAATTAACCCGGCTTTGCTCAGGATATAAGTTGCAGCTTGTTGTCTTGTTTTTGCAAGATTACATCTCGCTTTCCAAAATTAGAAAGAAAGATCACAACAAATGAAATTGACTGTTTAAGAAAAGCTGTTAATGTTACAAGACAGTATAAAGTAAACAATGAGAACATTTTATACATCAGTGGAGCTGTACCCCACATCCAACAGATTGAAAGACACTCACTTGGTGAGTAACCATGTGTGCTCCGATCTCTTTCTTCCACAAGAAGATCTCAGCTGCAGTGCACAAGCGTAGCACGGCGAGGTCCCGATGTAATTTTGAAAATGGTGAAGATATTTTTATAGAAATTTTATTTTTAATCATTTCTCATGAATTTTACCCGGGCAGCAGCTTTCCAGTCTGCTCTTCTCAATTTTGAAATGCTAAGGTTCTTTTACATGCTCAAATTGAACAGGGGACATATGTTTTATCATCTGTCTCCGCTAGGACTAGGAACTCGATCTCACCTACACTGAGATCAGGGATCTCTGGAAAATTAATGAGAATGAAACTAGAGATAATACTATTACAATCGACAACATGGGCACAGAGCACAAGAAAGACCTAAGAACTCGATGGCTAGATAACATCACATAGATCCTACAACAACATAGACTGACATCCACAGTTGCAACATATTTGACCCAAGATAAACACCTACAACTCCTCACTGCGCGTCATGCCACATGTGTACAAGATAGGATAAAAGCTGCAACCCTCCACAGCGCGTAGTGCCAAATGTAGACATGATAAACCTTAATTCACAAGCTGTTGTTTTTTTTTTCCTGTAGATCTGATGAACGCAGAGATGGCAACAGTGAACATGGCAGACTGCAGGCTAATATCAGTGCAGACTCAGCACTGAATCAAAACTATAGTGCCAACAATAATCTGAGCTTGGATCTAAGTGACTTAGAAACAAACCGGTAAGTATTATATATATATACAGAAGTACTAAGAATAGCTTTTTACGTCTGCTTTTTCATGAACGCATGTGTGGTGCCTGGGCCCTCAGTGGAATCAAAGAATATCACCGCTGCGACCTATAAGGCATGTCATAAGAGATGACTGATGTAGGACCTAGGAAGCTACCCTAGTAAATATAAAGCGTCACAGAAATCAGATGTGCTGGCCTACTTGTAGGTACATAACTGGCACAACATACAATTGCTCTAAGGCTCAGATCACATACAAATCACACAAGAGTGGTTAACAAATGGTCGATATGGAGCATTCGAAGAAGAAGAAGCTTGTTCATGAAACATACATATATATATATATATATATATATTCCTCTCATACCGTTATACGTTACATAGGGCATGCAAGTAATTTCTCCATACTGCTCTGTCCTGGGCTCAATCTCTTTCATAGAATTGAGTCCGATATTTCTTGCCTCTCACAGCAAAGTTTTTTTCAGGGTCTCCCTAGGTTATCCTCTCTTTCTTGAACCTTTTTGCATCCAGCTTCAATGCCTGCTTTGATATTCTTTGATCATTTCTTCTCAAAGACATATCTCCATCTTCTCCATCTTATAACAGTTGTTACTAGTGGTTGACTAGACATTTCTCTGATTTAATCGCTTCTCCTGAATTCGTCCCATTTTATGTTCATTATTGTTCACAGACATCTGTTTTCAAATGCATTCAACTTGTTTTCTATATCTTTTAGCCATTTTCCAGTTTTAGTATTACAATGTTTAGTGTGGTGGTGCCTGTGAAAAGTTACCAACAAACCAGAAAAGACAGTCACGATCATCATCATAAGAAAGAATGTTGGCACAGAACCTTGCTTGAATTACATTGAGAAACAAAGAATAAAGTGATTTGGCCATTTAATAAGAATGCACCCAAACTCCACAATATACAGAATCTTCTGCAACAGAACATCAGGAAAGATGGTCAGAGGAAGACAACGAAAATGATGGTTAGATGGCATAGCAGAATCCTGTCAAAGAGCAAAAATAACAATCACCCAATCCACCAGAACAGCTCAAGACAAAAACAGAAAACCCTGACACTGGCCAACAACCCGGTAACAGTGTGACGACAAAAGAAGAAAGGGTTACAATGATCTTATTTCATATAATTTTCTTGGGTTGAAATTGTATATGTATAAATATGTAGACTCCTGGAGAGTCATCATCATCAAATATCTTGTCCTGAGCAGAACTTTGCCACCCTAACAGTCCTCTGAAACTTCTCTCTCTCCATAGGCCAGATGTCCTGCCTCTGCAGCTGTCATGTTCAGACCATCAGTTACATCCTGAATCCATCTTCTCCGTGGTCTTCCTCTTCTTCTCTTTGCGGTATGCCTCCTTCCATGATGGTCTTCTCCAGCCCTTCATGTCTTTTTATATGTCCAAAATATCTCAAATTTCTCTTTCTTATTTGTAGCATCAGCCAGTTTTCTTTGATTTTGAGTTCTTTCTGGATATATCTATTTGTTCTTTTCTCTGTCCAAGATATACGGAGGACTCTTCTATAACACTTATATTCGAAAGCACATTTATGTTTTTCCACTGCTTTACTAAATGTCCATGGTTCACACAACATATCATTACCTGGAGAGTAATCATTATATATTGACTACTTTAGGGACCATATACTTGATTGATTGATTGACTGATTGGATCATCATCATTGCACTTTGGTGAGTTACCACATGTGTGATCTGATCTCTTTCTTCAAAGGAAGATCTCAACTGCAGTGCACAAACTCTGTAGCACCGGTGAGGGTACCCGATGTAATTTAGACGATGGTGAAAATATTTTGTAGGAATTTTATTTTTCAACTTTTCTTTGCCAGGGCAGCAGCTTTTCATCCTGCTCTTCTCGATTTTGAACTGCCAAGGGTTCTTTTACGTGCTCATATTGAACACTGGACCTATGTTTTATCGCCTATCTTCGATAGGACTATAACTTGATCTCACCTACACTTAGGATCAGGGTCTCTGGAAAAATATCTTGATGGCTCCACGAGGGAGTGAACCGAGTACCTTTGTAACGAGAGGCAAGCACCTAACTTCTACACCACAGAGACCATATACTTGCTGAACACAACAAATATAAAATGTGCTGTACGCTAAACATCATGGCATGAAAAATAGCTTGAAGTGAAGTTGTAGAATTCCATGTTTTCTAATTCCACCCAGTATGGATCATGATGATGATGAATGTCAGTTTTTTTTCATTTTTTGATTGTTTTCCATTTTCCACAGCAGTTCTGTGTCAGACTACAGCTGCCCTGATCATATCGGCCTTGAAAATGTCACATCATTTCAACCTAGTTTCAACTTACCCCATCCACACACTAATCGCAAAAGCAGTACAACACCCACACCTGACCAAAGGTTGGAACCCTTATGCCTGCATTGTTGAAATGTGGTTCCCACAAGAAGGAGATTAACTTAGCAAGCAGAGGAAAGGGAGACAGGTATTTTCCCCATCCATATCGTTATTAATAGCAGTGACAATGTTTTCTTCTACTTTCTTCTTCTATTCTATTCTTCTTATCTTAGAATGAAGTCATAATTGTAAAGAAAATAATTTAAATAGTAACATGAATATTGTGTCAAAACAATGAAAATATCCATTATTGTGGTTAGAACAATGAAAATAACCATGATTGTGGTTAAAAACACTCCACTGCCTGATACAGAAAGCAAGAGTACAAACTCATTCTTCCTTTATGAATCAAAAACAGCAACAACAAGTTGGAAAAGCTCCATGAACTGCAATGATAGTCAACGTAAAGTATGATGATGGAAGCCAAACCAATAGTCATTTTATTTATTGTGAAATATTCAATATCAATTAAACAACTTGTTTACTTCTACATCCAACTTTTCATCAGATCACCAAGGAGAAAGAGAATTATGTCACCCACAGAACCACAACTGTCATTAGCATCACATACTCAGCAGGCAGGAGGAGCACAGTCACCACATCAGCGACAACCACTTCATATGGAGAATGATGGTGGTAGCTTTAATGAACAATCTGGTGATCTGCTATCTTTGCCTGCAGGTTGGTATAGTCCATTCTATGATTGTAGTTGTAAAACCTAGCAATATGGCATAAGCGGTATGGTAGATTCGAGATGAAAGAGGCAGGAGTTGTGTTTGTTGTTTTCATTTGTTTTTATCATACAATTAGCAGGGTACAATTAAGTCTAAAAGTAAATACAGTTGTAATCCCTTTGAGGTCAACTTCCAGAAAAAACAATTATGTTAGGTTGTAAACAAAATTTGAAAGTCTGCATTGATAAGTGATTTCATTGCTGGCCCATTGATTCCACTAGGGCATGCAACCTAGACAAATATATGTGCTGTATCATCATCATCATCATCAAATGGCTTGTCCTGAGCAGAACTTTGCCACCCCAACAGTCCTCCTGAATTTCTCTCTCATATGCCAGATGTCCTGCCTTTGCAGCCGTCATGTTCAAACCATCAGTTACATCCTGAATCCATCTTCTCCTTGGTCTTCCTCTTCTCATATGTTGTATAGATTCCGGTCAAGATAGGCGCGAGCTGGTTGTGAATTTCTGCCAGCCTCTAACCGAAGTCGATTTTCAGTTTTCTTTGGATGGAATTTGTGTATTCTAGCCTGAATGTGATAGTCTAGTGCACCGTGTGACCCATCTAGGGAATTCTGAAGCCACTGGGACAGGCCTAGCAAGTCGACAGTGGTATAATCCAATTTGTGCTCGTAGAATTATGAAGAGATTTCGAAAAGCGGTAGCAGGGACACAGTGGGGAAACCAAGAAATAACATCAAGATATGCACTATTAATATCTGTGGAGCACGAGGAAAATTTCAAGACATCGTAGAACAAATGAAAAAACATAAAATAGCAATATTAGGACTAGCAGACACACGCACCAAAGGACAAGGCTGCAAGAAGTTACATCTAGATTACACATACGCACACTCAGGTGTAGAAATCAATGCAAGAGCTAAACATGGCGTCGGATTCATCATTGACCCAGATCTAGCTAAGTCAATACTACACATAGTTACATCTCAGAAAGAATAATGACAATCACAATACGGGAGAACGACATGGACACGACCTACATTCAAATTTACTGCGCCTTGTAATAGTGCTGACAATATAGAAGAATGCGATGAATTTTATGATGTCATCAGCGATACTATAAATAGAATCAAATCAGGGGAGACTACTTTCTATTGGGTGATTTTAATGCACATTTAGGTTCTGATAGGACAGGAGTTGAGTCATATCTAGGACACTTCGGAGACAACACTAGTCAGAGAAATGGAAACGGCATAAGACTTCTGGAATTGTGTAACCAGCATGACCTAATTATTACCAACACACAATTTCAACACCGGCAATCACACATTTATACTTGGTACAAATGGAACAACTTAGACTGCAAGAGCCAAATAGATTTCATTCTAGTCAAAAGATCAAAAAGAAGGTCAGTGGTAGACGCTAGGGCTATACCAAATTTATGCATAGACACGGACCACAAAGCGGTAGTTATGACTATCAGAACACACAAGAAGAGTACCAGAGGGCAACACACGACTACAAAAGAAATAATCAAAATCAATAAATTAACAGATGTCAACACACAAGAGTCATATCTTCAAAGAGTCACAGATAATTTTACTAAACTAACTGAAGAAAGCAAGTCAGTAGAAGAAGAATGGACAGTATTTAACCCTTGTTTACCAAAGGTTATAGGTCGAACCGCACAGAGCATCCCAAGCATTTTTCTGCATTTCTACCAACTTATTTGAAAATGTAATAACTTGTTTTTTGGAATATTTGTTTGAAATATCGTATTTTGAAATAAAATATGTATGTGTATGTTTTGATAATAAAAATGTGTGTTTGTACTGCTCTATGTACTAGTAGTACTTGATATTTGCTCAGTACTAGTACTTGCGACAGGGTCAGTTCTAGAACGCTTGCTTGGGCGTAAATCACATTCTCGTCAGTATCACTATTTTCGTCATCAGTGTCTCTCACCTGTACAGAATTTTCAGAATCTGAGTGAACAGATTCACTTAATGAGAATATATCATCATCTCCGCTATCTTCATCGTTAAATATGTCGTCAGCACCATATGACAACAACGCCAAAGCTTTTTCTGTTGGTGTAATCGTTCTGGAAGATTTTCTACACGCCATTTTGCTTGAACTACTTTTGACAAAGAGAAACACTCTTTCAAAGTTATAAATAACCTTCGTGCGAGCAAAAATTGACCAATGACAATGTTTTATATAAGGGAAGATATCCCCAATGCTATAGATAGTCTATTGTTGCAGTAGTTCCCCATTTACTACACATATTTTGACGATGAGTTTACTACGTGACCCTCACGTAGTGGGATATGGCCGACACCCATTTACTACGTTACCCTCACGTAGTGGTAAACAAGCGGTTAAGAGAACTTTATTAGAAGCAGCCAAAGAAACATGCGGAACAGTAAAATACAGAGGTACCCGACCAAAAATCACAACTTGGTGGAATGACGAAGTAAAACTAGCTGTAAAGGAGAAAAAACACAGATACAACTTATGGGCAAAAACAAACATCAAAACGACCTCACTGAGTATAGAACAGCTAGAAAACAAGCCAAGGAGATAATAAAGAAGTCTAAAATACAAGCATGGCAAGATTATGGCGAAACATTAAATTCAGACTACAAAAATTCAACAAGACATTTTTACAAGAAAATTAAAGCTATGCGGGAAAGACAAGAACAATATGACCCAACTGAGATTATTAACGATGAAAACGGCCAAGCTCTTAATGATCCACAAATGATAATGAACAGATGGCGACAATACTTTAGTGAACTTCTCAACCTACAACAAGAGGACCAACCGAACACTCAAGAACACACAGTAAATGTAACTTCAGAAGTAGAACCAAGCATAACACTATCAGAGATCAGAAATGCTGTAAATATGGCCCCACCTAATAAAACACCAGGCCCAGACAATATCCCGCCGACCTAATCAAAGCAACTAAAGAGGTAGGAATCAGCTGGCTCCATAGACTATTCAACCAAGTCTGGATCACACAAGAAACACCAGAAGATTGGAGGAATGCTACAATTGTTCCCATCTGGAAGAAGAAAGGTAGCAAGAGGGACTGTACAAAGTATAGAGGCATAGCGCTACTGAGCCACACTGGGAAAATATTCTGCAAAATACTTGAGAAAAGGCTCCGCCACATCATCGAGCCACAGCTTAATGACTCCCAAATGGGATTCAGGAAGAACAAAAGCTGTACAGACGCAATATTCGCCCTCAGACAGTTAGTAGAAAGGACTATCGAATCCGACAAACATTTACACGTTGCATTTGTAGATCAGGAAAAAGCGTTCGACCGCGTAGATAGGCACAAGTTGTGGAAAATACTAACAACCTATGGGGTTAATGAACACCTAATCAACCTTTGCAAGAACATTTATACTGACAGCCAATGTACGATTAGAACAAATACAGGATTATCAGAAAAGTTTCACGTAGGGTCAGGAGTAAGACAAGGTTGCGTACTATCTCCGCTGCTATTCATCACGTACATTGACCACATTTGTAAAATAGCTAACACCAGCGAAGGAAACAACCTCGGAGAACTCTTAAATGAATTTCTTTTGCAGACGATCAGGCAATCATATCAACAACAGAAGAACAGCTACAACAACACATCAACAGACTCCAGTTAGCATGTAACAATACAACATGAGAATTAACATCGACAAAACAGAAGTAATGACATTCGCCAGAGAGGAAAACACTACCAACATCTCCATCGATAATCACCTACTAAATCAAGTAAAAGATTTCACATACCTGGGGAGCATTTTTTCAGCAAATGGAAGAATAACTAATGAAATTCAACACAGATGCAACAAAGCAAATCAAATGATAGGGCAAATGGCGCCAATTTTAAGATGCAAACACGTCACCATGAACACAAAAAGAGCAATGTTCAACACAATCTTTCTCCCACATTATGTTACCAGTGCCAAACCTGGACGCTGACAACAAACGATAGAAGAAAACTAGTCACAACAGAGATGAAGTGTCTACGCAGAATGCTGGGTGTAACAAGAAGAGACCGGTTGAGAAATGAAGACATCAGGAAAAAGTGGGTACAACATCAGTACTAGACTTCATCAAGAAACAACAAATTAAATGGTTCGGTCACGTAAGCAGATTACCATCAGACAGTGCACCCCAAAGAGCAACGCTGCTCCGATACAATGGGTACAAAGCAAAAGGCTGGCCACGCAAAAAATGGACCTCAGAGATAACAGAGGCGACGAAAGAGACTATCTACGAAGCGCATACTAGGGCCCGTTTAGAAATCTCTTCCTGACCTGACGCTGTGAGGCATACAGGATTCGAGAAAGAAAGAAAGAAGGAAAGAACAAACATAGCCGTACAAAACCTCAACTTAAAATGGTATGAAATGAAACTGATAGGACAAGAAAGATCAGAATACTAAAAGCAATGCAGTCCACCGTTTTAATATATTGGGGTGCACCTAAATGATGGTTATGGAGTCAGATGCGCCATATGATGATTGCAGTACTGATGATGATGCTTATCCATTGCGGGTGATGACCACATAATTTTCATCCAAGGAAATGTAGTTGCGTTATGTTTGTCTGTGTGTTTGTAGATGACTACTGAGCCCAATGTGGGCTTGAAATGTTCTTGTACAAGTGGGGACAAGGTATACTTGCGCTTGTGAGGAATTTTACTGCCTTTCTATTTTGACGTTTTTGTTCCATCCGTGCTGTTCTACCTGCCTCACAGGCAGAAGAACCGTTCGAAGAAGTGTCGTCAGGCTGATCTGTATTGAGCAACATTCTCCCATTTGTTGACATCTATGTCAAAAGATTTCATCAAGTTCTTGAGTGTGTCTTTGAATCGCTTTTTCTGTCTACCCTGTGATCGTTTACCGCTATGCAGCTCACCATAAAAGAGTCGTTTGGGTGTTCTGCAATCCAGCATTCGAGACACATGTCCTGCCCATCATATCTGGGACTGCATCAAGATTGTATAGATGCTGGGGAGAGCTGCTTTTTTTTTTTTTGTTGCAGTACTACTATTACTAATAAAAACAATAGTAATATTAATATAGTTGAGATGGCCACGCTTACTCCAGTGAAAAACACAGTGTGGGTTTAGGAAACAGTAGAATAGTTAGAAAATAAAAGATGATTGCAAAAGTGGGAAGCTCACTGCTGCTAAACCTAGACAGTGTAAACTCCTAATTTTTTCATGTATATTTACTTCTAGATACAGCTGGGGGAAGAAGTCCGTCATCTAGCTATAAGCAACAACCACAGCGTCCTCGGAGTAGAGCTTATGACGCATTTGTGGTCAGACCAGAATCAAGGACAGAGGTCCCACTGGAAGCCAAGCCCAAGCAAGGGAAATTTGGAAGCAATTCTCAAGATCTGGATGGAGGTAACTTTGGGAGGATTAGGTGCTCATGATCACGTACAGTTCATATTCTATCTAGTAGTAGTGGTAGGTGGTAGCGGTTGTGGTAGGTAGTAGTAGTGGTTGGTAATAGTAGTGGTTGTGGTAGTAGTGGTTGGTTGTAGCAGTAGTAGTTGGTAAATAAACTGGCAGGACAAAATTCCAGATACCGAAGTCCTCACAAAAACAAAGATCCCAAGCGTCAGCACTCTAGAGATGGACAGGTCACGTTGCTCGGATGCCTGATAAACGCATCCAAAAACAGTTGATGTATTGCGAACTTGAAGGGGCAGACGTTCTGCTGGTGGACAGAAAAAAACACTTTAAAGACACTCTTAAATTGTCTCTGAAATGCTTTGATATAGACATCACATGCTGGGAATCCCTGGTGCAAGATCGCCAAATGTGGCGCTGTAACAAAACAAGAGGGACCCGCATAGCTGAGAATCGTCATGTTGTTAGGCACAGAGAAAACAAACGGCGCTAAAAGACAACACCCACTTGTCTAACCTTGATCATATATGTCCCACATGTGGCAGGGGATTGTGTTCTAGGATTGAACTCTACAGTCACCTTCGCACACACCAGAAAGGTGCAGCAGCACACGTCTGAGACTGTCATCATCGCTTGCGATGGATGGCTATTATTATTATTATTTTTAGTAATAGTTGGTAGTAACTGTAGTTGTAGCTTCTATCAATTGTGATTTACTATAAGACAATTCCTCAATGTAGAGATCACCAATGTGTAACCAACACTTGTATCATCTCTTGTGAATTTTATTCATTCTTTGGAAATGATTGCACAACACAGCCAGACATTCACTTTGACTGAAACTACCCAATAAGAGGAGTGGGGAGCGGCAAGGGGGAATCTGACAAAGAACAGTACAAGTGGAAGTCAGGTAGGTCGGAGCCTCAAGGACAGAGCTGAAGAAATTCAGGATCACGATAGGGACATTAATAACATTCTGCGTTGGAGACTACAAACCGTAAAAATTCCAAGGTTCAAGGCCAGTATGGGTAAAATATTCTTGTTGTGCACACAGTTGAACAACAGTTGAACAACAGGAGACAGTGATCATTTACTTGGTGGATCTAAAAAACAATTACCTATGAAGTTAGAGTAAGGGTCACCTAAATGGTGAGAAACACTTGGGATAAGGAAAGCACACATTCTCACAAAAAATCAGTCTGAGGCGCTATGACTGCGTTTGAATTCATAACAGACATTTAGGAAAAAAATGAAGAAAACTAACCCATAATAGAATCGGTGGAGAACAACTGTTTCATCTCATTGTTTCACTAGAAACAAGACTGTGTAGTGGTAGAAGGCCTTGGTCGAAGGCCTTAGTAGAAGGTCTTGTGGCCGTCTGTAGCTTAAGCGGTAGTGAGCATCATCAAAACCTATGTGTATCTGGTTCAAACTTTGCTGCCGGCAGTTTGGAAGCAAATTTGTTCCGTGGATTTTACGAACTGTAAAAATAGACCTCGCCATTCAGAAAGCATTGTCAAACTAGCTAACATATAAGTGGTGCCTAGAAAATTGGCAACTAGTATACTGGAGGACAAAGTTCTGTAAAGGATATGCCATGATTTTCATTTCAGTGGTAGAAGGGCATATTGAATGTATGTGTACAATGCACTCACTTAAGATAACAAGGAAGAGAGATGTCAACCAAGTTTAAGTAGTTTAGTTTAAACATTCTCTCTCTCTCTCCCTCTCCGTCCTCTCTCTTCCTTCTCCTACTTGCATGCACAATGTGGCTTAAACATTCAAATTATATAATCTGTGTGACATATGACTGTGTACACTTCTATATACACAAAGTTGTTTTGTTGATCACACAGCCACAGATATTAGTACAGTGGCATTACCAGTCAAAGACAGACCCAGCAGTGCAGCAGCCAGGGCTGCAGGCATCCCAGTGGTTTGCGATAGTGAAGACATGACATTGGCCATTGAGAGATCAAGAGAGGAAGTGCAGCTCTGGAAGTACTCTGATCATGAGTCCAGAAAATACATCAAGAATATAAGGTAAAGTAGAAGAATCATTTGGTGACTTATTGAGTTATTTAGTTTCTATAACTGCATACAAGTACTGACTTAAGTCAGTTGTTTTCTAGGATTAAACACTTGTTGTGATTTTAAAAAAATCTGTTAGTCAGTTGTAATCTGCTTCTTCAATGTTACAACAGCACCGGACTCTGCTCTTTGTGTAATGTACCTTGTAGCGATAACTGAATGCTACAAATAGAATAAGAAAATTGAAGTATTTTGGACATATAAAGAAACACAAAGGGCTGGAGAAGACCGTCATCGAAAGAGGCATCCTGGAAAAGAAGAGAAGAGGAAGACCATGGAGCATATGGATTCAGGATGTAATTGATGGTTTGAGCATGAGGCGGGACCATCTGGCCTGTAAGAGAGAAATTCCGAAGGACTGTTAGGGTTGCAAAGTTCTGCTCAGGACAAGATAATTTATGATGATGATGATGTATGGTACTTGAATGTGTTTGTAAGTTATTGTTTTGTTCCGTACAATATTTTGTTCCTTCTTCAATGATACACCAGCACCTGGGCTCATACTTTTTGTGTAATGCCATGGAGCAGTACCTAAATGTGTTTGTAGGTTGTTGCTGTGGTGCAATGTACTGTTGTTTTTTTGTCTATATGTATTTTTTATTTAGCTCCATCATAGCCATTCTTGGTTGTTTATTTCGTTAGACCGAAAGATTATGATAATCTTTACTCAAATATCTCTCCTGTATTGATATTAACAAATTATTTATGTATATAGGTAAGAGAATCAGGTCTCGCCACCACACCTGAGATTTACAAGGTAACCGATGCCAACATCAACAACAATAGCAAACCAGTTATGTTCCTCACAGACAATCTCAACAAAATAACATCTAAAAATGGTAGTGATGATAGTGGTATCTTCAACAAGTTGTCATTGACGACCACAAATTTTGCAGAACTGAAACGTCTGAAGGATAAGCTTGGTTACAATTTGGATAAGGTGTGTAAGACTTTTTTATTTTTGTTATTGAGAAGAATACTTATTGCCATATACTTGCGAATGAAATTCATTAGATAGATCAAAAATAAAATTCCTACAAAATGTTTTTACCATTTTCAAAAATGACAGCGGCGGGATTCCTCACCGGTGCTACGAAGTTTGTGCATTGTCGCTGAGATCTTCCTGTGTAAGAAAGAGATCAGAGCACATATGGTTACTCACCGAAGTGTAATGATGATAGTCCTATCAATTAATCAATCAAACCAGTTTAGTGATAACCACAAAACATATAGGTAGCTGTCATTGAACTTTTTGTACGACTCAATAGTCTTATAGTTCGTTCGGGAATCGCGTGCGTGAGAGAGAGATGTACTTCGTTTATCGCACATTAGGTTATGTTATGTTATGCAATCAACTTCATGGCACATTGGACATTCCCATGCGTGCTCTGTTCTTCGCTGCAGCAGCCATCCTAAAGTTCATTTGCTCGCTGTACCCATAGAAGTTGATAGTATACCTTCGCTCTCTACCACAAAGACAACACTGTCTGGTATGTCCAAACTCCTAATTCTTGCACTCATTCCAGTGTCTGAGACTCACCCATATTACATAAATGAGAGCGCATCGCATTGATGACATCAACTCTGTCTATACTTCTCCCTGCTTGAGTCGGGGCATTGTTTGCAAGAAAGTCAGCATGCACGTTAACCTGCACTCCAGCATGTCCAGGTGTATACAGCCAAGTCATTTATTTGAGATGTGATCTTCAAATTCCAGATTCAATTCTTTGAAGCATATTCATCGAGTCTGATATGACAGATTCTGTTAGACATAACCTTTGTGCTAAGCAAAACAAAAATTTGTCTATTAATTCATTCTTTAAATTTTAAAATAACTTTTTATATTTGAGCACTATATTTGTCAATGTGCTTTCCCAGGTGGATAGAAATGCAATCATATACATGCAAAGTGGCAGCCATGGTGGACCCTATGACAAAATGTCTGGTGGGGACTCAATCTTTGCCATCAAACAAGCTCAAGGACAACAACAAAGCAGTAATAATTCAGGTATATATATATTCTTCTTGTTCAGCCATTTGTTAAACAGTCACATTTGAAACATGGCGTGTCACCAAGTTAAAATACAAATAAGATTCAGACCTGTTTAACAAATTTAAAATTGGCACAACTAGCCTGTGCCACCGTGAAAAGGCGGACATGACGGCAGAGCACATACTGCAAGACTGCCAGCTGTTAGCAACCATGAGAAAAGAAACTTGGCCCAATAGTACAGAGCTTCGCGAGAAGCTGTATGGAGGGACAGACCCTAAAAGAAACAGCAAAATTCATGATAAGGTTTGGTTCATCAGTCTAGGCGGGATCGCGCAGAGAGATTCAGACCTTTGTCAACAGATGTCTTCGGCAGATTCTCAAACTGAAATGGTATGATAGTTACAAACACAGACCTATGGATAAGAACTGGACAGGAACCCATGATGACCCAGGTTAAGAGGAGAAAATGGTGATGGGTCAGGCATACCCTATGGAAGACACAGTCGAGTGTCACTGGACAAACACTTGTGTGGAACCTGCAGGTAAAACGGAAAAGAAGACATCCTAAACAGACCTGGAGACCCAGTCTTCTTGAGGAACTGAAGGGTGCCATAAAGAAAACAACCAGAGACCGGGAAATGTGGCGAACAACTGTTGAGGCCCTATGCTCCATGAGGAGCGGAGAGGAAGAAGTGAAGTGATATTTTTCTTGTTCAGCCATCTGTTAAACTTCCAGATCAATCTAGGAAAAGTCTTTCTCAGGACACCACACACATGCCAGAACACAATACTCAACAAACAGTCTTTTTTTAGGACTAGTCTCATGCCACATGACCACACCAAGAAAAAAAGGTCATTACGTGCTGATATATGCCCGAGTGGTTACCGGGGCCCAAATTACTGGTGTAAAGAATAGAACCACTGTTACCTGCCACCCTGCCACACATATCGTAAGAGGCGACAAAGGAGGTTGGGCATGGGGCTAGCTACCCCACCCTATAAAAACACTAGGTTGCTACAGAAACCACTACCAAGGAAATTCATAGCTCACCACCCAAGAAAAAGAAGGACTCATGAAGTGATCTGATGAAATCTGAAAGGAAATCGACTGCCGGGGACGGAATGCAAGAGAATGTGGAGAGATCTGGAAAAGATAGCCTTGGATAAGAGGGCTTGGAAGACCTTGGTTGCGAACCTATGCCTCCCTAGGGGTGAAGGCTGAAGAAGAAGAAGATGCTCTTATATAACCAAAATCGACATCCATCGGAGGTTGAAAATAGCGTGCCTCTACCACTTAAAGACTTAATCCACCACTTAACAAACAAACAAACCATCTGCTAAAGTGGATTCTTCAGTTTTCATTATTGATCAAATCCTGTTATCATCAAGTGCCACGCAGACTGACATTATGCATGATAAATCTCCACAAACATATGTATTCAAAAACTGAATATATCAGTTCAGATGTTGATAATTTTCCTTGAGAGAAAATTGAGAAAACCAAAGTGGAGTATAACAAAAAGGGCTTTTTCATAGAACCTGCAAGGGAAACTTAAAAGAGGGATGGTTAAAAATACATGGAGAAGAGATTTGGAGGCAGAGATTAATAATATATGAACGGCATGAAAGGACTTACAAGAGATTGCTAAAGATAGGAAGACTTGGCATGAGTTGATTAAGGGCTGATGCCCCAACCAGGGTTAAAAAGGCACAAGAGAGAGAGTCCTTTTTGGATCAGAGTTTTGGACGATGACAATAAGGGATGCAGGCTCATGCCTGTACGTAGACACTTTGTTTCTGTCGTGATTAGTTTTCTTCTATCATTTGATGTCAGTTTTAGGGTTTAAAGCCGAAGGATTGACTTCATTGCACCGGGTTTTACCCCATATGGCTCGTCGTCCCTCTCCGCAGAAATACGCCGAGAGTATTGCACAAAGCATGAGATCCGTAGCTCCAGCAACAATCCTAGGGTCTCTGGAAAAAACTGCACTCGTGAACAGAACGGCGTGGTTCGGATTTGAACCCGTGGCCTTCGACTCGCAAGGTAAAGGGCTTAGCCACAGAGACCCTCGATGTCAGTGTCCTGTTTTGGCACTAATAGCATAATGTTGGGAGAAAGATTGTGTTAAACAATGCTCTTTTAGTGTTCAGTGTGATGTTTTCATTTCAAAATATAGGCGCTATTTGTCCTATGATTTGAGTTACTTTAGTGCATCTGTGTTGGATCTCGTTAGTTATTCCTCCATTTCCTGAAAAAATGCTCCCTGTGTATGTAAAGTCTTTGACTTGTTTCAATGGATATTTGTCTATGTATATATGTCATTACTTTGGTTTTGTCTACGTTTATTTCATATTGTATTGATTGCATGTGTTGTTGTAGCTGTTCCTCTGATGTTGATATGATTGCCTGATAGTCGGCAAAATGAAATTTGTTTAAAAGTTCCTCAAGATTGTTCCCTTCACTGGTGTTAGCTATTTTACAGATTTGATCGATGTATGTGATGGACATTTGCATATTTTTATGTTTTCTACTTCCTCTTCTTCTCCTAACCAGGGCTGCAAGTTTTCACTCTTGGGCAGCCAATGCTAAATTGTAGAACCTGCATGTGTTTTGTAATTGTGGAAGACTAGTGTAAAGGGTATTATGAACGGATGGGTGTGGTGGGAGTTCTTGTCTAGCTTTATGCAGTCCAGGACATTCAAGCAAGATATGCTGTACTGTCTCACATGAATGACTGCACTTTCTACAGTGTGGTAGGTGTGTTGGATTTATTCTGTTTATGTGGTAATTCAGTCCAACATGTCCTGTTCTTAACTGGAAGATAGTGCTTTGATCTTTTCTAATGTTTTCTAAATTATTTATGTTTTTCAGACAAGACTAGTGCAATTGGTCAACATCCAGTTGTATCAAGCTCGGCTTTAATACCAGATAATGCAACGTTAGAAGATAAAGAGACTAACCCAGGATCGTTAGAAATGCAACATCTGAGATTGAAGTTGGAACAGAAGAGAAAAGATATCGAGAGAAAGAAGCATAGGCAAGAAGCACAGCAGAGCAAGATGAGGCAACAGTTAGGTAGGTCATCTTCATCTTCTTCATCTGTGATCAACTTCTGCTATGCGACTACTCCGGTATGTGTAATAAACAGGGGCTGCATTTGAGGTCTTCACTTATCCCCCATAGCTTGTTCTGAAAGGTTGTTTCTGTTGGCCAGATTTCAATTCTCACGCTGTTCAGGCTGATGCAGTCTTGCAAGATGTGCTCTGGGGACTGCTTTGGTGCTCCACAGGTGCAGGCAGCTGAGTTCCTGAGATCTTTTTCTATGGAGGTGTGCTCTGAAACTGCAGATTCCCGTTCTAAGTCTGAAGACTGGTTCACGCTTTTCTGTTTAACTCTTAGTGGACCAGGGCAAAAGACATGCTTTTACAAGCCATTTGTTTTTAGAATAAAAATGCCCTTTAGTGTGGCTCCTGGTAAAAAGACGTCCAACCCAAAGGTGCGTAGTGTGGCATTTTGTCCACAAGAAGCTAATGCATTTATGTTATCATGCTATGTGTTGTAGGTCAGTCATCATCAATATCAGTGCCATCATTTCTTTTCTGTTTCATTTCAGAGCATAGAGTCACTACTATGCTGGAAGCAGCACAAATCATGTATTGATCTGATCTTACAGTGATGTTACATTTTGTTATTAGATCAACATCATACATTGGGCATTCCATTGCGTGCTCCATCCTCCGCTGCAGCAGCCATCCCAATGTCTTCTTCTTTGCGTTCGTTGTTTACTACCAATTTTAATCACTCTTTGTGATATGTTTGATCTTTGCCAAGAACGTGTATACATTGCACATTGGTTTGGTAGGCCCCTAAACGCATAGACTTCTACACATTTAGGACACATGCATCCGATTTCAGCCAAACCTCCTTAGTCGCCTCTTACGACATGTGTGGCAGGTAACAGTGGTTCTATTCTTTACACCCCAAATAAGGGCCCGGGTAACTACTCAGGCGATCCCAATGTCCACTTGCTCACCGTACCCATGAGAAGTTGATTAGTATATCATCTTTCTCTACCACAAAGACGACCCTGTCCGGCATGTCCAAACTAAACTCCTAATTCTTGCACTAGGTCCAGTATCTGAGACTTGTGTGATGCACACTACATTGATGATATTGGATCTTCCAGTGATAGTTTAACTATGCCTTCTCTTGTAATTATCTCCCCTTTTTTCTGGATGAACTATAGAGTAAAGACGAAAGATTGACCTCATTGCATCAGGATTTACCCCATATGGCTCGGCCCTTCTCCGCAGAAATGGCATGCCACTTGCCGAAGTATTGACATAGCATTAACTCTGAAACTTTGGCAACAATCCTTGGGATCTCTAGAAAAAATGCACTAGTGAACAGGACGGCGTGATCCTGATTCAAACCTACAAGCTTTGGAATGCAAGTAGCGGATTAACCACTTAACCACAGAGACCCCCCATTCAGGATGAACAAATCAGCTCACATTTCTTTGCAGTAAACTTAAAAAAAAAGTAAATACCCAATCTAAGCTCTTTTCCTTGTGTTTTGAAAGTTTTGGGTTCGAATTCTTATTGCCAATCGGTTAATGAATGCTTTTCCCCCAAAGATCCCTAGGATTGTTGCTGGAGCTATGAAGTTCATACTCTATGTAATACTTCCGATAGGTAAAAAAATGTAAGTAAAGGAACTCTTTTTTTTATACCACATGGTATATAGGGTAATACAGTGTTAGGCTCCTATTTTTCATTGACAATCGGCACATGATGGGTGATTTAGTCAACATCACACCGGCTATCTTTACTTCCCAGTACTTTTCCTGGTACCCAATTAAGGCTGGGTCGACCTAAGAGCCGCTCATCATCATCAGGTGCCGTCTCCACATCGAAGGTTGGCTGAATTGAGTGCCGCTACAGTTGGAAAAAAATTCCACACCCATTGTTGAATTGAACCTGGATCACTAGCCTAAGAAGCGAATTCATTAAGAACCATGCTATTGCAGCTCTAATACTTCCGACAGGTTACATGCCATTTCTCCAAAGACGGGCCAAGTCATATGGAAAATCATATAGGGAAATCCGATGTAAATCCTTCATCTTTAAAATAATTTCTAAATTTATTATATATCAGATAGACACTCAAATGGTTTTTCCACTTGGTGAGAATGAACCTGAATACACCAGTTGCAAGAGTGTACAACCTGAAAATTGAATCATCAAAAGAAGGGCAGACCAATCAAAAGATTGATTGATAGAGTTACAGACATCTTAAAACTCCACAATACCACAGCATATCAAGCGACTGAGCGTGCACTATCTTAGAAACTGATCATCAGTTAAACCTGCTACACCTAACTGCAAAAAAGCTGAGAAGGACAAAAGAAAGAGAGAAAGATCAGAAAGACCATAACTTACAGTTGAATGCCAATATTGACTGATATTAAGATTGGTGGATCTCATGAATTTGCGAATGATGCAAAAGGTGAATGATACTAATGAGGAATGGTACTAATGATTACTAATAATAATGGTGAATTTTTCTTAAGGTGAATGATTATAATGGCTAATAATTCTAGTGACAAATGATTCTAATGGAGAATTATTCTAGCGGTGAATGATAGTAATAATGAATGATACTAATGGTGAGCGGTACTAATGAGGAGTGGTACTAATGTTTAATGATACTATTGGTGAATGGTGCTAATGGTAAGCGGTACTATTGGTGAATGATACAAATGGTCAATTATGTGAATGGTACTAATGGTGAATGGAATGAATAGTGCAATTGGTGAATGGTACTAGTGGTGAGCAGTACTATTGATAAATGATACCTTTTAAAGGTCAATGGTGCTAAATGAGTGAATGGTGCTATTGGTGAATGGTGCTATTGGTGAATCGTGCTAATGGCAAATGGTGCTATTGGTGAAGGTTGCTATTGGTGAATGGTAAAATGGTGATTCTAAAATATTGAGTGACTATAATAGCGAATTATTATTCTAATGGTGAACAACACTTTTGGTGAGTCATACTAACTGTGAATTAAAGAAATAAATTTATCTTCCAGAAATATTAGTTTTAATATGATTCACACCAGACAGTAAGTAATTGTTGACATTATCTGTTTGATATTATTTCAGGGCAAGCTGCTTTCATGCGGGTGGTATCTAAACATGTAGATGGAGCAGTCGAAGGTGAATCTGCATCAGATCAGTTAGATTCAGCAAGATCAGAGCATATACCCAACTCAACACAAGTTCAGTTACAAGCTCGTCTTGGTCATCCAGCTCAGAAAATCTCTTTGGGAGGCTCCAGTAGAAGTCCACTACCAGCTCCACAAACATCCTTAGGTAAAGGCAGTCAGAATTCTGTAATTCCTGCAGATGCATCAGCTCAGAGGTTCACTGATTGGCGAACACAGAGTCAGATGTCAAGAGGAGGAGGAGGTGGTGGTAATATGTCGGTTTTAGCTGCTGCAGATAGTGAGTCCAGGAATTCAGATCAAGCGCAGCAGTTTCTACTGATGAATCCTGGAGCTGTTGGTGGTAGTGATGATGAGTCTGAATACTCCCAGACACCTGGAAATAAAGCATTTTCCAGAGAGGGTATTCAACAGACAATTGACGCTGTCAGAAATAAGTGGTTCAAAAGTGATAGTGATCTCATTACAGGGGGAAGAGAAGGTAGTGATGAAGAGGATGATGCTGGCTTAACGTTTAGACTTCACGGAGAAGACCTTTTAGCAGAAGCTAGAACCAAAACGCCGGCTATTCAAGGACAAAGCCGTACTCGGCTAGGTCTACAGTCAGTCACCTCTTCATGGCTCATCACAATTTTTACCTGCTCCCACAGATGGGCCAATGTCCGCTCGAGAAACTGTTTCCTCCTCTCAACCTATTTCTGATATGGAATACCAGGTGTATGATTCCTCTTTGGGTAAGCTAAATACCAGCTTGACGGAGCTGCAAGGAGAGATAATGAGGTTGTCTTTGCAGCATGAGCAACTCAAAGCAGCCCAGTCTCCAGTTAGCAGTCATTCTGGTGGGGCTACTCAGTCGCGACCCATACATGGGATACCTCATCAAGTTCCATTCTTACAGGGATCACAGCAGGGTGTTCCGATTCTGATAAACCAGCAACAACCACCACCCACCGCCTTTCTACTGCAACAGAATAACTCTGCCCCTGCGTATGACCATGGTATTCCTACTTGCATGGACTCTTCTGGAAATGTATCACTTAACATTTCCACTGAAAATAGATCCGCTTATGAAAGTGGATCTACACCTAATCTATTAGGGCAAAATATTAGTGAGTCTGATGCCTCCAATGGCGGATTTTTCGTTTCATTTGAAGATAACACAACACCTAAACGACCGAAACCAAAATTCTCTGATCATCGCTCCAGAGGAGTATCACCAGCTCCTACTGCCATGCAGGCTAGCACACCATCTCCCATGGCCATGCAGGCAACTACACCATCTGCAGTGACAGTTAGTAACCACACAGCTGACATTAGTGCTGAAGTGGCAGCTAATTTAGCCCGTCAGACTATTATTCCAGCTTCAAGCACACAACAAAATGATGATTATATTCCAGAGTCCTCACCTAAAATTGGATTTATCATCAAAGAGGAATCAGTTACAGCTAATGATTCGGTGAGTTCATTCTTCTTTTATTGTCGTCACACTGTTACCGGGTTGTTGCCCAATATCGTGGTTTACTGTTTTTGTCTTGCGCTGCTCTAGTGGCTTGGGTGATAGTTATTTTTGCTTTTGACAGGATTCTGCTGTGCCATCTAACCATCTTTTTCGTCTTCTTCCTCTCACCTTCTTTCCTGATGTCCTGTTGTAGACGGTTATTTTTGGTTTTTGACAGGATTCTGTTTGACAATAGAGTTACAGAGGCGGTGATGAGGTTGGCATCTCATGGATTCTCGTGTTTTCATACTCTGTGACTTCATGAGCATGATTCATAAAGTCGAAACAGGAATGGTGAGATGAAACTGGGTGGAGGTAAATGTATAGCCCGCCTGTCCCTCGTGTTCATACTGTGTTGGACAACGGGTGACAAGCCCTCTGTGAGTGCGGTTCAACCCGTGGGCTGGCAGAAAAGTCACAGGCTCCAGATTTACGGTGTTCGTGGCACCGAACCAAAGGGTTACGATGTCCATGACACCGAGCCGAAGAGCTGAAGACTCAAGTGCTTCTGGATCAGAAAAAAAAAAGATACAAACAGGGATCAGAGAAATCTTCATTTTTGTCCCTGAACACGCAGGAGTTGGGGATAATGAAGAAGCTGAAAGATTGGCTGACATGGCCATTATATCAGAGAGAGCTGCAATGGACTGAAATTACATTCTTAACCCTTTCGCTGCTACATACTTTCCGAGGCTGAGCTAAAAATAGCTACTCTTTGTTTCTAGGTCACAAAAGTGAATGTACGCCTATAGAAGTGACAGTAGCAATGTATAACGTGTTAACACGTCTTTAGCCCACAGAGGAGAGATAAAAACAGATGTGTTAATGCATCTTTAGAAGTGAATGGGCAAAACGTATATATATGTCTTTAGCAGCTAAAGGGTTAATGCATTGAGGGAATTTTTGCAAATAGAGAAGTTTCAGGGTTGCGAATCCCAGTCGCTGACCAGATTGAGAGAGATGGGTGTCAACATTGGTACAGCTTGAAAATAACGACATACCAAAAATGCAAAAACATTGATTAATCAACATCGAACTGGCGTGTTGGGCCACTGCATGCTGCTAGTTTTGTTGAGTTGGAGATCAGAGCACCAATGGACATGTCCGGAGTGCTATGATGATAGTCCTTATTTAACTGTCAACTGATAACATGTAGGGTAGAGAACCAGCAGGGCTTAATGAGAAATACATATAACCAATAAGTCACAAAAACCATCAACATTGATACTTTTTGACATCTGTTGAGTAACATTGAGCAGCTATAGGTCTGCAGGAATACTGTTAGATCTGTACATATTAAACAAAATCAAGCCTTAGTCAGTTTTAAGTGGCTACTATCTGATGGTCATTAAGAACCTGGACATGAGGTTGTTTGCGGTAATGAGAGAGTGAACAGACTTGCATCAACATCATCAATTGTTGGGGAGTTGAAGATGGATAAGGGGATGCTCTTCGGTCTCTTCGCGACTGCCTGTTTGATAAGGAAACTAAAATAGATGTTGAATTGATCCAGCGGTTTAAGCAGTTTGGAGTTACCTGTTGTACAAGTCGAACTGGATGCCTGAGAGGCAGAGTGAAAGGTGTGTTTAATCAGCGAGCCACGGGAACCATCAGTATGCATACTCTTCGATATCTGTTCGGGAGACTGAGCACCTATGGGTCTGCCCAGAGTGCAATAATATCAGTTTAGTAACCAATAACCACTAAGATGGCATCAAAAACAGCCTTACGAACATGAATATCAGCTTACAAAGTGCCTTAAAACAAGCACACACAAGATCACTACGTTTCACCCCCAACACTTCTATAAAGAAGTAATGGTGGAAGAGAAGAAGAAGAACCACTAAGAACACTCTTTTGGTGACCTCTTTAAATTTTAGTGCTCGCTTCACGTTCTAAAAGTTGATTGATAGGGACATCATCATTGCACTTTGGTGAGTAACCATGTGTGCTCCGATTTCTTTCTTACACAGGAATATCTCAGCAGCAGTGCACAAACTCTGTAACACCGGCGAAGGTCTCCAATGTAATTTAGAAGATGGTGAAGATATGTTTGTATAAATTTTTATTTAAAATCTTTTCTAGTGAATTTTATCAGCGCAGCGGCTTTCCAGCCTGCTCTTGTCATAGTTCCCCAGATGGCAGCGGAGGAATGGACAGTTAGCCAGATAGTTAGTGTAGTATAATTAGATTATTTAATAGTTGAGACTATGTGTTGTACTCTCTATGTAGAAGTGCAACACATAACTACTGAACATGAGCGCTTTTGTAGTAAAATAGTGACGGTTTAGTAACAGTTGCTAAGAACAGTTAGTAAATAGAGAGACAACATAAACATTGGACAGGAGAGGACGTATTCTATGTTTGTGTCCGACCAACATCAACAAATAAATATAAATGGAACTAAACGATAGTTGTTCATTATATTGTGACAGTTTTATATCGTTCACTATATTATAATCAGAAGGCCACCCGTGTAGGAAGCAATATGATGAGGAAAGGAAGTATATGGAAATGATAGATCAAATCACAAGAAGGACGGACTGAATACAAACAACATGGACCAACTGACTTCAAATATTAAGAAACTCTAGCAAACCAAGAAGGACAACATGAAGGGCAAACTGATCACGAACTACGTGAAGGACTGACTAATTACAGTTGAAAGAATTAACCGACTCAAGAATCAACCATGAAATAACCAAACTTGATAACTAGGTAATCGAACGTCGTCTGAACATCACAAAGTTCCTTTCTTCACCGGATTTCCCATACCTCTGTAGGATGACCTCCTCATACAATCCTCCTGGTGTATGCTTCAAAAGGGACCCCCTTTAACACTCTTCTCTATTTTGAACTTTCAAGAGTTCTTTTCATGCTAACTTTGAACATTGGACCTACGTTTTATTATCCGTCTCCAATAGGACTAGGAACTCGATGTCACATACACTGAGATCAAGGATCTCTGGAAAAATATCCAGATAGCTCCACGAATAAGTAAACCGAGTACCCTTTGGAACGAGAGGCGAGCACCTAACCTCTATGCTACAGATACCCACTAAAAGTTGAATGTGAAGACATCGGACCATTTTCTAGTGACCCTTGATTTCAGAGTGTATAATTTAAACAGAGAAAACTTAGGTCCAGTGTTTCTTCTTCTTCTTCTTGATCGCCCATTGACTGACATTCCAGATTTCCCCATAAATCTCATTCATGTGGAAATCTGATTCTTGCAACCTTAGCATGGGTGGGTTTTGTCACATCTTCAGCGCTATTTGGAGTTCTGGTGCTTATCCTTCGGCGATGTGTCCGGTTTTAGCCAGCGTTTACTGGGTTCGCTCTTCATCAACCTTTGTCTGTCCCCAGCCGACCTGCAAGGCAGCAGGTTGGTCCAGTGTTTAATGAAGGGTCAGAATGCCCATCTACTTTCTCACAGACACCTAGAAACAAAACATTTTCCAGAGATGGATATCCACCATGTACTTAATGCTATCAGAAATGAGTAGTTTAAAAAGTGATAATGATTTCGTTGCTAGGGGAATAGGAGGTAGTGATGAAGAGGATGATGCTGGCTTAACAAGTATATTTGCCCACCTGCCCAGCGTGTTCGTAGCACGTTGGATGACAGGTGACAAACCCCCTGTGAATGCGGTTCAACTCCGTGGGCTGGCAGAAAAGCCACAGGTTCTCCAGATTTACGGTGTTCTTGCCACCGAACCGAATGGTTACGATGTTCATGGCACCGAGCCGAAGAGATGAAAAGCTCAAGTTCTTCTGGATCGAAAAAAAAAAAAAAAAATAGTTTTATAACGAAACTAATAATATCTGTATATACGAGGCGTGTTCAAATGAAAACGGGATTTGTTACACCACGCGTGCTAGAGTGCACAGATATTGATGACATTTGCACTAGTAATGAGTATCCAATAATTAACATACGGTCACGTGTTCATCTTCCCAGCATGCATATGTGCTGCAGGAGACTGTTAACAATATGGCGGGTGTGATTCCGAACCCGTCCAAAGTAAATCAGCGTACTGTGATCCAGTTTCTTTCATTTGAAGGATGTCAAGCAGTAGACATTCATTGGAGAATGAAGGCAGCATATGGTGACAAATGTTTGTCGAGGACAAGAGTGATGGAATGGGCGCGTATGTTTAAAGACGGACGTGAGTTAACAGCAGATCTTGCACGGCCAGGTCAGGCGCATATTGTTGCAACAGAAGAAGCCATAGCCTTGCTTGATGAAGCAGTACTGACTGACCGTCGTTGGAGCATTCGTTCGCTTGCAGAAGAATTCCATATGTCAATTGGGACAGCCCACATGGTTGTTCGGAAGAAATTGAACTATTGGAAGGTGTGTTCACAGTGGGTCCCACGGATGTTGACTGACCACCATAAGGAAGAACGGATGGGGTGGAGTTTGAACCACTTGATGCGTTACAGGACAGAGGGTGATGCATTTCTGTTGAGCATTGTGGCAGGTGATGAATCGTGGTGCCACCACTATGAACCGAGCAGCAAAATTGACAGCATGCAATGGAAACATCCAGGTTCACCAAAACCCAAAAAATCAAGACACAGGTTTCTGCTGGGAAGGTTATGGTGACCGCATTTTTGACCATGAAGGGCTTTTGTTGGCCGATTTTAAGGAACCTGGTGTCAACATCATTGCCGCCCATTATAAAGACACTTTAGACAAGCTGCATAAGGTCAACAAGGCTAAGTGACCAGGCAAGCTTTCTCAAGGTGTGATTCTTCTCCTCGACAATGCTCGTCCATCACGTCGCAAAATTGTGCAGGAAACATTGGCAAAGAAGAATTGGGAAGTTCTTCATCACCCAGCCTATAGTCCTGATTTGTCCCTGTGTGATTTCCATTTGTTCGGACCGTTGAAGAAAGCACTAAAGGGACAGCGATTCAACAGCGACGCAGACGTGAAGACAGCGGTGACCACATGGTTCAGTGAGCAGCCACGCACCTTTTCTCGGACGGCATTCGACGTCTACCTAAACAGTGGGATGCTTGCCTAAATGCATACGGAGATTTTTCTGATGAACCCATGTGCATTCTTATTCACAAGTGGTTGCTTTGTTTAATTCCGTTGAAACTGTTAATTTGCGTATGATACTTTTAAAATAAATCCACAAGTCCCGTTTTCATTTGAACACGCTCGTATAAAAAATGTATGATGAAAAAAATTTAAAAACATGATTTTTGTCCTGGTCCACTAGAAGTTAATCCTATTTACCGTTTGAATGATAAATTCAACTGGTTCTCTATTATACTATGTATTATGTTTTTCTCTATATCAGGTTGCTGAAGATGAAATGCAGAAGAAGAGGGTAAAATTGATGGAGATGCAGAAAAAGAGGAAAGAGGATCAGGAGAAGAGGAGATCAGAGAAGGAAGCAGAAATTGCAAAGAAACAGGAGGAAAAACAGTAAGTATATGTCTCATTTGAATACTCCTGCAAAGAAAGAAAGTACTTTGAGTCTACACTGAGATTCTTGCTAGTATTACAATACTTATTTCTCTTGAAGCAATGGGCCATTTTCTTTATATGACTTCCCAGGATAGTTTGATTGATAGGACCATCATCATTTCACTTTGGTGAGCAACCATGTTTGCTCCAATCTCTTTCTTACACAGGAAGATCTCAGCTGCAGTGCACGAACTTCAGGACACCGGCAAATGTCTCATGTAATTTTGAAGATGGTGAAGATATTTTTAAGGAGTTTTATTAAAAATCTTTTCTAATGAAATTTGCCTGGGCAGCAGCTTTCCAGCCTGCTCTTCTCGATTTTGAACTGTCAGGGTTCTTTTACATGCTTAAATTGAGCACTAGACCTTCGTTTTTTCGTCCGTCTCCAATAGGACTAGGAACTCGATTTCACCTACACTGAAATCAGGGATCTCTTAAAAAATATCCAGATGGCTCCTCGAGGGAGTGAACCTGGTACCTTTGGCAGAGAGACAAGACACCTAACCTCTACACCACAGAGGCCTCCAGGATAGTTATCATACTTCAATCCCTCAAGAAGACTCCTTCTCTATGTATGTTTAGAACTTTACCTTTTTCATTTCCTTTGCCAATTCTACTCAAGTGCTCATCTAGTTCTTCCACAGGGTATGCCCGATCCACTGCCATTTTCTTCTCCTGACTTGGATCGTCATGGGTTCCTGTCCTGTTCTTATCCATAGATATGTGTTTGCTACTCTGTCATACCTGCAGACCTTCGTAAATAGATGTTTATGTAAAATAGAGGGACTGAGATAGTATGATAAGATTACAAATGAGGAACTCAGAGAAAGAAAGAAATATGCAGGTACCAGTGGAGAAAGAGCTCTGGAAGAGACGCTGGTGATGAATAGGACATACATTGAGAAGACCAACCGGAAGTATTGCAAGACAGGCACTGTGTTGGAACCCACAGGGAAAGAGGAGTAGGGAAGGCCTAGACAGACCTGGAGAAGAGAGCTGGAGGCTGATAATAAAAGGATAAGTAAAACATGGAAAGAGTTGGAAGGGATGGCAAGAGAGAGGAAAAGCTGGAAGAAGTTTGTTGAAAACCTGTGCTCCGCTGGGAGTTGAAAGGTGAAGAAGACTCTGTCATACCTTCTCAGTCTGAGAATACATAGAATACATTTGTTGATAAAGGTCTACCTTGTTTATATGAAGTTATAACTCCACAAAGCACACATGGATTACCTTACAAAGAGAATGACTGCAGATTATGTGGGTTTAAGAGAGTTTATTGCTGTGTTACAAGAAGCCACCAGACATAGTGGTCATTAATTGCTGTGTTCGTCTCTGGTTTAGAATGATTGGTTGGGTGAAAGAATGTGTGTGTGTACATGGTGTGTATATTCATGTATGTGACACACTTATCATACCTCTGTGTTAACCCCTTCCATCTGTCTTCTTTCTTTCCTCGAATCCTGTATTGCATCACATGGTCAGGATAAGAAGAAGGGCTTTTGTGTGTGCTTCATAACATTTTTTTTACCGCCTCTGTTATCTCTATGGTCCACTTTTTGCATGGAGGACCTTTTTTCTTTGTATCCATAGTATCGGAGTTTGTTTTTCTTCTTTTCCACTTCCGGTTTTGTGTTGTACACATTTCGTTATTCATTTTTATTCCCAGATTTTCTTTAGATAGGTTTGAATGTTTCTACATGTGATCGTCCATTTGTAGTGTTCCTCGAAATTCGTCATTCTTGTATTGTTTGTTTGATAAAGGCCTTTTGGTTGAAACGTTGCTGTTTATCGTCACTGTTTCTGTATTTTGTAAAACTATAGTACTTTGTTTTTACGTGTTTAGCTATTTTTCTAAGTTTTACTGCAGTCTCCACCCTCTTTCAAGTGGACTGTCTGTTGGTAATCTGCTTATGTGGCCGAACCATTTAATTTGTTGTTTCTTGATTAAGTTCAGTACTGATGTTGGACCCATTTGTTTTCCCGATGTCTTCATTTCTATTCTTGATACTACCAGCATTCTGCGTAGTCACTTCATCTCTGTCGTGACTAGTGACTTTCATCAATTAAATATCTTTTGTTATCTACTTAAGATAAACAACATTATCATGTTCATAATGATCGCAGGACACTGACATTAAATAACAGAATAAAGCTAGTCACAACAGAGATGAAGTGTCTACGTAGATTGCCGGAAGTATCAAGAAGAGACCGGTTGAGAAATGAAGACATCAGGAAAAAGTGGGTACAACATCAGTACTGAACTTCATCAAGTAACAAGAAATTAATTGGTTTATCCACATAAGCAGATTACTGACAGGCAGTGCACCACAGAGAGCAATGTTACTCTGATACAGTGGATACAAAGCAAAAGGCCGACCACGCAAAAGGTGGACCTCAGATAACAGAGGCAACGAAAGACACTATTTATGAAGCACATACAAAAGCCTTTGCTAGACTCTCTTCTTACCCTGACGCTGTGAGGCAAATCAGGATTGGAGAAGAGGAAGAAAGACAAGGTGTATAGATAGGCTTGCTTCAGGTGTCTCCTTTTTAGACCGACGCTGAAAGGCAAAACAGGATTAGAGAATAGATAGATAGAATGATCTCCATATTTGTTTTAATCGATTGTCTTTTGTATTTAGGTTAAAAGAAGAGGAACATGAGAGAAAGAAGGCAGAAGAGAAAGCAAGAAGAGAAGTCATTTTCCAACAGTACATCCAGAAGAAACAAGAGGATGAGGAATCACCTGTAAAACCACTTCCTAAAAAACGTGATGCTAGTGCCAATAAACAACGACCCAAGTCTATGTTTGTCAAATCTAAGGCATGACACCGGAACCTGGTAGGTTAAATGTTCTTCTTCTTTGACCGCTCCATATCGACCACTTGTTAAAACACTCTTTGTGGTTTGTATGTGGTCTGAGCCAAAAAAACGACTGTACACTGTGCCAGTTATGCATATACAAGTAGGCCAGCACATCCGATTTCTGGGACGCTTTATATTTTTTACCGTAGCTTCCCTAGGCCTCAGCCACCTCCCTCAGTCGTCTCCCTAAGCCCCTACCTCAGCCGTCTCTTACAACATGCCTTGTAGGTCACAGTGTTACTGTTCTTTGCTCACCATGTAAGCCCAGGCAACACATGTAAGTAACGGTTAAATGATCAAATGTCCATCTCTCACTCGTGATCACCTTTAAACTGATGTACCAGATTTCCCCATAAATCTCACTCATGTGGAAATCTGATTCATGCAGCCTAGGCATGGGTGGGTTTCGTCACATCTTCAGCGTCATTTGGAGCTCTGGTGTTTATCCTTTGGCGATGTGTCTGGTTTCAGCCAGCGTTTACTGGGTTCACTCTCCATCAGCCTTTGGCTGTCCCCAGCCGATCTTGACAGGTGGCAGCAGGTTAAAATATCCATATAAGAGGACTGAAATGAGAAGTTGTGGGTCTAAGGCTCGGTCAATTAGATAACAGAAGTTAATGAACTATAGCTGACCAATACCAGGCTGCATCATTACAGTCTGAGTAATCAAGTAGGGATCGAAGAAGGATTTCAAACTTAGTTCCAATAATATCATGTTGAAAATGAACGTTTAGGTTCCAAAAGCACATATATCACAGACTGACTGTAAATTGAGACACAACACACTAATGAACACACTGATGTACACACTATCAGAGTGAACAAAGAGGAAAGCAAAATGAGAAATTATGAATAAAAATAAAAAAATGGAATTAAAGAAGCAAAATATTTTTGGCATATTAAAGTAACTTTGGCCTGTCAAATTTTAATGACCAACTCGACGCAGGGAGGGACAAAGGGTTGTAGGGGGGTGGGTGTCTCTAGCAACTAGTAAAAGAGCTAAGCAGTATGTCTTGCAACCTGAAAGTCAAATGCTCAAATTTTCGTCTGAAGATCCTGTACGATTGTTGCTATGGTGTTTGTGTTTTGTGTAATACTCTTGGCAGGTGCCATGCCATTTGTGATTTGTGCAATACTCTTGGCAGGTACCATGCTATTTGTGATTTGTGCATACTTTGGCAGGTACCATGCATTTGTGATTGCAAATTTGGGCATGCATTGATTTGTGCAATACTCTTGGCAGGTGCCATGCTATTTGTGATTTGTGCAATACTCTTGGTAGGTGCCATGCTATTTGTGATTTGTGCAATACTCTTGGCAGGTGCCATGCTATTTGTGATTTGTGCAATACTCTTGGCAGGTGCCATGCTATTTGTGATTTGTGCAATACTCTTGGTAGGTGCCATGCTATTTGTGATTTGTGCAATACTCTTGGCAGGGGCCATGCTATTTGTGATTTGTGCAATACTCTTGGCAGGTGCCATGCTATTTGTGATTTTGTGTAATACTTTGGCAGGTGCCATGCCATTTGTGATTGTGCAATAGTCTTTGGGAGGTGCCATGCCATTTGTGATTTGTGCAATACTCTTGGTAGGTAGCGTGGCATTTGTGCAATGACCAAGCAATTTGGGGACCTCACTGCAATGAAGTCACCCCTTCACCTTTATTTTATACCTTTTTTATGACTAGCGTGAAGATGGAGGTGGAGACTCTTATTGCTTACCTCCAGTGACTCTGAGATTCCATTTACTGTGGTCGGTATGTCTGACACTCAGTCTATGCTTCGGAAAGTTCAAAATTTGAGGTTGCTGTATGAGTGGAAGCAGTCTATTGAGATTTACAATCTCTAGAGGCTTACGAAGATCTACTGTCCTGAGCATGCAGATGTTTGCGGTAATGAGAGAGCAAACATATTGACTTGCATTAAGAGCATTGATCCCCGAGAAGTTAAAGATGGATATTTGGGGATGTTCTTTGATGTCTCTGCGACAACATGTGGGACAGTAAAATTAATGCTAAATCTATCTGACAATTTAAGAAGTTTGTAATTATACGTTGAACAAGCAGAACACAGAAGAGCCCTCTGTATATCACGGACAGAGAAGAGAACAAATGGATCTATTCTGGAAGAACTCAAAATGAAAGAAAACTGACTGATGTTACAAATAAAAATGAGAAAATAATGTATTTTGGACATATAAAGAGACACAAAGGGTTAGAGAAGACCATTATGGAACAAGGCATCCTGGCGAAGAGGAAGACTATGGAGAAAATGGATTCAGGACATAACTGATGATTTGAGCATGATGACTGCAGAGGCGGGACATCTGGCCTATGAGAGAAAAATTAGAAGTACTGTTAGAGTGGCAACGTTGTGCTCAGGACAAGCTATTTAACGATGATGATGACAAGCAGAACTGGATGCCCAAGATCATACTCCCATGAGAAAATGTTGGGATTCATTTGCAGCTGATCTTTAATGTGCAGATGGCATCTAATCAATGACTCACTCTGAAGCACAAGCTATGAGAATCACCATTTTATTATCCTATCTTCTTTCAGGTTCTTTAGCTCCAGATTCTGGTAGCAGCTCTCAGGAAGATCTGACTAGTCGGACAGTCATGAGTGGCAGATCTACACCTAGCGTCATGTCGGGTAAGCAACATTCACCCAAAAATATTGACTATTCTACACACAGAATTTCCGCACTGAACACAAGTTTTCATATTTAATGTCATCCTTCAATTTCATTATTCGTGATTGTTGTCCATTTCCCTGTGTACCAGAGAGTGGTTAACCTAACTACATGACCTAGATTTTAAAGACCTGTACAGTTTACTCATATTCATTCAATTTCAAGCACAGGTTAATTTTATGTCATAAATTTCACCGATGATTATTTAAGTCAAGTGTAAATAATATTTCTCAAAATTGATATTTCTTGTAGCAAAGTTTTTAAAATTATATTTCTTGTAGCCCAGGTGGATTACTCTCTTGCAATTGAAGATGTATAGTTATGATTTTCAGATTTCAATAAGGATTGAGTTTCCTTCATTACTTGAATGTTGCATGCATGTTGAACTTGAACTATTTTAATTGCTATTAGTTGTGCTTGTTTATTTTACTTAGTACCCAACTGCAAACTTCATGAATATTCTTATGCATATTATATCAATTCGTCTGTGTGTTGCCGGGCTTGCAAGGGAGCAAAGAATAGTAACACTGCAACCTACAAGGCATGTTGTATGATGCGACTAAGGTAGGGGACTAGGAAGCTACCTAGTAAATAAAAATCGTCGCAGAAATTGGATGTGCTAGCCTACTTATAGGTGCATAACTGACACAATGTACACTTGCTCTTAGGTTCAGATCACATACAAATCACAAAGAGTGGTTTAACAAGTGATCAATAGGGTAAAATTAGTATAAGAATATTTGAGTTTTGCAATTTCATGTTGGTTTGTCAGTTTACTATTACAGGGGTTCTCATATGTTGTGTGAACAAGGACACATATTTTACTGTGGAAGGGTGAAGGGTGTTGGTGTGCGTCTCTGTGGTTAAGCCATTGCCTTGTGTTCGAAGGTCAGAGGTTTGAATCTGACACCACCCTTCTGTTCTGGAGTTTATTTTTTCCAGAACCCCAGAATTGTTGCCTGAGCAGTGGAGTTCATGCTTTGTGCAATACTCTTTACAGTTGGCGTGCCATTTCTGCAGAAAGGGGCAGTGCGAAGAGGGCCGGTCATAAAGTGTAAAATAATCAAGTCAATCCTTCTGCCCTTTTATTAAAACCTATTTTACTGTGTTGGGTCTCTGTGGCTAAGCCCTTGCCTTGCTCTCTGAAGGTTGTGGGTTTGAATTCAGACTGCACCAATCTGTTCACAAGTGTATCTTTTCCAGAGACCCCTAAGATTGCTTCAGGCTTTGTGCAATACCCTCGGCCAATGAAATGCCATGACATTTCTGCGGAGAGGGGCCTTACCATATAGTGTAAAACCTGGTGCAATGAAGTCAATCCTTCAGCTCTTTTTTTTACATACCTTACTACAGCAGCACAAGTTTACAGAGAAGCATTTAAAGGCAGTGTTACAGGCTCTATATTTGTGGGGGAAGAACTATAAAGCAATTAAATTGTCATGCTAAGAGTTTTTGTTCCCTCATCACACATACACTGAGAACCTCTGTATTTTATTTGTAGTGTGCATGTGTAAAGTATGTTTATTTGGTTATTTGTGCTTTACTAGATTACATGGGCTCATAATCCCTTCTCCTTTTCATTTGTTATTTATTGTTACATTCTTGTGCTTTTTGTTTTTAATTGTAAATTTATATTAATGTTGTATCAGGTTGGGGGACTTAGTATGACCAAACATCTCTTAATTAAAAAAAAGTTTTAGTAACTCTTTGTGACCCTTAATAATATAACAGGTAGGATTATCTTTTAACCCTGGCCACCTTTGAAACTTAAAAACCCATTCCCCTGAGCTCCTTTGCAAAAACAGCCCATATTCATGGTTATTAAAAAACAAGATAGTTTGACACAGTGTTCTATAATCAGTTATTGCCTACTCCATCGTCTCCGATATTCCTTCTTATTATATTTTTGCAGGATACCAAACTGTATTAAATTTACTTGATTCATTGCATATACCACAACCCCCATACACTCCTAGGTACTGTAGCTTGTTCTCCAGATTGAACATTTATGGCATGAAGATGAATATATTCAAGCAATTGTTTGCCGCTTCCCAGACAAAATTAGATGAAAATACTGAATTTAAATTCCTGCTAAAAATTGTCACCATCTTCAAAATTACATTGAAGACCCTCGCTGGTACACTGCCGTCCCGTACACTGGCCTCTGGTACACTGCCACTGAATTCTTCCTGTGTAAGAAAGATTATGGTTCTTATCAATCAATCAATTTCTTTATTATATATATTTATATATATCTCTCCTACCTTTATAAAAGTTAATTGCATATCCTTTACAGGATTTTGCAAATCAACCCCAGCTTTTTAACACTGTTTGTGATTTTTCTAGGCATTATTACGTTCAGTAGTTTGCCATTGCTTTTTGAACGGGTGGTGTCATCGTCCTTTTGTAAAAATTCACGCGAAACAATTTGCAACCAAACTGTCCGCAGCGTGATTCGAACTCAGAACGTCGGGGTTAATAGACCAAGTCACTATACCCTAAGCCACAGACACCACCCCTACCTTTATACTATGACTTAATATGGAAGGTTTATATAGCCAAACATAGTAAAGCACAATTTTGGGATCATTCAGTTATTTCTTTGTCCTTATTAGTCAAGGACTACCTGTACACTGTAAGAGAAATTTCTCACTTTGTACTGTTGTATTTTTTCAGATTTGTTATTCTTGTTGGTTTCCGCTGCAGTGCAGGTGTGCTCTATGTTTGATCTTTTTTCTTACCTATTGTCTCAAATTGTTTACTCAGTGCACCTGTACCAACCACTTTATGTAAACATCTACATTATACAGCAATGCAGAGCATGCATACTTAGGCTGAAGCTTGTGATTGCATGTTATCTGCATGTAATCTGTGTATGAACATTGATGTGACAAATATAACTTAGTGATTATATTTATGAAGGCAGTACATTAGTTGCGGGGCTCGCAAGGGAGGAAAGAATAGTAACACTGTGACCTACAAGGTATGTCGTAAGAAGCGACTGAGGT
Source organism: Arion vulgaris (assembly GCA_020796225.1). Taxonomy (NCBI): domain Eukaryota; kingdom Metazoa; phylum Mollusca; class Gastropoda; order Stylommatophora; family Arionidae; genus Arion; species Arion vulgaris. Next base: position 64,600,431 of record CM036755.1, on the reverse strand, counting down.
AAGGGCCTAGGGAAGCTACCCTAGTAAATAAAAAGCGCCACAGAAATCGGATGTGCTGACCTACTTGTAGGCGCATAACTGCCACAATGTACAATCGCTCTTAGGCTCGGATCACATACAAATCACCAAGGGTTTAATAAGTGGTCGATATGGAGCGTTTGAAGAAGATGTCGATTAATTTTAGTTCAGTTTAGTCGTCAGATCATCATACTGCACATCGAACCAATTAGTCCATATGTGATCCAATCTCATCCTTAGTTTGTCTCTCAGTTTGTGGCAACTAATGACACTGTTTCTTTGTTGGTTTACTATTCTTCTTTGGCTACCACTATAGTGCTCTTGTCTAGCTACATCTTGCCTAGTAGATGTCGAAGTATATGATTGCTCCTCTAGCTCGCTGGTTAATCATATTCCTCATCTTGCTCTCCAGATGTGCTTGTACAACACGTTAATTCCAAACTCCTTACAGCGCTGGATAGATTCAATATCAATATTTTAATTAATATAGTTTAATATCATCTTCTTTGTGTTCGGTTTCGTATGCTCGTCTAAACCATGCGATGGGTTGCCTCTATGAAGCTGCATGTCAGTTAGAGTTCTTCGAGATTTCCCCATAGCTTGCTCTGTATACTTTCTTCATTTGTCCCATATATATTGGGATATAAGAAAGATTCATCATAATATTAGTAGACACAAAATCATAGTCCTAAATTACATCGGGGACCCTCGCCGTTGCTACAGAGTTCGTGGACTGCCGCTGAGATCTTCCTGTGTAAGAAAGAGATCAGGGCACACATGGTTACTCACTAAACTGTGATTATGGTCCTATCCGCCCGAGTAGTTACCGGGGCCCAAATTTGGGGTGTAAAGAATAGAACCACTGTTACCTGCCATGCATGTCGTAAGAGACGACTAAGGAAGTTTGGCTGAAATCAGATGCATGTGTCCTAAATGTGTAGAAGTCTATGCGTTTAGGAGCCTACAAACCAATGTGCAACGTATACACGTTCTTGGCAAAGATCAAACATATCACATAGAGGGATTAGAATTGGTCATAAAGAACGAACGCAAAGAAGAAGAAGATGGTCCTATCAATCAATCAATCAATCAAAGTCCTAATTTTAAACCAGTTCCCAATATTTTATGTTTTAATCTGTATATTGTTGGCAGATGTTGTATAGTTTTGTATGTCCTGTTTTTGATTTTTGATTACAGACAAGATTTGTATTGCTTTATGTTTATTATTGCTGCATTGCCCTGTTTGTTGTAAACATTGAATTATATGTCATAGCAGGTTCATTCAAGTTAATTGTTTCTTTGGTGTGCTTTTTTTTTACAATTTTGTTTTACAGTCTGTGCACTGGCATGCACGTCTTCCTTGTCAAGTTTAGTGACTGTAGCATGCTAGTGTATTATTTGGTTATTTATCAAGAAAGTGGATAGAAAAACTTGGTATAGAAAACATAGCATATTCATAATCGCTGTTTCTCTAGAAGTCTTGACTTTTCTGTGTATCTGTTTGTTTCCTCTTTCGTCTGTGTGTTGCTGGGCTGCAAGGGAGGAAGGATAGTAACACTGTGACCTACAAGGCATGTTGTAAGAGGAGACTGAGGTAGGGGTCAAGGAAAGCTACCCCTAGTTTTAAAAAAAAGTCTCAGAAATCGGATATGCTTGTAGGCGCATAACTGGTACAACGTACAATCGCTATGGATCGATATGGATCGTTCGAAGAAGAGAAAGAAGAAATTCCCCCCTCTCTCTCTCTCTCTCTCTCTGTATCTTTAACTTTTGTCTTTTTCATAATCTTGTAAAACTCAGTCTTCTCGTCTGTCTTACTACTTGTTTTCCTCTTCACCCCTAGGGAGGCATAGGTCCACAATCAAGGCCTTCCAAACCTTCCTGTCCAAGGTCTCCTTTTCCAGATCTCTCCACTCTCTTCCAATTTTCTTGCATTTTGTTTCTAACTCCCGTCTCCAGGTGTTACTGGGTCTTCCCGTACTTCTATTATCTTGGAGGGGTGGAGTTTGCCATCGGAAGGCCTGTCTGGTGATGCTGTCAGGGTGTCTCCTCAGTGTGTGTCCTATCCATCACCACCTTCTGCCTCTTTATCTCTTGTTCTTACTGCCTGTCTCAATAATTATTTGTGCCTCTGCCTCACTCAAGTTTTATCACTCTCTTATCATTTTCGGTATATCTATCACACTCTTGTCTATGTTTCGCACTCTCTTGTCATTCTCTGTGTCTCTGTCACAGTCTTCATCTCTCTATATTTCTCTTTTCTGAACAGAAAGTTGTTGCTAAACAGTTGATTGTTTATTATGTAGGAATTTTTTTAAATATCTGAAGCACTTGAGCTTTCAGCTCTTCGGCTCGGTGCAATGAACACCATAAATCTGGAGAACCTGTTGCTTTTTCTGCCAGCCCGCGGAATTGAACCCGCACTCACAGAGGGCTTATGTAGGGATTAAAGGTTCTTAGCTGAGGCACGTTATTTAACTCTTACTGACCAGGGCAAAGTCACGTTTACAAGCGCTTCACGTTTGATAACCAAACGCCACTTAGCGTGGCGGAATGTAAACGCGTCCACTTCAACGCCATAGCGTGGCGCTGGTCCACTAAGAGTTAAACCTAAGGACTAACATTTTTGGGGAGTATATCAGAGCGTGTAAGCTAACAGACATAAAAAATAAGAATAAACTCCTTTGGGAGAATCCAATATACAGTATTATTTTGTTGCTAAACAGGATTATTACTACTGAATACAATACAAACCTATTGTTAATTGTTCTTGAGAGCAAGGTGATGAGTTGAGTAGACCTTGTACATATTGCAGTATCACTTCAACTGGGTTCAGTTGTCTCTAAATCTGAGAACAAATAATCTAGCATGCTAAAGTCACAAAACCACCACCAAGGAAGAAGCTTAAATGCACATTATTATTTGTTTGTGTTGACAATGTTTTCCTGCATTTTTTATATTTTGGTTTGCTCCCTTGTTGGATGGCCGGGTATTATTTCCCTCTTGTGGTATCCAGCATTGCGATCTGCATTTAGCTTCCGGCTACCAGAGCCTGGTCAAATCAGGAAAGCAGGTAAAGTGATTACGCAAATATTTTGTAACCCCATTTATTTTCTTTTTTAAAAATTTCTTTTGTCATTTTTCATATGTAACCATTTATTTTCCCTAGTTAATGTCATACTTTAATATACCTGTCTTTGTCTATATTGTTCTTTGAGTTTTAGTGAAGTTGCACTACCACCAACTAAGTAGAGAGGAACAGGTTGTCATTTTTCCTCTACAAACAGGGCACAGTAGGCTGAAGTACCATCTGTTTAACAAGTATACAATAGGCCCATCTGACATATGTACATGTGGCACCAGCAAGATGACAGAGACACACATACTGCAAGAATGTCCAACATACACGGAAAAGAGAGAAAACACATGGCCAATCCCCATATCATTCCAAGACAAGCTATACGGAGATGTACATAGACTCCGGTTGACTACTAACTACTTTAAAAGTATACAAATCGATGTCTGAAAACGTTGGAAGAAGAAGAAGTGAAGTTGCACAAGGAGATCAAGGTGGATAGTTTGCTCAAGCTACATATGTAGCTGAAGGCTTAGTTCAGTAATAAGAAAGTATAGGGGTATTACAATGTGTGCAGGGATAGAGCCACAATAGCGCAGTGATTAGTGCACTGACTTCCAAGAGGGTTTGTCTTGGTTCAGTTACTTGAAAATTATTTTTTTGTCAACTACACACAGCTTTCAGGTTGATCCAGCCTCAGTTGGGTACCAGAATAATTTGTTAAAATAAAAGTGACTGGCGTGATGTTTCTACCATCACCCATATTATTCAGTTTGATGGGGGTCTCTGTAGCTAAGCCCTTGCGCTCCGATGGTTGTGTGTTTGAATCCGGACCGCACTGTTCTGTTCCCGAATGCATTTTTGCCAGATACCCCTAGGATTGTTGCAGGAGCTACAGAGTTTGTGCTTTGTGTAGTACTCTTGGCAGATGGCATGCCATTTCTGCAGATGGTGGCCAAGCCATATGGGATAAAACCTAGTGCAATGAAGTTAATTCAATGGTTAAGAAATTCATGAGATTGACACTGTAATCTGTAATATATTTGTCTTTTACTGTCATTACTGCCTGTAATACCGCTTTTTAGGGCGGTGTAGGACAAGGGAGACATGAGCCTGAAGAATTTAATGGCCTCACAGCTAGTGCAGTCACTGCAATACCGATTATGATTATTTCTTTATGCCCCCGACAGAATAAAGCTCGTTAACCTTACCAGGGATCGTACCTGGGTCTCCAGAATGGGAGCCCACGTTTTAATCTATTCGACCAAGCTCTCCTCATATCTTCTTCTTCTTCTTCTTTGGTTCGTTCTTTACGACCAATTTTAATCACTCTTTGTGATATGTTTGATCTTTGCCAAGAACGTGTATACGTTGCACATTGGTTTGGTAGGCCCCTAAACGCATAAGACTTCTACACGTTTAGGACACATGCATCCGATTTCAGCCAAACCTCCTTAGTCGCCCCTTACGACATGTGTGGCAGGTAACAGTGGTTATATTCTTTACACCCCAAATTTGGGCCCGGTAACCACTCGGGCGGCTCTCCTCATATATATTGTACAGTATGGAAATATCTTTAGTGATTTTTAAAAAATGTGCACAGTAAGGCAGTCAATTAGAAGACTGTCTGCCAGATCTGAAGACAACTGGCCATTATAGTGACAACAGTTTGATAATTATAAGAGCTTGCATGAACATTGAATAAGAAAAAGATATAAATTGAAATGAAGATCGTGTCATATCTTTAACAGAACAATCACCATCAACCATAGTAACGAGTGTTGATTTTCTAGGCACAACTTATATGTTCAGTAGTTTTCTGACATTGCTATCTGAACGGTGAGGTCTATTTTTACAGTTCGTAAAAATTTACAGGAACAAATTTGTTTTCAAACTGCCCGCCTCAGTATTATAACCAGAAGTGATAGTGAGCTTAATTACAACCCAAGCAAACCTGGTTCAAATTCCACTGCCAGCAGTTTGGAAGCTAATTTGTGTGGCATGGATTTTTACGAACAGTAGAAATAGACCTCACCGTTCAGAAAGCAATGACAAACTACTGAACATATAAGTTGTGCCTAGAAAATCAAGAACTTGTTTACTGTGGTTGATAGCAAAGTCATGTAAAGGATATGCCACGTTAAAAAAAAAACCAACTATTGGGTTGTGATCGAGCCCACTACAGCTAAGCCACAGATACCCACATTGAAATTGTCAATTGAAATTCAAAGTCTTAATAAGAAGTGATAGATTATAAAACAAAAAATTGCAACTTACAATATTGTTGATCATTTATTGTATATTTATATTGATGTTCAGACTGTACTAACAGCATCTTGATTGTGGCAGAATATTTACTTGCTGTAATGTTTGCACTGATCTCACTAATAAGCATTTTGCTAGTCTTGATTTGCATGTTCTCTTTAACAAAACTGTCTATATATATATATATTCCTTCCTCTTGTACGTTACATAGAGTAAAGTGAAGGAACCCTCTTTATTCAACACGGTATATAGGCTACGCCCAATGGTAAAAAAAAGCAGAGGACGACGAAAGAAAGAAAGATATAGGGTAATACAGTGTTAGGCCTGAATTTTTCATTGCACACTATGGGTGATATGGTCAACACCACACCGGCCGCCTTGACATCCTAGAGCTTTTCCTGGTACCAAATTGAGATTGGGTCGACCTGAGATCCGGTACGGTCGGAAGAACTTTCACGGCCACTGTGGAATTGAACCCGACCACTAGTCTAAAAACGAGTTTACTAACAACTACGCTACTGGGGCTCTCACGTTACATAGGACTTGTAAATAATTTCTCCATACCACTTTGTCCTGGACAACTCGGTTAATCTCTTCAGTCGAATTGATTCAGATATGTGTTGTCTCTCTCATCAAGTTCGTTTCAGGGTTTCCCTAGGCTGTCCTCGCTTTCTTGAACCCTTTGCCTCCCACTTCAATGCTTGCTTTGGTTTTCCTTGATCATTTCTTCTCAAGGTATGCCCAACATATCTACATCTTCCTTCTTATAACACTGGTATATGTTGTTATAGAAAAGATATTAACAATACTTCTTTTTTGTAGCTCTGTCTTTCCAAACCCCACAGTTTCTTCATCAGTTTTAATTTGTAAAGAGTGATAGATATTTTCCTTGTAATCTCCATCATTGAGTCTCCATTGCTAATATTGTTTCGTTTCATTTTCTCTAATCCTGTTTTACATCACAGCATCAGGATAAGTAGAGATTTCTAGAACAGACTTTTGTGTGCGCCTCATAAGTAGTGTTCTTTCACCGCCTCTGTTATTTCAGAGGTTCACCTTTTCTATGGGCGACCTTTGCTTTGTATCCACTGTTTCGGAATAGCATTGTTCTTTCGTGCTCACTGTCTGTTGGTAATCTGCTTATGTGGCCAAACCATTTATCAGTGATGCAAATCTTAACATTATTTCTTGGTTCCCTCCCTTCAGCCCTGTTTATCAGTTCTTGAAATCTCTTCATAATTCTATGAGCATAAATTAGATTATTGTCGGCTTGCTATGCCTGTCCCAGTGGTTTCAGAATCCCCTAGATGGGTCACACGGCGCACTAGTCTATCACATTCAGGCTAGAATACACAAATTCCACCCAAAGAAAACTGAAAATCAACAACGGTTAGAGGCTGGCTGAAAGTCACATCCAGTGGGCCTCGCATCTTGACCGGAAGTAGTAGTTCAATATATTATAAGTTTTCTACAATTATCACAGCATTTGTTCATGTAATGACCTCTATAAAATAACCATTTATCTTATTTTTCTTTGTCCAGTGTCCTGCAATACTTTACAGGAACAACAAATGGCGCCAGGGCCTTCCACATATCGACGGCCTCCCTCTCCTGACTTGAATCGATTAAAACAACGCCAGAGAGGAAGCAACCATGAAAGTGGAAATGAATCAAGTTCAAACTCTGGCTTTGAATATGCAGGTAAAATTACAGTTGTAAAATATGGGAAGTTTTGAAAATGTAAATATTGTCAATATAGGAAGTAAGTTGAATGTATTTGAAAATAGATGTCGGAAATAAATTATGAACATAAAATGGGATGAGTTCAGGAGAAGTGATGAATCCAAGAAATTTTTGGTCAACCACAAGCAATATCTGTTATAAGAAAGAGAAGATTGAGATATGTTGGGAAATAAGAAGAAATGAGGAAAGAATAACAAAGCAAGCATTAAATTGGGAGCAAAGGATTAAAGACAAAATGGACGTACTATGGAAATACTGAAACAAATTTTATTGAGAGAGGCACGCATTATCAAAATAAATTCCATGGAAGAGATTGAGCGAGTTGCCAAGGACAGATGGGTATGGAGAAATTACTTGCATGTACTTCTGTTTAACGTTTCGAAAGGAATATGTATATTTATAGTCAATATAACTGGTTATGAAAGAAAACTTGCTCATTGAGGAAGCAAAAGAAAGTCAACATTATATAATAAACAACACTGAATATATAGAATCAGCTAGTCCCATTGTTAAGGCACCCACAAATTTCACTGACAGCTAAACAACAGATGTTCCACAGTATTTTCTGACCTACTTTGTGTTACTATAGCCAAACATGGACAATGAGCAAAGCACAGTCACAAAAAATAACTACCTGTGAAATGCACTTCCTGCGAAAAGTTACCAACAACACCAGAAAAACAAGAGTCACCAACATCAGCATAAGAAAGAAAGTTGGCACAGAACCTTGCTTGAATTACATTGAGAAATAAAGAGTGAAGTGGTTTGGCCACTTAATAAGAATGCATCCAAACTCTACAGTATACAGAGTCTTCTACAACAGAACATCAGGAAAGAAGACGAGAGGAAGACCACGAAAAAGATGGTTAGATGGCATAACAGAATCCTGTCAAAGAGCAAAAATAACAATCACGCAAGCCACTAGAACAGCTCAAGACATAAACAGAAAACCACAACACTGGGCAACAATCCGGTAGCAGTGTAACGACAAAATAAGAAAGAAGAAGAATATATAGAATAATACTAGTCAAGACAAAGATGAAGTGTTTAGGCAGAATGCTGGGAGTATCAAGAAGGGACCGGTTTAGAAATGAAGATATTAGGACAACAAGTTGGTACAACATCAGTACTGAACTTCTTAAAAAAAAAAAAAATTAAATGATTCAGCACCATTAGCAGATTACCAACAGACAGTGCACCTCAATGAGCAATACTACTCCGATACAGTAGATACAAAGCAAAAGGCTTTCCACACAAAAGATGGACCTAAGAAATAAAAAAGTGTCAAAAATATTATTTATGAAGCGCGCACAAAGCCTGTTCTATAAATCGCTTCATATATTGATGCTGTGAGTCAGACAGATTAGAGCACCAAAAACCGCCCGCGTGGTGCCGGGGCCCACAAGGAAGCAAAGAATAGTACCACTGCAACCTACAAGGCATGTTGTAAGAGGCGGCTGATGTAGGCCCTAAGGATGCTACCCTAGTAAATAAAAAGCAGCGCAGAAATCAGATGTGCTGGCCTACTTGTAGGTACATAACTGGCACAACATACAATCACTCTTTGGCTCAGATCACATACAAATCACACAGAGTTGTCGATATGAAGCGTTCAAGAAGAAGAGAAAAAAAGAAAATATTTAAAATATTTCAAGTTAATGAAGGAAAGGAAAAGGAACATATAAGTAGAAAATAAGCATTGTCAGGCTTTATCCTTGATGTTTCTTCCCCTTACCAGGTCCCAAATTGTATGTGAAACCAAGTGCCAAATCCAATCGTCACATCATTGTCAATGCAATCTCTCATTGTTGCCTGGCAGGCTCAGTTAACACAGATATTAAAAATAAAGTTCTAGAGGTTAGTACATGTGTGCTGCTGTTGATGCAAGCAATGTTTTGTGTGTTCTTTATTGGTTTGTTTTCTTTAATGAGATGTGTTGTCTTGTAAGAGATGTGTTGTCTTGTATGCGATGTGTTGTCTTGGATGATTTCATGTGTTTAACTGGTTGATTGATTGATGATGATGCTCGTCCATCACGGGTGATGATGACCACACAATTTTCATCCAAGAGAATATAGTTGCGTTATGTTTGTCTGTCTGTGCATAGATGATTAGTGAGCCCGATGCGGGCTTGAAATGTTCGTGTACAGTGTGGGCAAGGTATACTTGCACTTGTGGGGATTTTAACGTTTTTGTTCCATCCGTGCTGTTCGACCTGCCTTGCAGGCCGAAGAACTGTGTCGAAGAAGTGTGCGACAGGCTGATCTGTCTTGAGCAACGTTCTCCAAGTTGTCGACATTTATGCCAAAGGATCTCATCGAGCTCCCAAGTGTGTCCCTGAATCTCTTTCCCTGACCACCCTGTGAGCGCCCACAGCCAGAACCATCATCATTGCACTCTGGTGAGTAACCATGTGTGCTCCGATCTCTTTCTTACACAGGAAGATCTCAGCTGCAGTGCACAAACTCTGAGGGTCCCCGATGTAATTTTAAATATCGTGAAGATAGGTTTTAGGAATTTTATTTCTAATCTTTTCTAATGAGTTTTGCCCTGGCTATGGTGTTCCAGCCTGCTCTTTTCGATTTTGAACTCCCAAGGGTTGTTTTGCGTGCTCAAATTGAACACAGGACCTACATTTTATTGTCTGTCTCCGATAGGACTAGGAGCTCGATCACACCTACACTGAGATCAAGGATCTCTGGAAAAATATCCAGATGGCTCCACAATGGAGCGAACGTGGGACTTTTGACACGAGAGATGAGCACCTAACTTCTACGCACAGAGACCCCTTGTGTTTAACTGGGCACTTTTTCTGTATCCTTTGTTAAATTAAACAGTTTTTCGTATGGTTTTTTCACTCGTGTGTTGCCAGGGCTCGCAAGGGGAGCACAGAATAGTTACACTGCTGAGGACAGGACCTAGGTAAGTTAACCTAGTAAATAAAAAGCATTGCCAAAATCGGATGGGCTGGCCTACTTGTAGGCGCATAACACACATCGTACAATAGCTCTTGTGCTCAGATCACATACAAATCACAAAGAATGGTTTAACAAAAGGTCAATGTGGAGGAAGAAGAAAGAAGTAGTATTTGTTTGTTGTTGTAACAGTAACTTGTTTATGTTTTTCTTATTGTTTCACTGGAAACTTTTCATTCCCCTTATAGGAGATGTCAAAGTGTGACGCCAACCATTTCGTGATCCTGTTCAGAGATGGAGGTTGTCAGTATCGAGGTTTGTTTATATTATCTGCTGAGACCGAGGAGGCGTTCAAAGTTCATGGTGTTGGACCTAAACACATCATCAATGCAATGTGTGAAAAATTTTATAAGTAAGTCTGCACCCATGTTTTAACTCATTATCTTCATAATTATTTTATAAGTAAGTCTGCACCCATGTTTTAACTCATTATCTTCATAATTATTTTATAAGTAAGTCTGCACCCATGTTTTAACTCATTATCTTCATAATTATTTTTTTTTTCACAGACATGTTTTTTTGTTCACCTGTTATGAACTTAGGCGTAATCAGGACACTGAATATTGCAATTCTGACTGACTTTTGCTTGAAGACTAGCTTTCCATGACCGGGCTATCACACTGCTATCTGGATATCACACTGCTATCTGGTTGTTGTACAGTGTCATGGTTTTCTGTTTTTTGTCTTGCGCTGTTCTGGTGGCTTGAGTGATTGTTTTTTGTGCTCTGGACAGGATTCTGCTCTACCATTCTAATCATCTTTTTTGTGGTCTTCCTCTTGCCTTCTTTCCTGACGTTCTGTTGTAGAAGACTCTGCATACTGTGGTGTTTGGATGCATTCTTATTAAGTGGCCAAACTACTTAATTCTTTGTTTCTCAATGTAATTCAAGCAAGGTTCTGTGCCAACTTTCTTTCTTATGCTGATGTTGGTGACATTATGCATTACTTTTCGCAGACATCTATTTTGAAATGCATTCAACCTGCTTTCTATATCTTTAGTCATTTTCCAACTCTCGCTGGCATATGTTAGGATTGATACATTTGAATTGAAAATTTGTAATTTATAGTTTTAATACTAAATAACTTGCAGTTCCATATTTTATTTAGACTTTTAAAAGCTGATGTTGCTTTGCCAATTTGCATCATAATTAATTTTTAACATTTCCTGTGCAATCAAAATTGCTACCTAAATAGGTAAACTGTTCTGTTATTTTTATCATTTTAGATTCTAGGGTGATATCTGCATTACTTGCCATAGGTGTCTTCATTATATTAGTTGGACATATGTCCCCTTATGGCATTCAGAATATCTGCCAGGTCCATTGCTCATCCGCTTTCTACAGTAACCATGCCAGCAAGCTTTTCAATCATTTTATTTCTCTAGATATAATCTGTCTTAAGCCGAAGGATTTACTTCATTGCATCGGTTTTTCCCTCGTATGGCTCGATCTCTCTCCGTAGAAATGCCACACCATCTGCTGAGAGTCTTGCACAAAGCAGGAGCTTCTTAGCTCCGACAACAAGCCTATAGGTCTCTGGAAAAAATGCACCCGTGAACATAACGGCATGGTCTGGATTCCAACCCACAACCTTGAGAATGCAAGACAAAGGAGTAACCACTTAGCCTCTCTAGAGGATGTCATCTAACATAACAGATGTGGTCATGTATTCTTTTTAGATGTTAATGCTGTTATATTCTCAACATTTGCTCTGAAATCTTACTGGTTTTTTCTTTTGCTCTCAGGTACAATTCCGGTGCAAAGAGCTTCTCAGAAATCACATCCACGAAACATCTGTCAGTGTCCATAGATGCGGTTGTACTTCACACCTCAGTCTGGAAGTCAGTGAAGGCAGTGATCAAACGATAGAATATCTCAGTTTAGATAGGTTGTGTGTGTGCATGTTTGTTTGTGCGTGTGTGCTCGCACCCTAGGTGGCTAATTATAACTGAAAATACCATGACCAATTTTTTTTAAGGAGAGAAAATGAATGACAGTGTAATTATATGTTAAGTGAATTTGTGTTGTCTTCTTCAGCTTTCAACTCCCAATGGAGAGCACATGTCTTCAACAAACTTCTTCCAGCTCTTCCTCTCTCTTGCTTTCCCTTCCACACTTTCCATGTCTTGCCTATCCTTTTAATATCAGTCTCCAGCTCTCTTCTCCAGGTATATCTAGGCTTTTTCCTACTCCTCTTTCTCTGTGGGTTACAAAACAATGCCTGTCTTGCAATGCTTCCTGTCAGTCTTCTCAATGTGCGTCCTATCCCTCGCCAGCGTCTCTTCTTTAGCTCTTTTTCTATTTGTTTCTGCCAAGATAAATTTCGAAGGACTGTTGGGGTGGCAAAGTTCTGCTCAGGACAAGCTATTTGATGATGATCTGCTTAGTTCTTTCTCTGGGTTCATCATTCATAATCTCATCATATCATCTCAGTTCCTCTATTCTGCGTAAACATCCATTTACGATGGTCTGTAGTTTTCTGGTGGTTTGTTTCCGAACCATACAACAGCACAGATTTCCCATTTGATTGAAAGATTCGAAAAAAACAACAACAAATATCATGACCAATTTTGTTCAAGAGAGAAGTGAAAGACAGAGTAATCCTTAAGTGAATTTATATGTTTCTCTTTGTGATGAGGAACTCTTTTTGAAAGACAAGTTGCCAGAGTGGTTACCGTTGCCCAAATTTGTGGTGTAAAGAATAGAACCACTGTTACCTGCTACGCTTGTCGTACGAGGCGAATAAGGAGGTTTGGCTGAAATCGGATGCATGTGTCTGAAATTGCTGCCTTGCAGGTTGGCTGGGGACTGTCAAAGTCTGATGGAGAGCGAACTCAGTAAACGCTGGTTGAAATCGGAAACATCGCCGAAGGACAATCACCAGAGCTCCAAATTGTACTGAAGATGTGATGTAAGAATATGTTCTTGGCAAAGGCTGTTTATCTATCATAATAAGAATGATCAAAATGGCAGAAAAAGAAAGATCAAGAGAAAGACAAGTAGATTCGCCATTTGTTTTTGTGTGTTTAAAAGCATGTAAGTAGTTCTTCTTCTTTGTCATCACACTGTTACTGGGTTGTTGCTAGTGTCATGGTTTTCTGTTTTTGTCCTGCGTTGTTCTGGTGGCTTGGGTGATTGTTATTTTTGCTCTTTCAAGGATTCTGCTCTGCCATCTAACCATTTTTTTCATGGTCTTCCTCTTGCCTTCTTTCCCGATGTTCTCTTGTAGAAGACTCTGTATACTGTGGAGTTTGGATGCATTCTTATTAAGTGGCCAAACCACTTCATTCTCTGTTTCTCAATGTAACTCAAGCAAGGTTCTGTGCCAACTTTCTTTCTTATGCTGATGTTGGTGTCTCTTTTCTGGTGTTGTTGGTAACTTTTCGCAGGCAACGCATTTCACATGTAGTTTATTTGTGACTGCGCTTTGCTCATTGTCCATGTTTTGCTCCGGTAACATTGTAAGTAGTTACTTGATGAATTTGTTGATTAGATTCTAAAACTGCTATGTAGAAAGTCACTTGTAAATATTAAGTTTGCTAGCAGCGGTTATGTGATATCATTGTATGTTTCTTTACTTTTTGTTGAGTGGGAGTAAGGTTGAGTGAGTATCATGGATCTCCACAAATCTCTGTTCCTGGTATTTGCTATCATCTCAGATGTTGACGCTCTTTCGTGCCATGAAGTCAGACTGTCTAAAATATTCTCTCTCTGTCTTCCTCTGTCTCGTCCTCCTTCCATTTTACCGGTTGTCACAATGTAATGAAATTAAACCTTCCCCTTTTCATCACATGCTGTGGAATACATCAAATAGTTGAACCTGAGTGAAGTTGTTAAATAATAAAAGATGATATTATTGAACTAGATGCAAGTCATCATCAAGATGTGTATCCTTTATAGGACTTTGCTCTCTTTACAGTGCTTCTGAAATTCACTCTGTCTCTAGCCAGTTCACCCACTTCGTCGATGGTCACATTCATGGTTTCTTTAATATCTTTTAGCCATCTTCTTCTTGGTCTGCCTCTGCATCCTGGGACCCTGTCCTCCAATATTGTTCTCTCCAAGCCATTGTGACGTTTGATGTGGCCAAAGTATCTCTCTTCGATCACCGCCCAGACCGATGTACCAGACTTCCCATAAATTCTATTCATGTGGAAATCTGATTCATGTAGCCTTAGCTTTGGTATGTTTTACGTCACATCTTCAGCAACATTTGGAGCTCTGGTGCTTATCCTTGGGCGATGTGTCCGGTTTCAGCCAGCGTTTACTTGGTTCACTCTCCGTTCTGAAGCCATCTAGTGTTTTTTAGAGTGTGGGGTGCCTAGCCCCAACCTCCTTAGTCATCTCTTACGACATGCGTAGCAGGTAACAGTGGTTCTATTCTTTACATCCTAATTTGGGCCCTGGCAACCACTTGGGCACCAAAATATCTAATTTTTCTGTATAGTATATTGTTTATCAATCAATTGTCTTTAATATTCAGTTCTTTCAGGACATCAGTGTTGTTCCTTTTTTCTGTCCATGGTATTCGTAGGATCTTTCTGTAGCATTTCGTTTCAAAGGACTGGATTTTTGTTCTTGTTGTTTGTGTAATGGTCCATGATTCACAACAATAAGTAGCTACTGGAAAAATGCAGTATTTTTAATTTTAATATTTTGCTGGTACTTTGCCACATATTCTTTATAATGTTTAACTTCCTAATTGCTATTGCCAATCTTCTTGAGATCTCTTGAAGCAGTCACTGTTATGTAAGATGAATACATGATAGATGCAAGTAGAATACATAAATTTATAAGCTTTTATGGCAGTTAGGAATTTATTATCTGATTCTATGTTCTGTGCAGTGTAAGGAGTGAATTTCTTCACTTCTGTTGAATCCTTTGTGTGATAAAGGTCTTTTGGTTGAAATGTTGCTATGTATTGTCATCGTTTTTGTATTTTCTAAAAAAACTACAGTACTTTGTTTTTACGTGTTTCGCCATTAAATTAATAAGCCCAAGTTAATGAAGAAAGAAAAGATTGGGGGATGTTCAATAGTCTTATTTCTTTCTATTCTCAAATCCTGTTTGTCTCACAGTGTCAGGATGAGAAGAGATTTGTAGAACAGTCTTTTATGTGCGTTTCAGAAATAGTGTTTTTCATAGCCTATGTTATCTCTGATGACCACCTTTTGCTTGGAATACCTTTTGCTTTGTATGTGGTTAGGGCACTGGTATCTTGGATGGGTGGTTTCCCGGTTCAATTCCCTGGTGTATGAATTTTTCCAACAATAAAAGACTTTTAAGGCCAACGCAACCTTAACTGGGTATCAGGACAGCTCTGTGTTGTAAAAGTGGCAGACAATATGTGACTGCAGAACAGATCATGTGCTCCTCTATACCACAAGGTGAGCGTCTGTAGCTCAAGCAGTAGTGAGCTCGATCACAAACCCAAATGTACCTGGTTTAAACCCTATGGTGGGCACGTTTGGAAGCAAATTGTTACCGTGGTATTTTGCATAAGGTAAAAGTAGACTTCACAGTTCAGAAAGCAATGGTAAACTACTGAACGTATAAATGGTGCCTAGAAAATCAATGACTCATTTACTGTGGTTGATGGCTATGTCCTGTAAAGGATATGCCACGATTTTCATACCACAAGGTACGGAAATAGGATATTTAACTCCTTCACCCTTATGAGCCGATACTTTCTTTCTTTCTTTCTTTCTCGAATCCTGTATGCCTCACAGCGTCAGGTCAGGAAGAGATTTCTAAAACGGGCCTAGTATGCGCCGTAGATAGTCTCTTTCGTCGCCTCTGTTATCTCTGAGGTCCATCTTTTGCGTGGCCGGCCTTTTGCTTTGTACCCATTGTATCGAGCAGCATTGCTCTTTGGGGTGCACTGTCTGATGGTAATCTGCTTACGTGACCGAACCATTTAATTTGTTGTTTCTTGATGAAGTCTAGTACTGATGTTGTACCCACTTTTTCCTGATGTCTTCATTTCTCAACCGGTCTCTTCTTGTTACACCCAGCATTCTGCGTAGACACTTCATCTCTGTTGTGACTAGTTTTCTTCTATCGTTTGTTGTCAGCGTCCAGGTTTGGCACTGGTAACATAATGTGGGAGAAAGATTGTGTTGAACATTGCTTTTTTTGTGTTCATGGTGACGTGTTTGCATCTTAAAATTGGCGCCATTTGCCTATCATTTGATTTGCTTTGTTGCATCTGTGTTGAATTTCATTAGTTATTCTTCCATTTGCTGAAAAAATGCTCCCAGGTATGTGAAATCTTTTGCTTGATTTAGTAGATGATTATCGATGGAGATGTTGGTAGTGTTTTCCTCTCTGGCTAATGCAATGTACGTGATGAATAGCAGCGGATAGTACAACCTTGTCTTACTCCTGACCCTACGTGAAACTTTTCTGATAATCCTGTATTTGTTCTAATCGTACATTGGCTGTCAGGATAAATGTTCTTGCAAAGGTTGATTAGGTGTTCATTAACCCCATAGGTTGTTAGTATTTTCCACAACTTGTGCCTATCTACGGTCAACGCTTTTTCCTGATCTACAAATGCAACGTGTAAATGTTTGTCGGATTCGATAGTCCTTTCTACTAACTGTCTGAAGGCGAATATTGCGTCTGTACAGCTTTTGTTCTTCCTGAATCCCATTTGGGAGTCATTAAGCTGTGGCTCGATGATGTGGCGGAGCCTTTTCTCAAGTATTTTGCAGAATATTTTCCCAGTGTGGCTCAGTAGCGCTATGCCTCTATACTTTGTACGGTCCCTCTTGCTACCTTTCTTCTTCCAGATGGGAACAATTGTAGCATTCCTCCAATCTTCTGGTGTTTCTTGTGTGATCCAGACTTGGTTGAATAGTCTATGGAGCCAGCTGATTCCTACCTCTTTAGTTGCCGATATACTGGCTTGCAGTATTTTTGAAGATGACGCAAAACCAGTATAGTTGCTAATTGAAAATGTGTCTGCGGGTTTAATAAAATGACAGAGTGAAAGGGTTATAAAGCCTAGACTCATTTGTTGTTGTCTCCGATCCTTGAGGCATTCAGCATTTGATTTCCTTACACTGTGTTGCTGTGTCTAACAGTTTAGTTCGTTCATCTACATGTAGATTGTTTCTCACAGTGACTCATTTTGGACAGTGTAGGTTTCTTAAGATTTCCTTGAAATCCAGAAAGACTGCTTGTCTTAATGTGGTGATTAACTGTTACAACTGGTGTCTGTATCTCTCTAGCCTCGGTATATAAATCTATAAATCAAGTGCCATGCCTGCCGGCATAGATGATCATGTCTTTCCACAATTCCTTTTGCTTCGTGCATGTAATCAGTTCTGACTTCGATCTTGTGTCGAACCATGATGTCAGGCCATCCAACATTTTCTCCCTCTGTCTTCCATATCTCCTTCCCTGAATTTTACCTTTTGTCACCAAATGTTCTATACCTTCTCTTCGCATTATATGCCCGAAGAACCTTGATTGCAGGATTTTTATTCTTTTGATAAGGTTTCTTTGTGTGCAGGCCTGATTTAAAACCTTGTTTGTTTTCTTCACTGTCCATGGAATTTTCAGCATTCTTCTGTAAAACCACATCTCTGTTGCTTCCAATTATCATATTGATTGTTTGTTCATTGTCTATGATTCGCTGCCATACAGAAGTATATAAAACTATGGATTATATTTAAGAACTTTTCTCAAAGATTGCAACATTTGACAGTGTTGGACAGTAAGACATTATATAATTGTTGGAGAAAAAACCGTTTCAGTTGGTGTACATTAAAACGCTTTAAAGACACTCTAAAATGCTTCGATATGGACACCATGTTATGGGAATCCTGTGCGTAAGATTGCCAAATTGGCACTGTAAAACAGAAGAGAACTTGCATAGCTGAGAATCGTCATGCTGTTCAGACACAGAGTAAATGAGCTGCGTGAAAAGACAAAACACATACATGCCTCTTCTTCTTCTTTGCGTCGTTCTTAATCACCAATTTTAATCACTCTTTGTGATATGTTTGATCTTTGCCAAGAACGTGTATACGTTGCACCTTGGTTTGGTACGCCCTAAAGCAGACTTCTACCGTTTAGGACACATGCATCCGATTTCAGCCAAACCTCCTTAGTCGCTTCTTACGACATATGTGGCAGGTAACAGTGGTTCCATTCTTTACACCCCAAATTTATGCCCCCGGTAACCACTCGGGCGAAACACATGCCTAACCTTGATCATGTATGCCCCACCTTGGGTAGGGATTGTGTTGAGGATTGAACTCTACAGTCACCTCCGCACACACCAGATACGTGCAGCAGCACAGGTCTGAGACAGTTGTTCATCATCGCTTGGATGGACAGCTATTATTATATAATTGTGACTGGTCTGATGTACAAATACTCAGGAGTGAAATATTTGTCTATTATCTCATGCTGAAAATGTTTTGTAAAAATTTAATTTGAAAAAAAAAAATATGTACATTTGTCAAGGAAACAATATTTTAAACTTCTGTATTAAAAATAAGCATGTATGAACTTTTGATTATTTTGTTTTTAATTTTCAAATGGATCCTATATAAGCTTTTTGATTAACTCCTTGTGTACCAAACGCCACACTAAATGGCAATTTTTACTCTAAAATCAAATTTGCCCTGGTCCACTAAGAGTTCAGAATACATCTTATAATATTGAATTATCTTGCATTCCATTGATGCCCTGTTTACATTTCATGTTTAACAGTAGTAGCAGTGTGGACATTACAAACCAAATGTAGGTACATTGTTATCTTATTAAATCATGACACATTGGGCATCACCATGCATGTCTCGTCCTCCACTGCAGCAGCCATCCCTAAGCTGCTCACCGTACCCATGACAAGTTGATTAGTATATCTTTTCTCTCTACTAGAAAGATGACAGACACTGTCTGGCATGTCCAAACTTAACTTCTAATTCTCCCACTGGTTCCAGTGTCTGAGACTCGCCCATATCATATAAATGAGCGCACACCATATTGATGACATCGGCTCTGTCCATACATCTGCCAGCTTGAGTCGAGGCATTGTTTGCAACAAAGTTAGTATGTTCGTTACCCTGCACTCTAGCATGTACAGCCAAGTCAGGGTCTTGAGATGTGATCTCTGAATGCTGTCCATCCATTCCGCTTGCAGACTTCCAGATTAAATCTTTTGAAGCATATTAATTGAATCTGATATGATATTTGTATGCATGGCTTGTTGCTCACCCAGCCATGAGAGAACCCTGAAGGCAGCAGTGATCTCCATGACTTACTCCTCTCAGTTCCTCATGGAGCATAGAGCCTCAACTGTTGTTTGCCACTTTTCTCGGTCTCTGGCTGTTTTCTTTATAGTCTCCCAGGATAGTCAAGCACTCTTCAGTTCTTCAAGAATACTTCATCTCCAGGTCTGTTTAGGGCATCCTCTTTTTCGTTTTCCAGCAGTGATCTCAGTAGTCATACTTGATGTTGTTTTATCGAAAGTGCCACAGTCCTCATTAAGTGTGCTTTTGTTTCGTTGTGCTTGATAAGCACCACTTTGATATATTGTTGAAACACTTATCATAGCTTTAGTGCTCTAGCTTCAACATTGGTCTTTAGTTGCAAAGAGCCATTGTCATTTGTTTAAAAATATTTGGTTTACAATTATTGACTTGGTTATTGGTTACTGAACGGGCATCACAACACTACAGGCAGACCCATAGGTGCTCAGCCTTCCCTAACAGGTATAGAAGAGTATGCATACTGATGGTTCCTGTGGCTCGCTGGTTAAATACACTTCTCTCTCTGCCCTTCAAGCATCCACTATACTTGTATAACATGTAATTCCAAACTTCTTAAATGTTGAATTGATTCAACATCATATTAGTGCCCTCTTCCAATAGTAAGTCGCCAAGATACAAAAGAACATCCCCCCTTATCAATCCTAAATTCCCCAACAATCTATGCTTTCAATGCAAGCATGTCCGCTCTCTGATTGTCGCGAACATCCACATTACCAGGACAGTTCATATATAAAAAGCGTGATTGATTTCAAGAGCTATGAAAGGAAAGTTTGTATCTCCGTTGTAATTTTTATAGTAATGTTTGTTTGAAAATATCATACAAAAATTATCTCACAGCTTCGAATTTGATGTAAGCACAGCTTGAAATAAAATAAGTACATCATTAATTGTGCTTGTTTATTGTCTATTGATTCATGTGTGATTCCTGTACTGAACTACGGTTGTGAAAGTTGGAAATCAACAAACAAAATTGATAAGAAACTGGACAGCTTTGAGAATAAATGTCTCCGAAAATTACTAAAAGTAAAATGGAGTGATTTCGTTTCGAACAATGCAGTAAGAGATAGAACATGGCAACAATCCTTATAAAATATTTAGGTCATGTTCTCAGATCAGACGAAAAGAGACTAAATCGACAGGTCCTTATGTGGTCATCAGTTGGGAAAAGAAAACGTGGAAGACCTAAGACCACTCTTCGAAGAACCATCCAGCAAGAAAGTAAACTATTGGGATGTAAAACCATACAAGATCTCCAACTGCTAGCAACGAATCGCATCACATGAAGCTCTAAAACCTCTGTCCTATGTGCCGCCTTTGGCACGAAAGGAACAAACTAACTAACTAAACTGTCTTTCCCAGGTGAATGATGGAATTGGTTGTCCACTCTTGCCGTTAAGCGTAGGGATGGGAGCTTTAATTTGTGTTGCAGTGCCAGCTGAGTCGCCCTTGTGTTATATCCGTGTTTATTTAGTGTGGTCTTGATATTGTGTATCCATTTTTTTCTTGGTCTTCCCTTGGCTCTAGTACCTGATCCCTTTTTATTGTATGCTGTTATTGGTAGTTGGTTGTATTCCATTCTCATTAAATGTCCAAACCACTGCATTTGTTGTCTTTTGATGTATTCGGTGCACAAAGTTATGCCCACTCTGCTTCTGATGTCCTCATTTCGTAGTCTATCTTTCCTTGTGACTCCCACTGTCTTCCTCAAGCATTTCATTTCACACATGGTGAGCTTTCTGTGGTAAATCCTTTAGCTGCTAAGGACATGTATAGACGTTTATCCAACTCACTGCTAAAGACACATTAACAAGCCTGTTATTATCTCTCCTCTGTGGGCTAAAGACGGGTTAACACGTTATACATTTCTACTGTCACTGCTATAGGCGTACATTCACTTTGTGACCTAGAAACAAAGAGTAGCTATTTTTAGCTCCATCTTTGGATAGTATGTAGCAGCGAAAGGGTTAAGGGTGTTTAATCTGTCATCTAAAGTGTTAGGAATCGTTTCTTAAGTTCATGCACACTACAGTCTGTTCAATTAACATTGAGTACTTGACTTGCTGGGAAGTGGAGCATCTGGCCGAAGGGATTAGAGTACGGATGACCCGGTTCAGTCCCGGTAAGGCCATGGAGTTTTTTTCTGTCAGGGCATAAAAAATCTTAACCTGAACAGTTTTGCGGCAACTGCACTAGCCATGGGCCATTAAATTCCACAGGCACATGTCCCCGCTGTCATAGACAGCATAAAAAGTGGTATTAAAGGCAGTACCGCCTGTGTGGTTTCTGGGCAGTACCACTGCAACCTACAAGGCATGTCGTAAGAGACGACTGATGTAGCAATTAGGAAAGCATCGCAGAAATTGAATGTGCTGGCTGGCCTACTTGTAGGCGCATAACTGGCACAACGTACAATCACTCTTAGGCTCAGATCACATACAAATCAAAGTGGTTAACAAGTGGTCGATATGCAGCGGTCGAAGAAAAAGAAAACATTATGTAACACTTCTTTATTGATGTAAAATTCTTCTTTGATTGAAAAAAAAAAACACACCCACAATGTTATCAAATACTGCTCATAAATATTTGTAGAAACAATTACCTTTAGACAGCCATCGAACATCTGTGTGTAGGAGAAGGTAGTCAAATTCTACAACATTATCACAACAAAGTTTATGAAATAATCTATCGTTCATGAGTGTGCCTCTGACGTCCTCTTCCTCAATAAAATAAACAATTGATGTGTCAAGAAACATTACGGATATAAACTATGCAATTTAGTTTGCATAGTTACAGTAGAACTTCTGTATATAGTGAGGTATATGTAATCGAGTCATAGATTATTACAAAAGTCAAATCTTGTATAGTTTTTGTATAGACAAAAAGGTGTATGGTTCGAAATGAAAATAAATAATATAAAACAATTCTAATGTAATTCATGTAATTTTCAATTCCCATATTGTATCCTAACATATGCTAGCAAGAGTTGTTGTAATCTAACATGCCAACGAGTTATCAATCCTAACATATGCTAGCAAGAGTTGTTGTATCAATCCTAACATATGCTAGCAGAGTTGTGTATCAATCTAACATTGCCAGCAAGGTTCAACTAACATATGCCAGCGAGAGTTGTTGCATCAATCCTAACATATGCTAGCGAGAGTTGGAAAATGACTAAAGATATAGAAAG
This sequence comes from Arion vulgaris, assembly GCA_020796225.1. Taxonomy (NCBI): domain Eukaryota; kingdom Metazoa; phylum Mollusca; class Gastropoda; order Stylommatophora; family Arionidae; genus Arion; species Arion vulgaris. The sequence continues at coordinate 64,577,881 of CM036755.1, read as the reverse complement.
TAAGTTAAATGCATTTGAAAATAGATGTCTGCGTAAAATAATGAATATAAATGGATCATTCAGGAAAGTGATGAAATCAGAGAAATGTCTGTTAACATCTACTAATAACTTTATAGAAAGAAAGATGGAGATATGTTAGGCATATCTTGAGAAGAAATGATCAAGAACACCAAAGCAGGCATTGAAGTGGAAGCAAGGGTTCAAGAAAGAGAGATGCCCTAGGAAATCTAAATGAACTTTGCAGAGAGAGGCAAGACAAATCCATGGAAGAGATTGAGTGAGTTGAATAGGACAGAGCGGATGGAGAAATTATGCAGGCCTATGTACATATAAAGGATCAGAGAAATATATATATATATAGTAAAGTAAGTAAAGGAACCTTTTTACCATGTGGATATAGGGTAACAGTGTCAGGCCCATATTTTCACTGAGTGTCGTGGTATACGATGACTGAGTGGTCAACATCCGCTGGCGCCTACTTTTAATACTTCTGGTCAAATTAAGGCTGGGGCATCCAGAGCCGTAAGTCAGAAAAATTCTACACCCAATGTGAAATTGAACCCAGGACTACTAGTTTAGAAGCGGTTCACAACAACTACGCTCTGCAACTCTCTTATATATATTTTGAGTATAAAATAAACTCTAGACTGTGTTAGAGCCATATATATATAGAAAGTAAAGTGCTGAACAAGCGCGACTCCAAATTGGTTCTCAGTCATCAGAGAGTAGCGGCAAGGATGTTTTTATCACTCTCCTCTTTATCTATACATGGATAGTATCACCAAAATAGATGAAGCATCACCAACGCAGACTCAACAAAATGAACTGCTCTTGCTGACGACCAGTGTATATTCCATAATAATATTAAAACAGTTCAAGAACACATAAACTTACTCAACAATAGCTGCCTCAAATACAACATGAAGATCAATATTCACAAGACAGAAGTCATGACTATAAGCAGAGAACATAAAGATATCAACATAAATAATGACCAAAGCTAAAGCAGGTAGAGAATTCAAATACCTTGAAGTATCTTCACATCTGATAGATAGACTGACAGAGATCAAACTAGAATCCAGCAAGCCAACAACATTACATACCAGCTTACCCCAATCTTGAAACACCCAGAATTCCAGTAGAGACTAAAGACAGATTATAAATGCAATCTTTATACCAACACTGTGCTACCAGAGCCAAACATGGCACTGACAAAAGAACAAGAAAGGAAAATTACACAGGGAAATGAGATGCCTGAGAAAGCAGTAAATAAAACAAGAAGAGACCATATAAGAAATGAGGAAATTAGAAGAACATCTGAACAACACCATTTATTGAAAAACAGAGATCAAATGGTTTGGTCACTTGGTCAGAATGAACCGAATACACCAGTTGCAGAGTCTGTCAACCTGAAATGGAATCATCAAGAGGAAAGGGCAGACCAAGAAAGATGGGTTGATGGAGTTAAGACATCTTAAACTCCACAATACCACACCATATAAGCTGACCGAGTGTGCATTATCTCGGAAACCGATCATCAGTTAACCTGCTATGCCTAGCGGCAAAGCAGAGAAGGACAAGAAAGAAGATATAATAACTGATTTTGTCAGCCTAGACCTCTCAGCACTCCATCCATTGTCTGAGCCTGGCCTGTTTCAATCTCCTGACTATACTCATTGAATAACTGAAAAATGCATGGATAAAAGTCGGTATATTCTTACAACTATATATATATATATATATATATAATGTAATTCATTATAGGAGATGAATAAGAATGCATTCATCACCAGAAAATGATGCAGATGAACTTTGGGTGGACCATGACAAAAGCCATGTTTTTCAAGCTTTGTTTATAGAATAAAAACGCCTTAGTGTGCTCTGGTAAAGGTGGCACAAGCCACATAATGTGCTTATTCTCAAGGATTAAATTGTTTCATACAAATAACAAATCAAAATCTTGAAAGAAGATCACAGTAGTAATAAAAACTGATATATTGCCTGTTTAATGTTGAATATAGATCTTACAAACAAATAACTGCAAACATCTGTATCAAAGTACACAGATTTGAATAATAAAGAAATTTATCTAATTGTCATGATACATGATACATTTCAGACCCGCTTAAACAAATTTTTTTTGGGAAAATGTAATACAGTAACAATCTGACTACTGATTTTAACCATATTCAAGTTGACCCCGGAGAGTTCGCAGAAGAAGAAGAAAATTTACGCAACAGACAAATAGACAATCAACAACATAATTTATTCCTTCTAAAATTTAAATATGTTTTCTCTATGCGATTGAGTGGCTGTAACAATTTCTTCAGTTGCAATTACAAGTTGTGCAGACCGATTTGTGTGGCAAGACGGGAAAAACCACAAGAGAAAACTCAGTAGATACATCAATCAACACAGAACAGGAGTTGCTAGCCTAAACACACGGAGATGCATGCTTGGGAGGAGATCGGAGCAATTATGGACATGTCCGATCTGCAATGAAGATGATCCTCAAATGAACAATTTCTTATTCTTGTCGTATTGATACCCTTCATCATACCCATGAATGTTTTCCTATATGTACCACTGTTCCGTTATATGCAACCTTCAGCTGGTGGATAGAAAAGAAAAGCTTTTTTTCCGATCCAGAAGCACTTGAGCTTTCAGCTCTTCGGTGCCATGGACATCGTAACCCTTCGGTTTTGTGCCACGAACACCGTAAATCTGGGGAATATGTGGCTTTTCTGCCATCCCGCGAATTGAACCCGCACACACAGAGGGATAGTCACCCGTAGTCTACGAACACGCTCGACACGCTGGCAAAGAAAGCTTTGGAGTGTCTCTGAAATGTTTCGATATAGACACCATGTCCTGGAAATCCCTGGCGCAAGATCGTCAAATGTGGTGCTGTAACAACACGAGGAACTCGCATAGCTGAGAATCTTTGTGCCGTTGAGGCACAGAGAAAACGAGTTGCGCAAAAAGACAGAACACACAACACCCACATGTCTAACCTTGATCGTCTATGCCCCACCTGTGGTAGGGAAATGTGTTTTGGATTGGACTCTACAGGCACCTCCACACACACCAGAGAGTGCGGCAGCACACACCTGAAGCTGTTATCATCGCTTGCGATGGGCGGCTATTATTATTATTATATAGAACCGTAACCCAACCCCTGATAACCTGATTGTATAATTTGTAAAAAATAAATTACTGATAACATTTTACTAATATAAAACCCAAGTTTATGGTAGCACATCTATTGAGTTGTAATGCAGCATGGCATCAAGTCTGGATTAGTATATGGAGACTGTCAAGCCTAGACAACATATAGATTGTCTTGATTTGTAACATATGAAACATATAAAAAACAGATTACATTAATTTCAATTTGTAAAACATATAAACACATAATCTTAATTTAAATTTGTAGAACAAACATACAAACTTCAATTTGTGGAACAAACATACAAACTTCAATTTGTAGAACAAACATACAAACTTTAATTTGTAGAACAAACATACAAATTTCAATTTGTGAACATAAACTTCAATTTGTAGAACATACAAACTTCAATTTGTAGAACAAATATACAAACTTCAATTTGTAGAACAAACATGCAAACTTCAATTTGTAGAACAAACATACAAACTTCAATTTGTAGAACAATCACACAAACCTCAATTTGTAGAACATAAATAGATTATCTTAATTTCAATTTGTAGAACAAACATACAAACTTCAATTTGTAGAACATACAAACTTCAATTTGTAGAACAAACATGCAAACTTCAATTTGTAGAACAAACATACAAACTTCAATTTGTAGAACAATCACAAACTTCAATTTGTAGAACATACATATAGATTATCTTAATTTCAATTTGTAGAACAAACATACAAACTTCAATTTGTAGAACATACAAACTTCAATTTGTAGAACAAACATGCAAACTTCAATTTGTAGAGCAAACATACAAACTTCAATTTGTAGAACAAACGTACAAACACATAGATTATCTAAATTTCAACATGTAAATTAAGGTTGCCTGGTGAACAAACAACTTACAGAATATCAGAGTTAAAGTAACAAACCAACAAAAACATATTGATATGTAGTACTACTCCAACATTTCCTGTCTATTTACAAGGCGATGTATGAAAACCTACAGATCCAAGGTGATCAGACCGGATCATATCTGGAGAACACTGTGGGGAGGCTACGATAATAGAGGGTGTTTATAAAGTCGCTGTGCAGTGAAATTTACTACTGGGTGAGACTATGTCACGAGAAATGTGGTATTCAATTGTGGCTTTAACTGATTAGCAACCGAATTGAAAAATGGGTTGTGGCTGAATTAAATTTATGTCCTATTTTCCCATTGCAGGTGTATGTACAAATTCAGCTGCAGTTTTCTTAAAAATTAAACGATTTTTATGATTAATATACCATTTTGTAGGTAAATGAATTTTCTTTAAGATCGTACTAAAACAAATAAATAGTGGCTCTCCCAGCAGCTTATGGGAAGCAATCAGTTTTTATTTTTTAACCGATCCAGAAGCACGAGCTTTCAGCTCTTCGGCTTGGACCATGGACATAGTAACCCTTTGGTTCGGTGCCACAAACACCGTGAATCTGGTGAACCTGTGGCTTTCTGCCAGCTCGCGAATTGAACCCGCACTCACATGCTGCCGGCAGACGGGCATGGCAGGAAGGCAATCAGTTAAAGATGCTTACACAAATTGTAATGTAGATTGTTATTCTTCATCTATATACTACTTCTCTTGGCTAAACCTGTATTTGGTAAAGTGACTGAAGATGACTTGTGAGTCTGGAGATTTTAGCACGTTTTTTTTCCCGTTTCAGAAGCTTGTTTCAGCTCTTCGGCTCGGTGCCATGGACATCGTAACCCTTCGGTTGGTGCCACGAACACCGTAAATCTGGTAGCACATGTTGTCGAAATACGTCTTCAGTATATTTGTCACCATTATAAAAGACATGTTCCACCAAAAATACACTGTTTTTAATGGTTAACACCATTTCCATTTAGCAATGAAATCGTGAATATAACAACGGCTTGTTGTGTACTGCTGCATACAGGATTGTGGAACTCAGAACATCATTTGCTCTATCGGTCATCATGGCACTCAAAAGTGCAGGCAAAATGGAGCTAAATGAGCTCAAAGCGACCCTTGACGCATTAATGCACACACTCAAATGCTCCGTCATTCTGTGGATCCCATCACACTGCAATATAAGCGGAAATGAAGATGCTGACAAGTTAGCTAAAGAAATGTGGGCGACTACCTCAGACTGATCTCAAGATCAGTTATGAGGAAGCCAGAACAACTATCGGCTGGCACTATAAAAACAAATGGACAAAAGACCATCCCCAGCATAACAACAGCGACAGATACTATGGTCTGTCTCATAGCGAACAAGTTGCCATACTTCGTCTCCGTACCGGCCACAAGCTCCGCGCCCACATGTTTCACAAATTTAAAATTGGCACAATTAGCCTGTGCCCCTGCAAAAAGGCGGACGTGATGGCAGAACATGTTCTGCAAGATTGTCAACTGATAGCAGATATAAGAAAAGAAACTTGGCCCCCATAACACAGAGCTTCACGAAAGCTGTACGAAGAACGGAGTCCCTTTAAAACACGGTAAAATTCATAAGAGTTGGTTCACCAGTCTAGGTCGGGATCATGTGCGAGAGAGAATATCATTATATAAATTTACATCATTCAAGACTAAATTACTAAAATATTTTCCAAATTCACTGCACAGCAACTTTATAAACACTATGTACTGAGTAAATGGATATGATAGACAGACAGGTGCATTACATAATTACTCAGTATTAATAAGGTTATATCATTCTATACTTACTTTATATTTATGTTTTAGTTCATTTAGTAATTCGTGTTTGTATATGTTGTCTTGGTAAAGGCCTATGGTTGAAACTTCGAGTGTTGTCATTTTTCTTATTAAATCATTGATTTCTCATAGCTTATGTCTTCTTCTTCTTTTGTCGTCACACTGCTACCGGGTTGTTGCCCAGTGTCATGGTTTTCTGTTTTTGTCTTACGCTGTTTTGGTGGCTTGGGAGTGTTATTTTTGCTCTTTGACAGGATTCTGCGATGCCATCTAACCATTTTTTTCGTGGTTTTCCTCTTGTCTTCTTCCTGATGTTTGTGTAGAAGACTCTGTTTATGTTCTGTTGTAGAAGACTGGATACTGTGGAGTTTGGATGCATTCTTATTAAGTGCCAAACCACTTCATTCTTTGTTTCTCAATGTAATTCAAGCAAGGTTATGTGCCAACTTTCTTTCTTAGGCTCATGTTGGTGACTCTGTCTTTTCTGGTGTTGTTGGTAACTTTTTGCACGCAGCGCATTTCTCATGTAGTTATTCATTTTAGACTGTGCTTTGCTCATTATCCATGTTTGGCTCTGGTAACACAAAGTAGGTATGAAAATGCTGTTAATCATCTGTTGTTTAGCTGCCAGTGAGATTTTTGGGTGCTTTAACAATGGGGCTAGCTGGTAGGTTACAACATTTGCTTTTTGCAGTCTTGCCTCTATCTCTCTATCTAGTCTTCCATCTTCTGTGAATATGCTTCCTAAGTATTTGAATTCTTTCAATTGGTTTATTTTAGTGCCATTGACATGGATGTTTAGTTTATTATGTTTTCTTCCCATATTCATTATTTCTGTTTTAGTGTTGTTGATTTTTATGTCATCATTTATATAGTTTTGGTTCAGGGTGTCAATATATTGTTGTAGATCTTGTTCATTTTGGTGTATCAGGCACTGATTATCTGCAAAAAGCAGTTCATTTATTGCATCATTATCTGAATTTGACTCTTGAGTTAACCATATATGCAATAAAGAGTAGTGGTGAGTGGACACAACTTTGTCTAACACCTGATGTAATGGAGAACCAGTCGGTCATTCCTTCTGTTGTTCTTACTGTGTCACTTTTCTTATTAAATCATTGATTTTTTCCTCGCTTATGTAATACTGTAATATACCTGTGTCTTTGTCTATATTGACTGTATCTTTACATGGTGGTCCATTTTCTCAAAACTTATTCTTGGTCAATTAACAAATAATTTAGTTATAATTATCATTCTTTTCAATGAACTCCCCAACCAGAAAATATTATTAAAGTGGTTATAAAACAAATGAAGATAACCAGTTACAAAACAACACACAGTAACATTAACCATTAACAATGGATGTTTTCAGTGTTAACAATGCTTGCGTTCTCTGCGTAACATTTCCACATAATCTTCCTCTCTTGTGATAATGTCTTGACATAAGCTAGGGTCATGTGATCGTCCAGTCCGAGCACTACACAGAAGCGATGTGCGGCAATTATCATCGCAAGCACCAGAATTAACAGACTTGGTTAAAAATCTGAGGAATTTTGAGGAAACAATATCTCAGTTTTTATCTCAATTTTGATTTCACTTTAATTATTTTTTTTTTAAAATGTCTTTACTTCCTCTGTGAATGCTCTATATCGATCACTTATTAAACCACTCTTTGTGGTTTGTATGTGATCTGAGCTAAGAGCGAGTGTGCATTGTGCCAGTTATGCGCCTATGGGTGCCTAGGTCAGCGTATCCAATTTCTTGCCACGCTTTTTATTTAATAGGGTAGCTTTCCCTAAAACTGTGGGACGAATGGGCTTGCCCCTTGGACGCCATCTTACTCGAGTAGGATGATCGCATCTGAAAAGTATCGCCCTTCATCAATGTTTGGGTCTTTACTGTCTGTGTTACCACTTTTTAGGGTGGTGTAGGACAGGTGGGACATGAGCCTGAAGAATTTAATGGTTGTATGGCTAATGAATTCAGGAGAAGTGATGAAATCAGAGAAATGTCTGGTCAACCACTAGTGACAACTGTTATAAGAAAGAGAAGATGGAGATATGTTGGGCACACCTTGAGGAGAAATGATCAACGAATATCAAAGCAGGCATTGAAGTGGGATGCAAAGGGTTCAAGAAAGAGAGGTCGACCTAAGGAGACCCTGAGCGAACTTTGCTGAGAGAGGCAGGAAATATCGGTCTCAGTTCCATGGAGGAGATTGAGCGAGTTGTCCAGGATAGAGCGGTATGGAGAAATTACTTGTAGGCCCTATGTAACGTATAACAGAATGAGGAATTATAATTATTATTATGGCTAGTGCAGTCACCACGAACCTGTTCACGTTCGGATGCAGGTGTAAGAGGAAATTAATGCGCCAATAGGCTTGCAGGTATAGTTTATGTAAAAAAGCGGGTGAAGAATGGACTAGGCTGATACTCTGAATTCCCTAAGGAAGAAAGGATGTGTAAATGATTCAAGTAACTGAGTGAATCTACAACCCTAATCAGACTTCAAGAATTTCAAGTAAAATGTGGCATTGCTAGACAAGAACATTATACTGGAAGTCACAGAAGAATAGTAAACCAACAAAGAACCGGTTTCGTTAGTTGCCACACATTGAGAGACATACTGAGGATGAGATTGGATCACTTATTCACTAATTGTTCGATGTGCAGTGATGATGATCTGATGACTAAACTAATACTAAAAGTGTAAGAAAGCAAAATAAGGAACAGCCACAGGAGCTACTAATATATGATGATGCTCGTCCATCACGGTGATGATGATCACACAATTTTCATCCAAGGAATACAAATACTAATATATACTCTTTGGAAGAAACACCAACTAAGGAAATCAGCTACAGTAGTAACTTTATGCATCTATTGATGCTCAGGAGGAAATATAATAGGGGCATACATGTCAACCACAAGTAGTTTGACAATGGAGATACAGACAGTTACAAAGGTGGTGACATTGTTGGCATCTCATAACTACTCTCATGTTTTCCTACTCCATGAGCATAATTCATGAATCAGGAATGGTGAGACGAAACTGGGTGGAGGTACTGGTACAGACGGGTATCAGATAAATCACATTCATTTTTGTCTCTGGCCATGCAGGAGTCAGGGGTAATGAAAGAGCTGATAGATTGGCTGGCATGACTGCGTTATCAGAGAGAGCTGCAATGGACCAAAATTACATTCTTAACGCATTGAGAGAGTTTTTCCGAACAGAAGAGTTTCAGGGTTGTGAATCCCACTCGCTAAAAAAAACTGAGATGGGTGTTGATATTGGTACAGCCTGAAAAGAACGACATACCAAATATGCAAAAAGATTGATTAATCAAAATTGAACAGGTATGTTGGGTCGCTGGACGCTGCTAGATTTGTTGAGACGGAGATCAGAGCACCTATGGACATGTCCGCAGTGCTATGATGATAGTCCTCATATAACTGATAACTGATGTAAACAAGAAATAATGATGCATATCTTACTTGTTATAAGTTTGCAAGACTGTGCTGTTAGTTTTCATTGTGTTGATCAAGTTGTTCCAGTCTCGTGGGAAGAGACTGGGTAAGTTATAGGTAGACTGGAAAAAATGATGGCAAAGACAATGTTATTCAATGTTGTTCTCTCAAACTATCACTGCAAGATTATATACTATGTCAGTTCTTAAATATGTATTTTCATTCTTTGAATGCTCCATAGTGTCCAGGGAGCACACCCTGCATAAAATCCTGGGTTGGTGAGCTCGACGACAGAAGGTTGAAGTCACCAAGAGTAGGACGACTTCAGACAAACCCGGGAAGACAGATCTCGTCAGCAGGAGACTGCAACTGTCTAGAGATCAAACTCAAAAACAGATGTCCTCAGAAACGAAATGTGTCAGCCATTATTGTCGGGGAGGAATCGACACATACGAATGACTCAATGGCCGAACGCTCCATATCGACCACTTGTTAACCACTCTTTGTAATTTGTATGTGATCTGTACCTAAGAGCGATTGTACATTATACCAGTTTTTCACCTACAAGTAGGCCAGCACATCCGATTTCTGCGACGCTTTTATTTACTAGGATAGCTTCCCTAGGCCCCTACCTCAGTAGCCTCTTACGGCATGCCTTGTAGGTCGCAGTGTTACTATTATTTGATTCTTTGTTCTCCTTGCGGGCCCCGACAACAAACAGGAAATATTTAGAGCTTAATGTCATCTTTACAAGCTGATGTCACTTTAACACAAGTTGATGTCACTTTAACACAAGATGATGTCACTTTAACACAAGATGATGTCACTTTAACACAAGATGATGTCACTTTAACACAAGTTGATGTCACTTTAACACAAGTTGATGTCACTTTAACACAAGATGATGTCACTTTAACACAAGTTGATGTCACTTTAGTACAAGTTGATGTCACTTTGTACAATGATGTCACTTTAACACAAGATGATGTCACTTTAACACAAGATGATGTCACTTTAACACAAGTTGATGTCACTTTAGTACAAGATGATGTCACTTTAACACAAGATGATGTCACTTTAGTACAAGTTGATGTCACTTTAACACAAGATGATGTCACTTTAACACAAGTTGATGTCACTTTAACACAATTATTCACTTAGATGATGTCACTTTAGTACAAGTTGATGTCACTTTAACACAAGTTGATGTCACTTTAGTACAAGTTGATGTCACTTTAACACAAGTTGATGTCACTTTAGTACAAGTTGATGTCACTTTAACACAAGTTGATGTCACTTTAACACAAGTTGATGTCACTTTAACACAAGTTGATGTCACTTTAACACAAGATGATGTCACTTTAACACAAGTTGATGTCACTTTAACACAAGTTGATGTCACTTTAACACAAGTTGATGTCACTTTAACACAAGATGATGTCACTTTAACACAAGATGATGTCACTTTAACACAAGTTGATGTCACTTTAACACAAGTTGATGTCACTTTAACACAAGATGATGTCACTTTAACACAAGATGATGCCACTTTAGTACAAGTTGATGTCACTTTAACACAAGTTGATGTCACTTTAGTACAAGTTGATGTCACTTTAACACAAGATGATGTCACTTTAGTACAAGTTGATGTCACTTTAACACAAGTTGATGTCACTTTAACACAAGATGATGTCACTTTAACACAAGTTGATGTCACTTTAACACAAGTTGATGTCACTTTAACACAAGATGATGTCACTTTAACACAAGATGATGTCACTTTAACACAAGTTGATGTCACTTTAGTACAAGTTGATGTCACTTTAGCACAAGATGATGTCACTTTAACACAAGTTGATGTCACTTTAGCACAAGATGATGTCACTTTAACACAAGTTGATGTCACTTTAGCACAAGTGATGTCACTTTAACACAAGTTGAGAATAATTTGTCACTACACATTATGCAGACAAGTTGAGCAGAACACAGATGCCTTTAACCTTAGAGATTACTTAACCCAAGTTAACTTTAACACAAGTTGATGTCACTTTAACACAAGATGATGTCACTTTAACACAAGATGATGTCACTTTAACACAAGTTGATGTCACTTTAGTACAAGTTGATGTCACTTTAGCACAAGATGATGTCACTTTAACACAAGTTGATGTCACTTTAGCACAAGATGATGTCACTTTAACACAAGTTTATGTCACTTTAGCACAAGATGATGTCACCGTAACAAGTTGAGAATTTTTCACACACCATCTTTGCAGACAGTAAGCAGAGAACACAGATGCCTTACCTTAGCAGAATACTCAAACTCCCAAGTAATTTTCCCTTCGATGTTGGCTTTAGTTAGATTCAAATAAAATGTCTCATGATCCAAAACTTGCTGTGAGAACAGACAAAAAAATAAGATTTACAAAAAAAATAGTTCATATACATTATCATTAGCAAATTTAGTTGTTGTTGTTGTATACAGAAAGTTGTTAGTTTTTGTAACAATTTCCTTTTTGAAATGGAGATGACGCATGTGCGGTGCCGGGGCCTGCATGGGAAGAAAAAAATATTACCACTGCAACCTACAATACATGACGCAAGAGGCAACTGAGGTAGGGGCCTAGAGACGCTACCCTAGTAAATAAAAAGGATAGCAGAAATCGAATGTCATGGCCTACTTGTAGGCGCATAACTGGCATAATGTACAATCGCTCATAGGCTCAGATGATATATAAATCACACAAGTGGTTAACAAGTGGTCAATATGGAGCGTTCGAAGAAGAAGAAATGGAGGAGAAAATAGTGATGGGTCGGACATACCCTACAGTAGACATAATTGAATGTCAATAGTCAATCACTTGGAAGCACCCAGTGGTTACCGGGGCCCAAATTTGGGGTGTAAAGTATAGAACCACTGTTACCTGCCATGTATGTCGTAAGAGGCGACTAAGGAGGTTTGGCTGAAATCGGATGAACATGTCCTAAATGTGTAGAAGTCTATGCGTTTAGCGGCCTACCAAACCATTGTGCAACGTATACATGTTCTTGGCAAAGATCAAACATAATCACAAAGAGTGATTAAAATTGGTCGAAAAGAACGAACGCAAAGAAGAAGAAGAATCACTTGGAAGGAACCTGCAAGGAAAATTAAAAAAAGAACATCCTAAACAGACCTGGAGACAAAGTCTTCTTGAGGAACTGAGGATTGCTGGACTATCCTGGAAGGTCATAAAGAAAGCAGGCAGAGACAAGGAAAAGTAGCACACCACTGTTGAGGCCCTATGCTCCACGAGGAGCAGTGAGGAACACATCTAGTAAGTCATAAAATAAAGTGATATAGATACATTCAATGGATTCCTCACCATCTTTATAATAGTACTAAGAGTCTGAGGATATCAACAGCAATGAGTGATGTTAATTTTACCTTTCCCAGAAAAAGGAATAACCCAAGTATGCACTATACCATTCTCAGGCTCACTTATTACTACTAGGGGTGTGTGTCACAGCTGAGCAATGTAGACTGGGAAATTTTGATCATGAGGTCAATTATGCAATCAACACTCTGACAAATGGGAAGGCAACTAGAGAGGATGGTACCCTCCTAACCCCCAAGTGATTAAGTGTGCAAAATAATCTCTCCTGGCCAGTCTGCATGGTATAATGCTTATGCTGGGGAGGAGGGAGGAATGCCTCAGAACATGAGGGATGCAAGCACTATCACCGTATACAAAAATAAATGTGAACTTGATGACTGTAACAATTACTGTAGCATCTCGTTGCTCAGCATCAAGGTCTTCTCTCTCGTTGTACTAAATAGGCTACAAAATCTAGCAAACCGAGTACTTTCTGAGTCACAATGTGGATTTAGATCCAATAGATCCACCATCGACAATCTATTCTCCTTGAGACAACTGCAGGAGAAATGTCGCGAGCAAAGAATACCACTACACATTGCTTTCATAAATCTAACAAAAGCATTTGATCTAGTTAGTAGAGTTGGCCTCTTCAAGCTTTTGGAAAAAATTGGCTGCCCTTCTACACTGCTTAAAATCATAACATCATTCCATAACAACATGAAGGGTACAGTGATGTTTGATGAGGCTTCTTCCAGTGCATTTTCCACCAAACAGCGGCATCAATCAGGGGTGTGTACTTGCACCCCCACTCACTGAGGTATTGTTCTCCTTGCTTCCCTCCCATGCTTTAAAATCAGCCAAAGAAGGTATATTTCTTCACATGAATGCAACATAAAGTATAGGCCTCTCTGTAGAGTAGAGGTTAAGTGCTCTCGTTGCAAAGGTACTCCTTTCGCTCTCTCGTTGGACCATCAGGATATTTTTCCAGAGATCCCTAATGTAGGTGAGATCGAGTTCCAAGTGATATCAGAGACGGACGATAACATGTAGATCCTGAGTTCAAGTTGAGCAAGTAAAAGAACCCTTGGCAGTTCAAAATCGATAAGAACAGGCTGGAAAGCCGCTGCCTGAGCAAAATTCATTATAAAAGATTAAAAATAAAATTCCTACAAAAATATCTTCTAAATTACATTGGGGACCTCGAGGTGCTACAGAGTTTGTGTACTGCTGCTGAGATCGTGCTGTGTACGAAAGAGATTAGAGTACACAAGGTTACTCATCCAAGTGCAATGATGATGATTCTATTAATCAATCAACATAAATGACAAGTTACGTATAACTTTGGTTAATATGAACAGTGACATTGTACAGATGCTGGTGTTATACGAATACAACATAAGTGATATCTTACATATGAACTTGTGTTGTACGCTCCATCAATAGTATAAAACCTGTAGCCCATGTTGATATTCGAATAAGAGGTGACACTTGGACCAATGTATGCCACACTTACAGGTGTCTGTAGTGTATCGACATCGTAGAAAACTTCAAACTCGTCTTTGTGTGTGTGTCCAAAAAATTGTCCAGTTATTGTGTTTTGATATCTGAAGTAAACAAGAAATAACTGGTAGGGTAAACATAACTACGAATGCTACAACAAATACTGTTACTACCACTACTGTGGCAACCACTACTACTACTAATGCTACTACTACTAATGCTACAATAACTACTGTTACTACCACCGCTACCACTTCTACTGCTGTTGCTACTACTACTGTTACTACCACTACTACCGCTTCCACTACTACTGCTGTTACTAATACTACTAATGCTACAACTGCTGTCCCTACCACTGCTGTTACTACTAATGTCACATTACCACTATACCACGACTACCACCACTAAAACCATTACCACTATTCAACCACTACCATCACTACATTACCACTATACAATCACTACCACATTATCATTATACAACCACTACCACCACCACATTACCACTAAACACCCAATACCACCGCTACATTATCACCATTCAACCACTACCACCACTAACACTGCTACATTACCATTATACAATGACTACCACTACTGCTACATTAACACTACATATAATGAAGGCTGTGGGTTCACTCCCACGCTCTACATTTCCACATGAGGAAGGAATTGGCCCTCTTACCTCCTGTCTACTAGGTTAGAAATGTGAAGTAGCTTCATACCATAAGATCAGAAAAGGCTAGGAGAAATTATTAATAACCAGAGAGACACAAGCACTATGAGCATGCATAACCTCTGCTACAATAGTGTGTCAATCACATAGCCCTCTCACGACAATCTTTGAAACAATCATTACAGCTTACAATTCTATATTGTACAACCTTTGCATGAGAAAATCATTGAAACAATCATTGAAATAATCATTGAAATAATCATTGAAATAATCATTGAAATAATCATTGAAATAATCATTGAAATAATCATTAAAACAATCATTGAAATAATCATTGAAACAATCATTGAAATAATCATTGAAATAATCATTGAAACACTCATTGAAACAATCATTGAAATAATCACTGAAATAATCATTAAAACAATCATTGAAACAATCATTGAAACACTCCATTTAAATTTATCATTTTTAACTCTCATTGAAACAATTTATTGAATAATCGTCTTGAAATTTATCCGAAAAATTTAAACAATCAGTTTGAAACAATTCCCTTAGCGTAGAACATCCATTCTTATATTATTTTTTTCATAGTTTGTTTTTCTCTGCTTCCACATGATGTCAATAGTTGCCATCAATACTTGTTTCCACATTTCTAACTCATTGGCTATTTTCTTTTAACTGAATTTTCCAAATATCAACCATTTCTCATTTCTTGAGAAGATTACTATCTCCCAGAGTCTGATTTAGGACATCCCCTTTTCATTTTTGATTTTGTAGTGGTATCCCCCTCAAAGTGCTTTTTAGTAACACTTGACTATGTCTTCCACACAGTATGTTCAACTCATTGTTGCCATTTTCTTGTCTTAATCTGGCTCAACATGGGTTCTAGTCCTGTTTTTATCCACAGGTCTGTGTTTGCAATTCTGTCATACCATCTCAGTCTGAGAATGTGCTGAAGACAACTGTTGATAAACTATGAAACATTATAGGGTACCAGAAAGAACTGTTATCATTTTAAAAATAACTGAATCACTCATCAAATAGCTTGTCTTGAGCAGAACTTTGCCACCCCAACAGTCCTCTGGAATTTCTCTCTCTCATATGCCGAATGTCCTGCCTCTGCAGTCGTCATGTTCAAACCCTCAGTTACATCCTGAATCCATTCTCTCCGTGGTCTTCCTCTTCTTCTCTTTGCCGGTATGCCTCCTTCCATGATGGTCTTCTCCAGCCCTTCATGACTTTTTATATGTTCAAAATATCTCAATCTATATATCTATTTGTTTTCTTCTCTGTCCATAATTTACGGAGGGCTCTTCTGTAACACTTATATTCAAAAGAACATATGTTTTTCCTCTATAATCCAGTTTTAGCTGATAAAAACTTTACATGAAATAATCTTTGAAGCAATCATTACCTGTTTACAATCTCATAGTAATTCCAGCTCCAAGTTTTCAAACAGTCAGACTCGCCAGGTGGAATATGACCCAAAATGTGAACCTAAAGGATAAGTATGAATACACGATCAGGAACATTGAACTATATTTTAATATGTTACTGTAGAAATGAAGAAATCAGAAGAAGACTGGATGTGAAACCAGTCATGCAATTCATAAAAGAACAACAGATTAAATGGTTTGGACACCTGACAATAATTCCCTGGTATCATCTACCACAGAGAGCCACACAGAAAAAATATGCTGAATACAAATCAAGAGGAAGACCATGCAAAAGCTGATGCAACTGCATCAAGAACAGCCTTAAGAAAATTAATAACAGCTTAGAAAGTGCTTTAGAGTAAGCACACACAAGATCACACAACCCCACCCAACACTTCTATAAAGAAGTAAATGGTGGAAGAGAAGAAGAAGAAGAACAGTATTAATGGCCAAATGGTTACAAAACTGAACCATTTTTTCAGGTTGAAAATAATCCCACTTCAAGTGGATATTAACCAATCTAGAAAGCCAGTGTACTAATGTCTGTGCTAACATGGCTCTTAACATGACTATTAGCTGTTTCCGTACGCAATTATTTTCTCAGTTGTACACAGTTAATTCAAGGGGGGCAAAAAAGGAAATAGAAAAAAATCATAACTACTCATCAATAAATAAGCATATATATATATATCTTATTATATACTAATTTTAACTCTTTCTACGCGGAGTTATTTCCTCAATTTTTAAGCAGTTAATTCAAAGGAGGTTAAAAATACAACAAAAAAAACGATCCCAACTACTCGTCAATAAATAAACATATATATATATATTATTATATACTAAATTGAAGAAAACTGGACAACCTAATAGAATAACAAGGTTAAAAAGTAGTATAAGTAAAACAGTAGAAGTAGAACTAGAAAGACTTCTTATAAGGGAAGCAACTCTATGGCTCAGTGTGAGGCTAGTAGCGTGCAATGGACTTCCGTCGTGGCGCAGTGTGCGGCTAGTAGCGTGCAATGGACTTCCGTCGTGGTGCAGTGTGCAGCTTAAAGCGTGGAAAGAGTTAAGAAAACTGGACAACCTATTAAAATAACAAGGTTGAAAAGTAGTAGAAATAAAACTAGAAAGACTTGTATAAGGGAAACAACTCGAATGGCGCAGTGTACAGCAAATGACATTCAACGGAATACGCTGTGGCGCAGTGTGCAGCGATTGGCATGAAAAGAGTTAAAGGACAATACTTAATATCCCCTGATAAATGTAGCTACAAGATAAAACTGACCTTCTCATTGTTATCCTCAGCTTTCTGTAAAGTTGTAATTAACCACTGGAGCTCTCCGGTTGGATCTGTGGTGTTAATTAACATCCACCTGTATTCATATAACAGAACAATGTATAGTATACTGAAGCTAATGTTAGTATACATGAAGAACTAATAGTTATGAGACTAATTTTAGTATACATGAAGAACTAATATATAGTATACATGAAGAACTAATGTATAGTATACATGAAGAACTAACAAATTTACATAGTCTTGAACTGGAAAATTTAACAAAATGACATAGAGATCTTACTAGAATTTGACAACGTGACTAATTTATATGTTTACTGATACTAAGAAAAGATATAATTTATCTTCTTAAATTACATGGACATATTAGCACTAGGAGAAGATATAGGGTGTTCAAGATAAAAGTAGCCCCATTGACAAATTAAAAATTGCCAGGTATGCATTGCGTTTAATATTTACTATTTAAACCGGTTCTGACTAGCCCGTCCTTTCGTCACATTTGTTCATCACCCCTTCCAGCACCATATTTACACAAGATCACAAAAAGACTCGCGCACTTGACCTATATTACATTATAATTGAACATTCTCATTTTCATAAACATATACCAGATTGGTTCACTTGACCGGGCTACTTTTATCTTGTATAATTTCCAGAGAATTATTATGGGTACTAGAAAATTGTTTTACTTATTTGCCAAATTTACAGACCTCTGCAAGTGCAGAGGACTCAGAGTTTTTACAGCACATTAGAACAGCTAACATACATGTCATATAAGAAGACTGTGCAGACAAAATCATCTATATACAATTAACAGAAAAGTTTACATAAAATAGACAGACAGACAAGAGGAAATGATCTCACCAGTTTTGGTTATTGCAATAGTTCATATTAAGGGAAATAATTCTGAAGCCTGGGTATGGTGATACAGTGTAGTAAGCTCCCCTGAAATTTAAATTGAAACATTGTTATTGGTTACCGAGCTGACAACAAAACACTCCAGCAGACTATATCTTCTCCAACAGATGTTAAAAGGTCTGCATACTGATAGTTCCCTTGGCTCGCTTGTTCAACACATTTCTCACCCTGTCCACTGGCATCTAGTTCTTCTGGTACAATTTGCATTTCCAAACTCCTAAAATTATTGGATAGATTCAACATGAATGTGAGTGTCCTTCAGTTATCAGAGGACATCATCATATCGCTCCGGACATGTCCAAAGGTGCTCCAATCTCCGCCTCAAAAAATCCAGCAGCGTCCAGCAGCCCAACATGAAAGTTCAATGTTGATTAATCAATCTCTTTTCATATTTAGTATGTCGTTCTTTTCGGGCTGTACCAATATTGATACCCATCTCTCTCAATCTGGTCAGCGAGTGGGACTCGCAATCCTGAAACTCTTCTGTTCTAAAAAACTCAGTTGTAAAAATGTCATTTCGACCCATTGCAGCCACCATTGTTATCATAGCCATGCCAGCCAATCTATCAGCTCATTCATTACCCCTAAGTGTCCTTATCCAACAGCTGGTCACCATGAAACCGAACATGCACAAACAAACAAATAAACAAACAGTACCACATCTATATTGTAGCATAGTACTAGATCTAATTGGTCATATAGGATAGGCTATCAGAACTGACTCATACTTGATGAAAGGATGGACAATAATAGACTTAAAAACAACAATTGAATGTGCATGTCAACAGAAAAAATGTAATTAAAGGTTATGTTATTATGGTTCACATCTTTTTCATTTGTTTCTTCTTCTTCTTTTGTTGTCCCACATTTACCGTATTGTTGCTCAGTTTTGTGGTTTTCTGTTTCTGTCCTGTGCTGTTCTAGTGGCTTGGGTGATAGTTATTTTTCTTTGTGACAGGATTCTGCTATGCCATCTAACCATCCTTTTTGAGTTTCCTCTCGCTTCTTTCCTGATGTTCTGTTGTATAAGATTCTGTATACAGTGGAGTTTGGTTCTTCTTCACCCTTCACCCTAGGGAAGCATAGGTCCGCAACCAAGGCCTTCCAAGCCTGCCAATCCAAGGCCATCTTTTCCAGATCTCGCCACTCTCTCCCCATTTTTTTGCGTTCCATCTCTAACTCCCATCTCCAGGTGTTTCTGGGTCTTCCCTTACTTCTATTGCCCTGGGCGTTCCATCGGAGAGCCTGTCTCGCGATGCTGTCAGGGGTTTTCCTCAGTGTGTGTCCTATCCATCGCCACCTTCTGCTCATTATATCCTGTTTCACCTGCCGTTGTCCTGCCCTATCCCACAGTTCTCGGAGTTTGGTTGCATTCTTATTAAGTGTCCGAATCACTACATTCTTTGTTTCTCAATGTAATTCAAGCAAGGTTCTGTCCTAACTTTCTCTTTTATAATGATGGTGACTTATTCATTTGTTTGTTCCTTTGAAATATTGTCTGTCTCTTCAATGTTCTCTCTTGTCTCATTGTTTCTGTAGTTCACAAGTTAGTGTAGTTTTCTTCTAGTGTTGTTTCATTGAACCAGCAGTGTAGTGTAGTTCTCTTTCTAGTGTTGTTTCATTGAACCAGCAAGTCTGACTCAATATATTGTATGTAAAGTATGTGCCCTACAGTCTGGGGTGCATGTCCACAAGTAGACATGGCAGAATTACACATCCTGCATTTTTGTTTCAGTATCATTTGGAATATCTTCATTGCACTCCAGACATGTCCATAGGAGCTCCAATCTCCTTCACAATAACTCCAACAGCGTCCAGTGACTGACCATACCAGTTCGATTTTGATTGATGAGCCCACTCATATATCTGTTGTGCTGTTCTTTTCTTGGTACTCCAGTCTTCAATCCAAGCTCCTGCAATCTGCATTTTTGTATCTTATGTTATATTATTTATTAAAAGTCATGGCCCACTGTGCCTTCCCATGCATGCTCTGTCCTCTGCTGCAGCAGCAATCCCATAATCCACATTTGCTCCCCATCATTTTTGTATACATATGGCTACTGATTCATTTTTTAATGATACAACTGCCCATCTGGGTTTGAGGTCAGTTTGGGCCAAAAATTCCTAGCTGGCACACGGTACATGGTCGTAATACAGGAGACCATGACCATCATATGGGGATCTAAATTACAAGTATCTCTGGAGTTGGAGTAAGGTTTCATGTCTGAATCACAAGGGGCACAAGTGATAAGGAAAGTAAGCCTTCATGCAACAATCAGTTTTAGGAGCCATGACTACATGTGATTTCATAGCTGACAATCGATAAAAAAAAAAAATGGCCTCACCAACAGATGTTTAAAAATATGATTTCCTACATTGTTTAAAGAACTTACTTACTTACTTAATTCTCTCAGCTCCTCGTGGAGCATAGGGCCTCAACAGTTGTTCGCCACTCTTCTTGGTCTCTGGTGTTTTCTTTATGCTCTTCCAGGATAGTCGAGCACTCTTCCTCAAAAAAGACTTAAACTCCAGGTCTGTTTGGGACGTCCTCTTTCTTGTTTCCTTGCGGGTGCCACTCAAGTTCTTGTTTAGTGACACTCGACTGTGTCTTCCGTAGGGTATACCCATCACCATTTTATCCTCTTTACCAGGGTCATTATGGTTTCTTGTCCTGTTTTTATCCACAGGACTTTGTTTGTAACTTGTTTGTAACTTGTTTGTAACTTGTTTGTAACTTGTTGTAACTTGTTTGTAACTATGTCTATCATTTAAGTCTGTGTTTTTTTGTTTGGTTTTTTGGATCCAGAAGCACTTGAGCTTTCAGCCCTTTGGCTCGGTGCCATGGACATCGTAACATCTCGGTTCGGTGTCACAAACACCATGAATCTGGGGAACCTGTGGCTTTTCTGCCAGCCTGCGAAATTGAACCCGCACTCACAGAGGGCTAGTCACCCGCAGTCCAACATGCTACGAACACGCTGGGCAGGCGGGCTAAGTCTGTGTTTAAAGAGCACTTAACACAAATGAACTAACCTTCTGATGGAGTCAAGAGCATCTTGAGGCAACCAGTGTTTCCAACCATCAGCCAGTGAATTATACAACCAGGAAATAGAATTTTCTCCTGTTATATAAGGTGGTGGAAAGCTGTGGGATACAAAATAAATAATGATGTATGTTGAGGGAGAAGAAAACAATGTTTGCTCAATCATGATGATGTTGGTAGGTAGATTGTGTTGATGTTGGTAGATGGATTGTATTAATGTTGGTAATTTTGCCCGGGCAGCAGTGTTCCAACCTGCTCTTCTCGATTTTGAACTGCCAAGGGTTCTTTTACATGTTCAAATTGAACACGGGATCTACATTTTATCATCCATCTCCGATAGGACTAGGAACTCAATCTCACCTACACTGAGATCAGGGATCTCTGGAAAAATATCTCGATGGCTCCACGAGGGAGCGAGACGTTACCTCTGGCACAAGAAGATAGCACCAAACCTCTACGCTACAGAGATCCCTCAACTATTAAGGATGTAAGCCTTGTGGACAAAATAACTAGTCTTACCTATTGACTGGAGTACTTTCATGATTTCCTAAACTTGGATAGACAGGTTTTCCAGGCAAATACTTCAAAATAAGGTTGACAACTTGATTGATGACATTAATTTGATCAGTCCTTGACTGATTCCAGACATTGTGAGCAGGGACATCTCCAGTCCAGATGATGAAGTCAAACTGAAGAGACATTATCAATGAAGCACATGTAAAATATGGTTTGTTTTCATTACAATATATATTCAAAACAATTATGCAGATGTCAGTTCCAAGTCTGGATGAAAAACGAGGACATGCACGAGGTCAGCTACCACATCACAAGAAAGTTTGAGAGCTACAGAAACTTGAAAGACTGGAGGTTATATTGGTAAACAGACCAGCCATGTGGTGTACGTGTATACCTTAGTAACGTACAATGGTACAAGACAAATATAATATAATAATATTTATAAACTAATGAGCTCTAACATCAGTTTTCATTGAAACAACAGTTGCCTAATATTTTAGTGTTTGTGGAAATGGAAGAGCGGTCATACTTGCATCGAAAGCATTAATTGTTGCGGAGCTTAGAATGTATAAGGGAGATGTTCCTCAGTCTCTTGGCGACCTACTGTTGGATTAGTACAATAAAATTGACGTTGAATAAAACCAAGAATTCTGGGAGTTTGGAATTACATACTGTACAAGTAGAATTGGATGCTTGAGGGGATGAGAGAGAAGTGTGTTTAACCAGCAAGCCACAGGAACCATCAGTATGCATACCCTTTGACATCTGCTGGGGGAGACTGAGCGCCCATGTCTGCCCGGACTGTGGTGACATCAGGTCTGTAACCAGTAACCAATAACCAGTCTATAACCAATAATAATTTTACAAGTAGTATACGCACAAGCAACACTTGAACAGCTAACATTTCTGTATATATATATATATACTCTCTGTGGATCATAACGCAAACATTAAAAAACAAAAATTGAAGCTTTTGAAACGAGGTGCTATAGAAAAGTTCTAGAACATCCTGGACAGAGAAGAGAAGAAACAAAGACATCCTACAAGATCTGCATATCAAGGAGCACTGGCTCATAAATAACATCATGTCCCGGAAGATGAAATATGTTGGACCACATTAAACGCTACAGCGGTCTGGAGAGAAAGGTAATGAAAGGCATTGATCCTGGAACATGAGGCAGGGGATGACCAGTGGCGTAGCTAAGGGGCGAGGGGCGGACCGCCCCGGGTGACAGCATATGGAGGGTGACACTATGTCACCTCCAACAAAATTTTCAGCCAGGCTAAGGTGCGAAAATAGTCTGAAAATAGAATTGTGATAAAAGCCCAACCAACACAGGAAATGTGACCGTTATGACGTCACATATTTCGAATTTGAATCTATAAACCATCGAAAATATTGTCTGAACGAGTACAGCTCTTTTGGTGAGTCATTTTTCTTATATTTTTATTATAATTTATTTGGAACAATGTTCGAAATAAATGACGACCATGGCTTTGTCGAATTATATGAAAGAACGTAGACGACAGCATAATATCAATGGAAGCTGTCGAAAGACGACAGCTTCCATTGATATTATGCTGGGCATGTACAGTCCGCAAGATGCAAGGATGTACATTTGACAAAGCAGTTGTTTACCATTTACAAACTACAATGGACATTTATGAAATTTTCGTCAAATTTATAGGACTAAAAACAGAAAGTAAAATATAAATAAAAGAACTTTTTAAAAATCTCCTTTTGCTAATGGACTAAAAAGCAGGTAACTTCTTGGAGCTTGTTGAATTGTTATCTCACTACGATGTAGCGTTAAGAGAACATCTTGTCAGACTCCAGGAAAGAACAGACAGATTGTCGGATCTGGCTGTTCTGTCCATTGAACACGAGCTTACAAGACAAATAGATTTTGACGATGTCATTGACCTGTTTGCCACAATGAAAACAAGAAGACATTCCTTCTAGGACTATAGTGTCGAAGGACATTCTTTTGGTCTGTGCATTGCCGTGTTTTTGCATTTAGATGTTCTGAAAGTGAACAGTTGCATTTTAAAAATCTTTGGATTTGAACTATTTGTTTTGTGGTATTGGATTCGGATTTTGTCTTGGATCATACATGTAAGCAGTAACTGTCCGGTCAGTAGAGTAAAGTAGAGCCTAGAGGTAGAGTATGTATGAAAATTTAGCTACACCTAACCATTCAGCATAGGAGTCTGTGGGGTCACTGGGTGACATTTGAACAGACCGCCCGAGGTGACGTTTACTCTAGCTACGCCATGGGGATGACCAAAACAAAGATGGCAGCAGGACATCAAAGAAACTTTGAACATGACGCTAGAAGAGGCCGGAGAACTTGCAAGTGACAGAGAGCTTTTCAGGTGGGCTGTGATGAATGTGACGTTCCGCAAGAGACATGCAACTACTTGACTTGATATCATCTTCATGTCCCATTGGGCACATAAGTCTTTCGCAAAGAGTTTTCCAGTGTTGTCATTCTGCCGCCTTTCTACCAATTGTTTCTCTAGTCAGACCGCAATCCTTCAACTCTCCTTCTACATCTCTTCTCAATGTTTCCCTTGGATGTCTTCTCTTTCTATCAGCTGTCCATCATAGAACTGTCATAGCAAATTCCACTACTGGCATATAGTATTATCGATATAAAGGAAGACTGCAGTAAAACTATGTAGCAATGGCAAAACATGTAATAACAAAGTATTGTAGTTTTACAAAATACAAAACAATGACAATACACAGCAACGTTTGACCAAAGGCCTTTATCAAGCAAACGATACAGCAGGAGTGACGGATATCACAGCACACTACATAAAGACTATGACAGAAACATCCAACAGTACTAAAATGAAAATCTATGACTAACAATATTATTGTTTTTGTATTTTGTAAAATTACAGTACTTTGTTATTATGTGTTTGGCCACTACTGGCATATAACATACATGCACACATCTTTATCTTTTAATGATGGTCTCCAATGATGAATGTTTTTTGTTGTTTTAAAAGCATTTAATTTAGTACAGGTAACCGCCTGTGTGGTGCCAGCAAGGGAAGCAAAGAATAGTACTACTGCAACCTACAGGGCATGTAGTAAAAGGTGACTGAAGGTGACCTAGGAAAGCTACCCTAGTAAATAAAAAGCATTGCAAAAATCTGATGTGCTGGCCTACTTGTAGGCGCATAACTGGCACGACGTTCAATCGCTCTTAGACTTGGATCACATACAAATCCCACAGAGTGGTTAGCAAGTGGTTGATATGTTAACAAGTGGTCGATAAGTACAGCTAACATTTGCTGATTTTTTAAAAAATGTTTTTTCCCTTGGCAACATATGGTTGTGAGACATGGCCCACTAACAAATGGTTGTGAGACATGGCCCACTAACAAAGCAGCGGAGAAGATAATTAATGCCTTTGAATACAAATGCTACAGAAGAGTACCTAGAATATCATGGACAGAGAAAAGAACATATTTTTCTGTTCTGCAACAACTTGCTATTAAGGGGGGATTCTGGTCTTGAAACTTTTTCGTTGCTTTGGTATTAATGTAGAATTTGTATAACAATTTTGAAAGATTATGACTTAGAATAGTAGAAAAAAAATAGTAAAAAAAAAAATGTCGACGCGTTGCCATGGAAACAATACAAAATGGCAGCCAAGCACAAAATTTCAAATCCCTAAGGCTCTGAAGTTAATGAATATAAATTAATTCTGTTTTCACTCTAAGGTGAGCAATTGTAATATCTACAAAATTACACATCATTTTTAGGATATATTAAATATTACATTTTTATGAATTTTTGTGTAAACACACCCCCAAAAACAGTTTTTGACCAAATTTTGAGGAATTTTTACCCAAAATTTATAAAAAATTAAATATTTAATATATCCTAAAATCATGTGTAATATTTTAGATATTACAATTGCTCACATTAGAGTGAAAACAGAATTCATTTATATTCATTAGATTCAGAGCGTAGGATTTGAAATTTTGTTTTTGGCGGCCATTTTGTATTGTTTCCATGGTAACACTTTGACATTTTTTTTACTCATTTTTCTACTATTCTAAGTCATACTCTTTCAAAATGCTTATATAAATTTTATATTAATATGAAAACAACGAAAATAGATTCTTGATTTTCAAGACCCGAATCCCCCCTTAAAGAGAGTTGGTTATTAAAGAGAATAACATCAAGGAAAATTAAATATTTCTGACACATCAAATGACATGAGTGCCTAGAGAAGATAATTTTGGAGGAATGGTGCCTGGAAGAAGAATGATAGGAAGACCTAGCAGACAATGGGTGTAAGATGTCTTTGACGATCTTTGACGCCAGTCAACTTGCACAGAATGGAGATTTTCAGGACTGATGTCATAGTAGCCAAGTTCCGGAAGGGACAAGCTACTTGAAGATGATGAACATTTCCAGAACTATTATTTACACAACCAACATTTACAAAACCCCTCATTTACACCACCCCACATTTACACAAACCAACATTCCCACAAAAACAAAAAATTATTCATAAAACTAACATTTGTTGACATATTAACTAAATATGTGACAACTCATACAAACTTTAAAAAATGCTTTGTACTCGACATAAAAAAACACAACAATTTTAGCCGTCTTGTAAAAAAAAAATAATTACATACATAAATGATTACATACATAAATAATTAGAACATGATAAACAATAACAGATACAACTTAAAAATCTTCTGAACTAACTAGGTTTTTCAGACAGTACATGTTGTAAAGGAAGTGGAAAAACATATAAGTGCTTTTAAATGTAAGTGTTGTCACCCGCCTGCCCAGCGTGTTCGTAGCGCATTGAACTACGGGTGACTAGCCCTCTGTGAGTGTGGGTTCAATTCCGCGGGCTGGCAGAAAAGCCACAGGTTCCCCAGATTTATGGTGTTTGTGGCACCGAACCGAAGGGTTATGATGTCCATGGCACCGAGCCGAAGAACTGAAAGCTCAAGTGCTTCTGGATCAAGAAAACAAAACAACCAAAAAAAACAAGTGTTACAGAAGAGCCCTCTGTATATCATGGACAAAGAAGAGAACAAATAAATCTATCCAGAAAGAACTCAATATCAAAGAAAACTGGCTGATACTACAAATAAGACAGAAAACTTGAGGTATTTTGGACATATAAAAAGACACGAGGGCTGAGAAGACCATCATGGAAGGAGGCATACCGCAAAGAGGATGACCATGGAGAAGATGGTTTCAGACTGATGATGGTTTGAACATGATGGCTGCAGAGGTGGGACATCTAACCTACGAGAGAGAGAAATTCCGAACAACTGTTGGGGTGGTAAAGTTTTACCCCAAGTCGCCTTATCAATTGTCGCCTTGATATTTTTCTCATCTATGACAACCTGCCCCCATCTTGTCCCTAATCTTCTTTTTATTTTTAAAGGGTTTTTTAAAACTGAAGATTTGACTTCATTGCACTGGGTGTTACCGCATATGGCTCGGCCCTCTCCGCAGAAATGGTACACCACCTGCCAAGAGTATTGCACAAAGCACAAACTCCGTAGCTCCAGCAATAATCATAAGGGTCTCTGAAAAAAACTGCATTGTCCGGATTCGAACTCACAACCTTCAACTCGCAAGGCAAAGGCTTAAGTACTCAGCCACCAAGACCCTTCTTTCTTTTTCTCATGTTTCATATATACAAAATGAAAACAACATGCATGTATACATGATACAAATGAACAAGTCACTGCATGTACTGATAAAATGAACAAGTAAACAACATGCATGTACACATGACAAAAATCGATAAGTAAAATAGGATACATACAGTGTCATTTTGTGCACCCAGTGTAGCAAACAAGTTCTCCAGTGTCTCAAGTGGAGTATCACAGTTACGGTAATCTCCAAATCTCCACGCTGCATCATTACCACTTGCTACAACAACAACAAAAGAAATTATCATCTCTTACTTCTCATTAATACTAGAGTAATATTATTGATATATACATTCCTCGCCTATCGTTATACGTTAGAGCTATACATTAATTAGTGCTTGCTACTAATTTCTCCATACCGCTCTTTCTTGGGCAACTCGATCAATATTTTCCATGGAATTGAGTCACCACCAGTGTATCCATTGTCTTCTTCTTCTTCTTTACGTTCGTTCTTTACGACCAATTTTAATCCCTCTTTGTGATATGCTTGATCTTTGCCAAGAATGTGTATACGTTGCACATTGGTTTGGTAGGCCTCTAAACGCATAGACTTCTACACGTTTAGGACATGTGCATCCGATTTCAGCCAAACCTCCTTAGTCGCCTCTTACGATATGCGTGGCAGGTAACAGTGGTTCTGTTCTTTACACCCCAAATTTGGCCCCGGTAACCACTTGGGCGGTATCCATTGTAAAGACAATATATATATATATGTTGGTGGGTGGGTACGTATGAGCATGTGTGTGTGTGTGTCTGAAAACTGTGAGTAATACACCTAAATCACATATTTACAATATGAGATATACTAGAAGTGTTAGTAATTTAGTGATTGGATCTAGCAGTGACCACATAAGATATGAAAGGAGAATTAGAGTATTATAGTGAGGAGTATGCCAAAAAACAGATTTGGTGAGAGCTCAATGGTAGAAAATGAGACAGGCAGTGAGATTTCAAATTTAGAAAATAAGGAAGATTTGATGCAAGTTCAATGTTAAAATAAGAGAAAATTTAGTGCAAGTTGAAAATATAAAATGAGGGAGATATGATGAGAGTTGAAAGTTAGAAAATGAGAGAGATTTGTGAAAGTTAGAAAACGAGAGAGGTTTGCTGAGAGTTAAAAATTAGAAAATAAGGGAGATTTGCTGACAATTAAAAGTTAGAAAACAAGAGCATGATAGTTATAGATTGTGAGATAAAATTTGCATGAGTGAAATGATGTGATAGAGATGTGGTTTTACAGAAGAATGATGAGAAACCCATGGACTGCTAAAATGACTAATGTAAAGGTGTTGAATGAGGTCAAGACACAGAGAAAGCTTATCATCAATATAAGAAAGCCGCAGTCATCATTTTTCGAACATGTGATGAGAAAGGGAGGTTTAGAACACATTGTGACAACTGGTAAAATCAAGGGGAGACGAGACAGAGGAAGACAGAGAGAGAATATTTTGGATAGCATGACTTCATGGCATGGAAGAGCGTCAACATCTGAGATCATAGCAAACACAAGAGACGGAGATTTATGGAGATCTATGATCGCCTACCCAGCCGGCACCTGATGATGATGATGAAACGATGTGAGGATATTGAGAAAGAGAGAGAGAGAAGAAAGCTTCGAGTGAAGAGAGAAAAAAAACCTTTACAACTTACCAAGAGTACCATCAGGGTCTCTACAGCAAAGTGGTTCTCCACAATTGGCATTACTTCCTTCCCGGTACTCAGGATCAAGATGGACATCTGTCAGGTGTAAGACTCGCAGAGTTGGAGAACCAGGCTGGAGATAGAAACCACACAAAGCTCTTAAGTATAGACATGAGTAATGTGAGACATCGGGATAGGCAAACAGGTCTAAATAGGCGGTGGCACAAGACAACTGACAGGAAGACAGATGATTTGATATGACAATTGACAGGTAGACATTGAGGATTTGACATGATACATGACAACTGACAAGAAGAGAGTATTTGACATGACAATTGACATGTAGACAGAGAGAATGTGACATTACAATTGACAGGTAGACAGAGAGAATGTGATATCTCATTCGGTCATTGGTCATCATCATCAGGTGCCGTGCCGGTAGGCGTAAGCGAACATTGATCACCACAAAACTCCGTCTCTTGCGTTTGCTATCATCTCAGATGTTAACACTCTACCGTACCATGAAGTCATGCTCCTCACAATTTTCTCTCTGTCTTCCTCTGTCTTGTCTACCCTCGATTTTACCAGTTGTCACAATGTATTCTAAACCTTCCCTCCTCATCACATCTCCGAAAAATGATGACTGCATCTTTCTTATATTGATGATACGCTTTCTCTGTGTCTTGGTGCCTATCTTGAATCTAGTGTCCAGGTGGTGTCTTATTCTGTTGCATGCTGATATAAAACAGATTATTTTAGTTAATAAAAATCCAGCTGTAATTAAGAGAAAAAGACTGGACTAAAACACATTTAACAACATCTGTTAATAAAGATCAAATACACTAGAAATGTTGTCGTTATACTACCTTAGGGAGAACAGGTTGCACAGGCGGAGGTTGAGGCGTGGATGGGAATGTCACATTCCAGCCACCCAAAGGATTGTAAGGGGTGCCACAGTCCTCAAACATGAATCCACAAATCTCGTCTGGATCTATCATTAGCTGGGACAAGACTGTCAGAATCTCTGTCTGGAGAGAGAAAAAAACAATATAAGTTAATAGTTTAGTTTAGTCGTCGGAGCGAGATCCCTGTACATCAAACTAACTAGTTTAGTTTTAGTTTAGTCGTCAGAGCGACATCACTGTACATCAAACTAACTAGTTTAGTTTTAGTTTAGTCATCGGAGTGACATCACTGTACATCAAACTAACTAGTTTAATTTAGTCGTCGGATCTTCATCACTGCACATTATAGAAAGGTGGCAGAACGACAACAATGGAAATCTCTTTAGAAGCCTTAAGTGTTAAACAGGGAAAAGAAGAATATTTAGAGAGTACCATCTAGTGTCCCACAGTAGCAAATGAAACATCTGATCTTACATAAGACATATATATTCAGGATTTTCATGATGTCTCTTCAGACAGTCTCAAAACCAGCCCAATACAGCATCAGAACCAAGATTAATATATACAGCAGATGTGTGCTACCAACTTTATTATATGTATCAGAATGCTGGAGAATGACAGAACATAATATGTCCAAACTCTTCACCTTCTATACAACTTATCTGCACAATTTTACGCGTGTTCTGACCACATACTATCTCTAACCAAGAACTGCTTGCACATAGTCAATAAGAGATGTTGGAGATGGATCGGACATGTGATACGCATGGAAACTAACTCTTCAAAACCACACTACATAAACACGGATATAACACAAGGCTGACTCATCTAGCCCTAGATCGCAAATTAAAGCTCCCATCCCTACGCTTAACGGCAAGAGTGAACAACCAATTCCATCTTCTATCTTGGAATAGACAATAGGCTAACTCTGTCATGAAAACTGCACTTAGATGGACACCAGAGAGTAAAAGAAAACATGAAAAACCCAATGCGACATGAAGGAGAACAATAGAACAAGAACTGAAAGAACTGAATCATAGCTGGAACACAATACAGTAGACGGTCAAGAATAGAAAAGAATGATGCGCATTTAATGCTTTCCTAAGCGTCAAGGGCCTGACAGGTTATATGTGTGTGTATATATATATATATATATATATATATATATATATATATATATATATATAAAAATAGAGGGAAGACTGCAGTAAAACTTGGTAAATAGTGAAACACGTACAAACAAAGTACTATAGTTTTACAAAATACAGAAACTATATTTCATTTTAATTTTATATATTATTATTATATTTCATGTTTCATTTTAATTTGTGACTATTTTCCTTAGATACGTTAAATACCTTTGGTATTTGGTCGTCCATTTGTGTTTCATTTTAATTTGTCACTCCTGTTTGTTCGTTTGCTTGATAAAGGCCTTGTTGGTCGAAACGTTGCTGTTTATCGTCACTGTTTCTGTATTTTGTAAAACTATAGTACTTTGTTTGTACGTGTTTCACTATATATATATATATACGCACACACACAAGACGCTATATACAAGAAACGGAAACCTTATCAGCTGAAAATCACGAAATGAAATTAATTACTAAGCAGAAAACAACAATTAAAACATGACATTTAATACAGATTGAATAGATAAAGAACAAAGAAATGTTACAAATAGAGATAATAACTTGAAAGATAGAGTAGGAAAAAACAGATATTCAGATAACATGTTATCTCTAACAGGAAGTCTGACAGTTTCAATTGTTGTGTTACTTCAAAATAGTTCTAACATCTCTTTAGTGAAGGTTGGCTTTACCAAGGCGTCTCTGTAGTGTAGAGGTTAGGTACTCATCTCTCGTTACAAAGGTACTTGGTTCGCTCCCACGTGGAGCCATCGGGATATTTTTCAGAGATTCTTGATCTCAGTGTAGGTGAGATCAAGTTCCTAGTACTATCGGAGACGGATGATAAAACGTAGGTCCCGTTTTCAAGTTGAGCACGAAAAAGAATATCCTCATGGATACCAGCACACTGTGGCATACCAGGAAATGAAAAGGCTGACAAACTCGCAAGGTCTCGGGAGCTAACATACGCTGATGCTCGTCCATCACGGGTGATGATACCACACAAATTTTAATCCAAGGGAATGTAGTTGCGCTACCCAACACTACATAACACTACCCAACACAAAGCTTTACGAAAGCAAAGACTTTCCTGAAACAGTCCAGGAAAATGATCTGGAGAAAAACAAATGGAGGATACAACCCAGAGCACGACAGAATAAATACACTAAACAGAAAAGCACAGACCACAGTCTTCAGACTTAGAACAGGACACTGCAGTCTTAGAGCACACCTCCACATAATGGGTCTCAGGGACTCGGCAGCCTGCACCTGTGGAGCACCTAAGCAGTCCCGAGAGCACATCCTGCAAGACTGCCCCAGCCTGAGTAGCGAGAGAATGGAGATCTGGCCAACAGAAACAACCCTACAAGACAAACTATGGGGGACCAGTGAAGACCTCAAGCACACCGCCCTATTTATGACACATACTGGAGTAGTCGATTAGCAAAAGTTGATCGCAGAAAAAGAGCACGAAAAAAAACCACTGACAGATCAAAATCGAGAAGAGCAGTCTGGAAAACGCTGCCTGACACAATTTATTGAAAAAGATAAAAAATACAAATTCTTACATCATATTTTACCATCTTCTAAATACACAGGAACCCTCGCTGATGATACAGGTTCGTGTACTGCCACTGAGAACTTCATGTGTACAAAATAATCGTAGCACACATGGTTAGTAACCAAAGTGCAAGGATGATGGTCCTATCAATCATTCAATCAATGACTGTACCAGTTTATTTTGTTCTTAAAAAAATGGTTTGACAGTTTTCATCTGTATAGAAATGACCTCCCAACATGTTCTTACTGTTTCTCAAAATCCTGGCATATCCTTTACAGGACGTCACCATGAACCATAGTAAACGAGTCGTTGATTTTCTAGGCCCCACCTATACGTTCAGTAGCTTGCCATTGCTTTCTGAACGGTGATGTCTATTTTACTCATCATCAAATAGCTTGTCCTGAGCAGAACTTTGCCACCACAACAATACTTTGGAGTTTCTCTCTCACTCATAGGCCATATGTCCCGACTTTACAGCCGTCATGTTCATCTTCTCGGTGGTTTTCCTCTTCTCCTCTTTGCCGGTATACCTCCTTCCATGATGGTCTTCTCCAGCCCTTTGTGTCTGTCTTGTTATGTCTAAAATACCTCAATTTTCTCTTTATTATTTGTAGCATCAGCCAGTTTTCTTTGATTTTGAGTTCTTTCTGGGTGAATCTATTTGTTCTCTTTTCTGTCCATGATATACGAAGGACTCTTCTGTAACACTTATATTCAAAAGCACACATATGTCTATTTTTACCGTTCGTGAAAATGCACGGAACGTAATCGCTTTCAAACTGTCACTGTGGAACTTGAACCAGGTACGCTTGTGTTGTGATCGAGCGTTTTACCGCTTAAGCTACAAACGCCCACTAAGTGAGTTAGTTAACCATCATAAATATTGATTTAAACATCTGGGAACATTAAAACATCAGATAGAAGATGTGCAACAGACAATAGAAGTAGAATACGTTAAGTTAATCGCATATCCTTTACTGGACTTTAGGAATCAAGCCCAGCGTTTTAACGCTGTTTGTGATTTTTAAGGCATTTTACGTCCAGTAGTTTACCATTGTTTTCTGAAAGGGTGGTACCACAGTCCTTTTGTAAAGATCCACGCGAAACAATTTGCAACCAAACTGTCCGCAGCGTGATTCGAACTCAGAACGTCGGGGTTAATAGACCGAGTCACTATCCCCTAGGCCACAGACGCCACCAGACGTAGAATAGCTTAGGCGAAAAACAGCTGTTATGAAAATGTAAACATACTGTGCATAAATTCACTATCAACGACATTGCGGAAAATTATAGCCCAGAGCTCTTTTCCCTTTCTCTTTCTCTCCGAAGGATTCACTTCATTGCACCTTTATTTGTCCCATATGGCTTGGCTCCTCTACGCAGAAAAGACACGCTATCTGCCGAGAGTATTGCACATAGCACGAACTTCGTAGCTCCCGGCAACAATCCTAGAGGTCTCTGGAACAAATGCACCCGTAAACAGAACGACGCGGTCCGGATTCGAACTCACGACCTTCTGTACGCAAGGCAAGGCTTAACCACTTAGCCACAGAGACCCATACGTAGTCCAGAGCTATATTGAAAAAAGACACTGAGAAAATGGTAGCAGAATATGCTCAAAACGACAAAGAAGCTAAAACAGGAACAAAGGTAGATAAACGGCTGCTTGTTGAAAAACTCAAGTGATGTAGAAGAGGCTGCCTTCAAACATAATATTAGAGCTCTATATACCATAACAGTGAGCGTCTGTAACTCAAGCGGTAGTGAGCTTGATCAAAAGCCCAAGCGTACCTGGTTCAAACCACACGGTGGACAAGTTTGGAAGCAATTTAGTTTCCGTGGGATTTTTACAAGACAGGTAAAAATAGACCAAACCGTTCAGAAAGCAATAGCAAACTACTGAACCTATAAATGGTGCCTAGAAAATCAACGTCTCGTTTACTGTGGTCGATGGCTATGTCCTGCAAAGTGTATGCCACGATTTTCATACCATAACAGAATGAGAGTTATTCAATGTCACACAAAGCCAATATTGACATACGGAAGCGAGTCATGGACAGTAAACTAACAAATAGAAAAATATCTGGAGGCCACAGAGATGTGGTTTTACAGAAGAATTATGAGAATTCCATGGACTGCTAAAATGACTAATGTTGAGGTGTTGAATGAGATCAAGACACAGAGAAATCTTATTATCAATATATGAAAGAGGCAATCATCATTTTTCGGACATGTAATGAGTAGGGGAGGCTTAGAACACATTATGACAAGCGGTAAAATTCGAGACGACGAAACAGATGAAGACAGAGAGAGAAAAGTTTGGACAGCCTGACTTCATGACACGGAAGAGTGTCAACATCTGAGACCACAGCAAACACCAGAGACAGATTTGTGGAGATCCATAAGCGCCTACGCCAGCCGGCACCTGATGATTATGATACCATAATCAATGGGACGGATTAGCGTAATGCATAAGGGTTGAACTTTCGACTCGGACTCAAGAGAGTTGTGGGTTGAATTCCCTGTGTGATAGACAAGTGTGGATAAGGCCTTTCCTGATCAGTCCGGCACGGATCCACTAGCGCAGCATGTTACCAATTTCGTTCTCGGCGACGCCAGATGGAGTCAAATCTGATTGATTGAACCATCATCATTGCACTTCGGTGAGTAACCATGTGTGCTCCGATCTTATTCTTACAAATGAATATCTCAGCGGCAGTGCACGAACTCCGTAGCACCGACGAGGGTCCCCGATGTGATTTTGATATTATTGATTGATCGATTGATAGAACCATCACCACTGCACTTCGGTGAGTAACCATGTGTGCTCCGATATCTTTCTTACATATGAAGATATCAGCTTCAGTGCAAGAACTCCGTAGCACCGACATGGGTCCCCGATGTAATTTTAATATTATACTTTCTCTAGCTGATTGTCTCCTTGTTTTTCTCTGGAACTTTCTAATACCCATATATATCCTATGATTCCCACATTCCACTATCAGACGAGACTCTCCTTACAATTAGACTGTCCCCCAACATGACAAAGGTGATAACGATTGACTTTAGTTTCGCTTCAATCACAAATTCGATCAATCAGCCAAGTTAACAGTCATGTAACCGAGTTATATTCACAATCATCGCTAATATCATCATTATTTTCATTAGCCCATCTATCTTCCTCGGGCGATTACTATTATCGATGGTTCTCGTGGCAGTTGATGCTTAAACTGCGGTGATTATTCTCGCTCGCTGTCGCCTTCTGCCGTTAGCTTCTCTTTATCTTTCTCTGTGGTGTAATGATGTTTTTTTTCTCTCTCTCTCTCTTTTTTCAATGTGATGATCTTTCTCTCTCTCTTCTTCCACTGCAATGACTATCTCTCTCTTCTTCCACTGTAACGATTCTCTCTATCTCTCTCTTCTTCCACTGTAATGATTCTCTCTTTCTCTCTCTCTCTCTCTTCTTCCACTGTAATGATTCTCTCTTTCTCTCTCTCTCTTCTTCCACTGTAACGATTATCTTTTTCTCTCTCTCTTCTTCCACTGTAACAATTATCTCTTCTTCCGCTGTAATAATTCTCTCTTCTTCCACTGTAATAATTCTCTCTTCTTCCACTGTAACGATTCTCTCTCTCTTCTTCCACTGTAATGATTCTCTCTTCTTCCAATGTAACGATTCTCTCTTCTTCCAATGTAACGATTCTCTCTTCTTCCACTGTAACGATTCTCTCTCTCTCTCTTCTTCCACTGTAACGATTCTCTCTCTCTCTTCTTCCACTGTAACGATTCTATCTCTCTCTTCTTCCTCTGTAACGATTCTCTCTCTCTCTTCTTCAACTGTAACGATTCTCTCTCTCTTCTTCCACTGTAACAATTCTCTCTTCTTCCAATGTAACGATTCTCTCTTCTTCCAATGTAACGATTCTCTCTTCTTCCACTGTAACGATTCTCTCTCTCTCTTCTTCCACTGTAACGATTCTCTCTCTCTCTTCTTCCACTGTAACGATTCTCTCTCTCTCTCTTCTTCAACTGTAACGATTCTCTCTCTCTCTTCTTCCACTGTAACAATTCTCTCTTCTTCCACTGTAACGATTCTCTCTCTCTCTTCTTCAACTGTAACGATTCTCTCTCTCTCTTCTTCCACTGTAACAATTCTCTCTTCTTCCACTGTAACGATTCTCTCTTCTTCCACTGTAACGATTCTCTCTTCTTCCACTGTAACGATTCTCTCTTCTTCCACTGTAACAATTCTCTCTTCTTCCACTGTAACGATTCTCTCTTCTCCTGTAACGGTTCTTCTTCTTCCACTGTAACGATTCTCTCTCTCTCTCTTCCACTGTAACGATTCTCTCTCTCTTTCCCTGTAACAATTCTCTCTTCTTCCACTGTAATAATTCTCTCTTCTTCCACTGTAATAATTCTCTCTTCTTCCACTGTAACGATTCTCTCTCTCTCTTCTTCCACTGTAATGATTCTCTCTTCTTCCAATGTAACGATTCTCTCTTCTTCCAATGTAACGATTCTCTCTTCTTCCACTGTAACGATTCTCTCTCTCTCTTCTTCCACTGTAACGATTCTCTCTTCTTCCACTGTAACGATTCTATCTCTCTCTTCTTCCTCTGTAACGATTCTCTCTTCTCTTCTTCAACTGTAACGATTCTCTCTCTCTTCTTCCACTGTAACAATTCTCTCTTCTTCCAATGTAACGATTCTCTCT
The DNA here is from genome assembly GCA_020796225.1 of Arion vulgaris. Classification (NCBI taxonomy): domain Eukaryota; kingdom Metazoa; phylum Mollusca; class Gastropoda; order Stylommatophora; family Arionidae; genus Arion; species Arion vulgaris. Next base: position 64,540,113 of record CM036755.1, on the reverse strand, counting down.
TCTTCCAATGTAACGATTCTCTCTTCTTCCACTGTAACGATTCTCTCTCTCTCTTCTTCCACTGTAACGATTCTCTCTCTCTCTCTTCTTCCACTGTAACGATTCTCTCTCTCTCTCTTCTTCAACTGTAACGATTCTCTCTCTCTCTTCTTCCACTGTAACAATTCTCTCTTCTTCCACTGTAACGATTCTCTCTCTCTCTCTTCAACTGTAACGATTCTCTCTCTTCCTTCCACTGTAACAATTCTCTCTTCTTCCACTGTAACGATTCTCTCTTCTTCCACTGTAACGATTCTCTCTTCTTCCACTGTAACGATTCTCTCTTCTTCCACTGTAACAATTCTCTCTTCTTCCACTGTAACGATTCTCTCTTCTTCCACTGTAACGGTTCTCTCTTCTTCCACTGTAACGATTCTCTCTCTCTTCTTCCACTGTAACGATTCTCTCTCTCTCTTCTTCCACTGTAACAATTCTCTCTTCTTCCACTGTAACAATTCTCTCTTCTTCCACTGTAACGATTCTCTCTTCTTCCACTGTAACGATTCTCTCTTCTTCCACTGTAACGATTCTCTCTCTCTCTTCTTCCACTGTAATGATTCTCTCTTCTTCCACTGTAACGATTCTCTCTTCTTCCACTGTAATGATTCTCTCTATCTCTTCTTCCACTGTAATGATTCTCTCTTCTTCCACTGTAACGATTCTCTCTTCTTCCACTGTAATGATTCTCTCTATCTCCAGCTTGACCCCCCTATTTTCACTTTCCAGTTTCAACCCCAATTCTATCTCACTTTTGACTGAGCCCAAATCCTATCTATAGCCTATTTGGACCCCAAACCTACTTCCTCCTGCTTGCACCACCCCTCCCAATTTTATCTATAGCCTGCTTCAACTCCAATCCTATCTCACTTCTGATATATATCTCTCACGATGTAAGCATTCCCCCTCACCCCCAATCTTAAACCTATTCGATCTTATTCCTGGTCTCTGCCCGCGTGCCCAGCGTGTTCGTAGCGCGTTGGACTGTGGGTGACTAGCCCTCTGTGTGTACGGGTTCAATTCCGTGGGCAGGCAGAAAAAGCCACAGATTCCCCAGATTCACGGTGTTCGTGGCACCGAACCGAAGGGTTACGATGTCCATGGCACCGAGCCGAAGAGCTGAAAAGCTCAAGTGCTTCTGGATCGAAAAAAAAAAAATTCCTGGTCTCTCGTGGTGCAATTATTAGTAGATCTTCCTCTCTGTCACTCTCTCTTGCCCTTTCTCTTTCCCAACGCTGGACACTACTAGCTGAGAATCGTGATGATCACAAAGAGGACAGCCAAAGTGGACCAAATTCAAGGAATAACATTTAGTGATTTATGTACCTCATAAATGAGGGCAGGACTTAGCCAGATGTCGCAATTTCCACCACGGGTGTTGAGGAGGAGACTCGGTGAAGGATGGAGGTGTGGGGAGTAGAGGGGCAATCATTAAGACACGCTGATCTGTGGTAGGACACTTAACACGTGATTTAGGAAATAATTAAGTCAAGAAATGAAGGATACCAACTATCATGAGAATGCTAATGATGTTGATGTGGAGGCGGATAATAGTGACGATGTGGAGGCGGATAATGGTGATGATGAGGAGATGGCTAATAGTAATGATGAGGCAGATAATGGTAACGATGAGGAGATGGATAATGGTGATGATGAGGAGGTAAATAATGATGATGAAGATAATGTAAGGAAATCAAGAAACCGTTACCATATCAAGCGGTACTTTGTAGAATCTGGTGTTTGGGTTCGTAAACTTCTTGACCAGGGGCACAGTACAAGTGACATGGTCAACATCACAGCAGCTGCCTTTTACTTAACAAAGTTATTCTAGTAAACAATTTAAGCTGGGTCAGTTCGAGAGCCGTGTAGACCCAAGAAAAATCTATCTCCGACAGAGGGGTCGAATCGAGACCAGTCGTCTAGAAAATTAGAGAACTAATTAGTGTGTTATCGCGAATCTCATTGTCATGAATACAATAAAGTCAATAGAAGTCATGATGGGGAGGACATGGAGACAGGTGATGATAATGAGGGAGTGGAGACAGGTAATCTTGATGATGAGGGAGTGGAGACAGGTAATCTTGATGATGAGGGAGTGGAGACAGGTAATCATGATGATGAGGGAGTGGAGACAGGTAATCTTGATAATGAGGGAGTGGAGACATGTAATCATGATGATGAGGGAGTGGAGACAGGTAATCTTGATGATGAGGGAGTGGAGACAGGTAATCTTGATGATGAGGGAGTGGAGACAGGTAATCTTGATGATGAGGGAGTGGAGACAGGTAGTCTTGATGATGAGGGAGTGGAGACAGGTAATCTTGATGATGAGGAGTGGAGACAGGTAATCTTGATGATGAGGAGTGGAGACATGTAATCTTGATGATGAGAGTGGAGGTAATCTTGATGAGAGATGGAGACGTAATCTTGAGATGAGGAGTGGAAGGTAATCTTGATGATGGGAGGGAGACAGGTAATCTTGATGATGAGGGAGTGGAGACAAGTGTGAATCATTGATGATGAGGGAGTGGAGACAGGTAACTATGTGACTGGAAAGTGAGGGCAGTGGAGAAAAGTGGCAATCATGAGTGATTTTGTGAAATGGGCTAGTCTCAGAAACTGGGGCGATTGCGAGAATTAGGAGTGAAGTTTGGACACGCCAGACAGCGTCGTTTTCGTGGTATAGAGAGAAGATATGCTATAATCAACTTCTCATGGGTACGGTGATCAAGTAGACTTTGGAATGGCTGCAGCAGCAGCGGAGGACGGAGCACGCTTGGGAATGCTCAATGTGTCATGACGTCGATCGCATAACATAACATAACATAACACAAACACATGATACAGACAAATCAGGCAGGGAAGGTGTTGGGGCGTACAAGCATGTACATAGGCTAATCAGCAAATTTGCTGAATCCGGCATTTTCAATTTGGTTCGTTACCAACAAACTACTACAACATCCAAAGATCAAGATGAAAGTAAAAAGACAGAAGATAAACAGTATTTTTCTATCAACATCTTTGTTACCATTGCCAAACTTGGTCTCTGACAGTAACACACCACAGAAAGCTCACCATGTGTGAAATGAAATGCTCGAGGAAGGTAGTGGGGGTCACCAGGAAATATAAACTATGAAACGAGGACATCAGAAGCAGAGTGGGCATAACTTCATTCCCCGAATACATTGAAAGACAACAAATGCAGTGGTTTGGACATTTAATGAGAATGAAATACAACCAACCACCAATAATAGCATATAATAAAAAGAGATCAGGTACTAGAGCTAAGGGAAGAATAGCAAAAAGATGGATAGACAATATCAAGACCACACTAAATAAACACGGATATAACACAACAAGGGTGACTCATCTGGCACTGGAACGCAAATTAAAGCTCCCACCCTACGCTTAACGGCAAGAGTGGACAACCAATTCCATCATCCACCTGGGGAAAGACAATAGACCAACAACCAAAGACAATAGACCAACAACCAAAGACAATAGACCAACAAACAAAGACAATAGACCAACAACCAAAGACAATAGACCAACAACCAAAGACAATAGACCAACAAACAAAGACAATAGACCAACAAACAAAGACAATAGACCAACAAACACACACCCTCACACAAACACATCATATAGAAATATCAACCTGGGGAAAGAAACACTTACTGCGAACCCATCCACAATTCCTTTGCACACTCGAGGAGTTTCAATCTTGAAATTCACACACAGGTCATTGATTGATGACTTAATCTCGTCCGTAGACATGTTGCTGGACAGTAGAAATTGAGCCAAGGACAACACAGCTCTGCAGGTATCGCAATCGAGCGCAAAACCTATAGGAGCATCACGCCTTGTTAATTTCTGAAGAACCATTTGACCTTGTTTTGCCAAAGTGGACAGGAGATTATAAAAAGTGTCTGGTTTCAACCCAGAGTTGATCAAACCCGTACTCTCCCGGATAACAGTCCATCCTTCGTCTACCAACCAGGAAGCTACGTTTGAAATGTCTTGAAAACTCATGACCCTATTGCTGCTCCTGTTTGGGGCTGGTTTGACAACATGCAACAGACCCAAAACAATGACCAGCCGAAGAACGGTAGTCGCCATCACAGTCAATGATGTATCACTCTCTCGGTTAGCAGGTTATTATTCAATCCTGAAAAATAAACAAAATTATCATATCAGACCAGTTTCTTTCAAAATGTTTGATATTGTAATAATGTATAATATGAGCGCCTGTAGCTTAAGCGGTAGTGTGCTCCATCACATCCCGAGCGTACCGGGTTCAAACTTCGTGGCCGGCTGTTTGAAAGTAAAATTGTCCGCGTGGATATTTACCAACGGTAAAAATATACCTCACCGTCCAGAAAGCAATGGCAACCTACTGAACCTATAAGTGGTGCCTAGAAAATCGACGACTTGTTTACTGTGGTTGATGGCTAACATTCAATAATATATAACTTCAATAATCGATAAGATAGATACATTGATTGTTAGGACCATCATCATTGCACTTATGTGAGTAACCATGTGTGCTCCGATCTCTTTCTTACTCTCTCTTTCTCAGCGGCAGAGCACGAATTCCGTAGCACAATCGCGGGTCCCCGGTGAATTTTGAAGATGGTGAAAATATTTTGAAGAAATTTTAATGTTTAATCTTTCTAACAAATTTTGCCAGGGCAGCGTCTTTCCAGCCTGCTATTTTCCATTTTGAACTGCCAAAGGGTTCTTTTACGTGATCAACTTGAATACGGGACCTCAGTTTTATCTTCCGTCACCAATAGGACTAGAAGCTAAATCTCACCTACATTGAGATCAAGATTCTCTGAAAATATATTGCATTCGCTTCAGACATGGAACAAACCCAGTACCTTTAGCGATAGAGGTACCTCCGCGACCCAGAGACACACAGTTACTCGATTCGCTCCCTCGGGGAGGAACCGGGGTATTTTTCTAGAGGCCTCTGATCTCATTGTAGGTTTATAGTTGTATACCACTATAGTGGCTGTAGGTATGATTATCGTTCGTTTGTATGCCACTATAATAGGCAATGGTATAATAGCCGTCCATCGCAAGCGATGATGACAACAATCTCAGACGTGTGCTGCTGCACTCTCTGGTGTGTGCGGAGGTGACTGTAGAGTCCAATCCTAGAACAGAATCCCCTACCACAGGTGGGGCATACATGATCAAGGTTAGACATGTGCGTGTTGTGTGCTCTGTCTTTTAGCGCTGCTCGTTTTCTCTGTGCCTCAACAATACGATGATTCTCAGCTATTCGGGTTTCTCTTTTGTTGTTACAGCGCCACATTTGACGATCTTGCGCAAGGGATACCCAGCACATGGTGTCTATATCGAAGCATTTCAGAGACACTTTAAGTGTCTTTAAAGCGTTTTTTCTGTCCACCAGCTGAACGTCTGCCCCCTTCAAGTTCGCCATACATCAACTGTTTTGGGATGCGTTTATCAGGTATTTGAGCAACGTGACCGACCCATCTCATTTGGGCCTTCTGCAACAGGGAGTTGACGCTTGGGATCTTTGCTCTTGTGAGGACTTCGTTGTCTGGAATTTTGTCCTGCCAGTTTATTTGTAGCATTCTGCGTAGACAGCTAAGGAGCTGTATATACATAGTCAATGGTATGTATTGAGTTAAAGAAGAACTGTGGCGTAACAGTTTATGTGCTCGTCCCTCGTTTCATATGTACTTGGTTCGCTTACTCGTGGAGCCATCAGGATATTTTTCCAGAGATCCTTGATCTCAGTGTAGGTGAGATTGAGGTGCTAGTCCTATCGGAGACGGACGATAAAACGTCGGTGCCGTGTTCAAGTTGAGCACATAAAAGTACCCATGGCAGTTCAAACTCGAGAAGAGCAGGCTCTAAAGCTGCTGCATGTGCAAAATTCATTAAATTGATATATTTTTTAAAATGTCCACAAAATATTTTCACTACCTTCTAAATTACATCGGGAACCCTCGCCGGTGTTGAGGAGTTGGTGCACTGCCGCTGATATCTTCCTGTGTAAGAAAGAAATCGGAACCCATATGGTTATTCCCCGACGTGCAATAATGATGGTCCTGTCAATCACTCACTCAATCAATCAATCAATCAAAAACTAGACAACATAGAAACATTGCTCAACAGATTGTACTTACCGAATCTACTACCACCTTGTTGTACAAGTGTTTCTCAAGTAGATTAATTTGTCATTAGAGATGTAACATTTATAGTGGAAAAATATTGAGACCTTGTACTTCTAATTATGTCAGTACGCAAGATCCAGCAACTCTAAAAATAAGGCAAGGAGTCTCAAGCTTCGGATCAGCAGGACCCGTAATGGATTAAGAGAATAAAAAACTTTCGGTGACACCACTATACACATTAAATTGAAATGAAAATCGTAGCATATCCTTTACATGACTTAGCCTTCAACAACAGTAAACGAGCCGTCGATTTTCTAGTCACCACTTATACGTTCAGTAGTTTGCCATTGCTTTCTGAACGGTGAGGTATATTTGTATCGTTCGTAAAAATCCAAGCGAACTAATTTGCTTCCAAATTGCCCGCAGCGGAGTTTGAACCAGGTACGCTTGGGTTGTGATCGAGCTCCCTACCGTGTAATCTACAGACACAGAAATTGAAATACTACATACAAAATGAAGTTAAGTCTAGAATCACGACTGGGGATAAGGAAAGCAAACCTTCATGCAAAAATCAGTCAGAGGCGCCATGACTCCGCCTGATTTCATAGCAGACGAACGAAAATTAATAAGTGACCTAAGGAGGTAGAACAAATGTGGGCAGCATTCTGGTGAGTGACATCCACCGTAATGACGAAGTGACTGAGGAGCTGATAATTCTATTGACTTGAACATTTGGGCCCCTGCTTAGAATATAGTATAGCTCGGCGTGACCAACCAGAGCCAACTATAAACTTATGGGCCTTAGGACACAGGTAAGAATTATGGGAAATCAGACCACAACTACACCACATGACCTCGCATTCCAGTATTGATGTTTATAGACGAATTCGTTTTAAAATCAACACAAAATGCTAAATCGAAGTTATATTATGCAACAAGTTGAATTTAACAATAAGGAATATCAATAGTATGAATATTTTTCACCAATAAATAACCATAGACTCACAGAATTGAGTAAAATTGCTAAAATGCGTGCAGTGTTCCATCAAACTTCTGTAATTTCCAGCCCCCTTTTCTGATCTAGGTCAGGGAAGCCCCGTTCAGTTGTCTGGTTTGGTCTAGTTATCTAGAGTTGGCTGTGGACCAGCAGACTATCTGGTGGCTAGAAATAAACAATGTACGCCAGCGCGGTCCAATGCGAACCCATGGACGCCAAGCATGGCGCCCCTGAGATGCATCATTGGCGCCATGTTTTACTTCTCCGGCTAGCGCTAATTAGAATTTCAAGAAACAAAAATGTACTTCGGAATAGCAGCATCTTTCAGATTTGTCGTAAGCAAAATATGTTTGTTTAAATTAACTGTTTAATGAGGATTACGTTTTCCTCTGTTATTCTTTTTATTAATCTTGCTATATTTTTTTTTTAGTGAAAAATGAAAATCGTGGCATATCCTTTACACCAAAGTAAACGAGTCGTTGATTTTCTAGTCATCACTTATACGTTCAGTAGTTTGCCATTGCTTTCTGAACGGTGAGGTCTACACTTTTTATCTTTCGTAAAAATTCCACGGAAACGAATTTGCTTCCAAACTGCGTGTCGCGAAGTTTGAACCAGGTGAGCTTGGGTTATGGTCGAACTAGCTACTGCTTAAGTGACAGACACCCGCACTATTAATAGTACTTTATTTATTTATGATTATTATTATTGCGATTGTCACATGGCGCCCGCGTCTTTATAATCATTAGTCAAATGCGCATCAATATATAAAAACGTTGGAATGGACTGGTGAACACTATTTGGCTGCTATATTATTAAGCATCACATAAAGACCCCCTAGTATTTGAGCGGTCCAGTTATGGGTCCTGCACGAGTTGGGTTAATGAGTCCAATAACACCCCAGTTCTTCAATGTCATGCAATTTGTTTGTTTGTTTGTTAGCTTTCGTCCTTATCAACCACGTTAACCATTCTTTGTGATCTGTGTGGTTTGCACCGAGAACGTGAGTACGTTGCGCGTTTGGTAGACCCCCTACGGCATATAGGACAGACACATCCGAATTCAGCTAAAATGCTATGTTTACACGATCTTGAATCGAAGGGCAAGGGTTCAAGTCCCAATGGATGACTGAAGAAGATCACTCAGTTCTCCCTCACCCATAGATATTCAGTCTCGTTCAGATGAAACTAGTTATGAGTATCAGTGGTAGAGAACTTACACAATAGCTCCGTTGACAATTCCGTATTTCCTCCAAACTCAAAAAGTCTACATATCCGTCTCAATTAACTCTTGCTATACGCATACTAAAACGTCTTTTTACGCACTGTTTTTGAGGACCAAATTTTAAGGCGAAGGTGTCCTTACAAAATTTGTTATAACTTTCTATGTTCAACAGCAGAGGAAACCTTCTTAGCTTATTTATTAATAACTAGTTTAAAAAAGAACTAACTAACCTATGGAAAGGAACTGAAATAGAACAAAAGTTTAGTGTTTAAGAGCCTGCGTTTTTCCCTTGGCAACATATGGTTGTGAGACATGGTCCATTGACAAAGCGGCGGAGAAGATCATTAATGCATTTGAGTGCAAATGCTATAGAAGGGTACTTAGAACATCATGGATAGAAAAAAGAACACATGCTTCTGTTCTGCAACAGCTTGATATTAAAGAGGGTTATTAAAGAGAATAACATCAAGGAAAATTAAATATTTCTGACACATCAAATGACATGAGTGCCTAGAGAAGATAATTTTGGATGGAATGGTGCCTGGAAGAAGAATGAGAGGGAGATCTAGAAGACGATGAGTGCAAGATGTCATTGATGATCTGAGAATGACTGCTGCTGACGCCAGTCAACTTGCACAGAATAGAGTCAAGTTCCGGAAGGGACAAGCTACTTGATGATGATGATGAGTTAGAAAAATATAGTTTGTAAAGGTTTGTAAGGTGGTGTTTAGTAAAAGAGGAACTAAGCATATGGTTTGTCAGGTGGTGTTTAGTAAAAGAGGAACTAAGCATATTGTTTGTCAGGTGGTGTTTAGTAAAAAGGGGAACTAAGCATATGGTTTGTCAGGTGGTGTTTAGTAAAAGAGGAACTAACAATATGGTTTGTCAGGTGGTGTTTAGTAAAAGAGGAACTAAGCATATTGTTTGTCAGGTGGTGTTTAGTAAAAGAGGAACTAACCATATGGTTTGTCAGGTGGTGTTTAGTAAAAGAGGAACTAACCATATGGTTTGTCAGGTGGTGTTTAGTAAAAGAGGAACTAACCATATTGTTTGTCAGGTGGTGTTTAGTAAAGAGGAACTAAGCATATGGTTTGTCATGGCTATCGTATTGTGGCTTAGTAATAGTGATCAGCATCCGTGAACTGAGCACCGTCAATTGTATAATTAGTCCACAGTCACGGTGTTTATCGCTTCCCAAAAATCTGCTGCGCTACACATATGGTACCATATTCAGCAGTTCTCAATTCATTTAACTTGACTTTGTATAGTCGATCTATGGCCGTGTGCTTGAAAGACAGTTAAAGTTCTTCACCGCTTGTTCATTGATCAAACGCCCCCAATTAAGTTCTGTCTTTTATCAAACGTCTTCATTCATTGCCAATATTCTGTACATTTTAAAGGTTTATTTATTCCCAATGCCCTCAAACTGCACTTAATCTAAGATGTAGAGAAATTGACAAACATCAAACTACACTTAACTCTTAGTGGACCAGGGCAAAAGTCATGTTTTTACAAGTCATTTGTTTTTTAGAATAAAAATGTCCTCTAGTATGTCTCCTGGTAAAATGCGTCAACCCAAAGCCACGTAGTGTGGCGTTTGGTCTACATGGAGTTAATTAATCTAAGATGTAGTGAAAGTGAGAAACGGCACAAAAGGGACAACAAATCTTTCTTCATCTTATCAGTGCCGTGTTGGCTAGCGTAGGCGATTATGGATCTCCACAAATCTCGTTTTTGTGTTTGCTATCATCTCAGATGTTGACGCTTTTCCGTGCCATGAAGTCAGGCTATCCAAAATTCTCTCTCTCTCTGTCTTCCTCTGTCTCGTCTCCCCTCGATTTTACAGGATGTTTCAATGTGTTCTAAAGCTTATTTTCTCATCACATGTCCGAAAAATGATGACCGCCTCTTTCTTATATTGACAATAAGTTTTCTCTGTGTCTTGGCCTCATTCAACACCCCCACATTAGTCATTTTAACAGTCCATGGTATTCGCATCATTCTTCTGTAAAACCACATATCCGTGGTCTTCAGAGATTTTTCTATCTGTGCGTTCATTGTCCATGACTCGCGTCCGAATGTCAGTATTGGTTCTATGCAGCACTGTATAACTCTCATTTTGATCTCAATTGACAATGACTTGTTGCATATAATGTTTCTTATTTTCTGGAACGCTGTTTTGGCTTATTAGCTTTGATCCTATTTTGATTTCTATTTCTGATCTGCATCTGATGTTACCAGGACTCCGAGGTATTTAAATTGCTGTACTTGTCTTAGCTTGTCTTAACTTGTCTTAGCCAGAAAGAACTAACAAAATAATTGGCTGATGCGAGAAATAAGAAAGAGAAAATTGAGGTATTTTTGACATATAAAGAGACACGAAATGCTGAAGAAGACCATCATGGAAGGACGCATACCGGCAAAGAGAAGAGGAATACCACGGAGAAGATGGATTCAGGATGTAGCTGATGGTTTGAACATGACGGCTGCAGAGGCGGGACACCTTTCCTATGAGAGAGCGAAATTCCGAAGGACTGTTGGGGTGGCACAGTTCTGCTCAGGACAAGCTATTTGATGATGATGTCTTAGCTCCGTCCCATATACTGTCATGGTGCATTTTGTTTGAGATTTGAGATTTTTGACAAAATTTTTACAAGATAAATAAATGAAAACACGGGAGAAAAGAAAGCACACACTAACTGTATGCAATAACTCAAAAGAAAATGTGATCGTAATGGGGAAAGAAAACGTAATAGAAAGATGGAGAGAATACATCAGAGACTTTTATAATGATGACAGATCAGAACTAAATATACAAGCCAAATTTAAGGGACCACTAATACTTGCAGAAGAAGTTAACCATGCTATATGTCGTTACTGCATGTATTTTCGCATTTTAGGGCAGTGTAGGACAGTAGGGACATAAGCTTGTGGAAGGTAATGGCTAGCTCAGTCACCGCGAAGCTGTTCAAGTTATGTTTGTTTCTTTCGGCCACAGACAGAAAAAAAAACTCATTGACCTTACCAGTGATTGAACCCGTGTCTCCTGAATGGGAGACCATACTGGGCAGATGGCGCTTATTAGCCCGGGAGAGCAGGTCGTCTACGGGTCGCTGCCCTGAAAGACAATAGCAACCTGCTGCCTTGTGGGTTTTGTCTGGGCATAGCAAAGGCTAACGGAGAGCGAACCCAGTAAACGCTGGTTGAAATCGAACACACCACCGAAGGATACGCATTTGAGCTCCAATTGGTACTGAAGGCTGTGCACGTACATTCCGTTCTTGATGTTTGGCTGTTTATATATCACAACAGAATGACAAAAAACGTCTTAAGAACGATCACGAGAGAGAGAGAGAGAGAATGGGAGACCGCGCTCTAATTCATTCGGTCAGACACTCCGCTTGCACAAGGATGCTATCAAGTACATTAAACGGCAGCTGACTCAGATAACAAAACAATAACATAAATCCAAACACCTTGAAAATAGGTGTAGAAACAATAAAACATTTAAACGACACAAAAGACAACGGGCGCATTCCTAACAACCTACTGAAATCCATATTTATTCACAAATTACTACAACATCTAATGAGCAAACATATCACAAAGAAGAATTAGAAGACCACATGAATAAAATACACACAGCATATAAACATCATACTTCTTCTTCTTCTTCGAACGCGCCATATCGACCACTTGTTAACCACTCTGTGTGATTTTATGTGATCTGAGCCTGAGCGACTTACGTTGTGCCAGTTATGCGCATACAAATAGGCCAGCACATCCGATTTCTGCGATGCTTTTTGTTTACTTGGTAGCACCCTAGGGACTACATCAGTGGCTTCTTACGACATACGTTGTAGGTTGCAGTGGTACTATTCTTTGCTTTCCATGAGGGCCCCGGCACCACACGGGCGAAACATCACAATACGAAAATCAACATAAAGAAAACATAAACCACGTCAATAGACGAAAAGAAAAACGAGAAAAGATCTAAATTGGAGACCAAACTCTAAACTAAGTGTATCAAAGTAACAAGGAAGTATAATATAATCAGATGACACATCGAAACATCCAAACATTACAAACAGGCTACAAATGAGAATGATCAAATGCTATATATATATATCCTATATTAATGTATGCAGTGGCGGCTCGTGGTCATTTTTCGTTGTGGGGCCAGGCACATATTTTTAGAAAAATCATGGTTTTTTAGTATTTACTATTCCGGGAAGTTATTCCCCCCTTTCGATTATTGGTGTGGCCGAGCCCCACTGGCCCTTAATGACGAGCCGCCCCTGAATGTATGGCTCGGAAACATGGACAATGAACAAGCAGTTAGAAGACAGAATTGATGCATTTTGAGATGTGGATATATAGAAGAATAGGCAGAATTTCATGGACAGAAAAACAGACAAATAAACAAGTTTTAGGAAAACTAGGCATGAAGAAACAATTATTAAGAGAAATAAAATTCAGACAAGTAAACTATTTTGGACACATAAAAAGACATGACACCATGATAAAATCTTTACTAGAGGGAAAGTTGAGGGGGGAAGAGCAAGAGGAAGACCGAGAAATAAGTGGGAGGAAACTTTAAGAAATGGACAGGTTTCAATCTGGCAGTGTGCAACACCAAAGCGAAAGACAGAGGATGCTGGAGATTTATTGTAGCTAACCTTCGATGTGGAGACGTCACCTGATGATGATTATGACAAATTGTTAATCTAAAACAGATGTAACAAAGCAAATCAAGTTAGCGAGCAAATGGAAACCAATAATGAACAATAATTAATTGTTAATAAACATAAGAATTGCATTCATCCTCATCATGGTGAGTATCCTTTATAGAACGTTTCTCTCTTTGCAGCGCATCGAAATTCACTCTGTCTCTAGCCAGTTCACCCACTTCGTCGATGGTCATATTCATGGTTTCTTGTAGCCATCTTCTTCTTGGTCTGCCTCAGCGTCCTGAGACCCTGCCCTTTAATATTGTTCTCTCCAGGCCATCGTGACGCTTAATGTGACCAAAATATCTAATTTTTCTGTATAGTATGTTGTTTATCAGCCAATTGTCTTTAACATTTAGTTATTTCAGGACATCAGTGTTCTTTATTTTTTCTGTCGGTATTCGTAGGATCTTTCTGTAGCATTTAGTTTCGAAGGATTGGATTTTCGTTCTTGTGTTTTGTGTAATGGTCCATGATTCACAACCATAAGTAGCCACGGGAAAAATTCATGTTCTCAATATTTTTAATTTTAATATTTTGCTGGTGCTTTGCCACATGTTCTTCACAGTGTTTAACTTTTTGATTGCTATTGTCAATATTCTTGAGATCTCTTTGGAGCAGTCGCCGTTATTGTTAACTATTAAGCCCAGGTATACGTATCTCTCTACACATTTGAGCTCTTCATTGTTTATTTGGATATTAGGTGAGCCTTTTGCTTTGTCAGTTGACATTATTTTTAAGAATTGCACTACATTACATAACATATTATTTGTTGCAACACAGCAAACAAATGATAGACATAGACGATGACAGCAAAAGACAAATGACAACAGATGAGACATACCGCTGAAGTCAGAGAAAGCACGTCTGTATGGCGGGGTACACTAATAAAAAGGAAAGCATCCTTCACGCAAAATCAGTCAGAAAGGTCATACCAAGCGCCCTGACTACGACTGAATTCATAGCGGGCGAACGGAGAAGAAGAAGAATCGAAGGAAAGAAGGAATGAGTAAATGGAAACAGGGGGAGGACAACCATGCATGAGCTGGACTAATGGAATAGCAGAGTCCCGGAACACCTGTATATACGAAGCGCTTAAGAGGTCATACTACTACTTTGAGAAACAAGAATGAGCGGTTTGACCATTAATAAGATCAAGCCTTAAGGTCATACTACCTACTTTGAGAAACAAAGAATGAAGCGGTTTGACCACTTAATAAGAATGCAACCAAACTCCAGAGTATACAAAGTCTTCTACAACAGAACATCAGGAAAGAAGGCGAGAGGAAGACCCCGAAAAAGATTGTTAGATGGCATAGCATAATCCTGTCAAAGAGCAAATATAACAATCACACAAGCCACCAGAACAGCGCAAGACAAAAACAGAAAACCACGACACTGGGCAACAACCCGGTAACAGTGTGACGACAAAAGAAGAAGAAAATGACAGTCTAGTGTATAGACAGGTGAAAGACAGGAATGAGGCTGCCGGCAAGATACAAGTGAAACATGACCGATCACAGATTAGTATGATATCTTTGGGGCACTAGTCAATCCTACAAAAGCAACATTATTCTCCTTTAATTAATAGTAATACGGTTAACGCATATACACCTCGTGCAAGACTGTGTGGTGTTGATATCATCATCATCATCAGGTTCCGTGCCGGCTGGCGTAGGCGATCATGGATCTCCACAAATCTCTGTCGTTGGTCTTTGCTATCAACTCAGATGTTGACGCTCTACCGTGCCATGAAGTCAGACCATCCAACATTTTCTCTCTGTGTCTTCCCCTGTCTCGTCTACCTTCGATTTTACCGGTTGTCACGAGTGATATTTGACTGCAGCTTGTGTTTTAGGTAACATGTTGCGCATGATATTGTCAAGGTACTTAAAGGTATCGCAGATCTTAATATCGATAAACGGTTGCAACAGGTGCATGGAATAAACAACAATTGCCACAAGGTCTAAAACACGAGGAATAAGTTGGAATTAACTGTGAGAAAATGTCACATTTTTGGTTCAGGTCGATTCGTCTTATCTAAACTTTAAAAAAATAACTCTTATCTTTAAGTAAGACACAATGAATATATTCTAAAGTAGCGTTTTCTAAAGTGAGCGGCACCACTTCCGCCCCCTGGGCGCTGAAGAATTCTAGGGGGGCGATAGTGGGTTCAGAAGAAAAAGGGGATGTTAAGGTGATTAAGGGTCGGTGGCTCCTTAAAGAAGATATTAATAATAAACAATTTAAAATAAATTATTTTCGTGATTTTGCGATTGAATAATCATAAAAATGTGAATTCTGCATTTTAATTCATCTTATGCCCATCTTACCCGATCCATTTTTTCATCAATGTTCTATTTCATGTATATAATCATTTGAAAATTGACCATGTATGACAGAAATATATATCAATTTTCTATGTCAAAGTGAAAATAGAGCATGTATATATATATATATATATATATATATATATATATATATATATATATATATATATATATATATATATGGGGTGGGGAGGGCGCTGGCAAACTGTTATAATGGGGAGGGCGTTACAAAGTTTATGTCGTGCAAAGTGGGCGGTGGGCCGAAAAAGTTTGGGAATCTATGTTCTAAAGTAATGCAAAGTCACCAGTGATAATATTTTATATGTTAACGTGACCCTCCTGTAAGGAAGGTAATTCTGATTTAGCAAATGTGATTCAATTATAGAGACAGCATAACTTAGCATTTAATTTTTCTAGCAATGACCTCATTTAGATTAGAAATAGGCTAATAATTAGTAGTGAAGATCGTTAACATATGGAACTGGGGTAGGCTCAAAGGTGATCCGATTTTCTGCCTGGAACAGGTAAAATGTGATCTGATCTTCTGTCGGAACGTGGTCCAAATGCGATCCGATCTTCTGTCGGAACGTGGTCCAAATGCGATCCGATCTTCTGTCGGAACGTGGTCCAAATGCGATCCGATCTTCTGTCGGAACGTGGTCCAAATGCGATCCGATCTTCTGTCGGAACGTGGTCCAAATGCGATCCGATCTTCTGTCGGAACGTGGTCCAAATGCGATCCGATCTTCTGTCGGAACGTGGTCCAAATGCGATCCGATCTTCTGTCGGAACGTGGTCCAAATGCGATCCGATCTTCTGTCGGAACGTGGTCCAAATGCGATCCGATCTTCTGTCGGAACGTGGTCCAAATGCGATCGATCTTCTGTCGGAACGTGGTCCAATAGATCCGATCTTCTGTCGGAACGTGGTCCAAATGCGATCCGATCTTCTGTCGGAACGTGGTCCAAATGCGATCCGATCTTCTGTCGGAACGTGGTCCAAATGCGATCCGATCTTCTGTCGGAACGTGGTCCAAATGCGATCCGATCTTCTGTCGGAACGTGGTCCAAATGCGATCCGATCTTCTGTCGGAACGTGGTCCAAATGCGATCCGATCTTCTGTCGGAACGTGGTCCAAATGCGATCCGATCTTCTGTCGGAACGTGGTCCAAATGCGATCCGATCTTCTGTCGGAACGTGGTCCAAATGCGATCCGATCTTCTGTCGGAACGTGGTCCAAATGCGATCCGATCTTCTGTCGGAACGTGGTCCAAATGCGATCCGATCTTCTGTCGGAACGTGGTCCAAATGCGATCCGATCTTCTGTCGGAACGTGGTCCAAATGCGATCCGATCTTCTGTCGGAACGTGGTCCAAATGCGATCCGATCTTCTGTCGGAACGTGGTCCAAATGCGATCCGATCTTCTGTCGGAACGTGGTCCAAATGCGATCCGATCTTCTGTCGGAACCAGGTCAAAAAGTGATCGGATATTATGTCGAGACCAAGTCCAAATCTGATGCAATCTTCTGCCAGGACAGGTCCAAAGGTGATTGGATCTTCTACAAAGGAGTTCCCAAACTTCTGTCGGGACAGGTACAATGGCGATCCGATCTTCTGTTAGTAATTCCCTCATTGTAACTATGTCAGCTAGTTATTCCCTCATTGTAACTATATCAGCTAGTTATTCCCTCATTGTAACTGTTACTTCTTATTCCCTCATTGTAACTGTCAGTTAGTTATTCCCTCATTGTAACTGTAACTTGTTATTCCCTCATTGTAACTGTCAGTTAGTTATTCTATCATTGTAACTGTCAGTTAGTTATTTCATCATTATAACTGTCAGTTAGTTATTTCATAATTGTAACTGTCACTTGTTATTCCCTCATTGTAACTGTCAGTTAGTTATTTCATCATTGTAGCTGTCACTTGTTATTCCCTCATTGTAACTGTCAGTTAGTTATTTCACCATTGTAACTGTCACTTGTTATTCCCTCATTGTAACTGTCAGTTAGTTATTTCATAATTGTAACTGTCACTTGTTATTCCCTCATTGTAACTGTCAGTTAGTTATTTCATCATTGTAACTGTCACTGTTATTCCCTCATTGTAACTGTCTACATTGATAGTTATTCATCATTGTAACTGTCACGTTATTATTCCTCATTGTAACTGTCAGTTAGTTTCATCATTTAACTCACTTGTTATTCTCATTGTAACTGTCAGTTAGTTATTCTATACTGTCATTGTTATTCTCATTGTAACTGTCAGTTAGTTATTCATCATTGTAACTGTCATTGTTATTTCTCATTGTAACTGTCAGTTAGTTATTCTATCATTGTAACTGTCAGTTAGTTATTTCATCATTGTAACTGTCAGTTAGTTATTTCATCATTGTAACTGTCAGTTAGTTATTTCATCATTGTAACTGTCAGTTAGTTATTCTATCATTGTAACTGTCAGTTAGTTATTTCATCATTGTAACTGTCAGTTAGTTATTTCATCATTGTAACTGTCAGTTAGTTATTTCTCATTGTAACTGTCAGTTAGTTATTTCATCATTGTAACTGTCACTTGTTATTCCCTCATTGTAACTGTCAGTTAGTTATTTCATCATTGTAACTGTCACTTGTTATTCCCTCATTGTAACTGTCAGTTAGTTATTTCATCATTGTAACTGTCATTGTTATTCTCATTGTAACTGTCAGTTAGTTATTCTATCATTGTAACTGTCAGTTAGTTATTTCATCATTGTAACTGTCAGTTAGTTATTTCATCATTGTAACTGTCAGTTAGTTATTTCATCATTGTAACTGTCAGTTAGTTATTCTATCATTGTAACTGTCAGTTAGTTATTTCATCATTGTAACTGTCAGTTAGTTATTTCATCATTGTAACTGTCAGTTAGTTATTTCATCATTGTAACTGTCAGTTAGTTATTTCATCATTGTAACTGTCAGTTAGTTATTTCCACATGTAACTGTCAGTTAGTTATTCATCATTGTAACTGTCACTTAGTTATTCCTCATTGTAACTGTCATTGTTATTCCTCATTGTAACTGTCACTTGTTATTCCCTCATTGTAACTGTCACTTGTTATTCCCTCATTGTAACTGTCACTTGTTATTCCCTCATGTAACTGTCACTTGACTTATTCCCTCATTGAACTGTCACTTTATTCCTCATGTAACTGTCATTGTTATTCCTCACTTGTAACTATGTCAAGATCCTTGAACTTGTCTGTTATTAGAAATGAAGACATCAGGAAAAAGTGGGTACAACATCAGTACTAAACTTCATCAAGAAACAACAAATTAAATGGTTCGGCTACTAAAGCAGATTACCAAAAGAGCAATGCTACTTCAATACAATTAATACAAAGCAAAGGGTCACACATACATAAGGAGGGCCTCAGAAATAACAGAGGCATTGAAAAACCCTATTATGAAGCACACACAAAATCCTGTTCTATAAATCTCTTCTAATCCTGATGCTGTGAGTCAAAACAGGATTAGAGAAAGAAGAAGATTACTCTAAATCAACTCAGTCTGTTTCACATTTTGTTAATTCTGTTAAACACATGCTTTTACTTATAAATGTTTTCAAAACATGAAGATCCTTCAGTTCTTGTGTGATCAATAGTGCAGTAATCTTTCCATTAAACCATTATTGGTTGCTTTGACAAGCCAATAAATATAGATTTCAGTTGATCAATTGGAATGTGTTTGCTGTAATAATGTTGTTTTTTTCTTCTTTCTTTTGTCCTTCTCTGCTTTTTTTTTTTTTTTTTGCCGTTAGACGTAGCAGGTTTAACTGATTATCGGTTTCCGAGATAGTGCACGTTCGGTCGCTTGATATGTTGTGGTATTGTGGAGTTTTAAGATGTCTGTAACTCCATCAACCCATCTTTTTCTTGGTCTGCCCCTTCCTCTTGATGATTCCATTTTCAGGTTGTACACTCTTGCTCTTGCAACTGGTGTATTCGGGTTCATTCTGACCAAGTGGCCAAACCATTTGAGTCTCTGTTTTTCAATAAGTCCAAGAGCAGGTGTTGTTCCGACAGTTTTTTTAATGTTGTTTAAAAGTTTAAAATAACCAGCAACGGCAAAATAGCAGAACCTTTTAAAATTAAAACAGTCAATTAAATTACAATCTTCAAAATGGTTATAGACTGAGTTACACAACAGAAGTTGAAGAAGGCACGCCTGAATGGCGAGGTACACTGATAATAAGGAAAGCTGGCCTTCACGCAAAAATCAGTCAGAAGCACCACACAAGAAGTCCTGACTATGTCTAAATGCATAGCGGGCGAACACAAGAAGATAACTGAGTGACAAGACAAACAGAAAATAGCTAATAAATTAATGAAATACAACAGACCTTTAATATACAGCTCAAAGATCCTGAACATAAATAAGATTAGTTTGATTAATCAATGAAGAAAAAGTCAGACAAAAAACATAAGAAGCATCTAAAATTAAATTTGAACAAAACAAAGCATATGAAATTAAATAACAAACAGATTGACACCATTAGGATTGGCGACCAAATAACTGAAGCTGCATACAATTTGTCATATTTGGCCAGCAATGATGGAGAAACACACCATGATGGAAATAACTAGGATTGGCAAAACTAGGTTTGCTTTTAACTTTCTCTGCCTAGTATGGAACTCAATAGCTTTCTCTCTTGGAAATGAGTTTAAGCTGTTCAAGACAATGGCGAAGTGGTTAAGTTGTTTGCCTGTTGTACTGATGGTTGTGGGTTCGAATCCTGGCTTAGACACATGTGCAATTTGTTCATGAGATCCCCTAGGATTGTTCCCGGAGCTACGGAGTTTGTGCTTTGCGCAATGCTTTCAGCAGATGGCATGCCATCTCTGTTGATAGAAACAGTGCCATAGGGGAAATCTGGTGCAATGAAGGAAATCCGGTGCAATGAGGGAAATCCGGTGCAATGAAGGAAATCCTTCGCCTTTGGACCTTATTTTTTTGGTTCAACACAAATGTAAAGTCTATCCTGTTCTATAGTTCTGAGTCATGGCATGTAACTAAAAATATTACATACAATCTCCAGACATTCCCTAACAGATGTTTTTGCTGCATGTTCAATATCTGTAGCTAAGTGGTTAAGCCGTTGCCTTCCACTTAGAGGGTTGCAGGTTTGAATCCAGACCACATCTTTCTGTACCCGAGTGCATTTTTCTCAGAGATCCATCGAATTGTTGCAGGAGCTTCAAAGTTTGTGTTTTATTCAGCACTCTTGGCAAGTAGCATGCCAATTCTGCAAAGAGGTACTGAGCCATATGGGGAAAACTGGGTGCAATGATTTCATTCCTTCTTTGTTAGACCTTCAGACTCCACATCAGTTATGGCCAGAAGTGATAAATATATAATTGTGGAGGAGAACAGGTCAAAAGGCAATACAACTGGAAGTTAAGGAGAGAAAATGTCGATGGATTGGACAAATCTCCAGGAAAGAACATAACCAGATATGCACTTGGCAGGAACCAACAGGGAAAGACAGAAGTGGAAACAAAAAACTACCCGGTGAAGAAGAAAAAAAGAAGAAGGATCCCTTTCATACCTTGTGGTATATAGGGCAATACAGTGTTAGGCCTGTATTTTCATTGACAGTCGGCACACGATGGGTGATGTGGTCAGCATCACGCCGCCGCCTTTACTTTCCCAGAGCATGTCTGGTACCCAGTTGAGGCTGGGTTGACCTGAGAGCCGCGGCGGTCGGGAAAAATTTCACGCACATTGCGGGATTTGAACCCAGACCACCAGCCTTGAGAAGCGAGTTCACTAACAACTACCTGGTGAAGAACTGTCAGTAAAATTGTCAAGAGTGACAAGGGTCTTATTGATGTTATTTGTAAAGAAGATGCCCCCCAATAAAAGTTCGGTGGAGAGCAACAGCTGCAGCCATATGTTCAACTTGGAACAAGAAAGTTTAGTAGTAGAAGTGCTAGCAGTAGCAGCTATAAAAACAAAACTGACAATTTACCAGATCAGAATATATACTCTCGCAATGAACTTTGTAAACAATATATAAATAATTATAAAAAAAGAACATCTTTGAAGACAGCAAAGATGCTGTAAAACAAAATACAGATTAATGAACAGCTGTAAGAAATGTGATGGTGTCCCAAAAAAAGGTGAAGTATTTTTGTTAAAAAAAAACTGTTGTTACAGCCTATAATACCGCTTATTTAGGGCGGTGTAGGACAGGGGGACATGAGCCAGTAGAATTTAACTCCTTGTGGACCAAACGCCACACTAAAAGGCGTTTTTACTCTAAAACAAATTCGCCCTGGCCCACTAAGAGTTAAAGGCCACAGGGCTAGTGCAGTCACTGCAAAACTGTTTAGGTTATTATTTTTTAATTTATGCCCTTGACAGAGAAAACTCTTTGGCCTTACCATGGATTGAGCCCGGTCTCCCGCAGGGGAGCAGCACTCTAACAAATTTGACCAGACACTCCACATATTTTTGGTTATGATAACTAAATTGGGAGTTAGTAACTCAACTGAACTGTTGTTACTGGTTAAACTTTTATTAAACAATTATTATATAAACCTTTAATTCCATATTCCTGAATGGTTGCTGAACCAATGACATTGCACTCAAGGCAGACCCATAGGTTCTTAGTGTCTCCAAACAGATGTAAAAGGGTTTGCATACTGATGGTTCCTGTGGCTCTCTTATTAAACACACTCCTCACTCTACCAAGCAGGCATCCAATTCTACTTGTACAACCAGTAACTCCAAACTCCTTAAATCGCTTGATAGATTCAACATCAATTTTAGTGTCCTCCTCCAAGAGACAGAAGATAATCCCTCGTATCCATCCTAACTCCCAGACAATTGATGCCTTCAATACAAGCCTGTCCGCTCTTTTATTAAGAGGCGACTGAGGTAGCGACCTAGGGAAGCTACCCTAGTAAATAAAAAGCATCGCAGAAATCAGATATGCTGGCCTACTTGTAGGCGCATAACTGGCACAATGCACAATCACTCTTAGGCTCAGATCACATACAAATCACAAAGAGTGGTCGATATGGAGCGTACGAAGAAGAAATGACGAAATTTCAATTTTGACATTGAAGAATAAATTAATTTTTATCAAATATATGGCCCTTTTCATCTTTACAGACGGTCAGTAGGCAAGTGTTTTACTGTGACAACTTCTGAGTTTTCGCTTTTCTCTCTTGTCGTTCAGCTCGTACATAAATCTCTTCTCAAAAGACTCTGCGCCCTTCCGTAATTTGGCTTTCCACACAACTCTGTCATCAGCTAGTCCCTCCCATGTGCTGGGATCTATAGAAAAGTTTTTCATTGAGGCTTTGCAGACATCTTTATATCTGAGCAGTGGTCTGCCCTGGTGCCTCTTCTCCTCCGAAAGTTCACAGAACATTTGTTTTGGTATGCGATAAGTTTCCATTCTTCTCACATGTCCCAACCATCTTAGTCGTCTACTGCTGAGCATGCCCATGATGGAAGGCAGATTTGCACGTTGTAGTACTTCAGAGTTGGTTATCTTGTCGTACCACTTGATGTTCATAATCTTGCGGAGACATCGAAGGTGAAAGATGTTAAGTCTCCTCTCGTGTCTTGAGTAGGCTGTCCATGTTTCTGAGCCATATAGTAAAGAACTAATTACACAGGCTCGATATATTTGAGTTTTCGTCTGCAATGTCAAATTTTTTTGTCCCACGCTCGCTTTGATAGTATGCCGAATGTAGTAGCCGCACTCCTATACGAGCGTTGATTTCTTCATCAAGAGAAAGGCTGGCAGTGACCGTGGACCCAAGATAGCAGAATTTTTGCACTGGTGTTAGATGGTTACCATTTAAAGTGATATTTGATGTCTTACCTCCCTGACATAATACAACTGTTTTGGAGACACTTATTGTCAGAGAAAATAGGTCGCATGCCTTTGACAAATTATTAATTAGACATTGCAGTGTAGTCTCACTGTGGGCGACTAAGGCAGCATCGTCAGCGAAAAGGAGGTCCTTGAGAAGTATTTCTATCGTTTTTGTCTTGGCTCTTTAGCGAGCCAAGTTAAACAGTGAACCATCAGATCTAGTGCGGATGAAAACATCACCATCAGCGTCCCCTAAGGCGTGGTTCAAAAGGACTGCGAAGAAGATACCAAAGAGAGTGGGGGCAAGGACACAGCCCTGCTTGACTCCACTCTTAACCTCAAAACTATCAGATACCTTTTATCTGATACCTTTTATCAAATAAGAATATATAAAACAAGAATTTGAGAAACAAATAAACATACATATCTAATAAGGGACTATTAGATATTAATCTAATACCATAAAACAAATCTTTAGTTTCTATGGACACAAGGGGGAAGTATATAAACATCACGACCATGGCGATGCTGTGATGAGTTAGTGATGCATGTATTTTTGCTTATAATTAAATTTGGAGTTAGTAAATCCACAAACTGTCATTGGAGTTAGTAAATCCACAAACTGTGGAGGAACTTCAGTCAGAACTCGACCGCATAGGTAGATGGTGCGTTGAAGCAGGAGCATTGGTCAACCCCACAAAAGCAGCGGTGACATGGTTCTCTTTAAACAACCACATCGTCAACACTCCAACACCATCTGTGGTTTTGTGTTCAGAGGTAGTGGAGCGATCTCAGTCTATGAAATACCTGGGGTTGCGTTTTGATCGTAGTCTAGCTTTTACGGAACACATAGCTCATGTGATAATGAAGGCGAGGAAAGGTTTGCTGGCGATGAGGGTAATGGCTGCGGCGGATTGTGAACAGCGCCATCTTTGTATTTTATACCAGGGTCTGGTCCTTTCTGTGCTTGAGTATGCGCTTGCGATCCTGACTCTCAGTCATAGTCAGATAGAACGACTGGAAAGAATACAGAACGAGGCGATGCGCATTATACTTGGTTGCACTAAAGACACGTCGTGCAGGGCGATGCGCTATCTCCTTGACTATCCTACTATGGAGTATAGAATACTGATGAGCCGTGCACGAGCATACCTTCGAGTCAATGCTGACACACAACATCCTCTGCACTTGGAAATAAAGAGACAAAAAGGAAATAGGTTAAAAGAGGAAAATCTTGGATGGGTCAGGCCGAGGACTGTATTGAACAGGTGTGTACACTTGAAGACATTGATCCCGGTGAAGAATGGATACCAGTGCCAAGAGCATTCGCTACATCCTTTTCTGTATGCATCGAACTTGATAAAGAATGCAGGCAACACAACCCACTTGTTGTGGAGGCAGAGGTTCAGGCATTAATTTCTGAGAACGCATCTGAGCATGATGTAATCATTTATACGGATGGTTCGGTGATTCGACATGTGCGGAGCTCGTGGGCTTTCACTGCTCAGGTCGGAGGTGATGTTGTGAAGGAAGACAGTGGTGGTTTTGCCGTGACTACAAGCAGTCTCACTATGGAAATCATGGCGGTTACCAAAGCGATGATTTGGCTAGAATCACAGACTTTTATCCATGCATGTTTTCTCAGTGACTCAATGAGTATGCTCAGGAAGATTGAAACAGGATGGGCTAGGAGACATTGGATAGAATCGCTGGGGAGGTCTAAGCTGACAAAGATCAGTTTTATTTTTGTACCAGGGCATGCAGGTGTAAGGGGAATGAACGTGCGGATAGGCTTGCAGGTATGGCTGCTGTCCAAAGCGGACGAGCAATGGACCAGGCTGATATTATAAATTCCTTAAGGGAGAGAGGGCGTGTACATGATTCACGTAATAGCGGTGCATCCACAACACTAACCAGACTGCAAGAACTCAAAGTTAAGTGTGGTGTAGCTCGACAAGAACGCTATGCTGGCAGACAAAGAAGAATTGTAAACCAACAAAGAACCGGTGTCGTTAGTCGCCACACGCTGATGGACATACTGAGGAGAGATCGGAGCACTTATGGACTAATTTGTTCGACGTGCAGTGATGGTGATCCGACGACTAAACTAAACTAAACAAACTGTCAACTGACCTGTACACTGTACTGAACTGTGTAGCGTTGTCCTTGAATTATTCCTAGGCTTCGGAGCTCTCTCAACTTTAACTTCCAAATATTCTTCCCAAGAGTGAAAACTCGCAACCCTGTTTAGAAGAACTACTTCCAAATATCTGATATTATTTAAATTTAATATCTCAAACTCAAAGTGACAAACAACTCAACTGTTCTGAGTGTTCTGGATGTAGTCTGACTCTGTGTGTAGTCAATTGTCATGACAAATGTAGTTTGATATCGTTAGTTTCAGAAACAAAAAATTGCAATTTGTGATGAAGAAACAAAAAATTTGTCTTAGTCCTTGTTATAGATTCGAGAAGGGAAGCAAAACACAACAATCATTGACCTCTGACCTAAGATCACACAACTCATGTCTCCTGACTCGCTGTCGAAGTGTCGTCCACTGGACAAATAATACAACAAACCGAACAACACCAGACATTACAGACTATATAAACAGGATACATACCACCTGCTAAGCTATATTTATTATATTATTTGTTATATTACTATTTATAATATAGAGCAGTCTTAGCCTTAGTCTATGAATATACGTTTTTAAAATAGAAAATAAAACATTTTGTTCCACAGTTTCAGTAAACTTTTATGAACGCTATCATATTTGAAAAGTTCAGCATTGAAGCGTTTCTGTCGAACGAAACAAATATAAATTTAAAATAAATTATTCATTGTTCATGTTTCATCTGGCATGTCCATAATTGCTCAAATCTCCTCCCATAGTGTTAAAGCTTGCTTTCGTGAAACTAAATTCAATGAAGTAATTCCTGCATAAGTCAGAAAAGGGTGAACATTTCAGTCTTTGCTCCTTCCAAAACAGAAAAAAATAAGCTGAGTCGGAAATTTGGAGCTCATAAAAAATACACTTCAATAAAAAAGGAACCTAAGTCTTTTTATTGTCTATTCCCAGGTGGAAGATGTAGTTGGCTGTCCACTCTTGCTGTTAAGCGTAGGGATGGGAGCTTTAATTTGCGTTCTAGGGCCAGATGAGTCGCCCTTGTTGTGTTGTATCCGTGTTTATGTAGTATTTAATGGGTTTTACAGCCTAAGTATTGACTTCATTGCACCAGATTTTACTTCATTGCACCAGGTTTTACCCTGTATGGCTCTGTCCCTCTCTGCAGAAATGGCACGCCA
This sequence comes from Arion vulgaris, assembly GCA_020796225.1. Classification (NCBI taxonomy): domain Eukaryota; kingdom Metazoa; phylum Mollusca; class Gastropoda; order Stylommatophora; family Arionidae; genus Arion; species Arion vulgaris. Next base: position 64,513,462 of record CM036755.1, on the reverse strand, counting down.
CCAGCCGAGAGTATTGCACAAAGCACGAACTCCGTAGCTCCAGCAACAATCCTAGGGGTCTCTGGAAAAAATGCACTCGTGAGCAGAACGGCACGGTCCGGACCCACGACTTTCGACCCACAAGGCAAAGGACTTAGCAACAGAGACCCCAAATTTTTGCAGTTTATGTAGTGTGGTCTTGATATTGTCTATCCATCTTTTCCTTGGTCTTCCCTTAGCTCTAGTACCAGGTCTTTTTTTATTGAATGCTGTTATTGGTGGTTTGTTGTATTTCATTCTCTTTAAATGTCCAAACCACTGCATTTGTTGTCTTTCGATGTATTCGGTGCATGAAGTTATGCCCACTCTGCTTCTGATGTCCTCATTTCGTAGTCTGTCTTTTCTGGTGACTTCCACTGCCTTCCTCAAGCATTTCATTTCACACATGGTGAGCTTTCTGTGGTGTGTTGCTGTAAGAGACCAAGTTTGGCACTGGTAACAAAGTGTTGGTAGGAAAATACTTTTTATCATCTGTCTTTTCACTTCCATCTTGATCTTTGGGTAACATAAGTTGGTTTGCCAAAAAATTATGGGAAGTCTAAGTGCAAGGGAAGCAACTTAAAACATGTGCATATTGAAAGTAGGTGAACACTAAAACTAGAAGTAAAATGTAGTGCAAAATACAGGGCCTTGTGGTATATTTTCTCAGTATGATGCAAGTCTTCGAAATGCCCCCCCCCCTTAAATGCTTTTTCTTTAAATAAATAACCTTCATTTTTTATTTAGCTACATATGCCGCCCCTTTATGGAACCGCATGATGCGGCCGCCTCTCTGTATCACGGCACGGTCCTGGCAAAATAAATGGTAACACGGTCAACTTCTGCAAAGTTATCATTACTCATGGAAGAGAATGTAGAGATTGGGGAAACATGAAGGTTGAACTGCTACATGTGGCATCAGCAAGTGGCAGAGACATACATACATCAAGAATGTCCAACATACACGGAACAGAGAGAAAACGCATGGTCAATCCCCATATCAGTCCAAGTCAAGCTATACGGAGGTGTACATGAACTCCGGTTGACCACTAACTACTTTAAAAGAATACAAATCGATGTCAGTCCAAGTCAAGCTATACGAAGGTGTACATAGACTCCGGTTGACAACTAACTACTATAAAAGTATACACATAAAAGTATACAAAAGAATACAAATCGATGTCAGTCCAAGTCAAGCTATACGAAGGTGTGCATAGACTCCGGTTGACAACTAACTACTATAAAAGTATACACATAAAAGTATACAAAAGAATACAAATCGATGTCAGTCCAAGTCAAGCTATACGAAGGTGTACATAGACTCCGGTTGACAACTAACTACTATAAAAGTATACACATAAAAGTATACAAAAGAATACAAATCGATGTCAGTCCAAGTCAAGCTATACGAAGGTGTACATAGACTCCGGTTGACAACTAACTACTATAAAAGTATACACATAAAAGTATACAAAAGAATACAAATCGATGTCAGTCCAAGTCAAGCTATACGAAGGTGTACATAGACTCCGGTTGACAACTAACTACTATAAAAGTATACACATAAAAGTATACAAAAGAATACAAATCGATGTCAGTCCAAGTCAAGCTATACGAAGGTGTACATAGACTCCGGTTGACAACTAACTACTATAAAAGTATACACATAAAAGTATACAAAAGAATACAAATCGATGTCAGTCCAAGTCAAGCTATACGAAGGTGTACATAGACTCCGGTTGACAACTAACTACTATAAAAGTATACACATAAAAGTATACAAAAGAATACAAAAGTATACACATAAAAGTATACAAAAGTATACAAATCGATGTATGAAAACGTTGGAAGAAGAAGAAAAAGTAGGAGAACTGCTGATAGCATGTAATGTAAGTGGTCTTGTCGATGTTGTTTATATCGATGGGTCTGGGCATCTTGGTGAGAAGTCAGGCTGGGGTTTCTTGGCTAGCGCGCATGGTAAGGTTGTTGCAGAGCGAAGTGGAGCATACAGGACAACTACTTCTAGTATAAGGATGGGGATTGAGGCTTATTCTTGTGGCTTTGCTGGGATTCAGTTTAATGGGACCGTTTTTGTCTCTGACTCTCAGTCGATGCTTCGAAAAATCTTGAATGGTAGGTCAGGATATGAATGGATGTCGTCTATAGAGGCTTCTAACCTGTAAAGTCTGACGTGGATGTACTGTCCTGTGCATGCCTGGGTTCGTGGTAATAAAAAAGCGGACAGACTTGCCTTGAATGCATCGATTGTCGTGTAGTTGGGATGGATACTAGGGATGTTCTTAGGTCTCTTGGATGAGAACACTAAAAGTGATGTTGAATCTATTAAGCGACTTAAGAAGTTTGGAATTCCACATTGAACAAGTAGAGCTGAATGCTTTAGTGACAGAGAGAGGAGTGTGTTTAGCAAGCGAGCCACAGGAACGATTGGTATGCATACCATTCGACATCTGTTTGGGGATAATGAACATCTTCATCTTCAACTCACAATGTTGCACAATTCCAGCCATGTAATAAAGATGAAAGTGACCAAAAATGTGGAAGCAGAACACTCTAGAATAGACATACACATAGAAGATCATCCACCTCTTCTTGTATTTAACATGCACATCCATAGAGACAAGACACTTTTACTAGAGGAAATGGATACAACAGAATTAGAGTGCATCCCAAAAAATCCAAGGATTAGTGCATTAATTCAGGGATTGGTGCAGCCCGAATAGAACGATATACCAAATATGCAAAGAGAATGATTAATCAACATCAAAATGGCGTGTTGGGCAGCTGGACGCCGCTGGATTTGTTGAAGCGGTGATCGGAGCACCAATGACGTGTATTGAGTACTGTGACCATAGTCATCATATAACTGACATAACTGATAGAATGCATTGTAGTCTTCATTTTCAACAACCTTTCGGGAAGTATACAACAAACCAAAGCAAAAACCAATGCAAGAGAAAGGGAGGTGAACAAATGAAATTTAATAGAAAAGAATTTAATTGTTTGTAAAGATTCTCCAAAAACAACCCAACAGTTATAAAACCAAACACGTACTGTATTTGAGCCGACGGTGAAAAAAGAAGAGTAAGGAAGGGCGTTACCTAGACTAATTAATACTTTCACTCTGTCATTTTTATTTACCTCCCGGCGTATTTTGCAGCAATGTATGCATAATAAGCCAGAATATCGGCTTTACGCCATTTTGAAATGTACTCCAAGCCGGTATATCGGCCCAGAGGGTTAAGGGTTAAAGTGGGTTCGAAATAAGTCAAAAATCTATTTTTACGTTCATAAAAGGACACCAGACTAGAATAACAATCAGAGAAAAGTTACACTTGGAGTCCCATGCTTCATTGGGAACAACACGAACCACGTCTTAACTAACTAGAAAAAACGTATTGCACAAAATATTCTGGCCTCTTTTTCCGTACCAGACGGCGCTCACTCACGGCGCAAATTCTACTAATATTCACACCACTCTTTGTTTTCAACTAAGCCTTCGTCCAACAACTGCCCTCCACACTTGATCTCTCTCACTTTCCCTGACGTACACTGCAGTAATTCCTTAAATTGCGCCCAAACAGCAAGAATATATATTTTATATTAAAAAAACAAGTAAATAAATAAATAACGCACACAGAAAACTGCATCGTTTAGAAGAATCTGAACAGAAAGCAAAAGTCTGCGCTTTAATTCTAAATTCAGCGTAACAGACACAAGAAGCGCAAATCCGACAGATCTCTTAAAATTCTACAGACGATAAACTAAGGAAACAAACTTTCGCTAAAAGATTCAATTGCTGAAAACAGGTATGTAATCATTGTTAATTATTCTACTCTTTCTTGTATATATTTAAACATTTTCTTTTAATTTATATTTAGTTGAGTTTTTTAAAATATATATATATTTCTTCATTAATGATAAATTTCTTGATTAAACTGTACTTTTCATAATTGTCAATAGGGCGACATTTTTCCGATGTCGCAGGTGCATATGATTCACTGTGCAAGTATTCACGTTCTCGGCGCAAACCACATATATTACAAAGAGCGGTTTACTTGGTTGATCAAAACAAGTACACAGAAAAACAAGAAGAAGACGATAACTGTCAATTTTTCGTTCATGTAATTGAAAACGATACAGTATTATTATCCACCAGCAAAGAAGGTTTGGAAAACCTATCATGACGACCAAGAAACATAGTGAAGACCAACATCTATATTTGAATACACAAAAACAAAAATCATGTCAACTGACAAAGCAAAAGGCTCACCTAACATCCAAGTAAACAATAAAGAACTCCAATGTGTAGAAAGCTACGAATATCTGGTCTCAATAATTAACAATAACGGAGACTGATCCAAAGAGATCTCAAGAAGATTGGCAATAGCAATCAAGAGGTTAAACACAATGAAGAACATGTGGCAAAGCACCAGCAAAATACTAAAATTAAAAATATTGAGAGCATGCATTTTCCCAGTGACTACTTACGGTTGTGAATCATGGACTATTACACAAAATTAAGAACGAAAATCCAGTCCTTCGAAACTAAATGCTACAGAAAGATCTTACGAATACCATGGACAGAAAAAATAAAGAACACTGATGTCCGGAAATAACTAAATATTAAAGATAATTGGCTGATAAACAACATACTATACAGAAAAATTACATACTTTGGTCACATCAAGCATCACGATGGCCTGGAAAGAACAATACTAGAGGTCAGGGTCCCATGACGCAGAGGCAGAGGCAGACCAAGAAGAAGATGACTACAAGATATTAAAGAAACCATGAATATGACCATCGACGAAGTGGGTGAACTAGCAAGAGACAGAGTGAATTTTAGATGTGCTGCAAAGAGAGCAACGTCCTATAAAGGATACGTACCTTGATGATGATGAATTGAAAACGAAAAGTTACGTATATATATATGTGTGTGTGTGTGTGTGTGTATATGTATATGACTTTTTCGTCTTTACAGACAGCCAATTGGCAAGTGTTTTACTGTGAAAACTTCTGAGTTTGGGCCGTCTCTCTTGCCTTTTAGCTCATCTTGAAGTCTCTTTTTTTATAAGATTCCACACATTTACGTAATGTTGCTTTTCACATAACTATGTCATCAGCTTTTTTTTCTATTTGTTGGAACTGATATAAACGTCATTTTATTGAGGTCTTGCAGACATCCTTATATCTAAGCAGTAGTCTGCCTTAGAGCTTCTTCCCATACAAAAGTTCACAGAACAACACTTGTTGTGGTACTTGGTATTGTTCATTCTTCTCCGATGCCATAGCCATCTTAATCTTCTACTGCTGAGTATGCCAATGATGGAAGACAAGTTTGCACGTTGCAGTACTTCAGGATTAGTTATCTTGTCGTACCACCTGATGTTCATAATCTTGCGGAGACACAGAAGTTGAAAGATGTTCAGTCTACTCTCTACCATATATATTGCATTTTTCGTCTTTACAGAGGGTTAATTGGCAAGTGTTTTACTGTGACAACCTCTGAATTTTCACCTTTCTCTCTTGTCTTTCAGCTCATACATAAGTCTTTTCTCAAAAGACTCTGAGCTCTGCAAAATCGCTTTCCACGCAACTAAACATATATATATATATATAGTAGTTTTACGTGTACAATTTATTTCCAACCATAACAGCTTCTAGGTCAACCTAGTTTGGTACCAGAGAAACACTGGGAAGTAAAGATGGGCGGCGTTATGTAGACCACATCACCAATCGTGTGCTGCGGGTTACAGAAAAATAAGAACCTAACACCTAATTCAGCAATATACCTGCTGGTATGAAAACGGGTTCCTTCCCATTATTAAAAAAATTTAGGAATTATATATTCCATTAACATGGGCAGTTACCAAGTCAGTGGGAAAAGTGCTTTTTTACTATAAATGTTCCAGAAGAGTCCTTCGTATATCATGGACAGTTAAGAGAACAAATAGATCTATTTAGAAAGAACTCAAAATCAAAGAAAACTAGCTGATAAATAAGAATATGAAAATGGAAGTATTTTGAACATATATAGAGACAAGTAGGGCTGGAGAAGACCATTCTCGAGTGAAGCATCCTGGTAAAGAGGAAAAAGGAAAACCCGGAGAAGATGTAACTGATGATTTGAACAGGACGGCTGTAGAAGCTGAACATCTGACCCTCTGAGAGAGATAATCTTCGAAGGACTGTTGGGGTGACAAAGTTATGCACAGAACAGACTCTTTGATGAAGATAATGATATTCCATTTTTTAAATAGTAATAAATGTAAAACAAATTGTTGTTTGCATGAAAGTAAAAAAAAGGACGCCCGAATGATTACTGGGGCCCAAATTAAGGTGTAAAGAATAGAACCACTGTTACCTGCCACGCATGTCGTAAAAGGCGACTGAGGAGGTGGAAGGTGTGGCCAGCTACCCCACACCGTAAAAAACACTAGATGGCTACAGAACGGGAGAGCGAACCGAGTAAACGCTGGCTGAAACCGGACACATCGCCGAAGGATAAGCACCAGAGCTCCAAATGGTGCTGAAGATGTGAAGTAAAACACACCAATGCTAAGGCTGCATGAATCATATTTCCAGATGAATAGAATTTATGGGGACGTTTGGTACATCGGTCTGGGCGGTGATCGCGAGAGAGAGAGAATAAAAATGGGAAACGCCATTTTTTCTTGTGTTTGTTTCCTGCTTCGTACCACAGGAACCATACCTTCCATTATCGTTCTCTCCAAACCACTGTGGTACCTCAAATAGATGATACCTCAGCCTGTTGTGCCCAGTTCGTAGTTGGAAAAACAACCTGCTCGTCTCTATTGAGTTAGTAGTATGCATCATCTTTTTCTTGACCTGTGTGATCTCCCCCATTTGTTCTTGTAAGCAAGTTTTATCCCCGCTTTCGCTTCCTCATATATCAATCTGGTGTCTGCTTGTTGTAGTATGCCGCCTCATCAACAAATAGCCTGTCCTGAGCAGAACTTTTCCACCCCAACAGTCCTTCGGAATTTCTCTTTCTCATAGGCCAGATGTCCCGCCTCTGCAGCCGTCATATTCAAACGATCAGTTACATACTGAATCGATCTACTACCGCAGACTGATCACGAGATCAGCTACGAGGAGACCAGGACAACCATCATTTGGCAGTACAATAAAAATGGTCGTAAGACCACCCACAAAACAATATCAGTGATGGGTACTATGGCCTGTCCCGTAGTGAACAAGTTGCCATATTCCGCCTCCGTACCGGCCATAACAAACTTCGAGCCCACATGTTTCACAAATTTAAAATTGGCACAACTAGCCTGTGTCACTGTGAAAAGGCGGACATGACAGTAGAGCACATATTGCAAGTCTGCCAGCGGTTAGCAGCTCTGAGAAAGAAACTTGGCCTGATAACATAGAGCTTCGAGAAGCTGTACGAAGGACGCCCTAAAAACAACAGTAAAATTCATGATAAAATTTGGTTCATCAGTCTAGGTGGGGATCGCGAGAGAGAGAATTGATCTTCTCCGTGGTCTCCTCTTATTCTCTTTGCTGGTATGTCTCCTTCCATGATGGTCTTCTCCAGCACCACATGTCTTTTTATATGTCCAAAATACCTCAATTTCCTCTTTCTTATTTGTATCATTAGCCAGTTTTCTTTAATTTTGAGTTTTTTTCTGGATAGATCTATTTGTTCTCTTCTCTGTCCAAGATATACGAAGGATTCTTCTGTAACACTTATATTCAAAAGCACATATAAATGTTAGAGAAGAGTAGCCTGACGCCTGCCTTTTCCAATATGTTCGCTGTCTCATTACCAGATATACCACAGTGGGATGGTATACACTGTATTACAATATAGATAGAGACTACAGTAAAACTATATAGAATGGCGAAACACGTAATAACAAAGTACTGTAGTGTTACAAAATACAAAAACAATAACAATACACAGCAACGTTTCGACCAAAGGCCTTTATCAAGCAAAACGATACAACAGACCTGACGGATAACTCAGGTAACGGATACATTGTATTACCAAATGGTTATTATCGTCTTTGATTTTGTTAGAGCAGGGATTACCAACAGCGTATCAGTCAAAAATAATTCATTTTCAATTACATATTTCTCGGACATTATGAGCTCTACAGCTGGTTTTAGTGCGTTGGCCGCTGTTCTGTAGTTGTTTGATAACCTTTCTTTCGCTGTTGTTAGCTTCTTATGTCTTCTGTTGCCAAATACCATGTCTCCTCCTTCGCATTCACTTTCAGTTACATTCGTTGCAGACCCATCTGTGTATAGTGTATACAGCGTTAAGTGCTAACAACGGACGCGATGACATATATTTTTGCAGGAATAAGCTGTCGACATTTCATGCGTCATGCATGATTCTAGAATTGGAGGTTTTCAAGTTTTCATGTGACTCACAAACAGACAATTACTTTTATATTAATATATATATATATTCCTCTAGTACCGTTATACACTACAAAGGGCCTGCAAATAATTGATTTCTTCACACCGCTCTGTCCTGGACAACTCGCTCAATCTTTTCCATGGAATTGAGTCCGATAATTATTGCCTCTCTCAGCGAAGTTCGGTTCAGGGTCTCCCTAGGTCGTCCTCTCTTTCTTGAACCCTTTGCCTCGCACTTTGGTATTCTTTGATAATTTCTTCTTGAGGTATTCCCAACATATCTCCATCTTCTCCTTCGTATAACTGTTTTTACAAGTTGTTGACCGGATATTTCTCTGATTTTATCACTTCTTCTGAATTCGTCCCATTTTGTGTTCATTTTTTTCGCAGACGTTATTTTCAAATACATTCAACATGCTTTCTGTATTCGTAGTCATTTCCAATATATATAACATTATGTATGAGTGTGTACGTTATACAGGGCCGTGCGGTGCTATGATACAGAGAGGCGGCCGCATGGGGCGGCATAAGCAGCAAAATCAAAATTACAATGGAAGGTTACTTTAAAGAAAAAAAAATTTAAGGGGTGGCATTTCGAAGACTTGCATCATACTGAGAAAATATATCGCACAGTCCTGGTCAAATATGTCATGTGAGCTGACGAATGAGATTAGGAATCTTATATTTTTGACTTTAACTAGTTCTTCTTCTTCTTTGCGTTCGTTCTTTACGACCAATTTTAATCACTCTTTGTGACATGTTTGATCTTTGTCAAGAACGTGTATACGTTGCACATTGGTTTACGTATGGCCCTTTTCATCTTTACAGACGGTCAGTAGGCAAGTGTTTTACTGTGACAACTTCTGAGTTTTCACTTTTCTCTCTTGTTGTTCAGCTCGTACATAAGTCTCTTCTCAAAAGACTCTGCGCCCTTCCGTAATTTGGCTTTCCACACAACTCTGTCATCAGCTAGTCCCTCCCATGTGCTGGGATCTATAGAAAAGTTTTTCATTGAGGTTTGCAGACATCTTTATATCTGAGCAGTGGTCTGCCCTGGTGCCTCTTCCTCCGAAAGTTCACAGAACAACATTTGTTTTGGTATGCGATAAGTTTCCATTCTTCTCACATGTCCCAACCATCTTAGTCGTCTACTGCTGAGCATGCCCATGATGGAAGGCAGATTTGCACGTTGTAGTACTTCAGAGTTGGTTATCTTGTCGTACCACCTGATGTTCATAATCTTGCGGAGACATCGAAGGTAAAAGATGTTAAGTCTCCTCTCGTGTCTTGAGTAGGCTGTCCATGTTTCTGAGCCATATAGTAAAGAACTAATTACACAGGCTCGATATATTTGAGTCTTCGTCTGCAATGTCAAATTTTTTTGTCCCACGCTCGCTTTGATAGTATGCCGAATGTAGTAGCCGCACTCCTATACGAGCGTTGATTTCTTCGTCAAGAGAAAGGCTGGCAGTGACCGTGGACCCAAGATAGCAGCATTTTTGCACTGGTGTTAGATGGTTGCCATTTAAAGTGATATTTGATGTCTTACCTCCTGACATAATACAACTGTTTTGGAGACACTTATTGTCAGAGAAAAGAGGTCGCATGCCTTTGACAAATTATTAATTAGACATTGCAGTGTAGTCTTACTGTGAGCGACTAAGGCAGCATCGTCAGCGAAAAGGAGGTCCTTGAGAAGTATTTCCGTCGTTTTTGTATTGGCTCTTAAGCGAGCCAAGTTAAACAGTGAACCATCAGATCTAGTGCGGATGAAAACATCACCATCAGCGTCCCCTAAGGCGGGGTTCAAAGGGACTGCGAAGAAGATACCAAAGAGAGTGGGGGCAAGGACACAGCCCTGCTTGACTCCACTCTGAACCTCAAAACTATCAGATGTGCTGCCATCGAACTGTATGCTGGCTTTCATGCCCTCATGGAAGGAAACAATCAATTGGAGCAACTTTGGGCGACAACCAATATACTTCAATATTTTATAAAGACTTGGCCTGCTGACTGTGTCAAATGCCTTAGTCAGATCCACGAAAGCAATACATAGAGGCTTGGTTTAGTAGGCCCTTAAATGCATAGACTTCTACACGTTTAGGACACATGCATCCGATTTTAGCCAAACCTCCTTAGTCGCCTCTTACGACATGCGTGGCAGGTAACAGTGATTCTATTCTTTACAACCCAAATTTGGGCCCCGGTAACCACTCGGGCGACTTTAACTAGTTGACCCTTTCGTCATGTTAATAACACAATCTGGAAAGCCAAATGATTAAATCGTAAAACAAAACTTAAAATAAACAGAAGCAGTGTCTTGGGAGTGTTAGTATACAGTACTGAAAACTGACCCACAACATCATACACAAGCTGTAGACATTTGAGAAAAAATGTTTAAGAAACATCCTGCAAATATATTTTTTTTTCAAAAACAATATTAAACGGAGACTATTTAAACGAATAAATTGTGCACCATTGGAGACCATCATTAAAAGATGGCGGTGAATTGATAACGTATGTCGTATGCCAGTAGCGTCATTGGCTTTGACAGCTCTTCAGTGCACAGCGAATGAGAAAAGAAGACGTGACGACAAAAGGAAACACGGAGAAGTATTATGGACATGAGTTGAAAGATTGTGGCCTGACATGGGAAACAATTGGTTGAAATGCGGTAGAACAACAGCAATGGAGGTCTGTTGTTAAATCCTTATGTCTCAAACGGGACACAAAGAAGATATAGATAATCAGCTAGTTGACCATTTGAATTGTTAACTTGTACCACGTTGTAGTCCACGCAGGACATGATTTTACTCGGAGGGACCGAGCCATATATCTAAACCTGGTGCAATGAAGTAAATCTTTCGTTTTGGAACATTTTGAACCAGAAAAAAATCTGATAATAAACCATACTTTTAAATAAAAATTATAAATTTAAATAAAAATGATAATAAGCTAATTAAAAAAATAAAAATAAACTAATAACATTAAAGACGTGTTACAGGACCCCCTCCTTTAGTTCGTTTGAGATTCGTATTAGTATCATTGTTAGCTTATGTTCAGTATCGAGGGAGTGATGATAGCTACTCCTGATGACGACTATATATATCAAGATGGATGATGGTGTTACATTGTGTAGTATTCACATAACTCGAACACAGTTATGATTGACTTAGATGTATATTTATTTATGGTATCACATCTAGACATACGAAACACGTCTGGTCTTGTCCAATGATTTTGTCATCTTTTTTTGTTTCCTTGTTTACTCTCCGCAACCGTAACTAAATCGTCACTATTTTACTACACAAAAGCGTCATGTCTCGTAGTTATGTGTTGCACTTCTGCATAGAGAGTACAACACATAGTCTCAACTATTAAATAATCTAATTATACTACTCTAACTATCTGGCTAACTGTCCATTCCTCCGCTGCCACCTGGGGAACTATGACACCCCCCTGGAGACCTCGCCGCGCCTGGAGAAATCCCCCCAAAAAATCGCACAGGTAGTGTCCAATAGGGTGATTAGAGTGGTGAGAGCTGAAAGGGAACTAGTCACCTCACGTGATAAACGTGGCTCCACAACAACTAACTATAACAGCCAACCATGGTCGAAAAGAAAAGAAAATCCTGACGGGATCTCAGGAAGACCCAGTTGAACGAGCTAAATGGGAACTAGTCACCACACGTCGTTGAACGTGACTCGTCAACTGGTCATAGGTGACCATGGTTAACAACAACAGTAAACCCTCTGTGCTCTTGGCTGAAACAATATTGAAAGAAATCAATCAGCATTATTGCATATCATAAGTGGAACATAAGCCATATGACTCCGACGGCAACTAACAGCATTCTCAACAGGTCGTAGGATGGAGGAGGGCAGCTTACATCTGTCATGTCACTATGTCACTCTTTTCCTGTCAAAGTCTTGTCAAACAATCTGAAAGCTCAAACAAAAAAAAACAAGTTACAAATCGAAGATAAAACAATTATATAATGTTAATTTTATCACATTATATAACCTCCAAGAGGTAATAACAACCAACCCCCAATCCCAGGGAATAAATAATCCAAGAATCCACATCGCATTACTATCTGTTCTAGAAAGCAATGAAATCCACGCGTAATTCTCAACGATAATGTCTAACCAACATCATCTGACCTCCGTGAGGTAACAATAATCAACCTCCCCAAACCCAGGGAATGAACAAGCTCCCAATATTCAACATATAGCATTAAAAAAACATATATAATGTTCAACCAACATCATCTGACCTCCGTGAGGTAACAATAATCAACCTCCCCAATCCCAGGGAAAGGAATTAATCGAAAAAATCAACAGCACTGAAATAGTCTACATTGTAGTCAAAAAAAATTACGTAATAAAACCATCATAGATCTGGCTCATGTTTCCAAAAAAGGAAATTCATACCAAAACTGCACCAACTAATCAACGTAACCATCCCTAAACATATTAATCAGCATAATAAAACCTCCATGAACATTTGATTCTATGAAAACATTTGGAGCAATCTGCCATAAACTTTCCTGTGCCTTTAACATCCACGAACCTTTAGTTCGTTTGAGATTCGTATTAGTATCATTGTTAGCGTATGTTCAGTATCGACGGAGTGATGATAGCTACTCCTGATGACGACTATATATATCAAGATGGATGATGGTGTTACATTGTGTAGTATTCACATAACTCGAACACAGTTATGATTGACTTAGATGTATATTTATTTATGGTATCACATCTAGACATACGAAACACGTCTGGTCTTGTCCAATGATTTTGTCATCTTTTTTGTTTCCTTGTTTACTCTCCACAACCGTAACTAAATCGTCACTATTTTACTACACAAAGCGTCATGTCTCGTAGTTATGTGTTGCACTTCTGCATAGAGAGTACAAAACATAGTCTCAACTATTAAATAATCTAATTATACTACTCTAACTATCTGGCTAACTGTCCATTCCTCCGCTGCCACCTGGGGAACTATGACAGACGTAATCAAAATTATGCAGAAAAAAATGTAGAAACTGAACACAAGTAAAAATGTTCTTGTATCTTGGACACATAAAAACATCTAATTTTAGATGGGAAAGAAAGATTAGAAAAAGAATAAATATGACCAGAACGGTATCCCATACGCGACAATAATTCGCATCCCAAAAACATAATGTTTTGTTTCAAAGAACCTCCCATTGGGTGATTTATATGTAATACAAGTATCATTGCTCTGTGGTGGAGAAACATGAGCTCTTAACAAGCAGTTAGGAAACAAAATTGCAGCTTTTGTGATGTGTAGAAGTTTGTAGAAGAAGTGGACATATCTCATCGGCAGGAAAACAAATGAAAAAAAGGTCTAGAAAGTTAGAAATGAAGACATAATTGTTGAAGAGATAAAAAAAAAAAGAAAAATCATATATTTTGGATACATGAAGAGGCATGCCTTTGTGCTGAAAACCATACTTAAGGAAAGGATTAATGGTAAGCGTGTAAGCGAAGGGCAACGATATAGTTAGGAGTGATACATTGAGCGATTTACAATCATATATTTTGGGCAGATGAAGAGGCATGCCCTTGTGCTGAAAACGATACTTAAGGAAATGATTAATGGTAAGCGTATAAGCGAAGCACAACAATATAGTTAAGAGTGATACATTGAGAGATTTACAAACAAGAACAGTTTAGAGAAATGCACAACTTGGTTCATGGACAGGAAGTTTTGGAGATTTATTGCAGCTGACATTAGATTTGGAGGTGTTGCTTTATCAATCAATAACGTTCTTCTTATGGTTAGATCACTCTTTCAAGTGCCATGTCTGCCGGCGTAGGCGATCATGTCTCTCAACAACTCTCTCTGTTTGGTGTATGTAATCAGTTCTGACGTCGATCTTGTGTTCAACCATGATGTCAGGCCATCCAACATCTTCTCCCTCTGTTTTCCACAATCTCTCCTTCCCTGAATATTACCAGTTGTCATTAAATGTTCTAAACCTTTGCATTATATGCCAGAAGAACCTTGATTGCCGGATTTTAATTATTTTGATGAGTTTTCTTTGTGTGCAGGCCTGATTTAAAACCTCCTCATTTGTTTTCTTCGCTGTCCATGGAATTTTCAACATTCTTCTGTAAAACCACATCTCTGTAGCTTCCAATGATCTTATTGATTTTTTGTTCATTGTCCATGATTCGATGCCATACATAAGTATTGGATCAATATAGCACTGGAGTATTCATTTTCGCAGTGTCATTTATTGCTTAATGCTATTTACTAATGATACATATCTAAGTCCTTGATGTCATCTGTAAGGAGGATTCAGTGATACTGAAATACGGTGAAATATGTATAGATTTATAAGGATAATAATAACAGACATCCATCGTAAGACTTGATGAGACAGCGGAAGAGAGGGAGGTTTAGAAATACATGGAGATGAGATTTGGAGACATATCAACACTATACAGAATAGAGGGAGGGAACTGCAGGAGACAGGTAGAGATAGGAAGACTTGGTATGAGTTGGTTGAGGAGTATATGACTCAACTGGAGTTTAAAAGGCATGAGAGGGAGAGAGAGAGAGAGAGAGAGAGAGAGAGTTGTTGTGTAGGTATGGATAGATTCGCTGATTTGGTATTAAGGACAGACCGCACCCCTATATTTAACGATTTTTCTTAAAAAAATGAAATTTGAGTTTTTTTTTAATTTTAGGTAATACATCCAATTTCGAACAAGAATCTATCTTTAGTTTGATAAAAAAATGTAGTTTTGTATTTTAATTAATTTTTTAACTAGGCATGTATATGTTTTTTTAGCTAATTATATAGGAAATATCATAACTTTGCTTCAACAGATGGTAGCAAAGTGTTTATAGTAATATGGTAGTGCAGATAGATTAACTAATAGCATCATTAAACTTATGCAGTGTGATTATGATGTAACTTGTATGAAAAATTCTGGAAAATTAGAGAACATTGGTTGGATAAATAGTATTTGAGCCATATTTAAACATCACAAAGATAACCATGAGAACTGCAATAGGCTGAGTAGCTTGTGCCCTAAAGATAAAGTTTTAGTTGATTGAGAACAAACTGCCTAATTTTATTTTTGGCAACATAATGCAAGTATTTGTCAAGCTATCTTGCGAGTTCGTTGACAAAATATATTCATGGTGGTTCTCACAATGCTAATGAATCTTTCCATAATCGTATATGGACTTGGTGTCCTAAGATCTCATTTACTTTGAGGATGAGCTTAAAAATAACTGTCAATGATGCCAATATTGTAGTTAATAATATGAAATTGTGCCGATATGAAACTTTTGTTTTAGTTTAACTTTTCCTTTGGAAAACATTATTTTCAGTATTTTGCTGTCATCTATAAAAACCACATATCTTCCTTGCTAATACAGAATTTAGGCACCAAAAGATAGAAAGATGTAAAACAACTAGCATGGCATCTAAAGCATGTGATGAGGCAAGTTTGTATGCTCCTGGGGATCTTAAAGTAAATTAATTTGGTCAATAATTGAAAATATGTTAGTTTTTGGCTTTTTCTCAAAATTGTTATTTTCCATAAATGTATGTCACTAAATACACGTTGTTTTTCAAAAACTACTCAAAGGATTGTTGTATAAATGTGCATACTTCTTTCTTATGCATATTTGATCATCCCTACCACTTTAAAAGAATTCATTGAACAGTTTTGTGTCTCATGCAAAAGAATATCTCCTACCCCATATTGTTTTAGTCAAAAATCTGGATTTGCATTAAAAAATTCAGAAAAAACTCATTTTATTATACTTTATAAATATTTTGCTACCAGTTCAAGATATGCCGATTTACAATAACATCTGAAAGTTCTATAGTGCTAACCTGAATAGAACATAAATCATCCTGTATTTTGCAAGGTTACTTTTGGGCATTTTTCCTTAAAACCCCTCTATATTAAAAATTTTTTCATAGAATATACATGCTTGGATTTTTTGAAATTTTTTCCCGAGTTTTAACATCAAGTTGATCATTTAGAATCATAAACGCAACCTCAATGATCAATATTTCTGTTTAGGGGTGCCGTCTGTCCTTAAAGCAAGTGAAGAAAAGTGTCCAATGCGTACCTTCTTCCCTTTTCGCGCCTAGGGAGGCATACGTCTGCAACTAAGGCCTTCCAAGCCCGACTCTACAAGGCCATCCTTTCCAGATCTCACTCTCTCCCCATCCTCTTGCTCTCCGTCTCCCTCTCTGCGGGGTCCATATTCTTCCAAGGGTGGCGAGCTATGAATTTTCTTGGTTGTGGTTTCTGTAGCTTTGTGGTTTCTGTATAAAATGAGAGGAAGACCTAGAAGACGATGGGTGCAAGATGTCGTTAACGATCTGAGAATGACTGCTGCTGACGCCGGTCAACTTGCTCAGAACAGAGATTTTTTCAGTGCTGCTGTCATAGGAGCCAAGTTCCGGAAGAGACAGGCTACTTGATGATGATGGTTTCTGTAGCTATTTAGTGCATTTACGGTGCGAGGTAGTTATCCCCAGGCAGAACCTCCTTAGTCGGTCTTACGACATGCGTGACAGGTAACATTTATACTATTCTTTATATCCATAATTTGGTCCCCGTTAACCACTGACGTTTCCGATGCATACCAAAATAAACCAATAAATAGAAACTAACAAATAAGCAAACTCTTTCATCATTAACCTACAAGACCATGGGTTCCCAAACTTTTTCAACCCACCGCCCACTTTGCACAACATAAACTTTGTAACGCCCTCTCCACATTATAACAGTTTGTTAACGCCCCCCTTCCCCATATATACATGCACTATTTTCTCTTTGACATAGAAAATTGATAAATATATATTTTTGTTATACATGGTCAATTTTCAAATGATTATATGCATGAAATAGAAAATTGCTGAAAAAATGTGTCGTGTAAGATGGACATAAGATGAATTTTAAATTGCAGAATTCAAATTTTTAAATGATTATTCAATCGCAAAATCACGAAAATAATTTATTTCAAAATATTTATTGTTAATTTCTTCTTGAAGGAGCCAACGACCCCTAATCTCCAGAACACCCCCAAATTCTTCGGAACCCACTAACGCCCCCCTAGAACGCCTCAGCGCCCACTTTGTGAAACGTTGTACTAGACAATGAGAAATTAGTGTAATGAATCATAAATTTCTAACACGGACACAGCTCACGATAAAAGGCTCACAATTCGATATCCTTTCCATAGAACTGAGTGAGACAAAATCACAGCTGTCAATTATTTCACAGATTAATGAAGATTCTAAACATCGATCTCTGATGATCAATATTTTTCAGATGCGAATTACCCAAAGAAAAAAGTACTACTCTTTTTATTCCCGAATCAGGACAATATACACTAGACAACGTATAAGCAGATAATCTTTCGTGCATAGCATGTCTTTATTCAAAGTGCATATCTATTTTTATTATTCTGTTATCTGTTTTCTATCATCGTTGTTTACATTTTATTATTGATTTGTTACACAATGGTTCTCAAAGGGTGTGCTCAGGAACACCAGTGTGCCCGGTGACATTCCTAAGTGCGCCCTAGGAAATCCCAGATTAGGGGTCGACAACGCGGTGCCAGCGGCCAGCAAGTTTTAGCAAATTGCGGTCGCCCGAGTGGTTACCGGGGCCCAAATTTGGATTGTAAAGAATAGAACCACTGTTACCTGCCACGCATGTCGTAAGAGGCGACTAAGGAGGTTTGGCTGAAATCGATGCATGTGTCCTAAACGTGTAGAAGTCTATGCGTTTAGGGGCCTACAAACCAATGTGCAACGTATACACGTTCTTGGCAAAGATCAAAAATATCACAAATAGTGATTAAAATTGGTCGTAAAGAACGAACGCAAAGAAGAAGCAAATTGCGGAAATTCTGATTATTTTTCATACGTTTTCGAAAGAATAATTAGCATTTTTAACCTTTTCGCTGCTAAAGACGTGTTTAGTTTTTCTTCCGGTCACTGCTAAAGACGCGTTTAGTCGTTTATTATTATATCTCCTCTTTAGGATAAAGACGTGTTTAGTCGTTTATTATTATATCTCCTCTTTGGGCTAAAGACGTGTTGATACGTTATAACTATACTTCTCATAGGCATAAATTGTAAGATGAATAAAGATATGTAGCATTTTCATATTATTTTGGTATTTATTTTTGCTCTTTGCATTTTATTTATCAAGTTTTTTGTACGAGTTCAAGTGTACCACGACTTCAGCAAGTTTGAGAACTACTGGGTTAGGGTTTCTATGATGAAGTTGCTGGGTTTAAATCTGGACGGATTCACGCTTGCAATTTTTTAATGAGATTCATATGATTGTTGCTGAAGCTGCGGAGTTGTGCTTTGTGCAACATTCTCAGCAAATGCAGTGCCATCTCTGGTGACAAGGGCGGAGTCATATGGGGAAACTCGGTGTAATGAAGTCACTGCTTCGCCTTTTGGTACTTTTAGATCTTTCTTCTTTGATAGGTTTATCATTATTTGCCCCAATCTAGTTTTTGTTTACTGAGCCGATGTCATATAATCGGAGCGCCGAGTGGTACCGGGGCCTGCAAGGGAAGCAAAGAATAGTACCAATGAGACCTATAGTGCATGTCGTAAGAGGCATGTCGTAAGAGGCATGATGTAGAACCTAGGAAACTACCTAGTAAATAAAAAGCATCTCAGAAATCGGATGTGCTGGCCTACTTGTAGACGCCTATCTGGCACAACGTACAATCACTCTTAGGCTCAGATTACATACAAACCACACAGAATGGTTAATAAGTGGTTGATATGGAGTGGAAGAAGAAGAAAAATATAACTCGGAGCAGACTTATAAAACTGATGCTCAGTGTTATCCCAACAAACGTCACACGGTAAGTTCTCAGTAAAAGTGAAAACTATGCGTATTTTAGTTTTTAACAGCCACGGTACGTGTTTCATATCATTGGCGGCTCGTAATCGTTTTTATAAATTATTTATAAAATTATTTACTAAATTATTTCAAAAGATTTTTTCTACTTAATGCTTGTTTAGTTATTCACATGTTGTAATAAGATAAATCCAGTGACGGCTCGTGATCATTTTTGGTGGTGGGGCCAGACATTTTTTCCGGATAAATCATGGTTTTTGGTTGCTATATTTTAATCTATAAAATAAAAAATACACATTATACATTATTTTTGATGGGGTCCGGCCCCACTGGCCCTTAATGACGAGCCGCCACTGGACAAATATAACTAAATCTTGTTCGTGTCCCATTTGGCACATAAGTCTTCCACAAGAGATTTCCATTGATGTCGTTATCTCACTTTTCTGCCAATTGTTTTCCATGTCAAGCCACAATCATTCAACTTTCTGTCCCCAGTTATTCTTCATATTTCCTTTGGACACCCAGACCTTCTTCTTACATCCGCTGTCCAACAGAGAACTGTTAAAGCCAATGTTACTACCGGCATACGATTTACATTGTCAATCCACCTCCATTTTCCTCTTTTAATTGTGGTCTCCAGTCAATGCACAGTTTGCTCATTATAAAAGTTCTTCGATTTCTGTTGTATTTTTCCCAAATATTCGCAGTATGTTTCTTAAACATATAGTTTGAGAGAAACGTCTAGCAGATTGGATTATAGCTCGGTTCTCATTCAAGAGACCGGTGTTCAATTCTCGGTAAGACCAAGGATTTTTTGATTGTAGACATAAATGAAAAATCCTAACTTAAACAGCTTGGACTAGCCATGGGACCCTTAATTTTTATTGGACCAGGGCAAAAGTCATGTTTTTACAAGTCATTTGTTTTTGAATAAAAAACGCCATTTAGTGTGGCTCCTGGTAAAAAGGCATCTAACCCAAAGTCACGTAGTGTGGCGTTTAGTCCACAGGGAGTTAAATTCCTCAGACTCACGTCCCACTTGTCCTACACCGCCCTAAAAATCGGTACCACAACAGCAGCAACATTGTAAAAAATATTTTGAAATATCTCCAGCTTTTGTTTTTGGTGTCCAGGGTCATTTCCCATCACTTTTATCATCATCATCATCATCATCATCTTCATCATCAGGTGCCGTCTCCAAATTGAAGGTTGGCTGCAATGAATCCCCAGCATCCTCTAACTTTCGCCTTGGTGTTGCACTCTGCCAGACTATATCCTGTCCATTTCTTTAAATTTAACTCCCAATTATCTCTCGGTCTTCCTCTTGCTCTTCCCCCCTTCAACTTTCCCCCCTAGTAAAGATTTTATCATGGTGTCATGTCTTTTTATTTGCCCAAAATACTTTACTTGTCTGATTTTTATTTCTCTTAATAATTGTTTCTTCATGCCTAGTTTTCCTAAAACTTGTTTATTTGTCTGTTTTTTTTGTTCATGAAACTCTGCCTATTCTTCTATATATCCACATCTCAAATGCATCAATTCTGTTCTAACTGATTGTTCATTGTCCATGTTTCCAAGCTATACATTAATATAGGATATATATAGCATTTGATCACTTTTATGCATATTAAAAAATGAAAGCCCAGAATGTCCAACATATGTATTCATATTACTTATTTTTTTCCAGCAATGTTATTGCATTTTTCAATCGTATTCAGATCAAGTGCAAATTTCTGACTGTATTGATCACACGCACGGTTTCTTCTGAGTACAGATCATTTGGAAGTGATTGAAACCTCCAGATATTCTAACTTCTTTCTGTGCCACAAGATCACGATCTTTAGTTAAGCTTGTCATGCTTCATCGTGCTATATTGCTGATTTTTACTGCTTCATTTTTTAGTGATCCTGCCTTCTTTTAATTATTTTTGTGTGGTTTTTTCCCAGTATTGTATTAAAGTTTATCGAATTATGCAGCGAATCGTGGACAATAAACACACACTCAATAAGAACGTTAGAAGTCACAGAGATGTGGGTTACAAAAAATGTTGACAATTACACGGACAGTGAAGAAAAGCAACAATAAATGATAGTGCTATAAACCTCTTCGCCCTTGTGAACGCATATACTGACTCGCTACACGTTTTAAGATAACGCCCTTCCAGCATACTGACTAATTCAGTATGAAATGAAAATCATAGTATATACTTTACATGACTTAGCCATCAACAACAGTAAACTAGTCGTTGATTTTCTAGGCACCACTTATACGTTCAGTAGTTTGCCATTGCTTCCTGAACGGTGAGGTCTATTTTTACGTTCGTAAAATACAAGGGAATAATTGTTTCCCAAACTTGCCCGCCGTGAGTTTGAACTAGGTACGATTGGTTTGATCAAGCTTACTACCACTTAAGCTACAGACGCTCACTAAAACAGTATCCAGTGCAACTTGCATGAGTCCTGAGGTAAAGTAACACAGTATCCAGTGCAACTTGCATGAGTCCTGAGGTAAAGTAACACAATATCCAGTGCAACTTGCATGAGTCCTGAGGTAAAGTAACACAGTATACAGTGCAACTTGCATGAGTTCTGAGATAAAGTAACACAGTATACAGTGCAACTTGCATGAGTTCTGAGGTAAAGTAACACAGTATACAGTGCAACTTGCATGAGTTCTGAGGTAAAGGAACACAGTATACAGTGCAACTTGCATGAGTTCTGAGGTAAAGGACATTACGAAGTGAAGTGGTTAAGAGAGAGTTGAACACATTGAAACATGATCAAAGAAATAATAATTATACAACAATGTTCTTAGGGCACATAATGTGAAGAGATGGTTTGGAACATTTAGTGGCAACGACCAGATTAAATGAAAGACCTGATCGTGGAAGGTAAAAGATATTAGATAGTCTAATATGATGTTTCGATAAGAGAACAGCGTCAGAAATGATGAAATGCACAACGAAGAGATTCAGAGTTAAGGAGAGACATGATCGTCTAAGCCAGATTGTATGGTACGTGTTTGAGTGATGTTAGTTTATAAAGGTTAACAGTTGAGTAACAATCAATAGTATCAGGAGCCGTCCAGTCCACGACGACCAAATGATGGTTAACTTGGTTGATAAGAACGAACGCATAGAAGCACACAATGTCGTGTTGCTAGGGAATAGGGTGTTAGCCGCCATATTGTACTTTAAAAAATAGTTTAGGTGTCACCCGTGGGATGTGGAAGGTAAGGATTGCACTTCGTGACACCATTAGTAGGAGTGACACTAAAATATTTACTGCCTTTGATGGAATCATTCTCTCAAATCTACAGCTAGGAATGTATGTCAGAAATGGAGAATTCGAATTTAGCTGAAATGTTCACTAAGTGCTGAGATATTCGTGTATATGTTCATGTTCACTAAGTGCTGAGATATTCGTGTATATGTTCCTGTTCACTAAGGGTTGCATCCGTTCTGATACGACGAGAAGAGATTTGTCTGATTTGTTTTTAGTATTTTTAAATTTAGTCGTCGGATCATCATCACTGCACGTCGAACCAATTAATTCATAAGTGCTCTGATCTCCCCCTCAGTATGTCTCTTATCGTGTGGTGACTAACGACCTCGGTTCTTTGTTGGTTTACTATTCTTCTTTGTCTACCAGCATAGTGTTCTTGTCGAGCTACACCACACTTGACTTGGAATTCTTGCAGTCTGGTTAGTGTTGTAGATTCACCCCTATTACTTGAAACATGTACATGGCCTTTCTCCCTTATGGAATTTATATCAGCCTGGTCGATTGCTCGCCCATTTTGTACAGTAGCCATACATGCAAGCCTATCAGCGCAATCATTTTCCCTTACACCCGCATGCCTGGCACAAAATAAAACTGATCTTTGTCATCTTAGACCTCCCCAGCGACTACATCCAATGTCTCCTAACCCATCCTGTTTCAATCTTCCTGAACATACCCATTGAGTCACTGAGAAAATACACATGGGTAAAATTCGTTGATTCCAGCCAAACCATCGTTTACTTACCGCCATGTACTGGCGTAAGAATACAACAGACTCAGAATTCAAATATCTCTGGAGTATATTCACAGCAGATGGAAAGATGGACAGAGAAATCGAGACTAGATGCCAGAAGACAAACGCATTGACATACCAACTGTCACCACTATTAAAACATCGAAGCATTAACATGACAGACAAACGACAACTGATAAATGGCATATTTATTCCAACTCTATGCTATCAGTGACAAACATGGCCCCTGACTAAGACGCAAGAAAGGAAGATTACAACATGTGAAATGAGATGTCTACGAAAAGCTGTCAACGCTACAAGGACGCAGAGCACGAGGCAGGCCAAGAACACGATGGATAGATAACATATCAGAGTCCCTGCGAAAGCATGGACTGACAATGTCAAGCTCAACACACCTGGCACAAGATAGAAAACTAACTCTCCCCACGGCGCTTCAACGGCGAATGTGGTTAAGATAAGATAAGATAAGAAAGACTGACTGACTTGTACAATTAACTAATGCACTTGGTGTCGTTAATACTAGTGACACAACTGTTGATATGTGTAAGTTCTATTTTGTTAACTCAAATTCAGCAAATGTTGTTAATGCACATCAAAGCACTCCGGAAAGACCCATAGGTGCTCAGTCTCCCCAAACAGATGTCGAAGGCTAAGCATACTGATGGTTCATATGGCTTGTTCGTTAAACAAGATTCCTAACTCTTCTACTCATGCATGCAGTTCTACTTGTGTAACGTGTAATTCTAAACTCATTCAATCAGTGAATGTATTCCACATCAATTACTTCTTCATCTTCTTCTTCTTTGTTGAACTCTCCCCATCGACTACTTAATAAACAATTCTTTGGGATTTGTATGGGATTTGAGTCTAAGAGTGATTGTACATTGTGCCAATTATGCGCATACAAGCAGGCCAAGCACATCTGATTTCTGTTACACTTTTTATTTACTAGAGTAGTTTCCCTAGGCCCCTACCTCAGTCGCATCTTACAACATGCTTGTAGGTCGCAGTGTTACTATTCTTTGCTCCCCTTGCGAGTCCCGGCAACACACGAGCGTGAAGACTGTATTAACAGTGACATCTCATTTCACATCTGGTGAGCTTTCTGTGGTGTGATGTTTTCAGGGGCCAAGTTTGACACTGGTAACAAAGTGTTGGTAGAAAATACTTTTATCATCTGTCTTTTTACATCCAGTTTTACTTAGCTAGAGACAAAGTGTGAGGGACTGACTGTCAGCGAGAAAGACTCAAAACATTTCCAGTCAGCCAAAATTCGGATAACCTACCCTACACACGTATGGTACCATAGACGATTGAGAGAAGACAGGTATTGTTCAATCGCCAATTTACTCAGTATTACCGCAGCCATCAACACAATTTTCTCGAGATCTGATCTGATTCGGTCTGACCACCTCAGATTTGTAGATTTTTGTACATCGCATACGGTGCCATTAACATGTAGGGGCCTAAGAACCGGGGTTCAATGTACAGTCGTTCTTGACAAAGATCAATTATATACTACAATAAAAATGATCAAATTCGTCGAAAAGAACGAAACGAATGCAAAGGACAACAACAACAGCAACTTTGCAACTATAAACGATAACTAATAAAATCTCGGACAAATATGTCAGAAAATGGACATTATCGTAATTTTCATTTTTCCACAAACTCAAACTAAAATACAGACCAGATTCTTCCAATCCTTCTCCCAATCGTCCACTTTCCTTATTTTATTTTCAGCTTAAAATTTTCGACACGATCTATAAAATCTGTAGCCTTACAGTCATTCTCATTTCTATCAGATATATGAAATAATTTCATAACCTGGACTTATTGAAATTGTCGACAACAGGTCTCAAACGGTTTGTAGAAACATTTTTGGCAGATGATAGAATTCAAAATGATATTATGTCCCTGTCATCAAC
Organism: Arion vulgaris; assembly: GCA_020796225.1. NCBI lineage: Eukaryota > Metazoa > Mollusca > Gastropoda > Stylommatophora > Arionidae > Arion > Arion vulgaris. The sequence continues at coordinate 64,488,165 of CM036755.1, read as the reverse complement.
GAGATTTTATTGCTTGTTGGATTCAGTGAGAAATCGTAGGGGACGTTTCTGAACCCGGGAGGGTAGGAGGGTTAAAACTGAAGACATAAGTTCTTCTTCAAGTATCCAGCAGCGTTTGGGCTTGTGCCCTTCGGCCCCAATGAGACATAACATTTAGGAACTGTAGTGTTTGAAGATTTTCTGCCCACTCCAAACAGGAGTCAGAATGTGGCAGCTATAACAATATGTTACTAAAAATAAATTTTAGACTTTCCATTTGGTTATACGACGCACGTCTAGCACACATGAAATATCATCATTATCAAATAGCTTGTAATGAGCAGAACTTTGCCACGCTAACAGTCCTTCGTACTTTATCTCTCTCTTAGGATAGATGTCCCGCCTATGCACCCGTCAAGTTCAAACCATCAGTTATATATTGATTCCATCTTCTCGGTGGTCTTCCTCTTCTCATCGGTGCCCGGATGGCTCCTTCCATAATGATCTTCTCCAATCCTTCATGTCTTTTTATATGTCTAAAATACTTCAATTTTCTCATTCTTATTTGTGGCATGTCAGTTTTCTTTGATTTTGAGTTCTTTCTGGATATATCTATTTGTTCTCTTCTCTGTCCATGATATATGGACGAATCTTCTGTAACACTTCTATTCAAAAGCAGATATACTTGTATGTTTCCCAACTAATTTGTTAAATGTCCATGCTTCACACCCACACGGTGTTACTAAGAATATGTATGCTGTTAGTATTCTAATCTTTGTTATCTTATCAGTTCTATTCCATACTATTTTAAGTTGTTTAATTTTTTGGTAAGGCCATGTTTGTTCTTTTATTTTCCTTCATTCTATTTCCATCTCTTTTTAGCAGTGAACCCATACATAAATTCATACTACTAAATTCATACTACTAAATTCATGCTACTAAATTCATACTACTAAATTCATACTACTAAATTCATACTACTAAATTCATGCTACTAAATTCATACTACTAAAATCATACTACTAAATTCATACTACTAAATTCATACTACTAAATTCATACTACTAAATTCATACTACTAAATTCATACTACTAAATTCATACTACTAAATTCATACTACTAAATTCATACTACTAAATTCATACTACTAAATTCATACTACTAAATTCATACTACTAAATTCATACTACTAAATTCATACTACTAAATTCATACTACTAAATTCATACTACTAAATTCATACTACTAAATTTCCCATACTACTAAATTCATACTACTAAATTCATACTACTAAATTCATACTACTAAATTCATACTACTAAATTCATACTACTAAATTCATACTACTAAATTCATACTACTAAATTCATACTACTAAATTCATACTACTAAATTCATACTACTAAATTCATGCTACTAAATTCATGCTACTAAATTCTACTACTAAATTCATACTACTAAATTCATACTACTAAATTCATACTACTAAATTCATACTACTAAATTCATACTACTAAATTCATACTACTAAATTCATACTACTAAATTCATACTACTAAATTCATACTACTAAATTCATACTACTAAATTCATACTACTAAATTCATACTACTAAATTCATACTACTAAATTCATACTACTAAATCATCTACTAAATTCATACTACTAAATTCATACTACTAAATTCCTACTACTAAATTCATACTACTAAATTCATACTACTAAATTCATACTACTAAATTCATACTACTAAATTCATGCTACTAAATTCATACTACTAAATTCATACTACTAAATTCATACTACTAAATGTTACTTTTTCCGTCCCGATCCCCTCCCCCGATAACATTAGACAGTTCAATTCAGTTGAGACATGAAAAATTACTGTTCTTTTGTTATTCTTCTTCTTCTCTTCCACCATTTACTTCTTTATAGAAGTGTTTGGAGGGGCAGGGGAGGCAAAGTGTTCTTGTGTGTGCTTGTTTTAAGGCACTTTGTAAGCTGATATTCATTTTCGTAAGGCTGTTCTTGATGCAGTCACTCCATCTTTTGCGTGGTCTTCCTCTTGCCTTGTACTCATTATACTTTTTTCTGTGTGGCTCTCTGTAGTAGGCGATACCAGGGCATTCTTGTCAGGTGTCCAAACCATTTAATCTGTTGTTCTTTTATGAATTGCATGACTGGTTTCACATCCAGTCTTCTTCTGATTTCTTCATTTCTAATTTTGTCTCTTATTGTGACACCTGCAGCTCTTCTAAGACACCTCATTTCTGTCGTTATGATTTTCCACTCATTAGCTGCTGTTATTGGCCATGTTTGGCACAGGTAACATAGTGTTGGCCAGAAAATCGTTCTCATGAGATTTGCTTTATTTTTTAGCGGTATCTATTTATGTGACAACAGTAGTGTCAACTATACCAGTAACTGGCTTCTTTTATTCTGACTTTAATATATGCCCAATATTGTTTATAAGGAGAGTATGAAAGCAATATTTATCCGAAGATTGTTAGTAGTTCTAATGAGCGCTGACATTAACAGTATCAATGACACGTTGAAGCGCCTGGCCTAATGGATAAGAGCAATGGCTCTTATTCGGGAGATCTGGGTTTGATCCCCGGTAAGGTCAATGAGTTTTTTCTGGGGGCATAAAGAGAAATAATAATAATCTGAACAGTTTCACGGTGACTGTTCTGGTCATGTGACCATAAAGTCTCTCAGGTTTATGTCCCCTTTGTCCTACACCGACTTAATAAGCGACATTCATCATCGTCATCATCAAGTAGCTTGTCCCTTCTGGAACTTTGCTTCCATGACAGCAACCTTCAAAAACTCTGTATTCTGTGCAAGTTCGCCGGCGTCAGCAGCAGTCATTCTCAGCTCGTCAGTGACATCCTGCACCCATCGTCGTCTAGGTGTTCCTCTTGCTCTGCCTCTAGATCTTCTTCCAGATACTGTTCCTTCCAGAATTATCTTCTCCATGCACTTATGTCGTTTAATATGTCCGAACTATTTAATCTTCCTTGTTTTTATGTTCTTTCCTTCCTTCCTTTCGTTCGCTTGAAATATGTCTATATATTTAATGTTGTCTCTTGTATGAACTTCACTGTCTTTTGTAGCTTACACAGAGGTCCGTGTAGTTTTCTGTCGAGTGTTGTTTCGTTAGGCCAGTGAGTTTGCCTCAGTATATCATATTCGGGGCAGTTTTATGTTCTTTAATAGCCAACTATCTTTAATCTCAAGCTGTTGCAGAACAAAGGCATTTGTTTTCTTCTCTGTCCGTGATATTCCAAGTACTCTTCTGAAACATTTGTTTTCAAAGACATTGATGATCTTCTCTGCCACTTTATCAATGGTTCATGTCTCATAACCATACGCTGCTAAGGAAAAAATACAGGTTCTTAAGCATCTGAGTTTTGTTCTTATGTCAGTTACCTTCCATAGGTTTGTTAGTTTTTCTTAATTTTGGTGAAGCAATTCTTTTATAACATTCCCGTCACGTGTCAGCAATGCCCCAACGTACTCAATGCTGTCAACTCTTTGTATCTTGTTGAGACATATACTAACTATCATTACTGTTTTATCAGTTGTAAAGAGCTTCGTTTTGTTGTATTGAGATACATGTTTTAATTTCCACTGTTGATCAGCAGTATTACAGTAAGTAAATAAAGTTGTATAATGACGTGACATACGAATTCATATTTCCCCATATCTATGTCACTTTCGTAACAAATATTATACAACAATTTTGTCTGTGCTAGAGTCACATTCACTTAAATTGCTAATCATTCAGTAACAGGCGTAGTTGCACTTACTCAACTTTCTTTAAAATGTCATTAGTAGCCAGGAAGATTGAAGATAGACTCGACATTGATTGATTAACAAAGTATCGTATCTTTAAAGAATTTCTTAGCCAAAGTTAAAAGCTTGGACTAGACAATAATTATGTTTAAGTTCAAATGACAAAATTGAGTGACAGCATTAGGACACGTAACCCCTCGCTTGAGAGACTCTTCGTAATGGATATCTATTATGTTCTGTCTTCTACTTCTTCTTTGCTATTGCTATTTTGATGATTATATCGTTAGACGAGTTCTTATGATGAAGTCGACTGTTGTCTGGAGCTCATCTCTGGTGAAATATGGAGTTTTTATGATTATACCGTTAGACGCGTTCTTATGATGACGTCCACTGTTGTCTGGAGCTCATCTCTGGTGCCATGTAGTTTTTATGATTATACCGTTAGATGCGTTCTTATGATGAAGTCGACTGTTGTCTGGAGCTCATCTCTGGTGTCATGTAGTTTTTATAATTATACCGTTAGACGCGTTCTTATGATGAAGTCGACTGTTGTCTGGAGCTCATCTCTGGTGCCATGTAGTTTTGATGATTATACCGTTAGACCGTTCTTATGATGAAGTCGACTGTTGTCTGGAGCTCATCTCTGGTGCCATGTAGTTTTTATGATTATACCGTTAGACTGGTTCTTATGATGAAGTCGACTGTTGTCTGGAGCTCATCTCTGGTGCCATGTAGTTTTTATGATTATACCGTTAGACGCGTTCTTATGATGAAGTCGACTGTTGTCTGGAGCTCATCTCTGGTGCCATGTAGTTTTTATGATTATACCGTTAGACGCGTTCTTATGATGAAGTCGACTGTTGTCTGGAGCTCATCTCTGGTGCCATGTAGTTTTTATGATTATACCGTTAGACTCGTTCTTATGATGAAGTCGACTGTTCTCTGGAGCTCATCTCTGGTGCATTGTTTTATGATTATACCGTTAGACTGTTCATGATGAAGTCGACTGTTGTCTGGAGCTCATCTCTGTGCATGTAGTTTTATGATTATACCGTTAGACTCGTTCTTATGATGAAGTCGACTGTTGTCTGGAGCTCATCTCTGATGTCATGTAGTTTTGAGTGTAGTGTTTGATTGTAGGGTCGATTTTCTTTGTAGGAAGACATATAGAGGACAGTCTTGCAGGACATGTTCTGTGATTTGATCAGCGCTGCCACAGGGACACAGAGGGGATGGGGACATGTTATGTCTATTTCCTTTGTAGTGATATGCGTCAGAATATGTTTATATTACATCATTATTTATAATTTTAGTTTTTATCATAGGTCACTGTAGCGTGAAGATGAGATGATCGGTGCCTCTCGTTCTTCTTCTTCTTCTTCTTCTTCCAACGTTTTCAGACATCGATGTTTATACTTTTAAAGTAGTTAGTGGTCAACGGGAGTCCATGTACATCTACATATAGCTTGTCTTGGACTGACATCGATTTTTATACTTTTAAAGTAGTTAGTGGTCAACGGGAGTCCATGTACATCTCCATATAGCTTGTCTTAGACTGACATCGATTTTTATACTTTTAAAGTAGTTAGTGGTCCCAGGACACTACATATGCTTGTCTTGACTGAACATCGTATGTTTATATTTCTCTTTTAAATTTAGTTATGTATGTCAACTGGGAGTCCTGTTCTCTTCCTTACTTGTCTTGACTGACATCGATGTTTATACTTTTAAAGTAGTTAGTGGTCAACGGGAGTCCATGTACATCTCCATATAGCTTGTCTTAGACTGAAGTGTGGATTGGCCATGTATATTTTTTCTCTGTTTATTATACATTGGACATTCTTGTAGTATGTCTGTCTCTGTCTTCTTGCTGGTGCCACATGTGCATATGTTCAGAAGGGCCTATTTTACACCTGTTAAACAGATATTACCGCAGTCTATTGTGCCCTGTTCGTAGACGAAAAATGACAACCAGTTCTCCTCTACTGAGTTGGTGGTATGCATCATCTTTTTCATAGCCTTAGTGATATATCATTAATTTGTTTTTATAGGCCATCTATATCCGTATTTTTGCTTCCTCATATATCATACTGCTGTCTGTCTGTAATAGCCTGCTGTCTGCTTTTGCCAATAAGATACTCGGTTCTCTCTCGGCACGGAGCAATGTGGATATTTTTTCAGACATCTCTCTGGTTTACCCTCCGGTTTCCATCTCAGTGCAGTTTTCATGACAAGACTTAGTCTCCATGCGTATTCATTCCTGACTCATCTCCAGCGTTTCGTTTGGATGACGCTGTTCATATTCTCTTCTTGACGTGATCGCGAGAGAGATATTCTCTTCTTGACACCGTGCAAACTGTTGTTAGTTAGTGCTAGTTCTTGGCCCGAATACGCTATATTTATGTAGGTTTACGCTATATTTATGTAGGTTTACGCTATATTTATGTAGGTTTACGCTATATTTATATAGGTTTACGCTATATTTAAGTAGGTTTACGCTATATTTATGTAGGTTTACACTATATTTATGTAGGTTTACGCTATATTTATGTAGGTTTACGCTATATTTATGTAGGTTTACGCTATATTTATATAGGTTTACGCTATATTTATATAGGTTTACGCTATATTTAAGTAGGTTTACGCTATATTTATGTAGGTTTACGCTATATTTATGTAGGTTTACACTATATTTATGTAGGTTTACGCTATATTTATGTAGGTTTACGCTATATTTAAGTAGGTTTACGCTATATTTAAGTAGGTTTACGCTATATTTATGTAGGTTTACGCTATATTTATATAGGTTTACGCTATATTTAAGTAGGTTTACGCTATATTTATGTAGGTTTAGCTTATTTATGTAGGTTTACGCTATATTTATGTAGGTTTACACTATATTTATGTAGGTTTACGCTATATTTATGTAGGTTTACGCTATATTTATGTAGGTTTACACTATATTTATGTAGGTTTACACTATATTTATGAGGTTTACGCTTATTTATGTAGATTTAGCTATATTTATGTAGTTTACACTATATTTAGTAGTTTACGCTATATTTATGTAGGTTTACGCTATATTTATGTGGTTTACGCTATATTTATGTAGGTTTACGCATATTTATGTGGTTTACGCTATATTTATGTAGGTTTACGCTATATTTATGTAGGTTTACCTATATTTATGTAGGTTTACTATATTTATGTAGGTCTTACACTATATTATGTGGTTTACGCTATTTTATGAGCTTAGCTATATTTATGTAGGTTCAGCTAATTATGTAGGTTTACGCTATATTTATGTAGGTTTACGCTATATTTATGTAGGTTTACCTATATTTATGTAGGTTTACGCTATATTTATGTAGGTTTACACTATATTTATATAGGTTTACGCTATATTTAAGTAGGTTTAGCTATATTTTGTCAGGTTTACTTATATTTATGTAGGTTTACGCTATATTTATGTAGGTTTACACTATATTTATGTAGGTTTACGCTATATTTATGTAGGTTTACGCTATATTTATGTAGAGTTTACGCATATTTATGTAGGTTTACGCATATATTTATGTAGGTTTACATATATTTATGTAGGTTTACCTATAATTATGTGGTTTACACTATATTTATGTGGTTTACGCTTATTTAAGTAGGTTTACGCTATATTTTGTATGGTTTACGCTAATTTATGTAGGTTTACGCTATATTTATGTAGGTTTACGCTATATTTATGTGAGTTTACTATATTTATGTAGGTTCACGCTATATTTATGTAGGTTTACGCTATATTTATGTAGGTTTACGCTATATTTATGTAGGTTTACACTATATTTATGTAGGTTTACGCTATATTTATGTAGGTTTACACTATATTTATGTAGGTTTACGCTATATTTATGTAGGTTTACGCTATATTTATGTAGGTTTACACTATATTTATGTAGGTTTACGCTATATTTATGTAGGTTTACGCTATATTTAAGTAGGTTCACGCTATATTTATGTAGATTTACGCTATATTTATGTAGGTTTACACTATATTTATGTAGGTTTACGCTATATTTATGTAGGTTTACGCTATATTTATGTAGGTTTACGCTATATTTAAGTAGGTTCACGCTATAATTATGGGTGATATGTACATCATATCCAAGTTTGGCATTCTTTGCACTTCTTATGTTTTCGAAATCCACTGCACGATGAAGTGGGTTTTTTTTAAACAATATATTTTCAAGAAAATTAATTATTTTTAAAATCAATAATTATAATGAATACACTAAACGTTGTTTATCATCGAAAACAATGTCTTTTGCAACATGTGGCCAACTTGTGTCAGAATATGTTTGGAAGTTTTTTTTTCTGTGAATTAAAATAAAAAAGACAACCCTAGTTCTGGGTGTGTCTCCCGCCTTTTAATGTTTCTTGCAGACAGGTTGAAAGGGAGTTGAAAATTTGGACATATCTTGTTCTGTTTATTCTTTCATTGTCTAGAATTCTGACCCGTGTAGTAAAGTTGATAGCATACAACAGCGGTAGTATATATAAATATATTCCTCCCGTACCGTTATCAGATAAATAGGGTATGTAAGTAATTTCTCCATATCGCTCTGTCACGATTCGCTCAATCTCCACCATGGAATTGAGTCAGATATTTCTTTCTTGCATCATTTGCCTAGCACTTCAATGCCTGCGTTGATATTCTTTGATCATTTCTTCTCATGATGTGCCCAACATATCTCCATCTTCTTCTTCCTATAACAGTTGTTACTAGTCGTTGACCAGACATTTCTCTGACTTCATTTCTTTTCCTGAATTTGTATAATTTTATGTTACTTTTTCGCAGACATCTTTTTTCAAATGCGTTCAATTTGCTTTCTATATCTTTAGTATTTTTCCAACGCTCGCTGGCATATGTTAGAATTTATATATACATAAACATTTAAAAAAGAAAGAACATTTTCTAAATATTCTAAAAGCGAAAGGATTAATTTCATTGCATCTGGTTTTACCACATATTGCACAGTCCCTGTCAGCAGAAATGGCAGACCATTTGCTGACAACTTGCACAAATCACGAACTCCATAGCTCCTCCAGCAACAATCCTCAGAATCACTTGAAATAAATGTACATTTGATTCTGTTAAGATTCGAACGCACAGCCTTCATAACGACAAGCAAACGTCGTAACCACTTCGCCACAGGGTCCATTTTCTGCACGAAAACAACATATAAACTAGCAAAAGCGCAAAAAACAAATGTCAAAAAGGATTTTTTAAATGAAAACGGGAACATTCGAATTTTGCAATATCTAATGTGATTATATTTCGATTTTTCCATGTGGATTGCCAGAGAAATGAAGCGGACAGGGTGCACAAACGTTAGAACTATTTTTGGTTTCGATATTTCATTGTCTACCCCCCTAAGGCTTCTCAAGTGTTTCAATAATTTGTGTTGCATTTTTGTCTAAATGAGTATATGTGCGTGCGCGCATGCGGTTTTTTATATGTGAACGCTAAAATGTGACAAAAAGTCTGATTTCTTTTGTCTTCTTGCATCTGTTGACCGTATACAAAAGACCTTTACATATTACGCACGCACGCCCGCGCGCACACACACACACACATATATATATATATATTTAAAGATAGGCAGGCAGGCAGACAGACAGTCGAACAGACAGATGATAGATAGATGTATATAGATAGATGTATAGATAGATAGATAGATATATAGATAGATAGATAGATAGATAGATAGATAGATAGATGGATGGATGGATGGATGGATGGATGGATGGATGGATGGATGGATGGATGGATGGATGGATGGATGGATGGATAGATAGATAGATAGATAGATAGATAGGATAGATAGATAGATAGATAGATAGATAGATAGATAGATATAGATAGATAGATAGATAGATAGATAGATAGATAGATAGATAGATATGATAGAATGGATAGATAGTAATGGATGGATGGATGGATGGATAGATGGATGGATGGATGGATGGATGGATGGATGGATGGATGATGGATGGATGGATGGGTGATGGATGGATGGATGGATAGATAGATAGAGATATCACACATACACACTTTATACTAATCATCTTTCATGGGTTTACGTGAACAAGTGTAATTGATGAGCTGCAGCGGAGACAGATACACATGGGAATGCCAAGGCTATTATGTCGATACTAACACAAGAGTTTCCAATGTGAAAACCGGTTTCGTTGAGCTGTCAAGGGTTTCCTGTGGCATAGAGGTTTCGTTGAGCTGTCAAGGGTTTCCTGTGGCATAGAGGTTAGGTGTGTGCTTCTAATTTCAAATGTACTTGGTTCGTTCCCTCATGGAGCCATCTAAATAGTTTTCTAGAGATCCCTGATCTCAGTGTAAGTAGGTGAGATCAAGTTCCTAGTCATATCAGAGAATGACGATAAAACGGAGGTCCCTTGTTCAAGTAGAGCACTTAATGACAAAGAATATATACCTCAATGATATTAAATTTGACAACTATTGTGCTTGTGTCTTTTGTATATTGCATGAGTTTTGATAATTTAGAAGTTTTCTTGGAAACATCTGACACGATAATGCCGTAATGAAACATTCTATTCTTAAACAGTTTTATCTTAGAGAAACCACATTTATATAAATTTCATAATTTACAATTTTCAAGCAATGAGAGCTGATGTTTTCCTTGTCACTGCAAATGATAGTTATTGTTTCACAAGCGACGTGGAATGCACATCGCGGTTTAAATTTTTATAGTTAATCCATTTTCTTGGTGTAGATTACCTTTGTTTATTGATTTTCTTTTATTTTTGTGTCATTGATAAATAGTTGATGATTTTTTTGTTTTGTTTGATGAATCTTTGGTTTGTTTGAAATCTATTGCTTTGTTTGATGAATCTATTGCTTTGTTTGATGAATCTTTGTTTTGTTTAATAAATCTATTGTTTTATTTAATGAATCTATTGTTTTGTTTAATGAATCTATTTTTGTTTCTTTGTTTTTTATGAATCTATTGTTTTGTTTAATGAATCTTTTGTTTTGTTTGATAAATCTATTGCTTTGTTTGATAAATCTATTGTTTTATTTAATGAATCTATTGGTTTATTTGATAAATCTATTGTTTTATTTAATGAATCTATTATTTTCTTTAATGAATCTATTGTTTTGTTTGATGAAACGTTTGTGTTAAGAATATATTGTTGTGTTTGACGAATCTATTGTCGTGTTTGACGCTATTGTTTTATTTAAAGCATCTATTGTTTTGTCTGAAGAATCTATTGTTGTTTTATTTAAAAAATTCTTTTGTTGTGTTTGAATTGAAAAATTAAACATTGCAGGGGATTCGATTTTGGAAAATATAGGATAATTATATATGTATTTATATATGGTGGCGTCTGTGACTTAGGGGTTAGTGACTCGATCTATTAACCCCGACGTTCTGAGTTGGAATCACGCTGAGGACAATTTGGTTGCAAATTGTTTCACTTGGATTTTAACAAAAGGACGATGACAAAACAATGGCAAACTACTGAATGTAATAATGCCTAGAAAAATCACAAACAGCGTTATAAGCTGGGGTTGATACGCAAAGCCCTGTAAAGGATATGCAATTAACTTTTTTTTATTTATATATGTTTGAATTGTGCCTAGGATGTTAGAGACACATACATATATTAAAAGGTTTGACTTTATTGCACCGTGTTTTCCCATAGAACTCCGTCCCTTTCCAAAGCAATGGTACGCAACCTAGAACCTACGAGCTCCGTAGCCCCAGCAACAATTCTAGGGATCTTCGGATAAAATGGACTCATGAATGGAACGATACGGTTCGGATTGGAACCAATGCCCTTTAGAACGATCGCAAGCGAATTGACCAACATATATTAAGTAAGATATCAAAAGTCAACCAAGAAGACAAATGAAGCAATAGAAAATGTTTGATAAGTTCTGATCTTCTCAGAGCAAATACAAAAAACAAATAACTAAATTAGTTTTACGGAGCGAAGAACTTTCTTTCTCTCTAATGATGTGTTGACTCACAGCTTCAAGATAACAGCTTTATAGAACGGGGTTTTGTGAGCGCTTATCACATGGCGTTTTAAAAACTGTTTTTGTTAGTTCTGTGCTCCAACTTTTGCGTGGACCTTTTACTTTGTATGCATTGTACATGAATAGTATCTCTATCTGATGCTGCGCACTGTCTGCTGGTAATCTGATTATGTTGTCGAACCATTTCATTTGATTTTTTTTAATGAAGTTGAGTACTGATCAGTTCTGACCCCCCATCCCTGTTTTTCCCTAATGTTTTCATTACTAAATTGGTTTCTTCTTGATAATTCCAGCATTCTGCGTAGACACTTCATCTCTGTAGTGACTAGTTTTCTTGTATAGTTTGATGTCAGCATTCATGTTTATCACTAATAGTATAATGTCGGGATCCATGTTTTGCAATAATCTTTTAGTGTTCATGATAACACTTTAAACTTGCTGATTTTCTTCTATGGTTCGATTTGCTTTATTGTGTTTATGTTGGATTTCATTAGTTATTCTTCCATTTACTAAACAAGTTCTCCCCGGATAGATAACGCCTTTACTTGTTTAAATTGCTGCTTCGGATGGAGACACAGATCACAGCAGCAGGACCAAGTTGACATAGCTGTACTAATTGTGTACGGTATGCAGATAGAGCTCAACAGACAAAACAAATACATTTTTCGTGCATAATTGTACCACATTTTACCCATTATAAAATAGACAGTGTGTCTCAAAGAGCAGTGTTACTGTGAAATACAGTGGATTCAAAGCAAAAGGCCGGCACGCAAAAGGTGGACCTCAGAGATAACAGAGGTGACGAAAAACAATATCTATGAAGCGTACACAAAAACCCGTTCTATAAATCTCTTTTTATCCTGAAGCTGTGAGACAAATCAGGACTGGAAAAAAAGAAAGAAAGACAAGTCGAATAGGGAGGCTTGCTCTAGGTGTCTCCTTTTTCAACCTGACGCTGAAAGACAAAACAGATATAGATAGTAGATAACCGGCTGCCTTGCAGGTCGGCTGGGGACAGTCAAAGACTGACGGAGAGCGAACCCAGTAAACGCTGGTTGAAATCGGACACATCGCCGAAGAACAAGCACTAGGGCTTCAAATGGTGCTGAAGATTGTGATGTAAAACAAACGTTCTTGGTAAAGGCTGTTTATATATCGCAATAAGAATTTTTTTAAATGGCCAAAAAGAATGATCGTGCGAGAGAGAGAAAATAATAGATAGATAGATAAATAGATAGATAGATGGAAGAAACATCTTAGCAAAGATGTTCACTAGAGCGATAAAACCGTGCATGTGGTACCGGGGCCCACAAGGGAAGCATAGAATAGTACCACTGCGATCTACAAGGCATGTCGTAAGAGTCGACTGAGGTAGGAATCTAGTGAAGCTACCCTAGTAAATAAAAAGCATCGCAGAAATCAGATGTGCTGGCCTACTTGTAGGCTTAACTAGCAAAAAGCACAATCGTTCTTAGGCTCAGATCACATACATATCATACAGAGTGGTCAACAAGTGTTGATATGGAGAGTTCGAAGAAGAAGAAGAAGAACGATAAAACAAGCAAATGAAAAGAACAGTTATCCTAGCGATATCCCCCAAAAGGCATACAACAGCACTCCAAAATACAATAATAAATTCAAATACAAATTTGGAAACATTCCCAATGTCTTCAAAGTTCTTTGTTGATGGAGTTAGCTAGTCGTATTTTCTTCTTCTTCAAACACTCCATATCGACCACTTGTTAACCACTCTTTGTGATTTGTATATGATCAGATTGTACGCTGTGCAACTTATGCACCTACAAGTAGGTCAGTCCATCCGATTTCTGAGACGCTATTTGTTTACTAGGGTAACTTCACTATGCCCCCACCGCAGTCGCCTCCTACGAAATGCGTGTAGGTCGCAGTGTTACTATTCTTTGCTCCTCTTGCAGGCACGGGCAACATACGGGCGGCTAGTAAAGGAACCCGTTTTCATACCAGGAGGCAGGGCGGCTCGTCATTAAGGGCCAGTGGGGCCTGGCCCCACCAATAATCGAAAGGGAGAAAACTTCCCGGAATAGACAAAAACTCCCAAAACCATGATTTTTCCGAAAATTTGAATCTGACCCCACCAAGAAAAATGACTACGAGCCGCCACTGCCAGGAGGTATACTGGAGAATATGTTTTTATACTCATATTTTTTGTTGACCATCAGCACATAATGGAGGATGCGATCGACATCACGTTCGTCACAATTACTTCCCATGGTGTTTCTTTTGTATCCAGTGGAGGCTGGGTCGACCTGATAGGCATACGGTTGGATAAGAACTAGCACCTAAATGTAGAATTGAATCTGACCACACGCCTACGAATCGATTGCACTAACTACTACACTTCGAAGAGGAGCTGCAGTAGCGTAGCTGTTAGTTAATTTGCTTCTTAGGCTAGTGATCCGGGTTCAATTTCCCAGTGGGTGTGGAATAGTTTTCAGATCTTAAAGGTTCTCAGGTCGACCCAGTCTCAATTGGGTACCAGGAAAAACACTGAGAAGTAAAGATTAATAATTTTCTGAGCTTGTTCTACAATAATATAATAATTTTCTGAGCTTGTTCTACAATAATATATAATAATTTTCTTAGCTTGTTCTACAATAATATAATAATTTTCTTAGCTTGTTCTACAATAATATAATAATTTTCTGAGCTTGTTCTACAATAATATAATAATTTTCTGAGCTTGTTCTACAATAATATAATAATTTTCTGAGCTTGTTCTACAATAATATATAATAATTTTCTGAGCTTGTTCTACAATAATATAATAATTTTCTGAGCTTGTTCTACAATAATATATAATAATTTTCTTAGCTTGTTCTACAATAATATAATAATTTTCTTAGCTTGTTCTACAATAATATAATACTTTTCTTAGCTTGTTCTACAATAATGTAATAATTTTCTGCTTGTTCTACAATAATATAATAATTTTCTGAGCTTGTTCTACAATAATGTAATAATTTTCTTAGCTTGTTCTACAATAATGTAATAATTTTCTTAGCTTGTTCTACAATAATGTAATAATTTTCTTAGCTTGTCCCTTACTCAAATATTGTCGATAAATAATTTCATTTCTGTCTGTTACAACCAATATTCTCAGCTTGACTAATAAACGAATGCTAGCTACATTGAATGTCAATACGTAGTTTTCTCTCATCAAGGCAAATTGGTGGTTTCCTTACGGCTACTAACTGAGTATGATTCTAGAAATTTGTCGAGTGTGGGGGAAACCAAGTCTCAATTGCTAATTTTTGAGCCCGTTGAAGACGGTAATAAATGCATAAAATGTAAAGGAAAAAGGGGAGAGTGTTTTTACAGAAAGTGTCATGATAGAAGTTATCATTTTTAGAAATGTATCAGTAAGACTTTCTCTTGTGGTTTCCAGGAAGGAAGAATAGAACTACTTTTTGGTATCGCGTTTCTTTATGACTAGTCTTAGGATTGTCTGTCCTGTGGATGGTGATGACATCGTGATTGCTTGATTGTTTGATAGGACCAACATCATTAGATCTCGGTGAGTAACCATGTTTGATCCGACCTTTCTTATCTATGAATACATCAGCTGCAGTGCACGAACTCTGTAACACCGGCGAAGGTCCCCGATGTAATTTAGAAGATAGCAAAAATATTTTGTAGGAATTTATTATTTTATCTTTCTAATGAATTTTGCCGGCAGTGGACGTAAAAATTGTTTTTTTACTGGTTTGAACTGTCAGGGGCTATTTTACGTGTTCAACTTGAACACAGGACATACGTTTTATGATCCGTCTCCTAGAGGACTAGGAACTCGATCTCACCTACACTCAGATCAGGTTTCTCTGGAAAAAATACTCCGATAGCTCAACGACTTAGCAAACCGACTATCTTTGGAACGAGAGGCGAGAATCTACCCTCTACGATATTGGAGAAATCACATTTTCATCAGTTATCGAACTGTCTAGTCCAGCGTTTCCCAAAGTGTGCGTACCGCCCCAGTGGGCGCTGAAAAATTCTAGATGGGCGGTAGTGGGTTCAGAAGAATTTGGAGAGTGTTCAGCTGATTAGGGGTCGGTGACTTCTTAAAGAAGAAATTAATAATAAATATTTTAAAATAAATTGTTTTCGTGATTTTGCGATTGAATAATCGTATAAAATTTGAATTCTGCATTTTAATTCATCTTATGCCCGTCTTACATGCTGCATTTTTTCATCAATTTTCTATTTCACTTATATAATCATTTGAATATTGACCATGAATTACATAAATATATATCAATTTTCTATGTCAAAGAGAAAATAGAGCATGCATATATGTGGGAGGGGGCGTTGGCAAACTGTTATAATGTGGAAGGGGGTTACAGAATTTATGTTGTGCGAAGTGGGCGGTGGGCCGAAAAAGTTTAGGAATCTATGGTCTTGCCATAGAACAACAATGATGATGATGATGATGATACTGATAATGATGATGTAATCTCACTGAGCTTCCTAAACAGCCATGATCATTATTCAATATCTGCTATGAGCAGAACTTTGCCAAACCTACATTCCTTCAGAACCTCTCTTTCTTTTAAATCGGTTCTGCCGCCTCCTCTGACGTCGTGTTCAACTCATCTATCATAATCTGAATTAATCTTTTCTATTTTTATTATCTTCTTTTGCCACACTGTCTTCCTCTATAATTGTCTTCTTCAGTCTGCAGGTCATTTATGTTTCCAAAATACTTCTAATTTCACATTGTTATTTTCTGAAATAGTGCTCTTATACTATATATATATATATATATATATATATATATATATATATATATATATATTATATACCATATATACTATATTGTTCAGAAACATGGACAGCCTACTCAAGACACGAAAGGAGACTTAACATCTTTCACCTTCGATGTCTCCGCAAGATTATGAACATCAGGTGGTACGACAAGATGACCAACTCTGAAGTACTCATTCATGTGAGAAGAATGGAAACTTGTTGCATACCAAAACAAATGTTGTTCTGTGAACTTTCGGAGGAAGAGGCACCAGGGCAGACCACTGCTCAGATATAAAGATATCTGCAAAGCCTCAATGGAAAAACTTTTCTATTGGTCCCAGCACATGGGAAAAACTAGCTGATGACAGAGTTGTGTGGAAAGCCAAATTGCCAAAGGGCACAGAGTCTTTTGAGAAGAGACTTATGTATGAGCTGAAAGACAAGAGAGAAAAGCGAAAACTGAGAAGTTGTCACAGTAAACCACTTGCCAATTGACCGTCTGTAAAGACGAAAAAAGGCCATATATATTTATTTATAAGCGTTCGTCTATCGACTCTGACACAAGTGGGTTGTGGGTTCAATCGTACACTCAACGTTCCACACATGGGGAAAGGAATTGGCCCTCCTACCTCCAACACACTAGGACCTAGAAATGTGAAGTGACTTCATACCATAAGGCTGGAAAAAGGCTACGGGAAAATTTTATGTTATTTTATAAGCTTTACAAGAGATTTATGTGTTGCATTTTCTTCTACCGTAGCGACTCTCACGTCGACACTGCTTCAATTGAGTATCAGAGAAACACTGGGAAGTAAAGATGGTCAACGAGATGTTAACCACATCACCGTACCCTGTGCCGTAAGTCAGAGTAAATTACCACCATATTCACCAGTATACCACGTGGTATGAAAAAGGGTTCATTTTCATTTTTTTCTATTTATAAATTGAATATTCCATTAATTTTTAGAGAGCAAAAAGGTAAGTGAAATTGATGTTTGAATGATAAATAAAGGTCTAACACTACACTTGTCTCGTGTGCTTTCATAAGCAAAGAAATTTTGATCCGATCTTTTAATTGATATTCCACGTTTACAAATGGTGAAATAACGCACATGCTCAGGGATCTAGTTTAATAGCCAACTGAACACGCTATGAACTGTAAATCGTTTTTATACAACTTATATCAGAAATCTGTAATGACAACACGAAGAATAAAGCAAACATTTCTGCAAGATTAAGCTGTCAAGAGGTCTCTGTGGCCAAGTGGTTAAACCTTTGCCTTGCGCTATGAAGGTCGTGGGTTCATATCGGGAGTGCCCCGTTCTGTTCATTAGTGCATTTTTCCAGAGTTCCGAATACTGTTGCCTAAGCTACAGAGTTCGTGCTTTGTGTAATACTCTCGACAGTGGCGGGCCACTCATGTGGATAGGGACCGAGCAATTTGGTGTAAAACCCGGTGCAATGAAGTAAATCCTTCGGTTTTAGACCACGTCAAAATTTCATGATTCTTGAATTTGGCATTCACAAGTTTTTCCTATGACAAACAAACAGAAAATTCGTTTTATAATTAAGATATATATGTCATCTTGAAGATATTATTTCCATAATTCCATCTCCTTTCTCCTGACGGTGAGATCAGAATATTAAGTTCTTCTTTTCTGATCTCTGTGTTCCTAGTTATCGACACATCTTAAATTTGTCTTCCGTCTGGGCCTGAATCTAATTTTCTCTTGGGAAAACACACAACTTGTTGCCCTAATAATCAAATATTTGTCTTAATAAAATACGTCCTTATATTTATTCCATCTTCGAGTGTAACATCATGAACCCGCAAATTTTATTATACATTTATTACGGTTGTATTTACAGTGTATTTTATCTTCTCTCTTCTACTTGTTCTTCCCGTTGAGCATCATAGAATGACTGTATAATATCATTGTCTTTTATTTAATAAGCAAATATTTTTGTCTGTAGTATCCCCTCTATTAAAGATAAGAGGCGGGAATCGCCTGGAATGGACTAAGCTTGCTCTCTCAAAATATATCTGGTTGGTTTGACTACAAATAGTTCTTTTACTTTTAACTCTTTCCCCCTTTTTAGCAGATATACTGTCTCGCTGTACTTTTTAAGATGTCGAAAAGCCAGTAGTCTATATTGTTCATTTGAGGATCAACTTGATCGCACATTGGTTATTTATGTATAACGGTGCAATATAAAGGCGTCAATAGGGTTAAACAAAATTGTGGAGTGAAAGGGTTAAAGGTGTTTTAAAGCCGAAGGATTGACATAATTGCACCGGGTTTTAACCCATAAGGCTCGGTCTCTCTCCACAGAAATGGGACGCCACCTGATGAGAGTATTCCACAATGTATGAACTCCATAACTGTGACAACAATTCTAGGTGGTTCTTTTAGTGCTCACCTTGAACACGGAACCTAAGTTTCATTGCCAGTCTCCTATTAATTTAGTTTAGTCGTTAGATCATTATCACTGCGCGTCGAACGAATTAGAGGATAAGGGCTACGATCTCTTCCTCAGTATGTCTCTCAGCGTGTGGCGAATAACGACCCCGGTTCTTTGTTGGTTTACTATTCTTCTGTGGCCACCAGTATTGTAATCTTGTCTAGCTACACCACACTTGTATTGAAACTCTTGCAGTCTGGTTAGTGTTGTAGATTCACCACTATTCATGAATCATGTACACGTGATCTCTCCCTTAGGGAATTTATAATATCAGCCTGGTCCATAGCTCGCCCGTTTTGTATAGCAGTCACACCTGCAATCCTAAGCCTGTCGGCGCGTTCATTGCCACCTACACATGCATGCCCTTGCGCAAAAATAAAACTAATTATAGTCAGCTTAGAACTTATCAGCGACTCTTTGTCTCTGAACCCATCCTGTTTCAATCTTCCTGCGCATACTCATTGAGTCGCTGAGAAAACATGCATGGATAAAATATGTGATTCCAGCCATACTATCGCTCCTATTGGACAAGTAACTCAAACCGACCTACAATAAGATCAGGGACCTCTTTAAAAAAATCCCAATAACTTCACGAGGGAGCGAACATTTGGGACGAGAGGTGACAATCAAACCTTTACGCTTCAGAGACTTCCAAATGTTGCCTGAAGAGAATTAATTAGAAAGATTACAAATAAAATTCTTTAAAAAGTATTTTCACCATCTTCAAATTAACAGCGGGAACCCCCACCAGTGCTACGGAGTTCGTGCACCACCACTGAGATCTTCCTGTGTAAGAAAGAGATCGGAACACCCATGGTTACTGGCCGAAGTGCAATGATGCTGGTCTTATCCGGAACATACATGGTTCATCATCATCATCAAATATCTTGTTCTGAGCAGAACTTTGCCACCCCAACAGTCCTCCGGAATTTCTCTCTCTCATAGGCCAGATGTCCTGCCTTTTCAGCCGTCATGTTCAAACCATCAGTTACATCCTGAATCCATCATCTCCGTGGTCGTCCTCTTCTTCTCTTTGCCGGTATGCCTCCTTACATGATGGTCTTCTCCAGCCCTTCATGTCTTTTTATATGTCCAACATATCTCAATTTTCTCTTTCTTTTTTTACATACATTGTTACTGGCCGAAGTGCAATTATGCTGGTCCTATCAATCAATCAATCAATCAATCAATCAATCAATCAATATCTGTTTGAGAACATTTTTGATGCCTTATGCTTCAAAAGAAATTAAGTGAATACGAAGCAGAAAAAAAGACTCTCTCTTAGATGTTCAGAAAGAAGAAGAAAAAGAAATCTCTCTCAGAAGTTCCAGAGCTGATCATTTCGATGTTTACCATAAACATTGATTTTGTGTCTCAGAATAAACATTAAGCGTTTTCTAATAGCAGCAAGCGGTACGTCTACTATATCATGGATAATTAAGTTTGTAGCATGGTCAACAGCGTCCTTAGAGACGGAACTAAAGTATCTCGAATGTCTTCTTAAACCAGAGGCAACTAGAAACTTATGGGCCTTCGGACTCGGGTTAGAATTATGGGAAATCAGACCACAACTACACCACGTGACCTCACATTTAAGTATTGGTGTATATAGACGAATTCATTTTAAAATCACCACAAAATGTTAAATCGAAGTTATAGTAAGCAACAAGTTAAGTTTAACTATAAGGAATATTAATATTATGAATATTTTTCATCAATAAATAAGCATGGACTAACAGAATTGAGTAAAATTACAAAACATCTTGCAGTGTTCTATCAAATATCTATATTTCCGGCCCCCTTTTCTGATGTAGGTCAGGGAACCCCTGGTCAGTTGTCTGTCCTAGTTATCTAGAGTTGGCTGTGCTTAATCACACATATTTTAAATATTGCGAAAATACCGTATATGAACCAATAAAAGTAATAATATTAATAGAAGATTTATTCACATAATCAACTGAGCTTTTATTTTTCATTTCCTGTATTCATTTATTGCAAATGAATAAGGGTGTTTTTTTGCCTGATCCAGAAGCACTTCAGCTTTCAGCTCTTCGGTTCGGTGCCACGAACACCGTAAATCTGGAGAACCTGTAGCTTTTCTGCCAGACAACGGAATTGAACCAGCACTCACAGGGAGCTTGTCACCCGTCGTCCAACGAACACGCTGGACAGGCGGGCGAATAAAGGGTTTAAGAACCGCCAAGGGAAGCACAGAAGCTAGTGAATGTGACTGATGGATTGATTGATAGGACCATCATCATTGCACTTCGGTGAGTAACCATGTGTGCTCCGATCTCTTCCTTACACAGGAAGATCTCAACTGTAATTCTCGGACTCCGTAGCACCGTCTAGGGTCCGTGATGTAATTTTGAAGATAGTGAAGATATTTTTGTAGAAATTTTAAAAAATTTAAAATCTGTTCGGAAGAATTTTGACCGGGAAGCGGGTTTCCAGCCTACTCTTCCCGATAGTGAACTGCCAAGGGTTTCTTTACGTGCTCAAATTGAACTCGAGACCTACGTTTTATCGTTGTCTCCGATAGGACTAGGAACGATCTCACCTACATTGAGATCAGGGATCTGTGAAAAAATATCCTGATAGCTCCACAAAGGAGCGAACCAGTTACATTTGGCACTAGAGGCAAGCACATAACCTCTACGCTACAGAGGTTCCCTACAAGTGTAGTAGGTCTACAAGTGTATAAGGGGTTTTAAGAACCCCATGGGGAGCACCGGAGCCAGTGAGCATGATCAATAAAAAACAGTAAACAAGTATTAAGGGCCTTCAAAAACAAAGAGCTATCTGGCTGTGGTCTATGAAAAACGCTCGTCTGCAGGGCTAGGCAATGGATGACGAAAGAAATAATGATTTCAATCCTGCGTTTGGTAATTTGTTTCTTCAGAGACCTTGAACTCTAAGTGAACCAGGGCAAAAGACATGCTTGTACAAGCCATTTGTGTTTAGAATAAAAACGCCCTTTAGTGTGGCTCCTGGTAAAAAGGTATCCAACCCAAAGACACATAATGTGGTATTTGGTCCACAATGAGTTAATACTTGTTTGCTTTCTATTCATCTACCACATTTATTTATTGTAAAGCACATTGTATTTCACGTGTGTTCATTGCATCCGTTTTAATAATGTCAGGCAAAATGACGCCTTGTCTGAGAAAGTTGGTTATTTACGCAATCATTTGTTATCTACTAAGATTCTAAGAACTAAGACCAAGGTCACGTAGTAAGCCTACCTGTGGCCTCTAATAACATAAGGCGGACGAGCTCAGGTAAAAATTCAAGGAAATAAGACCACATCCGCCGAGTGACCTCGCATTTCAGTATTTTTATGTAAAGACAAATGTATTTTTTTTTAAAACAACACAGCATGCTAAATCAAGGTTATATTATGTTAAAAGTTAAGTTTAACACTAAGGAATATCAGTATTATTAACATTTTTCAACAATAAATAACCATGGACATGTTGTATTGTGTAAAATTGCAGAAATCCTTATAGTGCTTTATCAAACATTTATTTAAAACAACCAGCCCCCATTAAACATGAATTTTAGTTTTCCTGTCTGAGCTAGTCGGTCTTATGTTGCTGGGGGGCCACGGCCTACCATACCCAGAATTTGAAGCACTGTAAATCTGTGCCAGGAATAAATAACACAGACAATATTGGGCAATGTTAATTCCGAGATTTTGCTGTAATTATTTGACAAACAGACTCTGTGACCAGTTAGAGGGTTTCTGTTAGAATTTTATTAGCTAAATTAAAGACATTTATTGTCGGAATCCGATATTCAGCTCGTTTTAAAATGCAGTATACGAAATAAAACGCCATAGGGACACGCTGAGACGAACTTTACTGAGAGGGGCAAGAAATTTCGTACTAATTTCCATAGAAGCGATTAGGCAAGTTTTCCAAGACAGAGCGGTATGGACAAATTATTTGCATGATCTATACAAGGTACAACAGTACCACAGGAATATATATCGGTAATGAGCTCCATCACAACCCAAGCGTTCCTGGTTTAAACTCCGTGACAGGAATATTTGGAAACAAATTAGTTTCTTTGAATTTTTACAAACGGTAAAAAAGTAGACATCATCGTTCAGAAAGCAATGGCAAACTACTGAATGTTAAGTGATGTCTAGGAAATTGACTAATCATCTACTGTTGTTGATGGCTACGTCCTGTAATGTATATGCCACGATTTTGTTGTCTCATATATATATATAACAGTATGGAGCGGTTAAAATTACTCTCCTATTACTGAATACATTTAAACTCAAATAATCTAATATTACACACTTATAATACGTAAACACGTGGTATCACAATTATCATTTACGTAAGCTTCTTTATTCTTAGATTCTATTCTCTGTATCAAGAAGGTTATCCAAATACTTGCATCTATAATTCACTTCTCTACGTTACCTACGTGCACCAACATTTCATGAAACAATTACATAAGTATTATAAAAATACACACAATTAAAATACACCTTACTAATTAATTATCCGATGTATTTGGAATGTATCAGTCTATCTCTACACCCAAGATTTCTCGTTTTGAATTCCAACTGCAACCCTTCTAGATCCGACGGTGTACCAGTTAATTTGAGGATCGAGTTAATTGACGAAGTAGCGCTGGATCGTCGTTTCTGACTAAACCAAAGGCTAATGCTTGACAACTGACACACGTGGTAACTATTTCACTGAACAGTTCAAATCATGTTGAGGGATGATTAAATGCGACAAACTCACACGTTCTCAAAGAACGACACTGTAGAATTAAAGACTGTCAACATAAGATGGAAGTTCTTCTGCCATGTGGTTGATCTGCAAAGTTTGCCACAAGCTGGGGTTTGACGAAACTTGATGAAATGATATGTCGCCACGTGTTGATAACTAGCTCTCTGACACGTTATATCCAGGTTAAGTAATAGAACAATTATCACGAGGTTGGCCCTTTGATATATCAAACCTAATAAACTCAGCCTTACTTTATCTAACACTTCGTTAACTTATTTTAATATGTTCCTACTACCTGTATCACTTTCCTGCCTAAGTCCGAATCTTCCGTGCTTCGTGTCGTAATCTTCGCTCTACTTCTCGTGATTATGACCCTCCGTGTGCTGACTGTGTCCCGCCTTATATAGCACCTCATCCGGGAATTCGATTGTCCAATCAGCAGCCTGCTGCCCATCTGGTCGTCCATGTCCAGTCACATGTTATTCGAATACCTCTGAAAACAAGGGCCGTAATTTAGCGTATCGCCTCTGCTACCCTATTACATATATATATATATATATATATATATATATATATATATATATATACAGTGGCGCCTCGTCATTAAGGGCTAGAGGGGCCGGGTCCCACACAAAAATAATGTATAATGTGTATTTGTTATTTTATAATTTAAAATATATCAACCCAAAACCATGATTTATCTCGAAAAATGTCTGGCCCCACCAACAAAAAAGATTACGAGCTGCCACTGTATATATATATATATATATATATATATATATATATATATATATATATATATATATATATATATACACAAATCGAAGAACACATTATTGTGCCATGAGGTATATTAACGAACAATGTTAAACTCTTATTTTTCTTTAAAGAATGGCACTTGATAGATGTGATCTGGTCTAAATCCCACAGACTGCCTTTACGTCACAGTGTTTTTCTGGTCCGCAATTAAAACCAGGTCGATTTGAGAGCAGTTAGTGTCAGAACAAAGTCTCATTTCCACAAATAGAATTTGATCCCAGGACCACAAACCATACAAGCAAGTACACTAACTGTCCTACTCTATCGCTGTGCTCTCAAATGTGGATCTAGTAGAATACAAAGTATGTTGAACAAACGATACAACTTTGCAAAGCGTGGTCTTGCAGCTCTCAATCTTATGGCAGCCGCACAGACTTCTTGGATACAGTGGATACAAAGCAATTGACCGGCCACATAAAGGGTGGACCTCAGAGATAATAGATGTGACGAAATACACTGTTTATGAAAAGCACACACAATTTCGTTTTATAAATCTTTTCTTACCCTTAAGCTTTGAGACAAATCAGGACTGGAGAAGAGAAAGAAAGACAAGGTGCCAGGTATCTCACTTTTCTACCTGACCGTGAAAGACAATACTGGATTAGGGAATAGATAGAATAGACAGACAGCGTTTCCTTCTGTTTCATCAAATGGTTATGTCCGTGGTAGATTACGGATTTAGTATCCTCACGATATCAAGGATCTAGTAGGAGCAAAGAAGATGGGAACAAAGAAGATGGGAACAGATAAGATGGGAACAAAGAAGATGGGAACAGAGAAGATGGGAACAAAGAAGATGGGAACAGAGAAGATGGGAACAGAGAAGATGGGAACAGAGAAGATGGGAACAGAGATGATGGGAACAAAGAAGATGGGAACAGAGAAGACGACAATACAAAGACATGACAAAATATAGACGAAATACAGTAATAAAAAGCGTTGCATAGATCAGTACGACAGAGCGTAATGATCTTTGAACCCAACTTTGAAACTACTTCTTCTTCGAACGATCTGTTATTGGTTATTGGTTATTGGTTATTGGTTACTAAACTGACGTCACTGCACTCCATGCAGACCCATAGATGCTCAGTCTCCCCCAACAGATACCAAAGAGTATGCATGCTGATGGTTTCCGTGGCTTGCTGATTAAACACACCTCTCACTCTGCCTCTCAGGCATCCAATTCTACTTGTACAATGGGTAACTCCAAACTGGGCTTTTAAATCGCTTGATCGATTCAACATCGATTTTAGTGTCCTCATCCAACAGACAGTTGCGTAGAGACCGAAGAACATCCCCTTATCCATCTTCAACTCCCCAACAATCGATGCTGTTGATACAAACCTGATCGCTCTCTCATTACCGTAAACATCCGCATGCTCAGGACAGTATATCCACTCCGTATCGACCACTTGTTAACCACTCTATGTTTGTAATCTGAGCCTAAGAGCGATTGTACGTTGTGCCAGTTATGCACCTACAAGTAGGCCAGCACATCCGATTTCTGCGATGCTTTTATTTACTAGAGTAGCTTCCTAGGTCCTACATCAGTCGCCTCTTACGACATGCCTTGTAGGTCGCAGTGGTACTATAATTTGCTGCCCTTGCAGACCTGGCACCACATGGGCGAACGTTGGAACAATTGACGTATTTTGACGACTGGACTCATGGGAAACCAAAGAGTTGTTAATTAGAACGATATTCGTGAACAGACACTCAAGCCAGACGGACGTGTCTCACGAGATCAGCAGTAGAGTAATTAGAAACATTAAGCAAGAAGACGTTGTGAAGGGTCGGGAACGATAACAGCACATTAGACGATAGATGTCGAGCTAGGTAAGCAAACAATCAAGTGTCATGCCTGCCGGCGTAGGCGATCATGTCTCTCCACAACTCTTTCTCTCCCCTTGGTGCAGTTAATCAGTTCTGATGCCGATCTTTTGTCGAAGTACAATGTCAACAATCCAACATCTTCTCCCTCTGTCTTCCACGATCTCTCCTTCCATTTATCTTCACATTATATGCCTGAAGAACCTTGATTGTCTGATTCTTATTCTTTTGATAATGTTTCTTTTGTTTGGAGGCTTCTTTTAAAGCTAAATCATTTGTTTTCTTAGCTGTTCATGGAATTTTCAGCATTCTTCTGTAAAACCACATCTCAATGGCTACCACCGATCTTATTGATTGCTTGTTCATTGTCCATGATTCGCTGTCATATATAAGTACTGGTTCAATATAGCACTGGATTACTCGTTTTCACAGTGTCATTGCTAGTATAGTAGTGAATGCACGCAAAGTGTTTTATTCATTATCATAAAAACTGTTTTCGCTTGAGCTATTCTACTCCTAATCTCTGTTGTAAATCTTCTACCTGATGTTAGAAATGTTTTCGGGTACTTAAATCGGTGGACTTGTTTCAGTGTTGTGTTAGATGATACTAGACAAGAAAACATTAAATCGTATACTAGAACAGTTTATGTGAAATATAGATAGCGACGATAAACTATTGAGGAACTGAAGTCAACAACTAAATAGATAAAATTCGGGATAGCAATCATCATGAGAATCTATAACATTAAAACCGAAATAATGTATATATAGGAAATATTATCGATATATGGGAAGACTGAAGTAAAACTAGCAAGGACGAAACACATAAAAAAGTACTGTAGTTATATATCCAAAATACAAAAACAATAATAATACATAGCAACGTTTCGACCAAAAGGCCTTTATCAAGCAAAGGATACAAGAGAAGTGTGAAGAATATCACTTCCCACACAGCAAACAACATGTAGAATCAAACAATATGTTCCATATAGGAAGTAAGCATAATAAACTAAACAATGACACTACAATCAACCAAGAACAACAATATAAATACGTAGGAAGCTTATTCACAGAAGACGGAAGGCCTGACGGATAGATAGAGGTTAGAGATAAAAAATTAAACGTTGTAACTTATCAACTAGCCCCGTTGTTGAGACTCCAAAATATCTCACTAACAGCTAAACAACAGATTACAACATCACTTGTATACCTACACAGTGTTACCAGAGTCAAACATGGACAATGAGCAAAGCGCAGTCACAAAAAATAACTACTTGCGAAATATGGTGTCTTCTAAAAGTTACCAACAACACAAGAAGAGACAGGACCACAAACAACAACATAAGAAGAGACAGAACCACAAACAACAACATAAGAAGAGACAGAACCACAAACAACAACATAAGAAGAGACAGGACCACAAACAACAACATAAGAAGAGACAGAACCACAAACAACAACATAAGAAGAGACAGAACCACAAACAACAACATAAGAAGAGACAGAACCACAAACAACAACATAAGAAGAGACAGAACCACAAACAACAAGAAGAGACAGAACCACAAACAACAACACAAGAAGAGACAGGACCACAAACAACAACATAAGAAGAGACAGAACCACAAACAACAAGAAGAGACAGGACCACAAACAACAACACAAGAAGAGACAGAACCACAAACAACAACACAAGAAGAGACAGAACCACAAACAACAACATAAGAAGAGACAGAACCACAAACAACAAGAAGAGACAGGACCACAAACAACAACACAAGAAGAGACAGGACCACAAACAACAACACAAGAAGAGACAGGACCACAAACAACAAGAAGAGACAGAACCACAAACAACAACACAAGAAGAGACAGAACCACAAACAACAAGACAAGAAGAGACAGAACCACAAACAACAAGAAGAGACAGAACCACAAACAACAACATAAGAAGAGACAGGACCACAAACAACAACACAAGAAGAGACATGACCACAAACAACAACACAAGAAGAGACAGGACCACAAACAACAACACAAGAAGAGACAGAACCACAAACAACAAGAAGAGACAGAACCACAAACAACAACATAAGAAGAGGCAGAACCACAAACAACAACATAAGAAGAGACAGAACCACAAACAACAACATAAGAAGAGACAGAACCACAAACAACAACATAAGAAGAGACAGAACCACAAACAACAAGAAGAGACAGGACCACAAACAACAACACAAGAAGAGACAGGACCACAAACAACAACACAAGAAGAGACAGAACCACAAACAACAAGAAGAGACAGAACCACAAACAACAACATAAGAAGAGACAGGACCACAAACAACAACATAAGAAGAGACAGGACCACAAACAACAACACAAGAAGAGACAGGACCACAAACAACAAGAAGAGACAGAACCACAAACAACAACACAAGAAGAGACAGAACCACAAACAACAACACAAGAAGAGACAGAACCACAAACAACAAGAAGAGACAGAACCACAAACAACAAGAAGAGACAGGACCACAAACAACAACATAAGAAGAGACAGAACCACAAACAACAACATAAGAAGAGACAGGACCACAAACAACAACATAAGAAGAGACAGAACCACAAACAACAACGTAGAAGAGACAGAACCACAAACAACAACATAAGAAGAGACAGAACCACAAACAACAACATAAGAAGAGACAGAACCACAAACAACAACATAAGAAGAGACAGAACCACAAACAACAAGAAGAGACAGAACCACAAACAACAACACAAGAAGAGACAGGACCACAAACAACAACATAAGAAGAGACAGAACCACAAAAATAGAAGAGACATAACCCAAACAACATAGAAGAAGAAGGACCACAAACACAACAAGAAGAGACAGAACCAAGCAAAACACAAGAAGAGAAGTACATAAACAATATACAGAAGAGACAGAACCACAAACCAGAAGGACGTGCTCACAACAACAACCAAGAAGTAGAAACCAAACAAAAGACAAGGAAGAGATCAGGACACATAACACACAAGAGAGAGATGACCAAGGAAGCAAACAACAAGAGACAGCCACAACAACAAGACAGAAATGACGAACCACAAACATCATTTGAAGAGCAGTAATCCACAATGCCAATCATAGAAGAGAATGTCAAACAATCAACATCATGCCCCTAACATACACACAGAGATCGCCCTTCCAACCATTAACCTAAGAATGAGTCTGATTCTATCTTGATAATTTACTGTTGCAGACAGAACCTCATTTGTTTCATCAATCATGGAATCAGCATCCTAAAACAACACATCAAGGTTAGACTATTATGCTTGCATATCAACAACATAAAAGTACAGAACAAATACAACATGAATTACGTTTCCACATCATCAAGAGTGAATGCACCAAATGACAACATAAAAACTGGACTAGACCACAATCAAAATCACACGATGAGAAATGACTCAAACAAATAGAGGACTTGATCCATAAACATGATACAAGACAGACAAACCAAACATACAAGACAAGAAGAAGATAGACGACAAAAACATGAGAACAGAAATCAACAACTAATAGATAAAAGGATAGCACATCAGAGAACATAACACTAAAAGAATATGCAATAGAAATATTACATAAGGGAAGACTGCAGAAAACAAGAAGAGACAGAAACAACATCAAAAAGAGACAGATCCAAAATACAAAAACAAAATATACATAGCAACGTCGACCAAGAAGAGACGCCATCAAACAAAGATACAAAGAAGGATGACACAATACATACACAAGAAGAGACAGGAACAAACAATATTCCAAGAAGGACAGGAACAAACAAAAGAAGAACAATACCACAACAACAAACAAGAAAGCAGAACACAAACAACTAACAAAAGAAGAGGAAGAGCACAAACAGAAGAGACAGATTAGAGATAAAAAAGATTAAACAGTTGAACACAAACATAAGAGGAAGGACTCCAAACATATCCACAGAAACAGCAAACAACAGAAAGATCAGAACCACACATACAGACAAAAGAGACAAAATACAAACACAATCACAAGAAGAGATAGACTACAAAATAACTTCAAAAGAGCAGACCACAACAACAAGAAGAGACAGAACCACAAACAACAACACAAGAAGAGACAGAACCACAAACAACAACACAAGAAGAGACAGGACCACAAACAACAAGAAGAGACAGAACCACAAACAACAACATAAGAAGAGACAGGACCACAAACAACAACAAAAGAAGAGACAGGACCACAAACAACAACATAAGAAGAGACGGGAACCACAAACACCATAAGAAGAGACAGAACCACAAACAACAACACAAGAAGAGACAGAACCACAAACAACAACAAAGAAGAGACAGACCACAAACAACAAGAAGAGACAGGACCACAAACAACAAGAAGAGACAGGACCACAAACAACAACACAAGAAGAGACAGGACCACAAAAAACAAGAAGAGACAGAACCACAAACAACAACATAAGAAGAGACAGAACCACAAACAACAAGAAGAGACAGGACCACAAACAACAAGAAGAGACAGGACCACAAACAACAACACAAGAAGAGACAGGACCACAAACAACAACACAAGAAGAGACAGGACCACAAACAAGACAAAACCAAAAAAAGAAGAGACAGAACCACAAAAAACAACACAAGAAGAGACAGAACCACAAACAACAACACAAGAAGAGGCAGGACCACAAACAACAACAAAAGAAGAGACAGAACCACAAACAACAAGAAGAGACAGAACCACAAACAACAACACAAGAAGAGACAGAACCACAAACAACAACACAAGAAGAGATAGGACCACAAACAACAACATAAGAGAGAAATTTAGAAGAACCTTGCTTGAATTACATCGAAAGACACACAAAAATGAATTGGTTGGGCACAAATAAAAATGCAACCAAGCTCCACTGTAAACAGTCTTCAATAAGAGAGTATCAGGAAAGAAGAATAAGGAAGAGCAAGAAAAAGATAGATAGGGGTGACATAGCAGAATTCTGCTAAAAATAAAAAAAAATATATATATCAACCAAGCCACTAGACCGTACAAGAGAAATAAAAACCCGAAAACCACGACACTCGACAAATAAAAACGGTAAGAGTAAGACAACAAATGAAGAAAGAAGAATCATCAATATAGTGGAAGTCGCAGATGAATACGTTAGAGCAGCGTTTTCCAAAGTGAGTGGTACCCCCACGTCAGTGTGCTGAAGCGTTCTAGGGGGGGGGTGATAGTGGGTTCAGAAGAACTAAGGGGGCAGGCGATTAGAGGTCGATGGCTCCTTAAAGAAGAAATTAATAATATTTTTAAATAAATTATTTTCGTGATTTTGCGATTGAATAATCATTTTTAATTTGAATCCTGCATTTTAATTCATCTTATGCCCGTCTTACACGAACCATTTTTCCATCAATTTTCTATTTCATGCATATAATCATTTGAAAATTGACCATGTATTACAGAAATATATATCAATTTTCTATGTCAAAGAGAAAATAGAGCATGTATATATGTGGGGATGGCGTCTGTGGCTTAGGGGATAGTGACTCGGTCTATGAAACCCGCCGATCTTAATTCGAATCACGCTGCGGACAATTTGGTTGCAAATTGTTTCGCGTGAATTTTTACAAAAGGACGATGGCGCCACCCGATCAGAAAGCAATGGCAAACTACTGAACGTAATAATGCCTAGAAAATCACAAACAGCGTTAAGAAGCTGGGGTTGATTCGCAAAGTCCTGTAAAGGATATGCAATTAACTTTTATATGTGGGAGGGGGCGTTGGCAAACTATTATAATGTGGAGGGTGGCTTACAAAGTTTATGTTGTGCAAAGTGGTGGTGATCGAAAAAGTTTGGGAATCTATACATTAGAGAAATGAGAGAAGATGATCTAGCACCCACAAGGTATAACTTACATTGCAATGACAACATCGAAGACGAATAACTAATTTAGAGTCATAGACAGGATGGGTTCCAAGACATGAACAGAAACTCAAGATGAGACACACAACGAATACATAGCCTGGCTATAAACCAGACTATAACAATCTGATACACTGATTGGTTGATTAATTGAATCATCATCATTGCACTTCGGTGAATAACCATGTATGCTATGATCTCTTTCTTACAAAGGAAGATCTCAGCTGCAGAGCACGAACTCCATAGCACTGGCGAGTGTCCACAATGTAATTTTGAAGAAGTGAAGATATTTTGTAGGAATTAACAAAAGAATTTTTCTAATGAATATTGTCCGGGCAGCGACTTTACCCTATTCTCGATTTTGAACTACCAAAAGTTATTTTACGTGCTCAAATTAAACACGGGACCAACGTTTTATCGTCTGTCTCTGATAGGACTAGGAATTTGATCTCACCTACACTGAGATCATAGATCTCTGGAAAAATATCACGATGACGCCACAAGAGAGCGAACCAGTTACCTTTGGCTCGACAGACGACCACCTAACCTCTACCAGACAGAGACAGTGATAAACTGAAATACGACTAGAATATATATATAAAACAAGAAATGGTGAGTTGAGACGTCCGTCACGTGCAAAGAAGTGGTAGACTAACGGATATATCACCGAGGCTCAGTGGGAAAGGTCGTTAGTGTGACATTGAATTATATCATAGTTTACTTAATAATGATTTGGTTTACTGTTGGATATATGTTGGGCGGACAGAAACCACGGTAACAGATTAGGACACATTGTTGTATTTGACCTTTGATTAGTAGCGATGAAACATATCTTATGAAATATTGTTCTGAACATGGACTGAGGCGGTAGTGTAGAATCATGATTCGAATAGATCATATCTGAAAGTGAATGCGTATTTTATCATCATCAAATAACTTGTTCTGAGCAGAACTTTGCCACCTCAACAGTCCTCCGGAACTTCTCTCTCTCTCTCTAATAGGCCAGATGTTCTGTCTCTGCAGCCGTCATGTTCAGACCATCAGTTACATCCTGAATTCATCTTCACCGTGGTCTTCCTCTTCTTCTCTTTGCCGGTATGCCTCCTTCCATGATGGTCTTCTCCAGCCCTTCATGTCTTTTTATATGTCCAAAATATCTCAATTTTCTCTTTCTTATTTGTAGCATCAGCAGTTTCTTTGAATTTTTAGTTCTTTCTGGATATATTTATTTATTCTCTTCTCTGTCCAAGATATATGGAGGACTCTTCTGTAACACTTATATTCGAAAGTCCATATATGTTTTTCCACTGCTTTATTAAATGTCCATGCTTCATACCCATACGTTGCCACTGGGAATATGCATGCTCTTAGTATTCTGATCTTTGTTTTCTTATTAGTTACGTATTGCGCATTTACTTATTTATAATTCCTTGATACTGGTTTATGATCATATAACTTACACTGTCTATAATTTTAATAAATTGGAAGAGATTTTAAGATGTCAACCATATAATCAGAGCCAACCGTACTATGATAAAGAGAGGCGGTCGCATCAGGCAGCACCGTAAGGGGCGGCATAAGCAGCAAAATCAAAATATAATTTGAAGCATTTAAGGGTTAACATTTCGAAGGCTTGCATCATACTGAGAAAATAAACCGCACGGTCCTGCGTATAATAAAGAGAAGAAATTTTATAACAAATATGCAAGCACAAAAAGCTTATCGCATGTGTTTGTGCAAACAATGTTCGATCGAATCTGTCCTAATTATTCGATGTTGATAACGCGACTCTGTTTATGAAAGACGCGGTTCAGTGAAATTGTTTTGTGTGGAGAGCTAGCAGGTTGTGTTTTTTTAATAGTTCTCGTATTGGAAAGCTAGGCAGTGGGTGCAGTAATAAATTAGGGTCTGTGGTTCGAATCTTGTGTTTGATAATTTGTTGTCTTCCAGAGGCCCGTAACTTTTGTTTCCTGTCTATTTATTGATCATATTCATTGGCTCGGTTATTATCTCCCCGTAGTGCTTGTACCTTTGTTGAATTTGAGTATAAACCTGCAGAGTTTCAAAACTAATTATTGTGTGATGCATCATTACTCTGAGTCGTCACCACTCTAGGCTCCATCCTGGCGACTATAACTCCAAAACAACCCATCATTAGGTTGACCCCCGCTCTGTCAGAACCAAACGCCAGCAAGATTTGAACAGTGTATAGCAGACACGAAAGAGAACTAAACCACTTCCGCGCAAGTTGTCTCACAAACTGCTAAAAATACATTTGCACGACACAATTCCAGATACAGAAGCCTCATAGTATCACAGAACGTCATTGCAGAGCTAAGTATATCACAAGAGACAACGTCCTATTGCAGAAGCCCTAAGTATATCACAGGAAAACGTCATTGCAGGCCCATAGAGTTAATATCAGAGACAACGTCTTGGGCTGTGATGGCGGTCGAGATGCTCTGATGTATGATAAACGCAAAACAATTGATGTATAGCTAGCTTGAAAGGTGCAGACGATTAGTTGATAGACCAACAAAAAACGCGTTAAAGACACTCTTAAAGTGTTCTAAATGCTTCGATATAGACACAATGTGCTGGGAATCTCTTGCACAAGATCGCCAAATGTGGCACTGTAACAACACACGAGGAACTCGTATAGCTGAGAACCGTCGTGCCGTTGAGGCGTATAGAAAGCGAAATGCGCGAAAAAGAAGACACAAAACACCCACATGTCTAACCTTGATCATGTATGCCCCACCTGCGGTAGAGGATTGAGCTCGAGGATTGGACTCTACAATCACCTCCGCACACATCAGGAGATGCAGCAGCACACGTCTGATGCTGCTGTCTTCGTCGTTTCGATTGATGGCCTATATATATATATATATAATATATAATATATATATATATAAATATATATATATATAATATAGAGAGCTCCTTAGCGTAGTTTTAGTGAAATTCTCTTCGCAAGGCTGGTGGAATCTGTCTCAGCTCCCCTTGTCGTGGAATTTTTCTCTGACCGCGACGCTTCAGGTCGACCCTGCCTCGTGGTCCGACATGCTCTGGAAGTAAAGGCGCCGTGATTACACATCACTATCGTTACCACGTCACATAAATACAGGCCTAACACTTACACCAATATACACAGTATAAAGGGTTCTTATTATTTATATATATATATTATTAAAAAAATATATATATATATATATATATATATATATATATATATATATATATGTTTTTTATATATATATATATATATATATATATATATATATAATCATCGTGTATATCCTTTATAGGTTTATATGACGTTCCTGCACCATCTAAATTCACTGTCCAGCAGCTCACCCACTTGTCGATGGCATATTCAGCTTTAATATCTTGATCTTCTTCTGTCTGCTCGTCTGGACTGCTTACATATATATATATATATATTATATATATATATGTTATTTATTATATAAAACCAATATACACATTAAGTAAATATGATTCCGTTTGATAACCACAGCAACACGGCCATATGAGATTTATTACAAATCTTTAAACATGATGTTTAATTTCGATAGTTTTATATTTTGATCAATGATTAAATAAATTCTACCCGATTGTCAGTTATCATTTAAGAAAAGACTAGCACAGAGCTACTGTCGTTGACATCTAGAGTCCTTACAACTTCTTGTTAAGACGATTACGATCAAATGAAATATATGATGTAATAGCATGTTACTAAATGGCTTTGTTAAATCAGGGATCGATATTTGAACTTAATGCGATCAATGTCTGTAAAGAAAGGTTTCGTAGGATGTTAAAGCACGTTCTCGTCTGGGAAATTTAGAAATGTTGAGCTCTTTATTTTATTATGTAGTTGGTGATCTTTATTTTAAACATTGAGTGTCTTTTAGAGAATGTGTGTGTAGGTTATGTTCAATGTTATATAAGCACCTTTTTCAGTGGCCTCTTTGTCTCAGGAGTTTGCGTCATGTAGCCTTCGTGACTCATACCTGGGAAATATTTATGGAGTAGCTGAGTTGTCCAAGCTTCAACTATCCCCTCTCGGCCTCGATGGTAGAATCCAGAGGAGTGCAAGGATGACGTCTGGTATCAGTTTGATAGCAGACGCTGCCGGTAGGACAGACATCACATGATGCCTGTCTACCTTAGGGTTTCCCCTCCGGACTTTATGTTTGTGTTTACTCCCATAGCCTTTTCCTCTCCCGAGGCTCGCACATGGCAGTTGGGCTATTTGCCCATACCTGGAAGTTTGATTCTTGGATATCAGGGTAAATCCAATCATATCACAAATCTTGGAGACAGATCTCCGATGTTCTACGTCGGGCTTACTCATCACGGAACAGTTAAAAAAAAAAGATGCAAACAAATTTGATGTGTGTGGATATTATTTGTCATTATCATCATTCAGTTCCGTGATTGATTGATTGATTGAATGAACCGTTATCATTGCACTTAAGTGTAAAAGCCATGTGTGTTTGATGTCTTTCTAACACAGGAAGATCTCAGCGGCAGTGCACACACTCTGTAGCGCCGTTGAGTGTCCCAGATGCAATTCTGAACATGGTGAAAAATTTGCAGTTTAATTTTAATCTTTTTTTTTTTAAAATAGATTTTGCTCTTCTTCTTCTGCGTTCTCACTAGCTTGAGATTTTTAATTCTCGAATAAAAGCAGTCGTCTGCTTCAGATTGCCAGCCACTTCCTACATACAGTTTGTCTTGAGCGATGGTGTAAGTGGACCACCTCTTTCTTCTAAAGTCTGCGTACTGGAGGCAGTTCCGTAGGATATGCTCTGTTTTCAACTCGTCAAGCCACATGACGACAGGTCGTTGGTGCCTATCTTGAATTTAGGGTACAGGTGGTGTCTTATTCTGTTGTGACCCGTCCGGAGGCGAAGTCTAGTCCCTTCTGGACAGTTGGTAATATCCATCATCCTTGTTGCTCAAGCATAAGCTTTGTAGCCTTTTCATATTGATTTTCAGACAGCTAAAGGTTCCTTTTCTTCTCAAGTTGAACAGTTGCGGCTGTATCGAAAGGAGAAGAAATAATCCTAATAAATGATAGTATAGTCAACTTTCGAAATGTTATCTTTACTCTTGGAAGAGAATGTAGATATTGGTCTCTAGATTCTGCTCTTCTTTCTCAATTTTCCTTACAAAATTATTATTATATTACTCTTGTACCGTTATACGTTAGATAGGTCCTGCAAGCAATTTCTCCACATCGCTCTATCCTGGATAACTCGTCCAATCTCTACTATGGAATTGAAGTGGATATTTCTCGAATTTATCCTATCTTTACTTTTCAGTAAAGTTTGTTTCAGGGTTTCCTTAGAGCTTTCTTTCTTTCTTAAACAATTTGCA
This sequence comes from Arion vulgaris, assembly GCA_020796225.1. Taxonomy (NCBI): domain Eukaryota; kingdom Metazoa; phylum Mollusca; class Gastropoda; order Stylommatophora; family Arionidae; genus Arion; species Arion vulgaris. The sequence goes on along the minus strand of CM036755.1, from coordinate 64,450,305 downwards.
TCCAACTTGAGTGCGCCTGCTTTTTGATTCTTTGATCATGTCCTCTCATAGTATGCTCAATATATTTCCATCTTCTTCATCTTATAACAATTATTACTAGTGATTGACCAGACATTTCTCCGATTTCATCGCCTCTCCTGAATTCGTTCCATTTTATGTTCACTTTTTCCCCGCAAACATCTATTTTCAAATGAATTCAACTTTCTTTCTATATCTTTAGTCATTTTCCAACTCTCGCTGGCATATCGTAGCATTGACAAGACAATGAAATTGAAAATTCGTAATTTAGTTTTAAAACTACATGACTAGGAGCTTCATATTTTATTTAGACTTTTAAAAGCTGCAGTTGTTTTGAAAATTCGTAACATAATTTCTTTTTAAATATTCCCTTACATCAGTGGCGGCTCGTCATTAGGGCCAAAGGGGCCGGGCCCCACCAAAAATAATATCTAACGTTTATTTATTAGTTAATAAATTAAAATATAACCTAACCCAACATCATGGTTTCCCCGAACATGTATGTGTGGCCCCACCAACAAAAATGATTACGAGCCGCCACTGCCCTACATTAACTTTTCTAAATTTTTATATACTTCTTGTGCATATAAAATACTTTAATTTCCTCAGACCTACTTTTAAATTCAACCTATTTTTATAAATTCTGAGTTCTTGTTGGACAATCCTGTTCGTTATTTTCTGTCAATGAGACATTTTTTAAATAACCTTTTTTAATCAAAAGCACTAAAACACTCATTTATTTTTCAGCTCGTTTGCTAAATGTCATAGTCTGGTACTGCTACATTTAAATTGGAAATAATGTTCATGCTATTATTACTGTGCATGTTTTATAACAATGTTTGGTTAACTCTATAAATATTTCAGTTCAGTTTTAAAGAGCGTAGTTTTATCTTCATTTAGACTTCTTTCATTAATTTTCAAAGTTTGTTATTAATCAATCACGATACTTGTTATATATCTATGTATATGTATATGTTTATGCGTGCATGTTGATATGAATTTTTTGTGTCGCCCGTGTGGTTACCGGGGCCCAAATTGGGGTGTAAAGAATAGAACCACTATTACCTGCCACGCGTGTCGTAAGAGGCGGTTAATGAGGTAGGACGTGGGGATAGCTATCACACACCGTAAAAAAAAAAACCACTAGATGGCTACAGAACGAAGAGCGAACCGACTAAACGCTGGCTGAAACCGGACAAATCGCCGAAGGATAAGCACCAGAGCTCTAAATGGTGCTGAAGATGTGACGTAAAACACACCAATGTTAGGGCTGCATGAATCAGATTTTCATACGAATAGAATTTATGAGGAGGTCTGGTACATCAGTCTGGGCGGGGATCATGAGAGAGAGATGTGTATGTATATATATATATATATTTATATATGAATGTATGAACGCCTATATGTAATTGGGTTTATCTTGACTAAAGGGTGTATATGTGTGTGCGTGTGTGTAAGTATGACTGTAGGTATGTACCTACGTATTATGTAGGCACGTTATGATTGCGTATGTACGTATGCTGATGATTGTATGCGTGTGTGTAAGCGTGTGCTTGTGTGTGTTTATGCGGGAATACGTGTGTGTACGTGTGCGCACTTGTACGTATGTGTATATGCGTGCGTGTGTACTCGTGTAGTATGTATGTATGTATGTATGTGTGCATGAGTACATGTGTATATGTCTTTCTTCTTTCTTTTCACGAATCTTGTTTGCCTTACAGGGTCAGGCCAAGAAGAGATTTCTAAAACGGTCCCCTGGTGTGCGCTTCGTAGATAGTCTTTCGTGCCTCTGTTATCTCTGAGGTCCATCTTTTGCGTGGCCGGCCTTTTGCTTTGTACCGAAATTATGAAGAGTGTGTATATGTATGTATGTATGAATTAATGTTATATAATGTGCGTATATATTAAATGAACTAAGTTCACGGACAGACCAAAGAAAGTATTTTGGGAACAGAAAAAGTGAGGCACACAACATTAGAGTCAAAGCACTAAAAGAAATAGGCGCAATCAGTGGCGACTCGTCATTAAGGGCCAGTGGGGCCGGGCCTCACCAAAAATAATGCGTAACGTGTATTTCGTATTTTATAAATTAAAATATAACAATCCAAAACCATGATTTTTCCGAAACGTTTTGTCTGGCCCCACCAACAAAAATGATCACTAGTCGCCACTGGGCGCAATCAAGCACTTTAAGCTCATACACTTTAAGAAATAAAATTTAACTTCCCAAACAATCTCACAAAATAAGCACCGAAGCGGAATAAAATATTTAACGATTCTTCTTCTTCACCTTTCACAACGGAACAAAAGTCTTCGCCAAACTTCTTCCAGCTCTTCCTCTCTTGCCATTCCTTCCAATTCTTTCCATGTTTTACCTATCTTATTAATATCAGCATCCAGCTATTTTCTTCATGTATTTCTAGACCATCCGTTATTCCTCTTTTCCTGCGGGTTCGAAAACAGTGCCTGTCTTGCATTGCTTCCGGACGGTCTTCTCAATGTGTCTCCTATCCATCACCATCGTCTCTTCTTTAGCTCTTTCTCAACTGGTATCGACTTAGTTCTTTCTCTGAATTCATCACTCTTAATCTTATCATACCATCTCAGTCCCTCTATTCTACGTAACCATCCAGCTACAAACGTCTATAGTTTTCTGGTGGTTTCTTTTGCTGTCCTCCATGTGTCCTAGCCATAAAACAGCACTGCCTTCACATTTGATTGAAAGATATTTCACTATTTAAGACACACTAATTAGACACCAGGACAAAATAATAAGGGCATAACTGAGCAAGCAAGAAACAAACGATCAAATTAAAGAAATTAAAAGAAATATTTAACACTGAAAAACTGCATCTAACAATGAAGTACAATCGTTGGAATTAAGCAGAAAATTGTGAAATTTTAAATCCTTTTTTAATGTTCACAAGTAATGGCTGTTAAACCAGCTCACAACTGGAGAGTTAAATTACGTCATCCAATCAAACGTAGTGATCATTTTTACAAGTTAACAAATCTTGAAGTGTGCTTTAATTGCATTCTGCTTTGAAGAAAATCTGAACAGTGCTGCAAATTGTTTCATAGAACATTCATCTCATCAACCATGATTAATTCTTTCTCAAATTTTCCATCTCGTTAACCATACTGCTTCCAACAGCTTTTATAGCAACTGCACAGCTAATTATTTCTGAGATATTTCATGCAATTTATACCATTATTTATTTCCTCGAATTTTCATGATTTTCAACTATTAATTATTTATTAGAAATTTCATGCTATTGTAGCTGTGAATTTTGTCCTATAAATTTCAAATATTGAAAACGTAATTATTTATTAGAAATTTCATGCTATTGTAACTGTGAATTTTGTCCTATAAATTTCAAACTATTGAAAGGTTACATTATTTATTAGAAATTTCATGCTATTGTAACTGTGAATTTTGTCCTATAAATTTCAAACTATTGAAAAGGTTAATTATTTATTAGATATTTCATGCTATTCTTCTGCTTCTTCTTTGAACGCTCCATATCGACCACTTGTTAACCATGTAAGTTGTGCTAGTTATGTGCCTACAAGTAGGTCAGCACATACAATTTATGCGACGATTTTTACTTACTAGGGTAGCTTACCTAGGTCCCTACCTCAGTCGCCGCTTACGACATGCCTTGTAGGTTGCCTAATTACTATTCTTTGCTCCCCTTGAGAGCCCCAGCAACACACGAGCGATGTCATATTATTGAAACTGTTAATTAGTTCCAGACAGGTCACGCTATTCAAACTGTTAATTAGTTCCAGAAAGGTCATGCTATTCAAACTGTTAATTAGTTCCAGAAAGGTCATGCTATTCAAACTGTTAATTAGTTCCAGAAAGGTCACGCTATTCAAACCGTTAATTAGTTCCAGAAAGGTCATATTATTGAAACTGTTAATTAGTTCCAGACAGGTCACGCTATTCAAACTGTTAATTAGTTCCAGACAGGTCACGCTATTCAAACTGTTAATTAGTTCCAGACAGGTCATGCTATTCAAACTGTTAATTAGTTCCAGAAAGGTCACGCTATTCAAACTGTTAATTAGTTCCAGAAAGGTCACGCTATTCAAACTGTTAATTAGTTCCAGAAAGGTCACGCTATTCAAACTGTTAATTAGTTCCAGAAAGGTCACGCTATTCAAACTGTTAATTAGTTCCAGAAAGGTCATGCTATTCAAACTGTTAATTAGTTCCAGAAAGGTCACGCTATTCAAACTGTTAATTAGTTCCAGACAGGTCACGCTATTCAAACCGTTAATTAGTTCCAGAAAGGTCATATTATTGAAACTGTTAATTAGTTCCAGAAAGGTCATGCTATTCAAACTGTTAATTAGTTCCAGAAAGGTCACGCTATTCAAACCGTTAATTAGTTCCAGACAGGCTGCTATTCAACGTTTAAATGTTCCAGAAAGGTCAACTATTCAAACTGTTAATTAGTTCCAGAAAGGTCATGCTATTCAAACTGTTAATTAGTTCCAGAAAGGTCATGCTATTCAAACTGTTAATTAGTTCCAGAAAGGTCATGCTATTCAAACTGTTAATTAGTTCCAGAAAGGTCATGCTATTCAAACTGTTAATTAGTTCCAGAAAGGTCACGCTATTCAAACTGTTAATTAGTTCCAGACAGGTCACGCTATTCAAACTGTTAATTAGTTCCAGACAGGTCATGCTATTCAAACTGTTAATTAGTTCCAGAAAGGTCATGCTATTCAAACTGTTAATTAGTTCCAGAAAGGTCATGCTATTCAAACTGTTAATTAGTTCCAGAAAGGTCATGCTATTCAAGCTGTTAATTGGTTCCAGAAAGGTCATGCTATTCAAACTGTTAATTAGTTCAGACAGGTCACGTATTCAAACTTATAGTTCAGGGCAGGTCACGCTATTCAACTATTAGTTCCAGAAGTACGCTATTCAAACTTAATTAGTTCCAGACGGTCACGCTATTCAAATTATTAGCTCAGACACTCACGCTATTCAACGTAATTCCCTGTGTGTTGTGGGGCTCACGGAGCAAGATCACAATGACTACTAGACAGTGATAAGAGGCGATGAGCAGTGGGTTAGAAGAAGCACTATTGAATAAACGCGTGGCAGAATATTTGCTGGCCTACTTGTAGGCGCATAACTAGACAACACAATGTATTAGGTTTTCTAGCAATTAGATACAATCACAAAGTGTTAACAAGGTCGATATGGTTAGAAGAAGTAAGAAGAAGAAACAGTTAATTATTTCTAGCAATTTCATTTTTCAAACCATTTATATTTCAGATGATACAAATATTAACTTTTTAAAGCTTTAATCGACCAGACATTCAATTTTAATAACTTTGAACTGTCGAGATATAAATTGTTCCACGTGTTTGACTGTCAGATTCTAACGGTTCCCGAACAGAGCTAGTGAGTTTTCTTATAAATAGAGAGTTAAGAGGAAAGACCCAAGGGGAATCACCCAAGTCAGTGAACATAATAATAAGTAGTTTAACAGATCAACTAATACTACACAGGCTCATGGGGTGCACAAATGTCATACACGGAAATTGAAACCGTCAGCATAACTTTCACCTTATCAGTTCTATACGAAATAGGCAGTCATTATTTTTCGGACATGAGATGAGAAAAGGAGGTTTAGAACACATTGTAGCAACGGATAAAATCGAGGGGAGACGAGACAAAGGAAGACAGAGAGAGGAAATTTTGGATAGCTTGTTTTAATGGCATTGAAGACCGTCAGCATCTGAGTTGATAGCAAACATAAGAGACGGAGATTTGTGGAGATCATGATCGTTACGCCAGCCGGCACGGCACCTGATAATGATGATCAGCTTCCCAGCAGCAGGAAGTATTTAAACTTGATAGAACTGTATGTGCGTATTCCTCTCAGCTCCTCATGGAGCATGGGACATCAATAGTTTTTCGCCACTGTTTCAGGTACCTGTATGTTTTCTTTAAAGTCCCCCAGGAAAGTCAAGCATGCTTCAGTTCCTCAAGAAGACTCCGTCTCCAGGACTGTTTAGGATACCCCTTTTTCCGCTTTCCTTGCGGGTTCTACCCAACTACTTGTCTAGTGACGTTTGACTATGTCTTCCTCAGGGTATGACAGACCCATCACCATTCGAGGGATTTTCAGCCTGCTCTTCACGAGTTTGAACCGTCAAGGGTACTATTACGTGCTCAAATTGAACACGGACCTATGTTTTATCGTCCGTCTCCGATAGGACTAGGAACTCGATACTCACCTACACTGAGATCAGGGATGTCTTAAAAATACTAGATAGCTCCACGAGGAAGCGAAACCAGTAGCTCTGTAAAGAAATAGTAATACTAATAATTCCTCTCGTACCGTTATACGTTACTCAGGAAAAATTTCTCTATTCCACTCTATTCTGGGTAACTTGCTCAATCTCCTCCATGGAACTGAGACCGATATTTCTTGCCTCTCTCAGCAAAGTTTGTAAGGGCCTCCTTATGTCGTCCTTTTTTTCTTGAACCCTTTGCATCCCACTTCAATGTCTGCTTTGATATTCGTTGATCTTTTCTACCCAAGGTGTACAGAAAGACGAACACTTAAGAAGACTTGGTTACACTCTCTGTTTCTAACTGTCCATCTTTGTCTTAGTTATCCTCTCTCACTAACTGCCCATCTTCGTCTTGGTTACGCTCACGTCACGATTGCTTTCCTTTTCAAAAACCGTGCGGTTCAGTGCGCTTTAGTGCGCTTTAGCTATAGTATTTATTGTGAGAGGTTGTGATTATTCTGTCACATATGTACTAGTATCCACTGTATCTGAGTTCCATTGCTCTTTGAGGCCCACTGTCTTTTGGTAATCTGCTTATATGGACGAACCATCAGTTCAGAACTGATACTGTACCCTCTTGTTTTTGTTTTCCTCATTCCCATATCAGTTTTTCTTGAAGCTCACAGCTCTCTACCAGTGGCGGCTCGTCATTAAGAGCCAGTGGGGCCGGGCCCCACCAAAAATAATGTGGAACGTGTATTTATTAGTTAATAAATTAAAATATAACCTAACCCAAAACCATGATTTTTCCCGAAAATGTGAGTATCTCCACTAACCATGATTTTTCCCGAAAATTTGAGTATCCCCACTAACAAAAAGGATCACGAGCCGCCACTGGTCTCTACGTTACTACACTTAATTCATTGATCCTGTACACATTTTAGTTCTCCTGTTTTTTCTCTCTAATCTTTCACTTATATATTCTATTCTTTGATTAGATATTGTTTTCTATGTCATCATAACTTTGCCATAGTTCATTTTAAGTAGGTGTATGTCCTTTCTTAATTGCTTTATTATTTCCTTCTGGTTATCTTCTGCTTTCTATTTAATATTACTTCTTATTTAGGATCTTGATTACTATAGAAATATTCTTTCGTACTTGTTTTCATTTTTCGATTTTTTATCTCTTCAATGTCTGAATGATTCTTTAATTTTGCTTATTTTAGTTGGGTTTTTTATATCGAATCCTTTCTTTTGATTAATTTAACGAATTCTTTCTGTTCCGTTATTTTAATGAATTCTTTACTTTATTTTTTTTAAACGAATTCTTTCTTTTCAGTTTTCGAACGAATCCTTTCCTTTCAGCTTTTTTTAACGAATCATTTCTTTTATCTTTTTTAACGATTTTCCATTCAGTTTTTTTAACGAATCCTTTACTTTCCTATTTGTTACGAATTCCTTCCTTTATATTTCTTCAACCGAATTCTTTCCGTTTAGTTTTTTAACAAACACTTTCCTTTATTTCAAAAGAATCCTTTCCTTTCAGGTTTTTTTAACGAATCCTTTCTTTCCCAGTTTTTGTTTGTCTTTTTTGTCTTTCTGATTGTCTTATACATTCAGTGATTTCTTTATATTAATATTGTATATTCTTCTTTCGTTTGAAGTCAAACTGTTACCAGATTGTTGCCCAGTGTCTTGATTTTCTGTTTTTGGCTTGCATGTTCTAGTAGTTTGGGTGATAGTTATTTTTGTATTTTGATAAGATTCTGCTGTACCATATTTTTCTTGTCTTTCTCTTACCTTCTTTCTCTTAATATTGTAAATTAAAGAAGAACAAAGTATAACACTAAACTCGTCTTAATATCAGATATATTATTCAATTTAATTTGTCCAAATTGAAGATTCTAACCTCACAGATCAGAGATCTAAACAGTTGTACACCGTGGATTCTGATCATCTGTTCGCATTATTAAACCGAAATACAAACGAACTGATGCACGAAATGCTAACATAAATTTCTGCGACAGGTTCGATCAATATTTGTTATTATAATTCCATTAAAGTAGTTGGTGTGAATGTGTGACAATATTGGTCAGTGATCGTTTGATCTGGTCCAAAAGTGAGTCCCAGTTTGTACACTTTTTTGGTGACAATATTGGTAAGTGATCGTTTGATCGTTTGAAAAGTGAGTACCAGTGAGTACACTTTTTTGTGTTCGGCATTTGATTAAGTCCTGTCTGGTTACTTTAGATCTGCAACTTGTTGACTTTCTTTGATGGAGTAGTTACACACAGTTTTCTTAATAATCTCTTTAATTTCTCATTGACTCATATTGACAGTGTATGCACTGCTACAAAATGTTCATTCTTTTACTCTACGAGAGAGATTGCAATATGGGGATATTGATATAAGATAGACTGCAGTAAAACTAGGTAGCAATGGCGAAACACGTAAAAACAAAGTACTATAGCTCTACAAAGTACAATAACAATACACAACAACGTTTCCAACAAAAGGCCTTTATCAAGCAAAGGATACACCAGAAAGGAAGACATTCACTTCTTAAACGGCAATGTATTGTTATTTGTTTGTACTTTGTAAAACGAAAGTATTTTGTTTTTACGTGTTTTGCCATTGCTACATAGATTTACTGCAGTCTTCACTTATATCGATAATATTATTCGCCATTTGGCTGCAACTATCCGTCGCGACGTATTGTCATTTAGGTTAGATTTAGTACTTTTTTTTAGTCACATATTTTTAACTTAGGGCCTTTAAGGATTTATTGTCTAATTGTATGTGTTATATGTGGCGTTTAAAGACGTGAATTTCTTCCCTTCTGATGCATCCTTAGCTTGATAAAGGCCTTTTGTTGGAAACGTTGCTGTGTGACATTATTGTTTTTGTACTTAAAACTACAGTATTTTGATTTTACATGTTTCACCAATATGGGGATAGGAATTTATATTGATGTATTTCTAGGTAACCAAGCTTCTTCTTATTATGGAGCGGAACAAAGCCACAAATCATAGTAGAGACCACAGGTGTATTTCTAGGTAACCAAGCTTCTTCTTATTATTATGGAGCGGAACAAAGCCACAAATCATAGTAGAGACCACAGGTGTATTTCTAGGTAACCAAGCTTCTTCTTATTATGGAGCGGAACAAAGTCACAAATCATAGTAGAGACCACAGGCCTATTAAAATGAAATGAGCAATATAGAAAAAGATAGCACATTGTCCATAAAGTTATAAGATAATTGCATATCCTTTACATGACTTTGCGAATCAACAATTTTTAAGGCTGTTTGTGATTTTTCTAGGCATTATTACGTTCAGTAGTTTGCCATTACTTTCTGAACGGGTGGTACCATCGTCCTTTTGTAAAAATGCGCGAAACAGTTTGCAACCAAATTTTCCGTAGCGTGATTCGAACTCAGAACGTCGGGGTTAATACAGCGAGTCACTATCATATAAGCCACAGACGCCACCAACTGTCTATAAGGAGCTCAAAATCAAAGTAAAACTGGTTGATGCTACAAATAAGAATAAGGTAATTGAAGCATTTCGGACATAAAAAAAGACATGAAAGGTTAAAGAAGAGATTTGTATAGATAGATATCATGACGAAGAGAAGAAGAAAAAAACACAGAAAAGATAGATCTTGGAATGTTGTAGATGATTTGAACATGAAATCGGTAGATATATAAGATCAACTGTATGAGATATATTCTGAAATGAAAGACTTTTAGGATGATACATTTCTGTATTAAGTCAGGATATTGGATAATATACATGGTCAATAAAAATAAACATTCGGAAGCATTGCAAGACAGGCACTGTTTTAGAACCCGCAGGGAAAGAGGAACAGGGGAAGGCCTGGACATACCTGGAGAAGAAAGCTGGAGACTGATATAAAAGGATATGTAAAAGATGGACAGATTAGGAAAGGATGGCAGGATAGAGGAAGCGCTGGAGGAAGTTTGTTGAAGATCGGTGCTCCGTTTGGCAAATTTACACGTGCTGCATAAACGTGTAGAAGTCTATGCGTTTAGGGGCCTACCAAACCAATGTGCAAAGTATACACGTTCTTGGCAAAGATCAAACATATCACAAAGAGTGATTAAAATTGGTCATAAAGAACGAACGCAAAGAAGAAGCAGAAGAAGAGAAAAGCGCACACACAGTCCTGTTCCAGAAATCATTTCTTATCCTGAATCTGTGAGGCAAAACAGGAATAGAAGAACGAGTGTCTTATATCTGTAACATTCTAGAAACATCTATTAGTGGTTCCAAGCTATTCCAGGATTGACGTGGACCACATTGCAGCTTCTTACTCTTCAACAGTTCCGAAAAGAAAACGTGGAAAACCTAAGACCACTTTTCGAAGAACAATCCAACAAGAAAGTAAACTATTGGGATGTAAAACCATACAAGATCTCCAACTGCTAGCGAAGAACCGTATCACATGGAGATCTAAAACCTCTGCCCTATGTGCCGCCTTTGGCACGAAAGGAACAAACTAACTCTTCAACAGTCCACTTACTTGAGAAGCAATAAACCTGTTATTCCAACTAAATTGTTTATCTATACGTCAATTATTCGAACTTCTTTATACGAGTATCAACGTCATTGCTTAATTTATTGTCGTTTTATCGCGATAACTGATTGACAAATTGTCCACTTGAGCGATTTCTCGTTAATGTCTCGTGAAATTTGGAGGATGGTTTGGACAAGTCAAATCATTGAACGCAACATCAAGTGTCAACCAAATTTCATAGACGTGAGTGGTTGTTGGACATTGTACTATCTACTTATGAACAATCGTTACGGAGCACACATGGTTACTCATCGAAGTGCAATGATGATGGTCCAATCAATCAATCAATCGATCTAGTTACGAAGTATCTAATAAATCATTATTCGGATCAGATCAGGTACCATCTTCGCAACGAAGGTATGCGCTTCTCTAATCCTGGTTTGCCTCACAGCGTCAGGGTAAGAAGAGAGTTCTAGAACGAGCTTTTGTGTGCGCTTTAATCCTGTTTTGCCTCACAGCGTCAGGATAAGAAGAGAGTTCTAGAACGAGCTTTTGTGTGCGCTTTAATCCTGTTTTGCCTCACAGTGTCAGGGTAAGAAGAGAGTTCTAGAAATAGCATTAGTGTGCGCTTTAATCCTGTTTTGCCTCACAGCGTCAGGATAAGAAGAGAGTTCTAGAAATAGCATTAGTGTGCGCTTTAATCCTGTTTTGCCTCACAGTGTCAGGATAAGAAGAGAGTTCTAGAAATAGCATTAGTGTGCGCTTTAATCCTGTTTTGCCTCACAATTATGAATCTTCAACATTTTCTGTCTAGACTTGATGGTGTAAAAGTCTGTCAATTAAAGTTTGTCAAACTATTCTTTGCCCAATCCTAATGTTTATTTTCCAATTATAAAGATGTTTCAATTTTTCTTGCAACATATCCCATCTGTTTGGTGTTCGACCTGAATATCATGTACCTTTATTCTTCTTCTTCTTAAGTTTTCGAAATTTTTAAGATCATTACATGAGATATCATCGGGTCTACTCATTTCTGTTCTTAGCCTCTTCTTCCCAATTGTTGTCCCTTATTATTTATCCCTTTTTTTTATCAGTTTCAGGTTAATATTATAAATTCCCTAAGAGAGAGAGAACGTGTAGATAATTGAAGTAATGACGGTGAATCTACAATACTAACAAGACTACAAGAATTACAAGTCAAATGTGGTGTAGCTAGAAAATAGCACTATACTGGAAGCCACAGAAGAATAGTAAACCAACAAATAACAAGTGTCGATAGTCGCCACACGCTGATAGACATACTGAGGAGGAGATCGGAGCACTTATGGACTAATTGGTTTGATGTGCAGTGATGATGATCTGACGACTAAACTAAACTCAGAGACATACTGAGGAGGAGATCGGAACACTTATGGACTAATTGGTTCCATGTGCAGTGATGATGTTCTAACAACTAAAGTAAACTAAACTTTAACAGTTTTTTTTAGCTGTTCTCTGTTCTTGTACTGGTTTAGAGACTTTGAACATGACGTTGGAGGAGGTGAGATAACTGGCAAGGGATCGATAATGTGTAGGAAGACTGCGATGACAGTGATATCCAGCAAAGGACATGTTACATGAAGAGAAGTTGAAAGACATGATCCCATGCACCAGAGACAAGACTTTTTTCTATGACCATCAACTATTTTTCGGAATACCCTTAATCCTGATTTAGTTTCCTAGTTTTCAAACATATTTAATGATTGAGTGATTAATTGATAGGAACAGCATGATTGCACGTTTGTGAATTACCATATGCCCTCTGACATTTATTACACAAGAAGATCTCAACGGTAGTGCACGAACTCCGTAGAACAGGCGAGTCACCGATGCAATTTAGAATATAATACAAAAATTAGTAGGACTTTTATAATTTTTTCTCTCGAAGCCTGGCAGGCTAGATGTGCTGCAGTATACTCGTGTAGATTTTTACCTGACAATCGTGATTTTGTTTACGTGCTCAACGAATACGAGACCTGCGTTTTATCGTCCGTCTCCGATAGGATAAGGAACTCAATCTCACTAACATTGAAATCATGAATCACTGTTAAAATATCCCAATCACTCCAGGCAGGGAACGAACATTGCACATTTGGGACGAGAGGCAAGCACCTTATCTCTACGCCATTGCCCGACTGCCCAGCGTGTTCATAGCGCCTTGGACGACGGGTGACAAGCCCCTGTGAGTGCGGTTCAATTCTACGGGCTGGCAGAAAAGTTACAGGTTCTCCAGATTTACGGCGTTCGTGGCAACGAACCGAAGGGTTACGATGTCCATGGCACCGAACCGAAGGGTTACGATGTACATGGCACCGAACCGAAGGGTTACGATGTACATGGCACCGAACCGAAGGGTTACGATGTACATGGCACCGAACCAGTTGATGTACTGGCACAAAAGGGTTACGATGTACATGGCACCGAACCGAAGGGTTACGATGTACATGGCACCGAACAGAAGGGTTACGATGTACATGGCACCGAACAGAAGGGTTACGATGTTCATGGCACCGAACCGAAGGGTTACGATGTTCATGGCACCGAACCGAAGGGTTACGATGTACATGGCACCGAACCGAAGGGTTACGATGTACATGGCACCGAACTCGAAGGATGTTACGATGTACATGGCACCGAATCGAAGGGTTACGATGTACATGGCACCGAACCGAAGAGCTGTAAAACTCAAAGTGCTTCTCATCATCATCAGGTGCCGTCTCCACATCGAAGGTTTGCTGCAATGAATCTCCAGCATCCTCTGTCTTTCGCCTTGGTGTTGCACACTGCCAGACTGTAACCTGTACATTTCTTAAAGTGCTTCTGGATCGGGGAAAGCAAATTCTTGACGCCATAGAGATCCCGTTGATACAGATTACATAACAAACATGTTCAGAATTTCTACAACTCTTTCTTCTCCGCTATCCCATTTATTTTTATTTATCGCTAGATTTATATTCTCATCTTAGTTAACAAGTTCAATCAACTGAGAAAAGAAAAAGGCGGTAAATCTTATTGTTTGCTGCCAAAATGACAAAAACTCATCAAATGCCGAATGTTTAGCCCAGATGAAGCAACGATTTATCTATTTTCCTTAATTAGATTATTGTGAAATAAATTGGGCAGGAAAATGTGTCAAGGAAAGGCTGTTGTTTTGTATTATATTTTTTCGTTGTCTAAGCTGACATATTTAGAAAATAAGCGAGAAAAAAATCGTTGTTTGTTTCATCAATGAGGTATGTCAAATTAGTTAAATTAATGTTCTGAGTTTGAGAAAACTGTCTAGAGAAATCTGGCCACGTTGTTGACGATTGGATAACTTCTCATAACTGAATACACAACGCAGTGGTTCTCAAACTTTGTTTAGCTATTATTCTTGTGTTCTTTTTCTCTTTCGAATGCTCCATTTGTTAAACCATTATTTGTGATTTGTATGTGATCCGAGCGTTAGAGCGATTCTACGGTGTGGCAGTTATTCGCCAACAAGTTCGCCAGCACATCCGATTTCTGTTACTTTGTGTTGACTCGGTAGCTTCATTAGGCCCTACCTCAGTCGCCTCTTACGACATGCATTGTAGGTCGCAGTGTGTCTATTCTTTGCTCCCCATGCGGACCCCGACTAACTTTTGGATGAAGAAACTGGAATTGCTGTTGCGCCGCTCGAGCGACTTAAATCACGTTCTATACAAGCTGACCTGGATACACCAGAGCAAACTGAAAGTGAATCACGGGAACCATCAGCATATTGTCTGACATCAGTTGTTTTAGACCAGCATTTCCCAAAGTGGGCGGTACCACCCCCCAGTAGGCGCTGAAACCTTCTAGGGGAAGGGGCGGTAGTGGGTTCAAAAGAATTTGCGGTGTGTACAGGCGATTAGGGGTCGGTGGCTCCTTAAAGAAGAAATTAATAAGTATTTTAAAATAAATTATTTTCGTGATTTTGCGATTGAATAATCATTTAAAATTTGAATTCTGTATTTAAATTCATCTTATGTCCATCTTACACGATACATTTTTTCATCAATTTTCTATTTCATGCATATAATCATTTGAAAATTGACCATATATTTCAGAAATAAATATATCAATTTTCTATTTGCATCATAAATCATTTTAAAATTGACATGTAGTCTTAAAGAAATAAATATATCAATTTTCTATTTCATTTATATAATCATTTAAAATTGATCTATGTATTTCTAGAATAAATATATCAATTTTCTATTTCATGCATATAATCATTTAAAAATTGACCATATATTTCAGAAATATATATCAATTTTCTATGTTAAAGAAAATAGAGCATGTATATAATGTAGAGGGGCTTTGACAAACTGTTATAATGGGAAGGAAGGGGCGTTACAAGTTTATGTTGTGCAAAGTGGGCGGTGGGCCGAAAAAGTTTGGGAATCTATGTTTTACACTGAGCACCTATAGGTCGGAATAACGTTCTATGACATCAGTACAGTAACCAATAATCAATATTATATTTCTACTTAGCTAGACGATAATGAAGAAGATAAAGGGTATTCTCTATCTCTGTTGCGCAAGTTATGCATACCGATTGGTGCGGCAAGACGGGAATACCTTGAGATAAATCCCAATAGATACATCAACCAATACAGAACGGGAGTTGTTAGTCTAAACACACTGAAATACATGCTTGGGAGGAGAGGAGTGGAGGAATTATGGACATGTCCAATGTGCGATGAAGATGATCCTCAAATGAACAATGAAGATGCAGATTTTTACCAGAGCAAACATCTGGAGGGGAACTATAATCTTGGCCAGCTTGGATTCTAGAACAATTATATCATCTCACCGTGACTCAACACTTTGGTTAAGTAAATTTTGTCATCCCCTTGGCTCACTTATATTGTAACACCTACTGAATTAGCCCGTGTACTGGCTTTGCGTTGTCTTAAATAATAAAGCGAACCATTATAAAGGCTCAGAAGATCGAAATGGTTAATCGACGGAATAGAAGAATCTGGTATATTAAAAACTGTTACGATGTTACTAAAATCAGAACAAAACGGAACAAACAAAAAGTATGTACAATAGCAATTTTACTGAAGCCAAGACACAGAACAAAAATAGAGCTGCCAAAAAGAAAAAAATTGTTTAAAAAAACGTAAAAAACACAACAAATATTGCATTTGTTTGTGACATGAGTAAATAATTCCAATTCACGCTAGAGGCTCTTGGGAAATTTGAAGAAGATACATAAAAAAAATCAAATTTTCGTAAATTGGACACATTTCCCATTTAAAAAACTGACAAGAATTAACATTACAAGAACGAAAGTTCAAAGACATCCAACTGGGTTTTCTAATAAATTTAATAATCATTTGATAAAGTTGTGACAGGTTTATGGGAGAAACTTGGTTTATTTGAGGGTGTGGACGTCGGGTGGATGTGCGGTTTGGGCTTGGTTTATGTGTGGTGTGGACATGGGGGATGTGTGCGGTTGTGTAAGAAGAAGCTTGGTTTATGTGTGGGTGTGCGATTTGTGTCAGAAGGAGTTTGGTGTATTTGTGGGTGTGGAAGTGTGATAGATTTGCGGGTTGTGTAAGAAGGAGTATTCGTGTTTGAAGATGTTGTGGGTTTATGTGTTTGCGTATATATCGTCATTCTCTTTCTTCTGCTGTTTCCTCTCTAGAACACACATTTATCAACACTTTCTTTCTTTCCTCCAATCCCGATTTGCCTCACAGCGTCAGGATAAGAAGAGATTTCTAGAACGAGCCCTTGTGCGTCCTTCATAAATAGTGTATTTCGTCGCCTCTGTTATCTCTGAGAACAATCTTTTGCGTGGCCGGCCTTTTGCTTTGTATCCATTGTATCCATTGTATCCATTGTATCCATTGTATCCATTGTATCGGAGTAACATTGCTCTTTGAGGTGCACTGTCTGTTGGTAATCTGTTTATGTGGCCGAACCATTTAATTTGTTGTTTCTTGATGAAGTTTAGTAATGATGTTGTACCCACTTTTTCCTGATGTCTTTATTTCTCAACCGGTCTCTTCTTGTTTATTAACAAAATTTGTGTAATTTGAAACAATGGATAATATTGAGTTCTACTTGTAGTTGGAAATAAAGTTTACGTCTTTCGGTCCAGTGCATCCATTTTCTCCGTTCGTGAAGCGCTTGACCGAATGGATTAGAATGCCGGCTCTCATACGGGAGACGCGGGTTCAATCCAGTAAGGCCAAGGAGTTGTTTTTTTTGTGTATCGGAGGCATAGGAAAAATTATAACTCTAACAGTTTTGCGGGACGGGGACGGCAATAGTCATGCGACAATTAAATATCTCAGGCTCCTGTCCAAAAAGCTGTATTATATATAGTAAGAACAATTCACATCCGTTTTGTGAATGTCCCACACGACAGATTACAGTACGAGTGGTTGTACTTTATCTGGGCTTCAAACCTTCAGGGACTTACGTGGATCTTCTTCATTTTCTTTCGATCCCAGCCTAGACCGATGTACCAAGTCTCTTCATGAATGCTACCGTTGTTTTTAGGGACTCCATCTCTCCGTACAGCTTCTCGCGAAGTTCTTTGTTATCGGGCCAGGTCTCGTTTCTCAGGCCTGCTAACAACTGACAGTCTTGCAGTATGTGTTCTGCCGTCATGTTCCCCTTTGCACAGGCTAGTAGCGCCAATTTTAAATTTGTTGAGCATATGGGCCAGAAGCCTGTTATGGCCGGTACGGAGGCGGAATATAGCAACGTGTTCGCTACGGGATAGATCAGAGTATCCATCTCTACTGCTATGTTGTGGGTGATCTTTCCACCACTTTTCTTTGAACTGTCAACCGATGGTTGTTTTTGCCTCCTCGTAACTGATCTCGTTCTCGGTCTGCGGTAGTCGCCACCTTCGTTTGCTAGCCAGTCTGCTTCCTCATCTCCGCTTATATTGCAGTGTGATGGAATCCATTGAATCACGGTACGTTTAAGTGAACTTACTAGTACATTATGTGGATCTAATGTCATTTAGATGCGGGTGTTCGAGAGAATGACAGAGCAGGGCATGCCATACATGTCAATTACCAGGAAGTTTTGGGGATGGATAGTGAAATAACCTTTAGCTGCTCATCGACCATCTTTTGTATAAAGACATTGAAATTGATCCGGGGATCACAATCACATTCTGTACAAGCCAACATAGATACACCAGAGCAAAATGAAAGCGAGAGACAGGAACCATCAACATATATATTCTCTGATTACATGCCATCTCGCGTTGTGCAAATAGTTGGCTATATCTTTGTTAAAGTCTTTATGTAGTGTTCTGAGTTATCCGTCAGGTTTGTTGTATCTTTTTTTATAAAGGCCTTTTGGTCGAAACGTTGTTGTGTATTGTCATTGTTTGTGTATTTTGTAAAACTACAGTACTTTATTATTACGTGTTTCACCATTGCTACATAGTTTTAATGCAGTCTCCATCTATATTGTGCAAATAGTTTCACTTACTGGTCAGTCCCGGGAAGGGTTGCACATTTTGGTACTCTTTGGAAAACATCATAGTCTAGGCGACTCTCATCAATATGATCATCAGCATGTGCCATGCCGACTGGCGTAGACGATCATGGATTTGCACACACGTCTGTACTTATTGCTGACATTCAGTTCGAATATTGATACTTCTTTTAGCGGAATGATGCCAGGTTGTCCAGCTTTTTATTTCTCTGTTGTTCTTTATCTCGTCACTTTACAACACCCAACACTATAACCAATTTACAAGTCCCAACACTTATAACCACTTTACAACTCTCAACACTATAACCAATTTACAAGTCCCAACACTATAACCAATTTACAAGTCCCAACATTTATAAGCACTTTACAACTCTCAAAGCTATAACCAATTTACAAGTCCCAACACTATAACCAATTTACAACTCCCAACATTTATAACCACTTTACAACTCTCAACGCAATAATCCCTTTACAACTCTCAACGCTATAACCACTTTACAACTCTCAACACTATAACCACTTTACAACTCTCAACACTATAACTACTTTACAACTCTCAACACTATAACTACTTTACAACTCTCAACACTATAACTACTTTACAACTCTCAACGCAATAATCCCTTTACAAATCTCAACGCTATAACACCCTTTATAACTTCCAAGACTATAACCACTTTACAACTCTAACATTATACTGCAACTCTCAACACTATAAACAATTTACAACTCTAACATTATACTGCAACACTCAACGGTATAACTAATTTACAACTCCTAACGTAATATAGCCCAAGTGGTTACCGGAGTTCAAATTTGGGGTGTAAAGAATAGAACCACTGTTACCTGCCCGCATGTCGTAAGAGGCGATTAAGGAGTTTTGGCTGAAATCGGATGCATGTGTCTTAAACGTGTCGAAGTCTATGCGTTTAGGGGCGTGCCAAACCAATGTATACACGTTCTTGGCAAAGATCAAACATATCATAAAGAGTGATTAAATTGGTCATAAAGAACGAACGCAAAGAAGAAGAAGATCAACTTTCTACGAAAGAAAACTCGTAATTATTATCCGTGCTAAAAACTGTGAACAAACAAGATGAAAACACTTCTTCCAACTAATTATTAAAACAAATGTAAACACTTCTGATATTTGTTGATGTACTTGTTCAAACTTGTTTCTCTTTACTTTAAACAAAAATTATAGATCAGCTGTCGAAATAATGTGCTCTTGAGTTAAATAATTGCAGCTATTTCAATCAGTTTTCTTCAGTTTAAGTTGATCGTTCTCAGTGAGCAAATATTGTCTAACATTAACTTGAAATTGAATTGATTTAGAAAAGCAACTAGGCTGAGTTTATGCAACAAACTTGGAGGCTGACATCAATATATAGAAGAAAACTAGTCACGACAGAGATAAAGTGTCTACGAAAAATGCTGGGAGTATCAAGTAGAGACCGGTTTAGAAATTAAGATATCAGGAAAAAAGTGGGTACAACATCAGTACTGAACTTCCTCAAGAAACAACAAATGTAATGGTTCGGCCACATAAGCAGATTACCAACAGAAAGTGAGCCTTAAAGAGCAATGTTACTCGGATACAGCTAACAAAAGGCAAGGTCCACGCAAAATGTGGTCCTCAGAAATAAGAGAGGCACTGTTTTATAAAGCGCACATAAAAGCACGTTATGGAAATTTCTTCTTATAACCAAGTGAGGCAAAACAGGATTAGAGAGAAGAAAATCAAGTGCACATAAAAACCCGTTACGGATATCTCTTTGTATCCTGACGCTGTGCATTTCAGGTAAAACATGATTAGAAAAAATAACAAGAAAGTAATAAGACTAAGCTCAACGTGTCTTTATGCTTGAGGTGAACAACACGGCATAATATAGACAAACTGACTGAATGTCTTCAGGTAGTTCCTTTGTTATATTACAAGAAATTAATTAGTTATTGTTATACACTAACTAACATCATGCCTATTCCCAGCAGAAGCGGATAGGTGTGAAACATGGACATTTAATAAGGTACCAAAAAACATATGTGTGTTTTTGAATATAAGTCGCTCGTGTGTTATCGGGGGCCGTAAGGGAGCAAAGAATAGTAACCTTTTCGACCTACAAGGCATGTCGTAAGAGGCGACTGAGATAGGGGCATAGGGAAGCTACCCTAATAAATAAAAAGCATCGCAGAAACCGGATGTGCTGGACTATTTGTAAGCGTATAACTAGCACAATGCACAATCGCGCTTAGGCTTAGATCACATACAAATCACACAGAGTGGTTAACAAGTGGTCGCTATGGAGCGTTCAAAGAAGAAGACAGATACGTACAAGCTCCCAGACCAATCTAATTCTACTTTGTTCTAACTAAATCTGTTCTCAACATATCAAACTTCTAAAAACGTTTGTTTTTTAATTCAAACATGATTTGTGGCACCCTTGATCCTGATAATACACTTCTAAACAGATTCGGAACAAGCACTCAATTTACTTAATGGAGATTGTACTGATTAATAATGTCATGATAATCAAGTATTCTCTTTCATATCTGTTATACGATTTTGTGGTATCTAATACAACTGTGTAGATGTCACTGGAGATGAATTTCTTTCTTGTCTTTCTGAATTATTAATATGTTGTTATCGTTGATCAATAAAATGATATTTAAAGTGGAATATATGTGTGATTGCATGAGGAGGATCTGGTCGAATGTATTAGATCGCGGGCTCATATTCGGGAGACTCAGATTCGATCCCAGATAAGGTCAATGAATTTTTTATGTCTGGGACATATAGAAAAAAATTATGTCCTGAACAGTTTCACGATGACTGTATTAGCCATATAACCTCATTCTCATGCTCATGTTCCCTCCCCTCCTCCTGTCCTACATCGCTCTAAAAAGAGGTATTACGCAGACAGTCAAGATGGTGTTTTTTATGTTTTAAATTTATTTGTGTGAATAATCATAGAAAAAAAGTAACTAGTTCTTTGAAATCCTCAAATCTTATACTGTCAATAGTTCTGAATGTAGCTTTGAAATCCTCAAATCTTATACTGTCAATAGTTCTGAATGTAGCTTTGAAATCATCAAATCTTATAGTGTAAATAGTTCTGAATGTAGCTTTGAAATCATCAAATCTTATAGTGTAAATAGTTCTGAATGTAGCTTTGAAATCCTCGAATCTTATACTGTCAATAGTTCTGAATGTAGCTTTGAAATCATCAATCTAACTGTCAATATTCTGAATGTAGTTTGAAATCATCAATCTAAGTAAATATTCTGAATGTAGCTTTGAAATCCTCAAATCTTATACTGTCAATAGTTCTGAATGTAGCGTAATTAGCTCGTTTTGATATTACAATTGCCTCTCGTTGTGTAGATTGTATGTTCGAACCCGGACCGAGTCACATGGACAACTTTTTTCTGAGACCTCTACAACTATTGCCGGGGATACGGAGTTTCGTGCTTTATACAAAGTTACTTTTTGAGCACACAAGCAATAACAATAGAGACTCCCAAATTGATTTCACACAAGAAACTATTCCTTATAGGGATGTAGAATTTGGGGACACTGCAAGAGACATGATGGTAAGTGAACAAGTGGTGGAAGAGATGCACCCTTACATGCAGGACCGTGCGGTATTTTAATATTTCTCAGTATGATGCAAGACTTCGAAATGCCGCCCTTAAATCTTTTTTCTTTAAAATAACCTTCAATTGTAATTATGATTTTACTGCTTATGCCGCCCCCACTCCCCTTACAGAGCCTCCTGATACGGCGGCCTCTCTGTATCATAACACGGCACAGCCCTGCCTACACGCTCACAGGCCTGTTGCCTACACGCTCAAGGTTCCTACAGCTCACAGGTGTGCCACGCTCAGGGCTGTTGCCTACACGCTCACAGGGCTGTTGATAATGTGAAACAAAATGTAATGTATTTGGTGAAGAAAATGACAGATGCTGGGCTATCGGGAAGCCAAAAAAAAAAGAAACTAAAAAGCCAGAGACCGGGAACAGTGGAGAACAACTGCTGAGAGCCCTATGCCCCACGAGGAGCTGAGATGAATAGGTCAATAACTATTTGTTTATCTCTTTCATAGATCCGCAAATATGAAAGGCTTACGGTACTTGGCTCTGGTTCTGACAGTTTGTTGCATTCTGCATTGTACGAAATCAGGTAAGACTTCTATAAGTTGGGTTCATATAATAATAGTTTACTTTTTATACGCTGTAGTATACGCTGGCGATAATATATTAATAACAAGAAATGAAATAGGCGCCCAAGTGGTTACCGGGGCCCAAATTGTGGTGTAAAGAATAGAACCACTGCTACCTGCCACGCATGTCGTAAGAGGCGACTAAGGAGGTTGGACATGGAGCTAGTTACCCAACCCCGTAAAATACACTAGATTGCTCGCCCGAGTGGTTACCGGGGCCCAAATTTGGGGTGTAAAGAATAGCACCACTGTTACCTGCCATGCATGTCGTAAGAGGCGACTAAGGAGGTTTGGCTGAAATCGGATGCACATGTCCTAAACGTATAAAAGTCTATGCATTTAGGGGCCTACCAAACCAATGTGCAACGTATACATGTTCTTGGCAAAGATAAAACATATCACAAAGTGATTAAAATTGGTCGTAAAGAACAAGCAAAGAAGGAAAAGACTAGATTGCTTTTAAAAAACTACAACCAGGAAATTCATAGCGCCACCCGAGGAAGAAGAGGACTTACAAGAACAGAAAAGAAGAAATGGGAAAGTGAGATGTGAAGAATCAGGAAGGATGGCCATTGGTAGGCGTGCTTGGAAGGCCTTGGTTGTGACCAATGTACCTGGGGGCGAAGGTTGAAGAAAAAAAGAAAGAAATAGATCTTCATAATTTAGTTGTTAGGATTGTGACAAAAAGTAACAACAAAGGAAGGAAATAGATCTTCATAATTTAGTTGTTAGGATTGTGACAAAAAGTAACAACAAAGGAAGGAAATAGATCTTCATAATTTTAGTTGTTAGGATTAGTTGACAAAAAGTAACAAGTAAAGGAGATGCACACTGAATATTAAAAAAAAAGACAAGTTATGGTTATCTAAAAAAAAAAAAGCAGAATACGACTAATGCGCCATCAAGGTAAATGGAACGAAACTAAGACAAGTACAGCAATTGAAATACATCTGATAACAGGTGGCAGATGCAGATTAGAAATAAAGAACAGAATAAGGAAGGCCAAAGCAGCGTTCCAGAAAATGAGAAGCATTATACGCAACAAGTCACTGTCAGATGAGGTCAGAATGAAAGTTATACAGTGCTACATAGAGCCAATATTGACATATGGATGCCAGTCATGGACAGTAAATATAGAACAATCTTTGATGGCCACAAATGTGTGGTTTTACAGAAGAATGGTGTGAATCCTATGGACTGCTAAAGTAACGAATGTGGAGGTGTTGAATGAGATCAAGACACAGAGTAAGCTTATAATCAATATAAGAAAGAGGCAATCACCATTTTTCGAACATATGAGAAGGAGTGACTTAGAACACATTGTGACTACCGGTAAAATCGAGGGGAGACGAGACAGAGGAAGACAAAAAGAGGAAATTTTAGACAGCCCGACTTGATGGCACGGAAGAGTGTCAACATCTGAGATGATAGCAAACACAAGAGACCGAGATTTGTGGAGATCCATGATCGCCTATACCAGCCCAAACGACACCTGGTGATGACGATATTTTTTATATTTATTACAACAGTTGTTCCATCATAATTCTGCTGTATCCACACAGTGGTTGAAGTGAATACAACCCATGGTTGCCAGATCTCAATGAAGGGTATGGTGAATTTAGTCAATCTGTCTTTCCTTCATCTCTCGTTCCCCTTCCACTATCTTTATTCCATTTATTTCTTCTTTTACTTCTCCCTTCCCTTACTTTCTTCCTTTTGTCTTACATAAAGTGGGCTTGAAATATTCTCTACACATTCAATGTTTTCTTTTCTATAACTAAACTGTACTCTTGTGTGGCTCTCACAGAAGTGGGTCTTATCTTATCTTAACCACATTTGCCGTGAAGCGTCGTGGAGAGAGTTAGTTTTCTATCTTGTGCCAGGTGTGTTGTGCTTGACGTTGTCAGTACATGCTTTCGCAGGGACTCTGCGTTGTTATCTATCCAACGTGTTCTTGGCCTCCCCAGTGCTCTGCGCCCTGAGTGTCGATTATTGTAGGCACGCGATGGTAGTAAATGTGGTTCCATTCTCATTAGATGGCCGAACCACTTGATTCTTTGTTTCTCGGTGTACTGTATGCATGGTATAGTACCAACAAGACTTCTGATATTCTCGTTTCTCACTCTATCTCGCCTTGTAGCGTTGACAGCTTTTCGTAGACATCTCATTTCACATGTTGTAATCTTTCTTTCTTGTGTCTTAGTCAGGGGCCATGTTTGGCACTGATAGCAAAGAGTTGGAATAAATATGCAGTTTATCAGTTGTCGTTTGACTGCCATGGTAATGCTTGGATGTTTTAATAGTGGTGACAGTTGGTATGTCACTGCGTTTGCCTTCTGGCATCTAATCTCGATTTCTCTGTCCATCTTTCCATCTGCTGTGAATATACTCCCGAGATATTTGAAGTGGGTGTGTGGTTTTTATTTCCAGCGTTCTTTCACTGCCCCAGATAGTTTGCCTCAATATATAAGGAGCAGTCTTGGCATATGTGTTTTGCAGTCTAGGGCTTTGCTATTTTCATCCTTCATAAAAATCCAAGAGAACTAAAGTATACTAACTTGTAATACGTTTTATCTTCTTCACAGCACCATCTCCCTCTGAAGTTGTGGGAAATTACAACGCCCTAAGTGGTCGACCTTGCATACAAGAGTGTCAGGCCAGATGTGGCGGTATTTGTTATCTCAATATGATGGCATTCAAGTACGTCTGCAGCTGTAGTAGGATGGGCAAGTGACCTGCTATCATTTGTTTACTCCAGAATTATTTCGTTGAGAAACCAACACGACATAATCACTGGATTTGGTTCCAACTAAAATGACACATCAATTATCATTGTATAATTAATTAATAAACTGTTTCTTGCTGTTGTGAATGTAAACGAAACAATTTAAACGAAAATTTAGTATACCCATCAACCACAAGAATTAAAAATGAATGTTTAGTATGACTATTTAACGAAACAAAAACAGCTTAACGTGTAGTATGACTATTTAACGAAATCAGGTAAAGCAACCACCTATAAAGATTATTAATAGCATCAAACAGTGGCGGCTCGTGATCATTTTTTTTGGTGGGGCCAGACAGATATTTTCGGAAAAATCATGGTTTCGGTTAGAATATATTTTAATATATAAAATAATAAATACACGTTACACCTTATTTTTAGTGGGGTCCGGCCCCACTGGCTGTTACAACGAGCCGCCACTGGCATCAAATAAAAAAAAAATTATTATTATTAAACGAAACTATTAAAAATAAAGATGTTTATGACTAGAGAACGGAAAAATAACAAAGATTTTCATGACTTAAATAAAAAACTGTTGACACGAAGAATTTATTATAACTATTCAATGAAAAAATCAGTTTTAAAAATATTTATCTAAGTCAATAATCCAAACAAATAAAATTATAATTATTATGATTATTTAAAGAAACAGTTATAAATCAATATTTTCTACTGTTAAACGAAACATTTAAAAACACAGATTTCTTATGATTTTTAAATGAAACAATGAGGAAGCTGCAAAAATAAAAAAACGCCAATAACCCACATACACTACTATAAAGACATACACACACACACACTCATATATATATATGTTGAGGTTTGAGGGAGAGAGTTTAATCAGCAAAGTAACCATGTGACAAAACTCAGAAGCAAGTAGTCGTCATCTTTGTAGGTATCTCATGAGCAGGTGTAGGAATTAGAAAAGTAGCAACGGGGAAAAATTAATTAGCAGATATATAGAAGACCTTACAGTGAAAAGATACTAACATCATGAGATGGAAGAGTTTCAACAATGGAATTGATCTTAACTAAAGCTAGGGACAAAGTATTGTGGAGATTCATAACCAATTACTATCAACAGGCACGGCACCTAATGATGATTGATAAAAAAAGCTAAAAAGACCTAAGCATCGTGAGGTTTGGACGCAGCATAAACAATATCCTGTCCTGGAACATTTATCACGTCACAAGGTTTGGAGATGATTTTAATAGAGGTCACTTTTCCTGCAAGACTAGACATGGGACGAGCAAGACGACGGTGGAAATATAACATTAAAGAAACCATGAATCTGGGTTCGAATCCGTTATGTTCATGAGTGCATTTTTTCAGGAGACTCCTTAAAATTGGCTCCGGAGCTAAGAAGATTATGCTTTGTACATTTAGATGCAATTTGTTTATACTTGTTGGTGGAGGCGGGAAAATAAATCAACCATGAACGTTGTGTGGAGGCCGGAGAATTTGCTAGAGACAGATTGTCAGGAAGGCTGGGATGAGACCGACGTTCTGCAACGAACAAGTCACCTGTGTTACAAAATGATTCCCATAGTGTACCCATTGCAACCAACGTTTATCCAATTTGGTTAGAGAGCTCTAACCTGCACTATATTCTACATAAGTGTTACATAAGACTTTGTACGGACACCAATAGATCTGTACATAAGTGTTACATGGGACGATTTAAGTATACCTACAGATCTGTACATAATGTTACATGGACGATCTAAGTATCCTACAAACTGTCATAAGAGGAATATCAAAACACGCTAAGTGAGACAAGATTACAGAATAAAACGACAAATTAAATCCGCTTTCCGACCTAGAAGGCCTTTATCAGCAACTGGCACACGATAGAAATACGGTAAAATATGTTGAACAGATTTGAAAAAAAAATAGCAGCATTGAAATACGGTAAAATATGTTGAATATTCTTGACGAAAAAAGTTAACAGAAGAGAGTGTTGAAGATGTATTACATCCAAACACAGATGCGGAGATGACACATTGTCTCATATGAATTTGTGATGAATTTGAGCCTCCGACATTGGAAGGATTAAGAAAGGGTGGGGAAGGAAGTGTAGGAGTGGGATTGTGTTTAGGAACATCAGCGAATCAATTAGTTGTTTTGTAGAGAGATGCCTGATTAAATGCATCCTGGCATGCTGGGATCATGTGACAAAACAGAAAACCTGAGAGCCGGTGTTTAATTGAAAATGAAATTATTTATTTGATCTGAATATCAGTTTTGGATGAATATTGGAGAGAAAAAAACAACTAGGAAATAGAAGTTACTACTCAGGCGCTGGATAGGACACACCTTGCGAAAACCTGACAAGAATATAACAAGAAGGGTCATTTCCTGGAACCGGCATGGACAGCTAAAGAAGGGGAGGCCGAGAAATGCATGGAGACGGAATTTAGAGGCAGAGATCAACAATATAAAGAAGAGCTGGAGGGAGCTGCAGGAGATAGCTAGAGATAGGAAGACTTGGCATGAGTTGGCCTATGCCCCAATCCCAGTTAAAGGCAGAGAGAGAGAGAGAGAGAGAGAGAGAGAAGCTACTACTGGTGTGAAGAAGAATAAAACATTGTGAGTATCAATTCTACAAATAATAACATTAGATGATGTGGAATATTTCGTCTAAAGTGATTTAGCAAGACGATCACATACACATAATGGGATCAATAAATAGATAATGAACAAGTATTAGAGGATTCCGGGAAAAACAAATTACCAAACACAGGATTCAAACCACAAACCCTTATTTCTTACGACACATATTGCTTAGCTCTACAATACGAGCGTTTTTAAGAACACAGCCAACTAGTTTTTCTAAAGAAGAGCTTCACTGAGGAGTGTCTTCGTAAACGCTTCGGCTATTGAGCACAGAGTAATCAGGTCAGATTCGATCGAGCAGTGTTTGTAGAAACACATAAGATAAGCTTATCGTGGTTGTATATACACCGAATGTAAACACAGTTACATTTTCGTCATCATCACTAGCCTCTCAACACTTTGTTACCAGTGCAAACTTGGTCTCTTACAGCAACACATCACAGAAAGCTCACCAAGTATGAAATGAAATGCTTGAGAAGGCAGTGAGAGTCACCAGGAAAGATAGACTACGAAATGAGGACATCAGACGCAGAGTGGGCATAACTTCATGCACTGAATACATCGAAAGACAACAAATGCAGTAGTTTGAACATTTAATGAGAATGAAATACAACCAACCACCAATAACAGCATACAGTAAAAGAGATCGGGTACTAGAGCTAAGGGAAGACCAAGAAAAAGATGGATAGACAATATCAAGACCACACTACATAAACACGGATACAACATAACAAGGGCGATTCATCTGGCCCTAGAACGAAAATTAAAGCTCCCATCCCTACGCTTAACGGCAAGAGTGGACAGCCAACTACATCTTCCACCTGGGAATAGACATTAGATAGACTAGCCTCTTTGTCTCAGGAGACAATATATTTTGCACCACTTAGTGTGCATAGTCGCATCGTCTGTTGTGGCTGTACTGGTCTATTTTGTAGTGGCAATCCTTGCCACAGTTACTGCAGATGAAACTGGTGAATGAAGCTGATTTAAAGAACGATCTCTCTGCTCTCTGCACTCTCTTTTGCTTCGATATGCAATATCGTTTATCTCTTCTTTTACTTAGCCATCCTTCACTGCCGCATGCCTGTTTGTCTCTGACCATCCGTTCCAAATAATCTTTGTCTTTGGTACATGATGTCAGATCACGCTTGCAGGTGTCAATAAAGCATTGTAATACGTACACAAAAACCATGCTTTTACTCGCTGTATTTTACAGTAACATTTTCATGAATAATGCTCTTCTTCTTCTTCTTCAATGAACCAACGGCACTTGAACTCTTGACCTTTCACCCAATGATATGTAGTGGTATCTGTAGAGTTAAGACCATTACAAATAACCTGGAATAAATCCTGATTCCAAATTTGCTAAACAAAATGTAACAAAACGCTAAACAAATGAAACATAAGAGAACTCTCAAGCTATTGATAGGATCATTAATTAAACAAACATATCAGAAGTTGTAAGCAGTTTTGTTTTTTGAAGATCATGATGGACCAAATTATTACAAACACAAAAACATTTGGAAAACAATGTGTTTCATAATCCTTTTTATGAAAAATAAAAGTACGTACATTCATAGTTTTTTCTTCTTGAAATTGTGTGTTGTTGAGATAAAGTACAATTTATACAGGTATGAGAGACTGTTTTATCTTGTGTTGTAAAATGAGTGTTATTAATTAAATGAAAATGGGTGACTATCCCTCTGTGTGTGCGGGTTCAATTCCGCGGGATGGCAGAAAAAGCCACAGATTCCCCAGATTTACGGTGTTCGTGGCACCGAACAGAAGGGTTACGATGTCCATGGCACCAAGCCGGAGAGC
This sequence comes from Arion vulgaris, assembly GCA_020796225.1. Lineage (NCBI taxonomy): Eukaryota > Metazoa > Mollusca > Gastropoda > Stylommatophora > Arionidae > Arion > Arion vulgaris. The sequence goes on along the minus strand of CM036755.1, from coordinate 64,420,521 downwards.
TGAAAAGCTCAAGTGCTTCTGGATCGGAAAAAACCACAAAATCTAAGTATTCATGAGGTAGGAGGGCAAAGAGGGTCTCTGTGGATAAGTCGTTTGCATTACGTTCTAAATTTCGTGTGTTCGAATCCGAACCGCGTCATTCTGTTCACGGGTGGATTTTTCAAGAGACCCTGAGATTGGTGCCGGAGCTAAGAATGGCGTGCTTTGTGCAGTACTATCGGCAGATGGCATACCATTTCTGCGGAGACGGACAGAGCCATAAAAACTAGCTGCAATGAATTCAATTTCAAGTTTTAAGACCTCACCTTTCTTCCATAGGAGAACCAAATTCTTTCAGTGAAACGTCAGATCAGGGAACTGAACCTACTACCTCTCTGTGTCCTATTTGAAAAAACTAATAATCTGCGCATTGCACGTATCCGTATATATATATACATACATTCACATATGGCTATACAGGACCGTGCGGTATATTTTCTCAGTATGATGCAAGTCTTCGAAATACCGCCTCTTAAATATTTTTCTTTAAAAGCTTTCAATTGTTGTTTTGATTTCCCTGCTTATGCCGCCCCCTTACGCTGTTGCCTGATGCGGCCGCCTCTCTGTATCATAGCACGGCACGGCAGTGGCTATATATATATATATATAAGTGAGAGAGAAAAGTGACAGACAGAGAAGAGAGAGACAATCATTTTTCGTGTGTGTTATAAGAAAGCGACTTTTAAACACAAAGTAACAGCCGGTGAAGCAAATTGGAATAACATAGCCACTGACAGAGAAATAAAATTTCAATATATCCTAACTTTCCAGGATGAAAAATGTCAACATCCGGCCAGTAATCAGGACATATGCTGTGGAAATCGATGATCGCCTTTGCCAGTTGGCACTTTCCCATTACGGTGATTATATATATATATATATATATATATATATCAAACAAAAAAAAAACAAAAAAGCAAGTCAAACTTTCGTCCCAGTCAACAAATCCCGGGCAGCCACAGATTTAACTCTTAAAACAAAATTTAAAATATACACTTCTTCTTCTGCGTTCTCACTAGACTGGGATTTCGGATTCTCTAATAAAGGCAGCCGTCTGTCTCATATTATTAGCCACGCCATACAGTTTGTCTTGGATGCTGGTATAAGTGGGTCACCTCTTTCTTCTCAGGTCTTCATACTGGGGACTGTTCTGTAGGATATGTTCTGTAGTCATATTTGCCAAGCCATAGGGACACATTCGTGGGTGCCTATATTGAATTTAGTGTACAGGTGGTTTCTCATTCTGTTGTGACCCGTCCGGAGACAAAGTATGGCTGTTTGGTAGCAGTGTTCTAGGAGTTTAAAGGGTTTTAAAGCCGAAGATTGACTTCATTGCACCGGGATTTATACCATTATGCACCGGTCCCTCTCCGCAGAAATGGCACGCCACCTGCCGAGAGTATTGCACAAAGCACGAGCTCCGTAACTCCAGCAACAATCCTAGGGTTGTCTGGAAAAAAACTGCATTCATGAACAGAACGGCGCGGTCCGGATTCAAACCCACGACCTTCGACACGCAAGGCAAAGCGCTAACCATTTGGCCGCATAGAATCCTAGAGTGTTATTATATAATTGTGAATGCTGTAAAAATACTCACATCTCACACAAGCTGGAGACACTCCAAAATAAATGCTTAGAAAGAATGTCACAAATTTACAGGACACATGCAAAAGCAAAGGACATCTTTAAAACGAACAACCTGAGCAATATTGCAGGCTATCAATAAAAGACAGATGGTGAATTAGGTATGTATGTCGATGAAGGTATGTTGTCGTATGAAAGGGATGTATGTCGTATGAAGGTATGTATGTTGTATGAAGGTATGTTTGTCGTATGAAGTATGTTTTCGTATGAAGGTATGCATGTCGTATGAAGGTATGCGTGTCGTATGAAGGTATGCATGTCGTATGAAGGCATGTATGTCGTATGAAGGTATGCATGTCGTATGAAGGTACGTGTGTCGTATGAAGGCATGTACGTCGTATGAAGGTATGTATGTTGTATGAAGGTATGTATGTCGTATGAAGGTATGTATGTCGTATGAAGGCATGTATGTCGTATGAAGGTATGTATGTTGTATGAAGGTATGTATGTTGTATTAAGGTATGTATGTCGTATGAAGGTATGTATGTTGTATGAAGGTATGTATGTCGTATGAAGGTTTTTTTGTATGAAGGTATGTATGTCGTATGAAGGTATGTATGTTGTATGAAGGTATGGGGATTGGATAGGACACATTTCAGAATAAATGTTTCAGAAGAATCCTGCAAATGTTTTTGCCAAATACCATAACAACTGAGGAGCTTTTGAAACGAACAGACTGTGCATCCTTGGAGACCACCATTAAGAGACGAAGATGAAGGTAGTTTGGACATGTATGTCGTATGCCAGTGGGCGCATTGGCATGGACAGCTCTCGATGACAGCTCTGATGGACAGTGGATGGGAAGAGAAGGTATGAACGTCTAAAGGAAACATGGAGAAGAACGGTGGAGAGAGAGTTGAAGGAGTGTGGCCTCACGTGGGAAACTGTTGGTAGAAAGACAGCAGAACGGCAACAGTGAGAGTCTCTTGTGGAAGCCTTATATATCAATCGGGACAGACACGAAGAGGATATAGATAGATATGACAGTTTCTTGATGGATATCGTGGCCCCTGTATTGCAGGGGCTCATAGGGAAGCAGAGAATAGTAACAATGCGACCTACAATGCATGTCGTAAGAGGCGACTGATGTAGGATGAGGAATGTGCCTTGCATTCAGATCAGACGTTTCATCTGCTACCGTTTTACCCGAAGATGGTACCATCTGCAACTGTTAAGCCCACTTCCCTGTGTAGGTGGGCACGAGAAAGCTAAACGGCTAGGGAGCAAACCCTGATATAATATCCCCACTGTTGTGTGGGTCAGCATGGTTATGCAGAAGGCTAGATGAGCAAGCCTTGACGACAAATCCGGAGGGAGGGACCTTAAGGTAGTTGATGGTTATGTGTGTATTCTATTCCATCTTCTGGTATCCCCAGCTTGATTCCAAACTTATGCACTTTGTCTTTCATTTGGATGAAACAGAAGGATAGAGAAGGGGTTTGTACAAAATAACTAATTGTAGATTTATCTATACGAGAACACTAAGTGGGGCTCTCTGTGGCTGAGTGGTTAAGCACTTTGCCTTGCGAGTCGAAGGTCACGGGTTTGAATCCGGGCCGCGCCGTTCTGTTCACGAGTGCAGTTTTTCCAGAGACCCTTAGGATTGTTGCAGGAGCTACGGAGTTCGTGCTTTGTGCAATACTCTCGGCAGGTGGTGTGTCATTTCTGCGGAGAGGGACCAAGCCATATGGGGTAAAACCCGGTGCAATGAAGTCAATCTTTCGACTTTAAAACCCTTTAATAGATATTGAACCTTTTTTCTCTTTTTGTGGCGGTACAGCTGTTTCGTTCTGGAATTAGTTCACAAAGGAGACAGTTAACAGTTGTTAGCATTTCGTGTGATTTTCGTTGGCACAGGAACGGAACAATTATGGGGTGACCCGTTGCAGTGAACTTGGAACCGTACATATGAACTATGAACTTTTGTGAAATTTGGATATAGCTAAATCTAAGTCTGTCTTAGCGTGTTGAGAAATATGGAGAGTTATTAATTGTATAACAGGACAGAAACAACCAGAAGTTTCCGAAAGGGCATTCTTCTCCTTCTTCTTCCGCTCCATATCGACCACTGTGATTTGTACTTGATCTCAGCCTAAGAGCGATTGTACGTTGTGCCAGTTATGCGCCTACAAGTAGGCAAGCACATCCGATTTCTACGACGCTTTTTAGTTACTAGAGTAGCTTTCCTAGGCCCCTACATCAGTCGTATCTTACGACATGCCTTGTAGGTCGCAGTGGTACTATTCTTTGCTTCCCTTGCTGGCCCAGCACCACGTGGGCGGAAATGGCATCTAAGAATGGGTGGAAATTCTTCATTTAAAAAAAAAAATATTGGACCCTTCTCGGAAGTGCCACAACGAGTGCACCCTGTACAGTTGAACGTGTAAGCTCCGAGCGTCGTTATTCTTTCCAATGTGAGCAGCTCGGAGGTTGTTAAAGCAATTTTTATTGTGCCATTTGGCGTTTAATGTAAGCTCACACTCTTTGGACGCGATCATGTGGGATCTACACTTTGATCTTAGCCAAAAGGCCGATGATCCTTCTACGCTATACGTCCTGCTCTTCGGCGATCTAGCAACGCTTAGTACATCGACCCCTATCTTGCAGTGTTAAACTCTTGCCCCTCAACAACCTTGCTTGCAGAGTTCAGACATTTTCCTTCAGCGATCATGCAACATCAATACTCAATTTGATTCAATTAAATATAAACTATAAGAACACCAACATCACGAGCCATGCCGACTAATCATGGTAATAATTATTCTTCAAATCTTCCTGTTTGGATCATTTGCTTTCAGACTTCATCATCAATGATTGAGTGATAAGAATATCATCAGGTCCTCCTGCCCAGCGTGTTCGTAGCGCATTGGACGGCGGGTGACAAGCCCTCTGTGAGCGCGGGTTCAATTCCGCGGGCTGGCAGAAAAGCCACAGGTTCACCAGAGTTTACGGTGTTCGTTGCACCGAACCGAAGGGTTACGATGTCTACGGCACCAAACCGAAGACTCAAGTGCTGCTGGATCAAAAAATAAAAATAAGACCATCATCATTGCACTTCGATGATTAACCATGTGTACTCCAATCTCTTTCTTATACAAGAAGACCTCAGTGGCAGTTGCACGAACTCTGTAGCACGGGGAGTGTTCCTAATGTAATTTAGAAGATGGTGAAGCTATTTTGTAGGAATCTTTCTAATGAATTTAGCCCGGGCAGCGACTTTCCAGCTTGCTCTTCTCGATTTTGAATTGCCAAGGGTTCTTCTAAGTGCTCAACTTGAACACAGAACTTACCTTTTATCTTGCTTTTCTTATAACTAGTATTTCTCGTCATTAAGGCAATCCAAACTTCGATTTCAGATGTACATGTAATTTAGATCTCCAATTAAAAAAATCAGGGTTTTTCTGTAGTCCTGTACAGTGACGCACACTGATAATTATTGTATTAGCTGAAGTAAGACAGTACCATATCAGGGGGTTAGCCTATGGATAGAGTTGACATGTTGAACGCTCTCATACAGTTTCGCCGCAAGAAGATTTCCATTTAAACCATAGATTCCCAAACTTTTTCGGTCCACCGCCCACTTTGCCATAGAAAATTGATATATATTTCTGTCATACATGGTCAATTTTCTAATGATTTTATGCGTGAGAAAGAAAATTGGTGAAAAAATGGATCGTCTAAAACGGGCATAAGATGAATTAAAATGCAGAATTCAAATTTTAAATGATTATTCAATCGCAAAATCACGAAAATAATTTGTTTTAAAATATTTATTATTAATTTCTTCTTTAAGGAACCACCGACCCCTAATCGCCTTAACTCTTAGTGGACCAGGGCAAAAGTCACGTTTTTACAAGCGCTTTCACGTTTTGATAACCAAACGCCACTTAGCGTGGCAGAATGTAAAAATGCGTCCACTTCAAACGCCACTTAGCGTGGCGCTTGGTCCACTAAGAGTTAAAACCCTCCAAATTCTTCTGAACCCACTATCGCCCCCCCCCCCTAGAACGCGTCTGCGCCCACTAGGGGCGGTACTGCCCACTTTGGGAAATGTTGATTTAAAGCAATCCTTGTCAACTACTAGTGCAAGAGCTGAGATTGAAGAGGCCAGAAAAGAACAGCACAACAGGCGTAGTAGGCTCGTCAATCAAAATCGAAATGGTACAGCTGGACGCTGTTGGAGATATTGCGAAGGAGATCGGGCACCTATGGACATGTCCGGAGTGCAATGAAGATATTAGAAACTGAAACAGTTTATACATTTCTAAATTACTTTTCATCCCTAATATGAAGATTGATCGATTTATTGAGTGATTAGTTGATAGGATCATCATCATTGCACTTCGATGGTAACTATATGTGATCCAATCTCTTTCTTACACAGGAAGGTCTCAGCTGCAGTGCACGAACTCAGTAGCACCGGCGATGATCGCCAATGTAATTTTGAAGATGTTAAAAACATTTTGCAGGAATTCTATAAAAAAAAAAAATTTCAAATGAATTTTGCTCAAGCAGCGGCTTTCCAGACTGTTCTCGATTTTTGAACTACCAATGGTTCTTTTACGTGCTCAAATTGAACACGGGACGTACGTTTTATCGTCCGTCTCCGACAGAACTAGGAACTCGATCTCACTGAGATCAGGGATCTTTACAAAATATTCCAGCCCGTCTGCCCAGCGTGTTCGTAGCGCGTTGGACTACGGGTGACTATCCTCTGTGTGTGCGGGTTCAATTCCGCGGGATGGCAGATAAAGCCACAGATTCCCCAGATTTACGGTGTTCGTGGCACCGAACCGAAGGTTACGATGTCCATGGCACCGAGTCGAAGAGCTGAAAAGCTCAAGTGCTTCTGGATCGGGAAAAAAAAATATTCCGAAGGCTCCACGAGAGAGCGAACCGGTTAACTTTGGCACGAGAGATGAGCTGGCCTTTTTTCTGAAAAATGAAGTGAGAGAAGAGAATGAAGACAACAAATCAAATGGAAAGACTATTTATTCATATGTTAAGATGAAGTATCATGAATCAAGACATTTAATTACAAACATACTGGTCAAAAATAATTCCCAAACATTCTCAACAGATAAACACATTTTCAAGTAATTTCTCTACACCGCTCTGTCCTGGGCAACTTGCTCAATCTTTTCAATGGAATTAAAACCGATATTTCTTGCCTCTCTCATCAAAGTTCGTTTCAGGGTCTCCTTTGGGCGTCCTCTCTTACTGGTATACAAGCCGATAGTTAGTATAGTGTGCTAGTTAATCTGAAGACTAAGAAGGGATGAAAGCTGATCAAACTGTGTGTGAGAAGCAACATATGCAAATTTCATAAGAAAAAGATACAGTAAATAAATGACAACCTGTAAAATCGAGGGTAGACGAGACAGAGGACGACAGAGAGAGACAATTTTGGATAGCCTGACTTCATGGCATGGTAGAGCGTCAACATCTGAGTTGATAGCAAATACCAACGACAGAGATTTGTGGAGATCCATGATTGTCTACACCAGCTGGCACGGCACCTGATGATGATGAAATAAGTGACAAAATTCATCATCAATGAAAGCAGCATTGACTAGATCCTGGACTCAAGGAGTGGTCTTAGTAACAGGCTGTATCACTGCAGTCTGGCTAAGTGAGTAAGGAATTAAGAGAGAAAACAAACCTAGTTTTAAAATGCAGTGCTAAAAACAGATGTGTCAGGCACACATATTTCAAACACACTATAACATGTAACACATCGAAGTAAACATGTTATTTTATAGTGAACAAAGCACATATTTCAAGCACACTATAACATGTAACACATGGAAGAAAACATGTTATTTTATAGTGAACAAAGCACATATTTCAAGCACACTATAACATGTAACACATGGAAGTAAACATGTTATTTTATAGTGAACAAAGAAGATTAGCATGTCAGAATGAGTAAGATGAATGCAGTACAACAGTGCTTGTAATCATGTCTCTGTCTTCTTCACCCTTCGCTCCTAAGGAAGCATAGGTCCGCAACCAAGACCATCCTTTCCAGATCTCTCCACTCTCTCCCCATTTTCTTGCATTCCGTCTCCCAAATCCCGCCTCCAGGTGTTCCTGTGTCTTCCCCTACCTCTATTGCCCTGGGGGTTCCATCAGAGAGCCTGTCTTGTGATGCTGTTAGTTGTAGTCATGTAAATACCAAAAAAAAGTCTGCTATGAATCAGTTCTGAAGGCCTCCGACATGATGACTAATCAGAGTTTACACTATACTAGCAGTATAACTCAGTAGATGGGGGTACTATAATGTGGGATTGTAAAATCTGTAAAATCTTGTCAATAGTCCCAAAAAGGTCTAAAAGCGAAGGATTGACTTCAATGCAACGGGCTTCCCCATATGGCTCCGTCCCTGTCGGCATGCCGTCTGCCAAGAACATTGCACAAAGCACAAACTCTGTAGCACCCACAACAATCCTAGGTATCTCATGAAAATAATTGCACATTTCTTGGTTCAGATTCAAACCTACCTTCAGTACAACAGTCAAACTACTTAATCCCCTTTTCAGTAATCTATCTATACAACAGTCAAACTACTTAATCCCTTGTCAGTAATCTATCATACAACAGTCAAACACTAATCCTTGTCAGTAATCTATCTATACAACAGTCAAACTACTTAACCTTGTCAGTAATCTATCTATACAAGCCTTGTTTATCCGACATTATATATTTGGTAGTAACTGTGATGTGCCTGTTCTAAATGCCGTATGGGCTAAACAGGGATACAACATACTGAAGCTCTTGCTGCAAATCACACAGATCACAATTAGTGATAAACTTGGTTGATAAGAACGAATGAACACAAACAAAGAAATATACAGTATTCATGTATTCTCTGTGCTTGAAAAGAAGCCAGAATAACACTAACTAGACCTTAGGACAGGGAACCAGTGTGTGTAGCTTTCTGATGACTGATATCCATTGCAAACGCATGGTAACTTTAGACCATCTAGGCATGATGATTATCTTGTCTTGTCATCTTTCTTTTGTTATTCTCTGCTTTATTTATGTTATGCGTAGCAGGTTTAACTGATGATCGGTTCCGAGATAGTGCACGCTCGGTCGCTTGATACGCTGTGGTATTGTAAAGTTTTAAGAGTGTCTGTAACTCCATCAATCCATCTTTTTCTTGGTCTGGCCCTTCCTATTGATGATTCTATTTTCTGGTTGTACACTCTTGCAGCTGGTGTATTCGGGTTCATTCTCCCCAGGTGGCCAAACCGTTTGAGTCTCTGTTTATTTTCATTTATTTTTCTAGTACCACTTTTTCAAAAGCACGATCGATGGCCAAGAGTTGTTTGGCTTCAACTCTGACATTGAAGTCTGCCAATAAGAACAAATGTTCGTTTTTTAGGGAAGATCATTTTTGCAGACTTATTTCTTCATAAATTGGTCTTTAACATCTGCTGTGGAGTGTAGTATTGGTGCATACACACTGAGGAGATAGACCAAACCTGATGTGGTTTGGAGTTTGATGGACAGAATATGCTCAGTGACATTTATAGGAGGTACTACCATTTGAAGCAGTGTAGTTTTTTATGTCAAATCTTACTTCATCCAGTCTTGATCTTGAATCCTTGAGATTTCCTTGTCAATAGAACATATAGTCTTGTTTCCTCAGCAATCCATTTTTGCAGGTCATGTCTCCTGTAGTGCTGTGATGTCAACATTGATCCCTTTCAGCTCATTGTTAATTTCTGTAGTTTTCCTAATGTCGTTTATCTGTGAATTAGATCTTCTGACAGGTCATAGCATATTGTTCTTACATTCTAGCTAACTAATCAAAAGGCTGGTGCCTTCTTTTGTTTGTTGTTCTTGTTTGATGCGGTTTTACAGTCCACTTATCTGGTAAGATAGTGAGCTTCAAGATGCTATAGAAGGTAAACTGTGGCAGAACAGCACCATATTATCTGAGGCTGCCCGACTGAAGAGGGCGTAGCCATCCAATGTCATGTGATGATCTTTTCCACTGCAGAAGACAACATGTGGTGTTGGATACACTCGCTTTGCCAATTGAGCTGAACTTATAACTGCAACTGTTGTCCTCTGTGTTGGTTTGGTCAGCAAAGTCGACTACAAACTGACCTCTATGTGACACATACCTGTGCGATTTTATGGAGCAGCAGAGTTACGAAGTGTTAACTACCCCTCTCGACTTCAATGATAGAGTGTAGAGGTGTGTAGGAACATCATCTAGTACATCTTTAGATCATCAATGTAGTATGCTCTCAATTATGTGACATGGGCAAGTCTCAGACACTGGAACGAATTCGAGAATTAGGAGTTAAGTTTGGACATGCCAGACAGTGTTGTCTTCGTGGTAGAGAGAGAAGATATAGTAATCAACTTCTCATGGGTACTGTGAGCAAATGGACTTTGGGATGGCTGCTGCAGCGGAGGACAGAGCACGAATGGGAATGCACAATGTGCCATGACGTCGATCGCATAACATAACATAACAAAACATCATCTAACACCAGTTTCTCTGCAGAAGCTGTCATGATGATTGTCCATCTTAGGAGCTTCACTACCTATTTTCTGTTTGGTTTACTCCCATAGCCTTTGCTTCTCCCAAGGCATCCACAATATACAGATATAATACACACACAATCACCACACACACACAGATACATACTAATCCATGATGATAATGTGAAGAATAAATTGTTTTACATACGGTCTGGAATTAGTCTGCAGAGAGTCCTATGATCATGACTAACCAGTGAGCTATGGGAACTATAAGCATGCATGCCTGCTGCTAACTGCTGAAATAGACTGAGCCTCTAACATTCTGTCTGGACTGCAGTAATGTCAGATCTGCTAACTAACTAACTAACTAACACACACAAACAATGCTCCCTCACACCCATACTCAAACAACACCCACACGAACCAATCACTCTACCATACATCCACTATAGGCAAACTATTTCAAAATGAAATACATTCATACACAATGTGTTATTATAAATGAGTAAATGTTTCTGGGACATCTACCAACTACCAACAACTAGTGGCCATAAAACTGCTATGACAAACATCAAATCAAATATGGTAAACAAGGGGATCCATCATTAAATAGCTTGTTCTGAGCAGAACTTTGCCAACCTAACTGTCCTTTGGAATTTCTCTCTGTCATGGGTCGGATTCCTCTGAATTTGTCATGATCAAATCATCAATTACATCCTTCTTTTTCTATGTCAACCACTTGTTAACCACTCTTTGTGATTTGTATGTGATTCGAGCCTATGAGCGATTGTACGCTGTACCAATTATGCGCCTACAAGTAGGCCAGCACATTCTATTTCTACTACACTTTTTATTTACGGATAGCTTCCTAAGCCCCTACCTCAGTCGCCTCTTACGACATGCCTTGTAGGTGCAGTGTTAATATTCTTTGCTCCTTTGCTGGCCCGGCAACACACAGGCGAGGTACATCCTTGATTCATTTTCTCCTTGGTCTTCATCTTTGCAGAGATGCCTCCTCTCATAATGGTCTTCTCCAACCTGTTGGGTCTCTTTATATGTTCAAAATACTTCAATTTTCTCATTTGTAGCTTCAGCATGGTGGGTTTCGTCACATCTTCAGCGCCATTTGGAGCTCTTTTGCTTATCCTTCAGTGATGTGTCCGATTTCAGTCAGCGTTTACTGGGTTCGCTCTCCGTCAGCCTTTGACTGTCCCCAGCCGACCTGCAAGGCAGCAGGTCGTTCTTCTTTTAATTTCTTTTATCTCATTAAAGATGGTTATCTGCTTTCATTTCTGTCTTCTTTTCTCTATCATGATTTGCCTGACAGTGTCAGAGCAAGAAGATATTTATAGAACATGCATTTGTGTGCGCTTCATAAACAGTGTTTTTCGCATCCTTGTTATCTCTGAGGTCCACCTTCTGCGAGGATGGCCCTTCGCTAAAAAGATGGTTGTAGTACAACTAAATATCAATGGTAGATAAAGCAACAAAAACAGAAGACACACAAATAAAATCGGTGTTTACAAAATTGCAACAACAGATGAGGTCTATGTTTGGATCCAAAGGTGATCATTTAAAAATCTATTAACAAAAATTACAAATCAAACGGAACAAAAAATGAACTAAATAATAAATGGTGACAACTTCCATGCAGTTTGATTGCAACTTTTGTGTGTTATTCAGATGTCTTCTTTTTCACCCTTTGCCCCTAAGGAGGTATAGGACTGCAACCAAGGCCTTCCATTGCCCCTAGGGAGGTATAGGACTGCAACCAAGGCCTTCCATTGCCCCTAGGGAGGTATAGGTCTGCAACCAAGGCCTTCCATTGCCCCTAGAGAGGTATAGGTCTGCAACCAAGGCCTTCCATTGCCCCAAGGGAGGTATAGGACTGCAACCAAGGCCTTCCATTGCCCCTAGGGAGGTATAGGTCTGCAACCAAGGCCTTCCATTACCCCTAGAGAGGTATAGGTCTGCAACCAAGGCCTTCCATTGTCCCTAGAGAGGTATAGGTCTGCAACCAAGGCCTTCCATTGCCCCTAGGGAGGTATAGGTCTGCAACCAAGGCCTTCCATTGCCCCTAGGGAGGTATAGGTCTGCAACCAAGGCCTTCCATTGCCCCTAGAGAGGTATAGGACTGCAACCAAGGCCTTCCATTGCCCCAAGGGAGGTATAGGTCTGCAACCAAGGCCTTCCATTGCCCCTAGAGAGGTATAGGTCTGCAACCAAGGCCTTCCATTGCCCCTAGAGAGGTATAGGACTGCAACCAAGGCCTTCCATTGCCCCTAGGGAGGTATAGGTCTGCAACCAAGGCCTTCCATTGCCCCTAGGGAGGTATAGGTCTGCAACCAAGGCCTTCCATTGCCCTAGGAGGTATAGGTCTGCAACCAAGGCCTTCCATTGCCCCTAGGGAGGTATAGGTCTGCAACCAAGGCCTTCCATTGTCCCTAGAGAGGTATAGGTCTGCAACCAAGGCCTTCCACTGCCCCTAGGGAGGTATAGGTCTGCAACCAATGCCTTCCATTGCCCCTAGAGAGGTATAGGTCTGCAACCAAGGCCTTCCATTGCCCCTAGGGAGGTATAGGACTGCAACCAAGGCCTTCCATTGCCCCTAGGGAGGTATAGGTCTGCAACCAAGGTCTTCCATTGCCCCATGAGAGGTATAGGTCTGCAACCAAGGCATTCCACTGCCCTAGGGAGGTATAGGTCTGCAACCAAGCCTTCCACTGCCCCTAGGAGGTACAGGACTGCAACCAAGGCCTTCAAATTGCCCCTAGGAGGTATAGGTCTGCAACCAAGGCCTTCCATTGCCCTAGGAGGTATAGGTCTGCAACCAAGGCCTTCCATTGCCCCTAGGGAGGTATAGGTCTGCAACCAAGGCCTTCCACTGCCCCTAGGGAGGTATAGGTCTGCAACCAAGGCCTTCCATTACCCCTAGAGAGGTATAGGTCTGCAACCAAGGCCTTCCACTGCCCCTAGGGAGGTATAGGTCTGCAACGAAGGCCTTCCATTGCCTCATGAGAGGTATAGGTCGCAACCAAGGCCTTCCATTGCCCCTAGGAGGTATAGGTCTGCAACCAAGGCCTCTATTGCTCTGGGGATTCCATCAAGCCTATCTCATGATGCTGTCAGGATTTCTCAGTGTGTTCTATCCATGCACCTTAGGCCCCAATTCTTGTTCACCTCGTTGTCGTAGTTCCCTGTTTGGGTTCTATCATACAACTGCAGATGGAATATCCTGACAGGTATCTATTAATGAAGTCTGCAACGTTGTCCTTAGTTTTCTCCATGTCTCTCTTCATATTAAGGACAGTCTTGAGATCTGAGTAAATTATCAACAAATACATGGTGACAACTTTCACCCTTGATTGCAACTTTTGGTATTATTCAGATGTTTCATACCTAGCCTTCTTTGGCTCACATCAACCCTTCTAACACACTTGTGATTTGTAGTGATCTGAGTCTAACAAGCGATTGCATGCCAGTTATGCACCTAAAAGTAGACCAGCACATCCAATTTCTGCAACACTTTGTATTGACTAGGTTAGCAGGCCTACCTTTCGGCTCTTTCAACATGCCTTTAGGTCACAGTGTTACTATTCTTTGCTCCTCTTCTAGGACCCAGCAACACACGAGCAAATATTCTATACAACATCGCCTATCTTTGCTTTGTTCTATTCAATAAAATTGCATTATATTATTTTAAATTGGAATAAGAGAAAAAAGGTCAAATAAAGTATTGCTCAAACATCACACTTAAAAATAAATGTATAACTGATACACACAATAACAAGATGCAGCACGGGGCCATGCATCTAAGAAAGACAATCCTTGTCAATACAAGACTAAATGCTGTTGAGAAGGCAAGACTAGCCAATGGATATCCTCACAATTTTCTCTTAACATTTCAATTTATTTAACATTCCAATAGTTTAGAGCACTGATATAGCCCCAGATGACATTATAATGTATTCTGGTGAATATTGTTATCCAATATCTCAACCCTATCCAACATCCAAACCTTATTCAACATCTCAACCGTATCCAACATCCTAACCTTATTTCACATCTCAACCTTTTTCAACATCTCAACCATATTTAACATCCCAGTAAACAACCTTATTCAACATCCTAGTGGAGAACCTTATTCAACATCCAAGTGGACAACCTTATTCCCAGCGGACAGCCTTATTCCCAGTGGACAACCTTATTCCCAGTGGACAACCTAATTCCCAGTGGACAACCTTATTCCTAGTGGACAACCTTATTCCTAGTGGACAACCTTATTCCCAGTAGACAAACTAATTAACCCATTCCAATGGACGATCTTATTGAAGATTCCAGTGAGGAATCTTATTGCCTATCTAATCAACATTCCAATGAATGACTGTATCCAACATCTAAATGGATGATGGATTCCAGTGAAGAATCTTACTGAATATCTCAGAGTATCCAACATTCCATTGGATATATTTATCTGACATACTAGAGGAATGAAAAATGGAAAATCGTGGCATATCCTTAACAGGACTTCTCCATCAACCACAGTAAACAAGTAGTTGATTTTCTAGACACCACTTATATGTTCAGTAGTTTGTCATTGCTTTCTGAATGGCAAGGTATATTTTTACTGTTTGTAAAAATCCACGGGAACAAATTTGCTTTCAAAACTGTCTGTCGTGAAGTTTGAACCAGGTACTCTTCAGTTGTGATCGACGAGTTCACTACTGCTACACCACAGACGCTCACCCAAGAGAAGTACCTTATTCAGTCATGCACTTCACTGTCTCTTTCGAAGGTCACTAAATCAGGTCTCTTGGCTACTAACCAATAAAATTGTCTAACCTCAGTACAACAAATAATGAATCATTGACTTTTGAAATAATATTAAATAAAATATAAATTGTAATAATTCCTCTTGTACCGTTATACGGTACATAGGGTCTGCAAGCAATTTCTCCATACCACTCTATCCTGGGCAACTCATTCAATCTCTTCCATGGAACTGAGACCGATATTTCTTGCCTCTTTCATCAAAGTTAGTTTCAGGATCTCCCTACGTCATCCTCTCCGCCTTGAACCCTTTGCATCACACTTCAATGCTTGCTTTGATATTCTTTGATCATTTCTTCGCATGGCGTGTCCAACATATCCCCCTCTTCTCTTTCTTATAACAGTTGTTACTAGTGGTTGACCAAATATTTCTCTGATTTCATCACTTCTGAATTCATTTCATTCTATGTTCATTATTTTCCACAGACATCTACTTTCCAAAAAAACACATCAAATAAACATCAATCAAAAAACATAAAATATCAGTAAGTCTATACTAATATAACAATCAAGAAAAGACATCAGGACACTGTTCCCATGATCTAATTTGACCTGGAACACAGATTACGTCCATGTTTACTTTTCCAAAATGAAGACGAATCTCCTCATCCAATTAGAAAAACCGCAACTCGGCTCTTTCAAATATTGGAATAAATGGAAGAAAAGTCGATAAGTCTCAAAAGAAACATTGTCAATTGTAAACTGTTTGGTTCCTCTTTGAGACACAAACAGAAGTTCATCGCAGAATGTTTATATCAACACAGTCCGAGGAAGAATTTATTACCAGCGTTCCCTTCCATCGTTAAAAACATATTTGCTTTCCAATTCGGCGGCAATGTTCATGACGGTTGGTTTATAAAAAACAATAAATACTGAAATACTGCTATGGTCCACTGTCATGGAAAAAGAACAGCTGTCCAGGAGGGCTAGCATCTTCTTCAAAAGAGAGGAAAAAACAATCAAAAAATATGGGGCCATTATCAACTCCAGGGCCAAGCAAAAAAGTTCCACACGGACAAGGCTATCCGCTCGATGTAGGAATAGTTTTGGTATAGAAGCCAGGAGAGAACAGCTACCAGTAACGATATCAGAAGTCGAGATCTGAAATAATACAAAAATATGTTTAATAAATTATAAAGAAATTTTATGAGGCAAAATGAAGGGGCATTTTGTTTGTGTGTTTGTTTATTCAGATGTGGTCATGGCCTCTATTACTGATTTTTGCATAGAGGTTTGTTTTCCTCATCACCAGTGTCCATCGCGTTCAAGCAAGTCTTACTCAGACTTCAGAGGTACTTGTAACTTAGATCCCCAAGTAAAATTGGGGGTCTCTGTGGTGTAGAGGTTAGGTGCTCATCTCTCATGTCAAAGTATCAGATTTGCTGCCTCATGAAGCCATCTGGATATTTTCCAGAGATCCCTGATATCTCTAGATCCAGAGATCTCTAGGTGAGATCGAGTTCCTAGTCCTATTGGAGACAGACGATAAAACGTAGGTCCCGTGTTAAACTTGAGCACGTAAAAGAGTCATAGGCAGTTCAAAATTGAGAAGAGCAGGCTGGAAGTCGTTGCCTGGGCAACATTCTTTAGAAAAATATTATAAAATAAAATTCCTACAAAAATATCTCCAAACATTACACCAGGGACTCTGCGGTGCTACAAGTTTGTGCACTGCAGCTGAGATCTTCCTGTGTAAGAAAGAGATTGGAACACATATGGTTACTCACCAAAGTGCAATGATGATGGTCCTATCAATTAATTAATCCTAAATAAAAGATCAGGGTGTACTGTAATTCAATGATGTACCATGGCATTAACCAAATTTCTGGCTACTAGAAGGCATTAATCCCAATTTACCATGGCAATGCATCCTAGCACAGCATGTTATCAACTTTCGCTACCAGCAATGCTATACTAAGCACAGCATGTTATCAACTTTCGCTACCAGCAATGCTATACTAAGCACAGCATGTTATCAACTTTCACTACCAGCAATGCTACTACATATAAAAAACATGCTAAAACGCCACTATGGTGACGGATCTAGCAAGGTAAGCAAAGAATAATACCACTGCAACCTACAAGGCATGTCAAAACTGATGTAGGACCTGGGAAGCTACCTAGTAAATAAAAGCATAGAGATTAAGCATTGGACACTACCCTTTGCCAAACAGCCAAGTCTGAACCTCTCTTTCTCATTACATGTCCCAAAAAATTTTGATTGCCTCTTTCGTATTTTGATAAAATGGTTAAAAATCAAATATCTTGTCCTGAGCAAAACTTTGCCATCTTAACAGTTCTTCTGAATTTCACTCTCTCGTAGGCAAGATGTCCGTCCTCTGCAACCGTCATACTCAAATCATCAGTTACATCCTGAATCCATCTTCTCTGTGGTATTCCTTTTCTCATCCTTGTCAGGATGCCTTCTTCCATAATGATCTTCTCCAACCTTTCATGTCTTTTTATATGTCAAAAATACTTCAAATTTTCTCATTCTTATTTGTAGCATCAGCCAGTTTTCTGTGATTTTGAGTTCTTTCTGGATAGATCTCTCTCTCTCTTTCTCTATCGTTCTTTTCAGCCATTTTGTTAATTCTTATTGTGATATATAAACAGCCTTTGCCAAGAAGGTTTTTTTACGTCACATCTCCAGTACCATTTGGAGATCTGGTGCTTGTCCTTTGGCGATGTGTCCGATTTCAACCATTGTTTACTGGGTTCGCTCTCCATCAGCCTTTGACTGTCCCCAGCCGACCTGCAAGGCAGCAGGTGGATAGGTCTATTTGTTCTCTTCTTTTTGTTTTTCTTTTGTCGTCACATTGCTACCGGGTTGTTGCCCAGTGTCGTGGTTTTCTGTTTTTGCCTTGCACTGTTCTGGTGGCTTGGGTGATTGTTATTTTTGCTCTTTGACAGGATTCTGCTATGCCATCAAACCATCTTTTCCATGGTCTTCCTCTTGCCTTCTTTCCTGATGTTCTGTAATTGTAGAAGACTCTGCATACTGTGGAGTTTGGATGCATTCTTATTAAATAGCCAAACCACTTCATTTTTTGTTCTCTTCTCTGTCCATGATATACGGAGTACTCTTCTGCAACACTTATATTCAAAAGAACATATATACATTTCCACTGCGTTGTTAAATGTCCATGCTTCACACTCATACATTTTCTAAAAGATACAAATATGTCCAGATTGGTTACTGATAAGATTTTAGTTATTGGTTACTAAACTGACGTCACTGCACTCTGGGCAGACCCATAGGTGCTCAGTCTCCCCAACAGATATTGAAGAGTATGCATACTGATGGTTCCCGTGGCTCGCTGTTTAAACAGACCTCTCACTCTGCCTATCAGCATCCAGTTCGACTTGTACAACGGGTAACTCCAAACTGCCTAAATCGTTTGATCGATTCAACATCGATTTTAGTGTCCTCATCCAACAAACAGTCACGAAGAGACCAAAGAATATCCCCTTTATCCATTTTCAACTCCCCAACAACTGATGCTGTTGATGCAAGCCTGTCCACTCTCTCATTACCGCAAACACCCGCTTGCCCAGGACAGCATGATAAGATTTTAAAACAGGAAACCAAACTTACAGTAGCCACATCTTATAGTTATACTGTAGAATAGAGTCAGATCTGATTGATACTTGGTGTAGTTATCAGAGTTGACACATGCACCACAATTGTATAATTATTTTAGTATAATATCTGCATTGTAAATGGGAAGTGTATGTATTGCCTCTTCTGTATTTACAGACTGGTAAGTGTTTTAATGTGACAACTTCTTAGTTTGCGCTTGTTTCTCTCGTCTTTCAGCTCATCCCTAACTCTTTCCACGCCAATCACTGCACATTGCACCACAAGGTATTTCCATTGAATGCCATTCGCTGTACACTGCACCATTTGAGTTGTTTCCCTTATAAGAAGTCTTTCTAGTTTTACTTCTACTATTTGACTTCTACTACTTTTTAACATTGTTATTCTAATAGGTTGTCCAGTTTTCTTCAAATTAGTATATAATAAGATACATATATGTTTATTTATTGGAGTATAACGTTTGTTTTTAAATTGCTTTTTTTTCTCCCTTGGATTAATTGTGTCAAACTGAGGAAATAACTGCGTATGGAACAAGCTAAGTCTCTCTTCTAAAGATTCTGCACCTTTGCATAATGTAGTTTTCCATATAACTCGATCGTCAGATAGTTTTCCCACTTGCTGGGACCGACAGAAAAGTTATTAATTGAGAAATAAAAATATAATTGTAAATAAGAAGTCAATGTATAGAAATATTAATTGCAGGGGGGGGACAACTACACTTGATTTACTTACGTTGAATGAACAAAGGGAGATAAGAAATTGGCAGCTGTACTGACAAACACTAGAATAACAGCAAGGATTGCTAGCACCACATTAATTAGTTTCGAGATAATTGTGCGGAATGTTGCATTTTCTACCATCTCCATGGACAGGATCTGTTGCTGCTGCTGTTGCTGCTCTAGTCTGGAGATCTGGGAGGATTAAACAAGTAATAGGAAATAATGAATTCTTGGATCTAAATAAATAAATGTTGTATATGAGATATATATCTTTCGTAACCTGCCACTGACCTATTCTGACTAATTAGCCAACCAGAAGCTCACTAGCCTTACTATTTCCTATCCATTCTATCACTTTATGCGATACTTTACTATTTCCTATCCATTCTATCACTTTATGCGATACTTTACTATTTCCTATCCATTCTATCACTTTATGCGATACTTTACTATTTCCTATCCATTCTATCACTTTATGCGATACTTTACTATTTCCTATCCATTCTATCACTTTATGCGATACTTTACTATTTCCTATCCATTCTATCACTTTATGCACCATACTTTTTACTATTTCCTATCCATTCTATCACTTTATGCGATACTTGCCCTATTCTTCTTCTTCTTCTTTTTTGAACTCTTCATATCGACCACTTGTTAACCACTCTGTATGATTTGTATGTGATCTGAGTCTAAGAGTGATTGTACGTTGTGCCAGTTATGTGCTTACATGTAGGCAAGCACATCCAATTTCTGCGACACTTTTTATTTACTAGGGTAGCTTTCCTAGGCCTCTTTTCAGTCGCCTTTATGACATGCCTTGACGGTCACAGTGTTACTATGCTTTGGTCCCCTTGTGGGTCCCGCACGGCATACAAATCCTTCAAAATATGTTCCCCATCTTCAAAATTACACAGTGGGCCCTCAAATGTGCTACAGAGTTTATGCACTGCTGCTGAGATCTTCCTGTTAAGAAAGAGATCAGAGCACACATGGTTACTCAACGAAGTGCAGTCAATCAATCAATCAATTGTTATACAATGAGGTACATTATCAAGATCTGTTAATAACTCACTCTTGTTGAAGTATTATCCACCAAATCACTAAGATCTGTGGTTCTCTCATCAAGCCTGTACTCAATCTTCTCTTCCATGGATGTCAAGTCTTGTTTGAGGTTCATCATCTCATGCTGATGAAGCTCTGTAAGGTCATTCAACTGTTCCTCTAGAGCGTTCCACCCGAATCTCTCATCATCTAGCTGTGACCGCAACAAAGATGCTTCTGACTGCATCTGTGCCTGAAAAACAGAATAAGAGATTTTTGCTTTAATGAAAAAAAAGTTAGTACCATAACATTACAAAATAAAGCTTAACATTCATTATCATTATCAGGTGCCGTGCCGGCTGGCATGGGTGATCATGGATCTCCACAAATCTCTGTCTCTAGTGTTTGCTATCATCTCAGATGTTGATGCTCTTTCATGTCATGAAGTCAGGCTATCCAGAATTCTCTCTCAGTCTTCCTCTGTCTCGTCTACCCTCAATTTTACCGGTTGTCACAATGTGTTCTAAACCTCCCTTCCTCATCACATGCCGAAAAATGATGACTGTCTCTTTCTTATATTGATGATAAGTTTTCTCTGTGTCTTGACCTCATTCAACACCTCAACATTAGTCATTACAACTAGAAATTTAACGTTAAGACTAACAAGACAACATTAGGACTTAAAATTTAACAGTATAGTTAATCTAGCAATACAGATCTATATAATATCTTGGATGTACATCCCTGGACATACTGGAGTTTAGGGCAAGGAATGGAATGAACTCACCCAAGACAGAAAAACTGATGATAGAGAAGTATTATCTTCAGTAATTGTCACTTGTCACAATAGTTCTGAGGGTTACGAGGCATGGACCAGGAATTTCCTGTAAGCTTACGGAAAAGTGGTTTAGACCATAGATTCCCAAACTTTTTTGGCCCACCGTCCACTTTGCACAATATGAACTTTGTAACGCACCCTCACATTATAACAGTTTGTCAACACCTCGCTCCCACATATATATATGCTCTATTTTCTCTTTGACATAGAAAATTGATATATATTTCTGTCATACATGGTAAATTTTCAAATGATTATATGCATGAAATAGAAAATTGTTGAAAAAATGGATCGTGTAAGACGGGCATAAGATGAATTAAAAGTGCAGAATTCAAATTTTAAATTATTATTAAATTGCAAAATCACAAAATAATTTATTTAAAAATATTTATTATTAATTTCTTCTTTAAGGCGCCACTGACCCCCTAATCGCCTGAGCCTCCTTAAATTCTTCTGCACCCACTATCGCCCCCAGAACGCTTCAGCGCCACTGGTGGGGGCGGTACCGCTCACTTTGAGAAACACTGGTTTAGACTATAGGTCTCCTAACCACAGATCGATACTTGAGGACCTAATCTTTAAATACCTTTGAAGTCGGAGAAGGCATATCTGTATGGCAAGGGACACAGATAAAAAGGACAGTAGGCCTGCACACAAAATCAGTCACAAGCGCTATACCAGACACCCTGACTATGCCTGAATTCACAGAGGCCAAATCAAAAGAGAAAGAAGAAGAATAAGAGGGCAAGAAATGTGCTGACTAGCTTGAAAATAATGTATTTATTGGAACTAGTTTTCCCAGTCGACCTGAAAACTAAGCTTTAGGGAAACCTGACAGACCTGAAACTGACTGCCCAGTTTGTGGCCCACAGTAAATTAAGCGCATGACCAGATATCGCTGAAGAAGAACTGGCAAAAGTTTGAATAGAGCTGATGTCATTAATGCAGTAAACACTCGGTTATGGGATATCAGCGAGTACCAGACACTGAAACAATTGTATGAATTGGGAGTTAGATAAGGACAGACCAGACATCGTCATCTTCGAGGTAGAGAGATAAGATACAATAATCAACTTCTCATGGGGAAAATGAGCAGGAAGACTTTGGGATGGCTGTTGTAGTGGAGCATGGTACCCAATTGCACATGAATTCAGGTGATAGTCGTGAATCACAACACTAACACGGGGATTTGAAAACTATCAGAGATTAATCCTCAGACAAAACGCTATGCTGGCAGACAAAGAAGAATTGTAAACCAACAAAGAACCGGTGTCGTTAGTCGCCACACGCTGATGGACATACTGAGGGAGAGATCGGAGCACTTATGGACTAATTTGTTCGACGTGCAGTGATGGTGATCCGACGACTAAACTAAACTAAACTAAACCCAATTGCAAATTTGTGAATCTCAAATGGGCTATGATGTCGATCGTATACGACAACATAACATTTCTCTGTTTGGACTCTGAGAAACTAATCAGAGAATCTAATACAACAGGTATATGTATTTAAGTAGCAAAGACTGTCTAAAATGTCTCAAGTTGAATGATAGATTTTATTGTACTGGATTTTACCCCATACATCTCGGTCCCTCTCCACATGAAATGGCATGCCCCTGTTGAGAGTATTGCACAAGCACGAACTCCGTATCTTCGGCAACAATCCTAGGGTCTCATGAAAAAACTGCACATGTAAACAGAATTGAAGGTCCGGATTGGAACCCACAACCTTCAGAACGCAAGACAAAGGCTTAACCACTTAGTCACAAAGAGCTAACAAGGACTGTATACTCACCTTATATTCTTCAAACTCCTCCTAGCCGTAACAAAACGTCGCTGAGCTTTCGGGAGGACACTTTTATTTCATTGATCTCGTCTGTAATTGGTTCTAACAGAGCTGGGTTTAACGTTAACATCTGTGTGCCTGTCTGAGCACTGTGATGTGGTGAACTGTGAGTAGCTTGGGGACCTGATCCTGATGTAATGCTTGAGGCTTCATCATCACTGGTGTACTTGAAACTGTATATGTGATAGAGAGCAAAGATAATAACGATAAGTGATAGAGGATATATATATATATATATATAGGATGAGGATAGAGGGCATATTTAATAAGGATTAGTGATATAGGGCATAGATAATAAGGGTTAGTGATATAGGGCATAGATAATAAGGATTAGTGATATAGGGCATAGATAATAAGGATGAGGGATAGAGGGCATAGATAATAAGGATGAGGGATAGAGGGCATAGATAATAAGGATTAGTGATATAGGGCATAGATAATAAGGATTAGTGATATAGGGCATATATAGTAAGGATGAGGGATAGAGGGCATAGATAATAAGGATGAGGGATAGAGGGCATAGATAATAAGGATGAGGGATAGAGGGCATACATAATAAGGATGAGGGATAGAGGGCATATATAATAAGGATGAGGGATAGAGGGCATATATAATAAGGATTAGTGATAGAGGGCATAGATAATAAGGATAAGGGATAGAGAGCATAGATAATAAGGATGAGGGATAGAGGGCATATATAATAAGGATGAGGGATAGAGGGCATATATAATAAGGATGAGGGATAGAGGGCATATATAATAAGGATGAGGGATAGAGGGCATATATAATAAGGATTAGTGATAGAGGGCATAGATAATAAGGATAAGGGATAGAGAGCATAGATAATAAGGATGAGGGATAGAAGAATGAGAATAATAATAAGAAAGATTGAGACAGGAGGGAGCAATCACAAGCATTTTGGGAGAGAGAAAAGTGCATACTGTTTAAAATATGGGGCATACAAGTGAAGACAGTGAATATCAAATGGAAGAGAAAAGAAGTGACAATGATATAAAATGTGGAAGAGATGAGAAAAGGAAAGATATAAGAAGATGAAAGAGATGAGAGGAGGCAATGACAGGAATGTTGGAGACAGAAGAATGCACATCATTTTAAAACTATTTGACATAAAAGAGGGGACAACAATAAGAATATTGAAGAGATGTGAAGAGATGAGAGAGGATAATATTGAAGAGAAGAGAGAGGATTATATTGTAGAGATGTGAAGAGATGAGAGAGGATTATATTGTAGAGATGAGAGAGGATTATATTGAAGAGATGAGAGAGGATAATATTGAAGAGAAGAGAGAGGATTATATTGTATAGATGTGAAGAGATGAGAGAGGATTATATTGTAGAGATGAGAGAGAATTATATTGTAGAGATGTGAAGAGATGAGAGAGGATAATATTGTAGAGATGTGAAGAGATGAGAGATGATTATATTGAAGATGAGAGAGGATTATATTGAAGAGATGAGAGAGGATTATATTGAAGAGATGAGAGATTATATTGAAGAGATGAGAGAGGATTATAGAGATGAGAGAGGATTATATTGAAGAGATGAGAGGATTATATTGAAGAAATGAGAGATAATTATATTGGAAAGATGAGAGAGGATTATATTGAAGAGAAGATATATATTGTAGAGATATGAAGAGATGAGAGAGGATTATATTGTAGAGATGAGAGAAGATTATACTGTAGAGATATGAAGAGATGAGAGGATTATATTGAAGAGATATGAAGAGATGAGAGAGGATTATATTGAAGAGATATGGAGAGAGGATTATATTGAAGAGATATGGAGAGAGGATTATATTGAAGAGATATGAAGAGATGAGAGAGGATTATATTGAAGAGATATGAAGAGATGAGAGAGGATTATATTGAAGAGATATGAAGAGATGAGAGAGGATTATATTGAAGAGATATGAAGAGATGAGAGAGGATTATATTGAAGAGATATGAAGAGATGAGAGAGGATTATATTGTAGAGATATGGAGATAGGATTATATTGAAGAGATATGAAGAGATGAAAGAGGATTATATTGAAGAGATATGAAGAGATGAGAGAGGATTATATTGAAGAGATATGAAGAGATGAGAGAGGATTATATTGAAGAGATATGAAGAGATGAGAGAGGATTATATTGAAGAGATGAGAGAGGATTATATTGAAGAGATATGAAGACATGAAAGAGGATTATATTGAAGAGATATGAAGAGATGAGAGAGGATTATATTGCAGAGATTTGAAGAGATATGGAGAGAGGATTATATTGAAGAGATATGAAGAGATGAGAGAGGATTATATTGAAGAGATATGGAGAGAGGATTATATTGAAGAGATATGAAGAGATGAGAGAGGATGATATTGAAGAGATATGAAGAGATGAGAGGATTATATTGAAGAGATATGAAGAGATGAGAGAAGATTATATTGTAGAGATATGGAGAGAGGATTATATTGAAGAGATATGAAGAGATGAAAGAGGATTATATTGAAGAGATATGAAGAGATGAGAGAGGATTATATTGAAGATATATGAAGAGATGAGAGAAGATTATATTGAAGAGATAGGGAAGAGATGAGAGAGGATTATATTGAAGAGATATGAAGAGATGAGAGAGGATTATATTGAAGAGATATGAACAGATGAAAGAGGATTATATTGAAGAGATATGGAGAGAGGATTATATTAAAGAGATATGAAGAGATGAGAGAGGATTATATTGTAGAGATATGAAGAGATGAGAGAGGATTATATTGAAGAGATATGAAGAGATGAGAGAGGATTATATTGAAGAGATATGAAGAGATGAGAGAGGATTATATTGAAAAGATATGAAGAGATGAGAGAGGATTATATTAAAGAGATATGAAGAGATAGAGAGGATTATATTGAATAGATGAAGAGATGAGAGAGGATTATATTGAAGAGATATGAAGAGATGAGAGAGGATTATATTGTAGAGATATGGAGAGAGGATTATATTGAAGAGATATGAAGAGATGAAAGAGGATTATATTGAAGAGATATGAAGAGATGAGAGAGGATTATATGGTAGAGATATGGAGAGAGGATTATATGGTAGAGATATGAAGAGATGAAAGAGGATTATATTGAAGAGATATGAAGAGATGAGAGAGGATTATATTGAAGAGATATGGAGAGAGGATTATATTGAAGAGATGAGAGAAGATTATATTGAAGAGATATGAAGAGATGAAAGAGGATTATATTGAAGAGATATGAAGAGATGAGAGAAGATTATATTGTAGAGATATGGAGAGAGGATTATATTGAAGAGATATGAAGAGATGAAAGAGGATTATATTGAAGAGATATGAAGAGATGAGAGAGGATTATATTGAAGAGATATGAGAGAGATGAGAGAGGATTATATTGAAGAGATATGAAGAGATGAGAGAGGATTATATTGTAGAGATATGAAGAGATGAGAGAGGATTATATTGTAGAGATATGGAGATAGGATTATATTGAAGAGATATGAAGAGATGAAAGAGGATTATATTGAAGAGATATGAAGAGATGAGAGAGGATTATATTGAAGAGATATGAAGAGATGAAAGAGGATTATATTGAAGAGATATGAAGAGATGAGAGAGGATTATATTGAAGAGATATGGAGAGAGGATTATATTGAAGAGATATGAAGACATGAAAGAGGATTATATTGAAGAGATATGAAGAGATGAGAGAGGATTATATTGCAGAGATTTGAAGAGATATGGAGAGAGGATTATATTGAAGAGATATGAAGAGATGAGAGAGGATTATATTGAAGAGATATGGAGAGAGGATTATATTGAAGAGATATGAAGAGATGAGAGAGGATGATATTGAAGAGATAAGAAGAGATGAGAGGATTATATTGAAGAGATATGAAGAGATGAGAGAAGATTATATTGTAGAGATATGGAGAGAGGATTATATTGAAGAGATATGAAGAGATGAAAGAGGATTATATTGAAGAGATATGAAGAGATGAGAGAGGATTATATTGAAGATATATGAAGAGATGAGAGAAGATTATATTGAAGAGATATGAAGAGATGAGAGAGGATTATATTGAAGAGATATGAAGAGATGAGAGAGGATTATATTGAAGAGATATGAACAGATGAAAGAGGATTATATTGAAGAGATATGAGAGAGGATTATATTAAAGAGATATGAAGAGATGAGAGAGGATTATATTGTAGAGATATGAAGAGATGAGAGAGGATTATATTGAAGAGATATGAAGAGATGAGAGAGGATTATATTGAAGAGATATGAAGAGATGAGAGAGGATTATATTGAAAAGATATGAAGAGATGAGAGAGGATTATATTAAAGAGATATGAAGAGATAGAGAGGATTATATTGAATAGATGAAGAGATGAGAGAGGATTATATTGAAGAGATATGAAGAGATGAGAGAGGATTATATTGTAGAGATATGGAGAGAGGATTATATTGAAGAGATATGAAGAGATGAAAGAGGATTATATTGAAGAGATATGAAGAGATGAGAGAGGATTATATGGTAGAGATATGGAGAGAGGATTATATGGTAGAGATATGAAGAGATGAAAGAGGATTATATTGAAGAGATATGAAGAGATGAGAGAGGATTATATTGAAGAGATATGGAGAGAGGATTATATTGAAGAGATGAGAGAAGATTATATTGAAGAGATATGAAGAGATGAAAGAGGATTATATTGAAGAGATATGAAGAGATGAGAGAAGATTATATTGTAGAGATATGGAGAGAGGATTATATTGAAGAGATATGAAGAGATGAAAGAGGATTATATTGAAGAGATATGAAGAGATGAGAGAGGATTATATTGAAGAGATATGAAGAGATGAGAGAGGATTATATTGAAGAGATATGAAGAGATGAGAGAGGATTATATTGAAGAGATATGGAGAGAGGATTATATTGAAGAGATATGAAGAGATGAAAGAGGATTATATTGAAGAGATATGAAGAGATGAGAGAGGATTATATTGTAGAGATATGAAGAGATGAACGAGGATTATATTGAAGAGATATGAAGAGATGAAAGAGGATTATATTGAAGAGATATGAAGAGATGAAAGAGGATTATATTGTAGAGATGTGAAGAGATGAGAGAGGATTATATTGAAGAGATGAGAGAGGATTATATTGAAGAGATGAGAGAGGATTATATTGTAGAGATATGAAGAGATGAGAGAGGATTATATTGAAGAGATATGAAGAGATGAGAGAGGATTATATTGAAGAGATTAGAAAGGATTATAAGAAAATGAAAGGAATATCTACATGTTCTAGATATATTCAAGACATACCTGGCAGGTAAGGTCCCCCCAGACTTTCCATCAGAAATAGGTTCCACAGGTACAGTGTCATCTAACTCTACAAATAAATAAGATATCATTGTGACATTACAAACACTGGATGGATATCTTCTTCTTCTTCTTCGAACGCCCCATATAGACCACTTGTTTAACCAATCTTTGTGATTTGTATATGATCTGAGCCAAGGAGCGATTGTATGTTGTGCCAGTTAGGTTTTAAAGCCGAAGGATTGACTTGATTGCACCGGGTTTTATCCCATATGGTTCGGTCCCTCTCCGCAGAAATGGCACGCCAGCAGTCAAGAGAATTGCACAAAGCATGAACTCTGTAGCTCCAGCAACAATGCTGGGATCTCTGGAAAAAACTACACTCGGGAATAGAACGGCATGGTTCGGATTCGAACCCACGACCTTCGACTCGCAAGGCAAAGGGTGTAACCATTTAGCCACAGAGACCAGTTAGGCGCCTACAAGTAAGCCAGCACATCCCATATCTGCGACACTTTTTATTTACTAAGGTAGCTTCCCTAGTCCCCTACCTCAGTTGCCTCTTACGACATGCCTTGTAGGTCACAGTGGTACTATTCATTGCTCCCCTTGCGAGCCTCGGCAACACACTGGATATAATCATTACAACAAATTAAAAATGTGAACCCTATCCCCAAGTTGTATTGTTTCATTGATTGATTGACTGATATGACCATTATGATTGCACTTCAGTGAGTAACTATGTATACTCTGATCTCTTTCTTACCTAGGAAGATCTCAGCGACATCGTGTGAACTCTGTAGCAAACGCGACGGTCCCCGATGTAAATTTGAAGATGAAGATATTTTGACGGAATTTTCTATTTTTAATCTTTTCTAATGAATTTTGCCCAGGCAGCGGCTTTCCAGCCAGCTCTTCTCAATTTTGAACTGCCAAAAGTTCTTTTTTGTGCTCAAGTTAAACACGGGACTTACATTTTATCGCACATCCCTGATAATACTAGGAATACTAGGATAATAATAGCTCACCTACACTGAGATCAGGGATCTCTGACAAAATATCACGATGGGTCCACAGTGGGAACGAATGGAGTACTTTTGAACGAGAGGTGAGCACCTAGCCTGTATGCCACATAGACCTGTCTACACATTGAAGGTTAACTGTAATAAATTGTCAATAACATTGCTTCCTTGACTTTGATAGTCATTGTCATCATCAAATAGCTTGTCCTGATCAGAACTTTGCCACCCTAACAGTCCTCCAGAATTTCTCTTCTCATAGACCAGATGTCCCGCCTCTGCAGCCGTCATGTTCAAATCATCAGTTACATCCTGAATCCATCTCCTCCGTGGTCTTCCTCTTCTTCTTTGCCGGTATGCCTCCTTCCATGATGGTCCTCTCCAGCCCTTCATATCTTTTTATATGTCCAAAATATCTCAATTTTCTCTTTCGTATTTGTAGCATCAGCAACTTTTCTTTGTTTTTGAGTTCTTTCTGGATAGATCTATTTGTTCTCTTCTCTATCCAAGATATACAGAGGACTCTTCTGTAACACTAATATTCAAAAGCACATATATGTTTTTCCACTGCTTTACTAAATGTCCATGCTTTACACCAATACGTTGACTTTGATAGTACACTCTGATATTCCTATCATAATTATATCTTGTCTTCCTCTTGCTCTCATATCATCAACTTGCTCTTCAATATGGTTAACAAGAGAAAGTTGAACATAGAGAGTGAGAAAATACAGGGTGTTCAACTTAAAAGCAGCCCCAGTGACAAATATAAATTTGCCAGGTACGCATTGCATCTCGTCTATTTACTATTTAAACCGGTTCTGACTAGCTTGTCCTACGTCACATTTGTTCATCGCCCTTCCCGCACTACAATTACACACCATCACACAACCTGACCTATACTACGTCATAACTGAACCGTCCATTTCCATACATATATGCCAGATTAGCTCCATTTATAGGCTGCTTTTAAGTTGAACACTCTGTAGAACAAACATCCTCATCTTATATTCTCTAATCCTATTTTGACTCACAGCATCAGGATAAGAATAGATTTGTAGAACAGACTTTTGTATGCACTTTATAAACAGGATGTTATGTTAGCTCTGTTATTTATATGCTTCACATTTTGCATAGATGATCTTTTGTTTTTTATCCACTTCTTCTTTTTCACCGTTTAACTCCCTACAGATCACAGGCCTTGAACAAACTTCTTCTCTCTCCCGCCATACCTTCCAATTCTTCCCATGTCTTGCCTATCCTTTTAATATCAGTCTCCAGCTCTCTTCTCCAGGTATGTCCAGGCATTCCCCTACTTGTCTTTCCCTGCAGGTTCCAAAACAGTGCCTGTTTTGTATTCACTGTATTGGAGTGACATTGCTCTTTGAGGATAATTGTCTGCTGGTAATCTGCTTATGTGTTAAAACCATGTAGTTTGTTGTTTCTTGATGAAGTTCAGTACTGATGTTGTACACTAGCCTAGTGAAGCAATACTGAAAAGACATCTGAATGGACCTCTATGTGAGTTACATAATACAGTGATGTTTATACACGAGACAACGTTGAATACATTAACAATATGTCAAACAAAAGAAAGGAAGGTAGTCTACTGATCATCCGTATTGCACCTCAAACTAATCTGTGCATAAGTGCTCTAATATCTTACTTGGTGGATAAGTACTCCAATATCTTCATTGCGGATAAGTGCTCCAATATCTTCCTTGGTGCATAAGTGCTCCAATATCTTCCTGGGTGCATAGGTGCTCCAATATCTTCCTTGGTGCATAAGTGCTATAATATCTTCCTTGATGGATAAGTGCTCTAATATCTTCCTTGATGGATAAGTGCTCCAATATCTTCCTTCGTGCATAAGTGCTCCAATATCTTCCTTGGTGCATAAGTGCTCCAATATCTTCCTTGGTGCATAAGTGCTTCAATATCTTCCTTGATGGATAAATGCTCCAATATCTTCCTTGATGCATAAGTGCTCCAATATCTTCCTTGGTGGATAAGTGCTCCAATATCTTCCTTGATGCATAAGTGCTCCAATATCTTCCTTGATGCATAAGTGCTCCAATATCTCCCTTGGTGCATAAGTGCTCCAATATCTTCCTTGGTGAATAAGTGCTCCAATATCTTCCTGGGTGCATAGGTGCTCCAATATCTTCCTTGGTGCATAAGTGCTATAATATCTTCCTTGATGGATAAGTGCTCTAATATCTTCCTTGATGGATAAGTGTTCCAATATCTTCCTTCGTGCATAAGTGCTCCAATATCTTCCTTGAAGGATAAGTGCTTCAATATCTTCCTTGATGGATAAGTGCTCCAATATCTTCCTTGATGCAAAAGTGCTCCAATATCTTCCTTGGTGGATAAGTGCTCCAATATCTTCCTTGATGGAAAAGTGCTCCAATATCTCCCTTAGTGCATAAGTGCTCCAATATCTTCCTTGGTGCATAAGTGCTCCAATATCTTCCTCAGTATTTCCCCCAAGCTTGTGGCAACTAGCGGCACCATTTCTGTGTTGGTTTAAATATTCTTCTTTGGCTTCCAGAATAGCACTCTTGTCTGACTACACCCTGTTTCTTCTTCTTCTTTGCGTTCATTCTTTACGACCAATTTTAATCACTCTTTGTGATATGTTTAATCTTTTCCAAGAACGTGTATATGTTGCACATTTGTTTGGTAGGCCCCTACACACATAGACTTCTACACGTTTAGGACAAGTGCATCCGATGTCAACCAGATCTCCTTAGTCGGCTCTTACGACATGCGTGGCAGGTAACAGCGGTTCTATTCTTTACACCCCAAATTTGGGCCCCGGTAACCACTCGGGCGACACCCTGTTTGATGTGATATGCTTGCAGTCTGGTTAAAGTTATAGATTCACCACCATTCCTTGAATCATTTACATGTCCAATCTCCCTAAGAGAATTCAGAATATCAGCCTGGTCCCCTGCTCGTACACATTCTATAGTATGGACAGAGCCGATATCATCAAAGCGGTACGCTCTCAATTTTGTGACATGGGCAAGTCTCAGACACTGGAACGGGTTCGTGAATTAGGCGTTAAGTTTGGACATACCAGACAGTGTCGTCTCCGTGGTAGAGAGAGAAGATATAGTAATCACCTTTTCATGGGTACGGTGAGAAAATGGACTTTGGAATGGTTGCTGCAGCGGAGGACAGAGCATGAATGGGAATGCCCAATGTGTCATGACATCAATCGAATAACATAACATTCTACAGTAGCCATGCCTGCAAGCTTGTCTAAGATGAATAGTACACCAGTTCTACATGGTAAAAAAAGAGACATTGCAGACATTCAAGAGATAAGAAGAAAGATTCAGAAATATCAAATATAGTCAATGAACCAAAGCCAAATGAAAACTATTAAACATAATAATTTAAGTAAACCAAGGGCAGCAAATACATACCTAAATAGAACTTACTTAGTTGTGTTATGTTGTCAGCACTACCAAATTTATTTTTGATGAGATGTGCAAATTCTTTAGGTTTGGACACGATAGTGCTGCAATAAATACAAGGGAAATAACAATGAAATAGATACATTTGGGAAATAATAAAATAATGTTGGAACAGTACAAGAAGACAATTTTAATTTTCAACAATTTCACTAAGATAAATTGAGCATTGCTTTGCACAAACTAAAAGAACTAACTAACCTATGAAAGGGAACTGTGTAAGAACAAAAATTAAGTGTTTAAGAGCTTGCACTTTTCACTTGGCAACACATGGCTGTGAGATATGGACCATTGACAAAGCGGCGGAGAAGATCATTAATGCTTTTGAATGCAAATGCTATAGAAGGGTGCTTAGAATATCATGGACAGAGAAAATAACAAATGCTTCTTTTCTGCAGCAGCTTGATATTAAAGAGAGTTGGCTATTAAAGAACATAAAATCAAGGAAAATTAAATATTTTGGACACATCAAATGACATGAATGCCTAGAGAAGATAATTTTTGAGGGAATGGTGCCTGGAAGAAGAATGAGAGGAAGACCTAGAAGACGATGGGTGCAAGATGTCTGACGATCTGAGAATGACTGCTGCTGACCCGGTCAACTTGCACAGAATAGAGAATTTTCTGGACTGTCGCCCTGGGAGTCAAGTTCTGGAAGGGACAAGCTACTTGATGATGATGATGAGGATGAAATGTACAAAAAAGTATTAACAAAGACAAGTCCAGGAAAGTCTAAATAATAGCACCTAAATTCACATTGGATATAGAGATGTCAAGCTGGACATAATTGTTATCAATTTGCACAACCGAGATAACAGAGAATACACTTAATCTTTGTTGAAATCTTCAGAGCGTATGTTTGCACAACCGAGATAGAGAATACACTTAATCTTTGTTGAAATCTTCAGAGCGTATGTTTGCACAACCGAGATAGAGAATACACTTAATCTTTGTTGAAATCTTCAGAGCGTATGTTGCACAACCGAGATAGAGAATACACTTAATCTTTGTTGAAATCTTCAGAGTGTATGTTTGCACAACCGAGATAGAGAATACACTTAATCTTTATTGAAATCTTCAGAGCGTATGTTTGCAAACCGAGATAGAGAATACACTTAATCTTGGTTGAAATCTTCAGAGCGTATGTTTGCACAAACGAGATAGAGAATACACTTAATCTTTGTGAAATCTTCAGAGCATAAGTTTTGCACAACCGAGATAGAGAATACACTTAATCTTTGTTGAAATCTTCAGAGCGTATGTTTGCACAACCGAGATAGAGAATACACTTAATCTTTATTGAAATCTTCAGAGCGTATTTTTGCAGAACCGAGATAGAGAATACACTTAATCTTGGTTGAAATCTTCAGAGCGTATGTTTGCACAAACGAGATAGAGAATACACTTAATCTTTGTGAAATCTTCAGAGCGTATGTTTGCACAACCGAGATAGAGAATACACTTAATCTTTGTTGAAATCTTTAGAGCGTATGTTTGCACAACCGAGATAGAGAATACCCTTAATCTTTGTTGAAATCTTCAGAGTGTATGTTTGCACAACTAAGATAGAGAATACTTAATCTTTGTTGAAATCTTCAGAGCATAAGTTTTGCACAACTCGAGATAGAGAATACCTTAATCTTTGTTGAAATCTTCAGAGCTGGCGTAATTATCTGCAACTAACGTAGAAGAGAATAGACTTAATCTTCGTTGAAATCTTCAGAGCATAAGTTTTGCACAACCGAGATAGAGAATACCCTTAATCTTCATGAAATCTTCAGAGTGTATATTTTGCACAACCGAGATAGAGAATAGACTTAATCTTCGTTGAAATCTTCAGAGCATAAGTTTTGCACAACCTAGATAGAGAATACCCTTAATCTTTGTTGAAGCGTATGTTTTCTCTTAGAATCTGGCAATGTTAATACAGTGCAATATCAACAACAAGTAAATACCAATCATGCAAACTAAACTCGGATTCTCAGAAAGGAGTTAATTCTTATTTTTCATGTTTGTTGGTGTACACGCACTGATTTAACCAATAAAAGATACATCTTAGGTTGAAAGGGTGTGCCTTGTCTCAAAGATGATTTAATCCATTACATAACAAACAGGAATACCAATCATGCAACATTTAATATCAATAATTATAGTACAGTACATGCAAACACTACATACACATTTTACATAATAATAAAATAATAATAATTCCTCTCGCACGTATATATGCTACATAGGGCCTTCAAAGAATTTCTCCATGTCGCTCTATCCTGGACAACTCGCTCAATCTCATCCATGCAACTGAGACTGATATTTCTTGCCTCTCTCAACAAAGTTCGTTTCAGGGTCTCTCCTTAGGTCATCCTCTCTTTCTTGAGCCCTTTGTATTCCACTTGAATGCCTGCTTTGATATTCGTTGATCATTTATACTCAAGGTGTGTCCAACATATCTCCATCTTCCCCTTCTTATAACAGTTATTACTAGTGGTTGACCAGACATTTAACGTGATTGCTGCTTATTTCTATCTGCTCCACTTGGAGCATATGGCTTAACAGTGGTTTATCCCTCTCCATGGTATCTAGTTGCTTTCCTTCCAAGGATAGTCAAATATCCTTCAGTTGTTAAAAAAGACTAAATGTCTCCAGACCTGTTTCGACATCCCCTTTTCAATTTCTCTTCCGGGTTCCACTCAAGTGCTTGTAACTTGTTTTTAGTTTCTGTAACTATGCCCTTTTTTAAAATGAATGTGTAGTTAGCCCATCGTACTTCTTCTTCTTCTGCAAACACCAGCTGTCAATTGCGCCTCAGACTGATTTTTCATGAGGCCTGCTCCCATTTGACTGGTTTCCCTCACCATAAAGGCAAGTCTTCGCTGTCTTCAGAAGTACTGCCCATCGCACAATCCTCAACTTGGAAGACAAATAAGCCCCATTTAGTCTGACCTCTCTTCTTTGACCTGTCCGGCTTGGGTAACCCTGACAGGAACAATGTTCATGACAACAAAGCTCTTTGGATTAAATTTAATAGAGTAACTTTAAATCCTGAAAATTGTATCGCTCAGTCACCATGTTTTCAGAGTGGATTTTGTATTAAGTTGATACTGGGTTGTACTTGTTGTTACCATCACAAGTGTTGGATATCTCACAGTATAAGAACATATGATATGATATCACAGTATAAGAACATATGATATGATATCACAGTATAAGAACATATGATATGATGTGGAACTCCAAGAGGGTCCAATATAAAAAAATGGTTCTATTTTGCTATCTCTGAAACCACATGTTAAGGGGGAGGGGAATAGAATAGATGGCTCTGATCTAAGTGGTTAAGCCTTGCCTTGAGAGTCGAAGGTTCAACCTGACTCAGTGTTCTGTTCAGATTATACATTTTTTCCAGAGAATCTAGATTGCTTAATCTGACTGAGTTCGTGGCTTATGCAATACTCTGCAGGTGGAATGTCATTTCTGGAGAAGGGCTGACTTGGATAAAACCGCAATGAAATCAGATCGATTTAAAACAAACTTTATAATCTTCAGACTAAGTTTTACAACAGTAGAAATGACTAACTATGAAATCAGAGCATGTTTTGCACAACAACAAGACTAGACAAATTTGATTAAACTTCAGACAAATAATGATGAGAATAGATAATCTTGTGAAATCTTAGAGCATGTTTTGCCATCAACCGTAGAAGAGAATCTTAATCTTTGACCTTAAGCGTATGTTTCTCAGAATCTGTTGCAATGGTAAGTCAATTTAACAATTGTAAAATCCAATCATGAAACTAAATTGCATTCTCAGAAAGGAGTTGAACTTTCAGTCTGCTTGGTTAAGCACTGATACAATAAGATACATCTACGCTTGAGGTCAGAGCCTGTCTCAAAGATGATTTAATCCATACATAAAAACAGAAATACAATCTGCAACATTTAATATCAAATTATAGTACAGTAATGCAAACACTACATACACATTTACATAATAAAAATAATATTCCTGCACAAATCTGCTACATAGCCTTCAAGCATTTCTCCATGTCATTTATCCTGCAACCGCTCAATTCATCCATCCAACTGAGACAATATTTTGCCCTTCAACGAAAGTGTGTGGTCTCTTAGGTCATCCCTCTTCTGAGCCCTTGTATTCCACTTGAATGTCTATATTCATGATCATTTATACTCAAAGTGTGTCAAATATTCATGTCCCTTCTTATAAAGTTTACTATGTTGACCGACATTTACGTGATTGTGTGATTTCTTCGCTCTCACTTGGAGCATTATCTGTAACATGGTTTATCCTCCCTGTATCTAGTTGTTTTCAGATGCAATATCCTTCATTGTTCAAGACTTAATGTCCCACCTGTTGTGAGATCCTTTTCATTCTTCCGGTCCACTAATCTTGTAATTGTTTTTAGTTCTTAATATGTCCCTTTTTATGATGATGAGTTGCCCATGTATTTTTCTTTCATTCTGGAGATTTACTGTC
The DNA here is from genome assembly GCA_020796225.1 of Arion vulgaris. Taxonomy (NCBI): domain Eukaryota; kingdom Metazoa; phylum Mollusca; class Gastropoda; order Stylommatophora; family Arionidae; genus Arion; species Arion vulgaris. Next base: position 64,383,112 of record CM036755.1, on the reverse strand, counting down.
ATTTATGTCAGACTTTTTATGGTTGCTTACGATTTGACTGTTCTACATTATGTCCGCTTTTCTGAGTACGCCCATGATTTCTTCAACTTAGCAATAAGCCCCTATTTAGTCTGACTTCTCTTTTTATGTCCGTTTACTTGAGGAACAATTCGAAAAATTTTTATTAGTCTAAATTTAATATGAGAACTTTAATCCTGAATTGTATCGCTAGTCACCATTTTCATAGTGATTTTGTATGTATACTGTATTGTACCTTACATGTGATATTCAGTATAAGAATTGTATGATCTTAATTGTGATGTTTTAGTTATTTATGTCCCTTTAATTGTGATGATTTATCCTAAATTCAATTGGCAGTAAACATGTATAAACATCCATATAAAAAAATCGCATACACTAAATGGTGTAACACAACAAACATGCCTACAAAACATAAAGATACAAAGAGTTTAAGATAGTATCTACATACATAAAAGAACAATCTGATTAGTAACCATATCTCTGTACCATACTGCAGCACCATCATAGGTGCACATCCACTTGTAGCTTAGCAAAAGTGAAAAAATCAGAACACCTACACACAACTTCGAAGGGCATTATGCGACTATTTCTCGACTCAAAAAGTCGGCTATGCATTTTCAACTAGGCAGACTACTGGAAAATCAAGTGTCCCTGGATTTGATCCTAGACTATTTGGTGAATAAATCACCAGCACTAACTAATGAGTCACATTAACATATCCTCTACACCAAGGACATGAAATATCTGCTATTGTAACAATAACTACAACTACTACTATTACTACTAGTACAATGACAATGATTACTACAGCGACAATGACCATTGCTGCGACACACTATTTCATGAACGACTATTTCTGTGACGACTATTTCTGTGACAACGACGAGAATAACAACAGCAACAGCTGCTATAGCAACAGCTGCTACAGTAAAAGCTACTGCTGCTACAACAGCTGTTATAGTGACAGCTGCTACAACCGCTAGTGCTACAGCGACATCTGCTGCTACTTCAGCCACTAACCCTTCTTCTATGCAGAATATAACACTATGCTTAAACTGTTGTACTATTCCTATTTTCTCCTATTCCTATTTTCTCCTATTGATTGTATTTTTGTCCCAGGTGGATGATGCAATTGGTTGTCCTCCATTGCCATTAAGATATAAAGCCCCCACCTAGATGGGAGCTTTAATTTGCGCCTCAGGGCCAGATGAGACGCCCTTATCGTGTTATATCCGTGTTTATTTAGTGCAGTCTTGATATTGTCTATCCATCTTTTCTTGGTCTTTCCTTGGCTCTAGTACCTGATCTCTTTTTATTGTATGTTGTTATTGGTGGTTGGCTGTATTCTATTCTCATTAAATGTCCAAACCACTGCATTTGTTGACTTTCAATGTATTCAGTGCATGAAGTTATGCCCACTCTGCTTCTGAAGTCCTCATTTCGTAGTCTATCTTTCTGGGTGACCCTCACTGCCTTCCTCAAGCATTTCATTTCACAGGTAGGATTTAACTCTAATCCTACCATTACTAAACCTAGTTTCTAGTGAGATATAAGGGTTAAACTATCACTCTAGGAGTATCTGGCAAAATGAATTAGAGCGAGGGCTCCCAAACTGATGACCCGGGTTCAATCCCTGGTACGGTCAATGAGTTTTTTTTTTAATCTGGGAATTAAAAATAGTCCTGAACATAACAGTTTCAGTGCGACTGCACTAGTCATGCAGCCATTAAATTCCACAGGCTTATGTCCACCCTGTCCTACACTGTCCTAAAAAGCGGTATTACAGGCAGTAACGACAGTAATGAATATCACTCTAATCCTACCATTATTAACAATTGTTTTCTAGTGGAAAAGTTAACTAAAACAGTTGTACAGCAAAGCTCATAGAAATGTACAGTAACAGGAAAATGACACACAGAAATCATACACCAATAGCGTTAACCAATTCCCTCTGCTGAACTGATATACTGGCTCGTGGTATTTTTTTCATATGACTCAAAGTCAGTATACTGCCTACTCAGTCATCATCATCAAGGTGCGTGTCCTTTATAGGATGTTGCTCTCTTTGCAGCACATCTGAAATTCACTCTGTCTCTAGCCAGTTCACCCACTTGTCGATGGTCATATTCATGGTTTCTTTAATATCTTGTAGCCATCTTCTCCTTGGTCTGCCTCTGCGTCCTGGGACCCTGCCCTCTAATATTGTTCTTTCCAGGCCATTGTGACGCTTAATGTGACCAAAGTATCTAATTTTTCTGTATAGTACGTTGTTTATCAGCCAATTCTCTTTAACATTTAGTTCTTTCAGGACATCAGTGTTCTTCTTTTTTCTGTCCATACTCAGTACACATTGCAATATAGGTGTGCACAGAAGTACAAATAAATTACGGAGTGTAAGGGTTAAATTTGTGCCTTAATTTACTCTCACAATTTCTTTTACAGTGCTACAAAAAAACCACTCAGTTTTTGTCACACATGCAGACACCCACAACAATCAAGCTAATAGCATGCATCTGTTATATGCCACAGAAACAGCACTCACTCTTTGACAATTACTCCTCCACTACATCTCTGGCAGATAAGAATGGCGACAGAAGAAATTAACTAATATTTAAAGATGAATTATGTGTATGATATGAGTATGAGTATATGGGTGAACTAACAGATGAATTATGTTACGATATGGTATGAAGTATATGGGTGAACTAACAGATGAATTATGTACGATATGGTATGAAGTATATGGGTGAACTAACAGATGAATTATGTGTACAATATGAGTATGAAGTATATGGGTGAACTAACAGATGAATTATGTGTACAATATGAGTATAAGTATATGGGTGAACTAACAGATGAATTATGTTCGATATGAGTATGAAGTATAGGGTGAACTAACAGATGAATTATGTTCGAATGAGTATGAAGTATATGGTGAACTAACAGATGAATTATGTTATATGAGCATGAAGTATATGGGTGAACTAACAGATGAATTATGTACGATATGAGCATGAGTATATGGTGAACTAACAGATGAATTATGTGTACGATATGAGCATGAAGTATATGGGTCAACTAACAGATGAATTATGTTATATGAGCATGAGTATATGGGTAAACTAACAGATGAATTATGTTCGATATGAGCATGAAGATATGGGTGAACTAACAGATGAATTATGTTGATATGAGCATGAAGTATATGGGTGAACTAACAAATGAATTATGTGTACAATATGAGCATGAAGTATATGGGTGAACTAACAGATGAATTATGTTACGATATGAGCATGAAGTATATGGGTGAACTAACTAATATTTAAATATGAGCATGAAGTATATGGTGAACTAACAGATGAATTATGGTCGATATAGTAAGTATATGGGTGAACTAACAGATGAATTATGGGTACGATATGAGCATGAAGTATATGGGTGAACTAACAGATGAATTATGTGTACGATATGAGCATGAAGTATATGGGTCAACTAACAGATGAATTATGTGTACGATATGAGCATGAAGTATATGGGGCAACTAACAGATGAATTATGTGTACGATATGAGCATGAAGTATATGGGTGAACTAACAGATGAATTATGTGTACGATATGAGCATGAAGTATATGGGTGAACTAACAGATGAATTATGTGATGACAGATATGAGGATGAAGTATATGGGTGAACTAACAGATGAATTATGTGTACGATATGAGCATGAAGTATATGGGTCAACTAACAGATGAATTATGTGTCGATATGAGCATGAAGTATATGGGTCAACTAACAGAGAATTATTTACAAGTATGCATGTCATATGGCGCAACTACATCACATCTATGTCTCTTTCTCTTATGGATCACTAACGAATGTCATCACAGACCTCCCCTATAATCTCCAATGACCATGTAGAAATTCATGATTCATGCAGCCTTAACATTGGTGTGTTTTGCGTCACATCTACAGCACCATTTGGAGCTCTGGTGCCTATCCTTCGGCGATGTGTCCGGTTTGAGCAAGCGTACATTCTGTTTGAAAAACTCTCTGTCTCTAGCATATTCTTTTGCCTTCTCCAGCGTCATGTTCAAGCTTTCTTTGTTGTCCTGTTGCACCTTCAGCTTAGTCGCCCCCTGGAGCTCGTACCCCAGAAACCATGCTTTCCATTACCATTCTCTCTAAACCACTGACGTTTAACGTGGTAAAATATTTAATCTTCCAGGACATTACTTTATTTATTTCAAATAAATGGGAGATACAAATGAAAGTTCTTCTTCTTTGCGTTCGTTCTTACGACCAATTTTAATCACTCTTTGTGATATGTTTGATCTTTGCCAAGAAGGTGTAAATGTTGCACATTGGTTTGGTAGGCCCTAAATGCATAGACTTCTACTAGTTTAGGGCACATGCATCCGATTTCAGCCAAACCTCATTAATCGCCTCTTACGACATGCGTGGCAGGTAACAGTGGTTCTATTCCTTACACCCCAAATTTGGGCCTTGGTAACCACTCGAGTGACAAATGAAAGTAAATATGAAAGAGAGAATATTGATTAGTTAATGCTAGAAGAGATAAGAATGAAAACTCAATATTATAGGTGTAACAAATACTAATAAGGGGTAAAGAGGGAAAGAGAGAGAAATACTAATAAGTAATGGATATTACAGGGTGGCACCCAGTGGTTATCGGGGCATAAATTGGGGGTGTAAAGAATAGAACCACTGTTACCTGCCACACATGTCGTAAGAGGCGACAAAGGAGGTTTGGCTGAAATGGATGCATGTGTCCTAAACGTGTAGAAGTCTATGCGTTTAGGGGCCTACCACACCAATGTGCAACATATACACCTTCTTGGAAAAGATCAAACATATCACAAAGAGTGATTAAAATTGGTCGTAACGAATGAACGCAAAGAAGAAGACAGGGGTGGAAGAGATACTTATGGTTGTGAATCATGGACCATCACACAAACAACAAGAACGAAAATCCTGTCCTTCCAAACAAAATGCTACAGAAAGATCCTACAAATAACATGGAAAGAAAAAATGAAGAACACTGATGTTCTGAAAGAACTGAATGTTACAGATAATTTGCTGATAAACAATATACTACACATAAAAATGAGATACTTTGGTCCCATCAAGCGTCACGATGGCCTGGAGAGAACAATATTAGAGGGCAGGGTCCCAGGATGCAGAGGCAGACCAGGAAGAAGATGGCTACAAGATATTAAAGAAACCATGAATATGACCATCGATGAAGTGGGTGAACTGGCTAGAGACAGAGTGAATTTCAGATGTGCTGCAAAGAGAGCAACGTCCTATAAAGAACACACACCTTGATGATGAGAAGAGGTAAGGGGGCTGCAGGCGCAATAATGTAGGGATATAAAGTGGTGCCAGGGTCAGTGAGCTGGCACTGATCAATATCCTACCCCCACCTCCAAGAGGTGGCCTGGTAACAGACTAATGTCTGGCTAAGTGGTTAGGGACCGAAGGAGAGCTACTTGGAATGGCTAGATGGGTAGGTACATACATGTCTGATATGAGATTTGATTGCAACATATATTGACAATGAGAATCTCAGTGAATGCGCCTATACGTCTCTCCTGTCCGATAAAGATGCAAAGATGGTGCATAATATAAATCAGACGCCCGGTGGTTTACCGAGGTCTAAATTCGGGGTAAAGAATAGAACCACTATTACCTATCACATGCTGTATACTGCGAAAGTGGAGGTTTGGCGTGATTAGTTACCCATACTGTAAAACACTCAGCTACAAAAACCGCAACCAGGGTTAGAGTGCTTGCAAGTGCTTGGTTGAGGACCTATGTCCCCTTATGTGGTGAAGGGTGGTAGAAGAAGAAGAAGAAGAGATTAGATTGAAAACTGAATATTATAGGTGTACACAAAATAAGAATTAGTAAAGATTATTATGAGTACCTATTGTCTACGCAGAATGATGGGAGTAACAAGAAGATATCCATTTAGAAATGAAGACATCAGAAAATAAGTGGGTACAACATCAGTACTCATCAGAGTTGATGAGGGACCGACATCACCACCCTGTGGTAAACTGTAAAACAATGTTTGCATCATGTTGATGAGGGACCAACATCACCACCCTGTGGTAAACTGTAAAACAATGTTTGCGTCATGTTAATGAGGGAACAACATCATCACTCTGTTGTAAACTGTAAAACAATGTTTGCGTCATGTTGATGAGGGACCAACATCACCACCCTTCTGTAAACTGTAAAACAATGTTTGCGTCAAGTTGATGAGAGACCAACATCACCACCCTGTTAAACTGAAACAATGTTCGTCAAGATGATGAGCAATATCCACCTGCAACTGAAAACAATATCAGAAACAACACCATTTTCCCAAAGAGCAAAGCAGATAACTATCAGGTTATCTGAAAAAAGAACAAGAATTAACATCTACATAAACTTACTTCAAACCTTGCCCAACATCCCGCAGCACCTCTTTAGCCTGTTTGTGACCTGTATACCCATGAGTTTCTACTTCTGTTAACCGATGTTGATAGTTCTCTAGCTTTCGTTGAAGCTGATTAATATTTTGTGCAGACTTCTGATTCTTCTTTTCAAAGAGGGCTTTAATACGAGCTGTAGGTTGTTTATCTGATGCCATCAGGAGATATTCGTTGACAATAGCTGTAGAGAAATAGTATTGAAAAGTAAGGATAATGCATGTTAGATTTGTAAATTTACATTTTGTCTTGGAAATCATTATCGACTGCAAGAATGGTACGGGCTCACAAGGGAAGCAAAGAATAGTAACGATGTGACCTACAATCATTTCGTAAGAGACGAATGAGGTAGGGGCTTAGGAAGCTACCTAGTAAATAAAAAGCATCGCAGAAATCGAATGTGCTGATCAATTTGTAGGAGGGGCATAACTCACACAGCGTACAATTGCTGTTAGGCTCAGATCACATACAATAAAATAGTGGGAACAAGTAGTCAATATGGAGCGTTTAAAGAAGAAGACTTGCTATGGAAATCTTTGTTAAAAATATATATTCCTCTCGCTACCTGTTATATGTTACAAAGTAATTTCTTCATACCGTTCTGTCCTGGTAACTTGTAATCTTTCCATTGGAATTGTCTAATATTTCTTGCCTCTCTCCACAGTGTCATCTTCAGGGTTTCCCTAGGAATGCAGCTCTTTCTTGAACTCCTAGCCTTCCACTTCAATACCTGCTTTGGTATTCTTTGATAATTTCTTCTCAAGGTGTGCCCAACATAACTCCATCTGCTCCTTCTTATAACAGCTGTTACTACTGGTTGACTAGACATTTCTCTAATTTCTTCACTTCTGAATTCTCCTATTTTATGTTCATTATTTTTGCAGACATCTATTTTCAAATGCATTCAACTTGTTTTCTGTATATTTAGTCATTTTCCAACTCTCCTTGGTATATGCTAGGATTGATACAAAATGGGAATTAAAAATTCGTAATGTAGCTTTAAAAGAATACCATTGTTACAAATATTTGTTAAGAATACCATCATCATCAAATAGGTTGTCCTGAGCAGAACTTTGTCACCCCAACAGTCCTCTGGAATTTCTCTCTCATAGGCCAGATGTCCTGCCTTTGCAGCCGTCATGTTCAAACCATCAGTAACGTTCTGAATCCAATTTCTCCGTGATCTTCCTCTTCTTCTCTTTGGCGGTATGTCTCCTTCCATGATGGTCTTCTCCAGCCCTTCATGTTTTTTATATGTCTAAAATATCTCAATTTTCTCTTTCTTATTTGTAGCATCAGCCAGTTTTCTTTGATTTTGAGTTCTTTCTGGATAGATCGATTTGTTCTCTTCTCTGTCCAAAATATACGGAGAACTCTTCTGTAACATTTAAATTCGAAAGCACATATATGTTTTTCCACTGCTTTACTAAATGTCCATGCTTCACACCCATACGTTGCCACTGGGAATATGCATGCTCTTAGTATTCTGATCTTTGTTTTCTTATCAGTTCCGTGTTAAGAATGCCATTGCCCTGTATATTTCCTTTTTATCGAATCCTGTTTTGTCTCATACACCAGGATAAGAAGAGATTTAAAGAATGGGCTCTCGTGTGAGCTTTGTGCATGGTGTTATTCACCGCCTCTGTTATTTCTGGGGTTCACCTTTGCGTAAATAACCTTTTTCGCTTTGTATCAACCACATCTGAGTATCATAGCTCTTGTATGCATGCATTGTCTGTTGGTAATCTTCTGGGGTTTCTCTCATGATTTGCCAGTCTTGTCACAGCTAGCAGTATGCATAGCTTACACAACTCAAGATAGAGAATACTTTTATCTTTTTGTTGAAATCTTCAGAGTTTCAGTTTCAGTTTGGAATATCTTCATTGCACTCCGGACATGTCCATAGGTGTTCCGATCTTCATCGCAATATCTCCAACAGCATCCAGCGACTGACCGTACCAGTTCTATTTTGATTGATGAGCCGACTCGTATACCGGTTGTACCGTTCTTTTCTTGTCACACCAATCTTCAAACCCAGTTCTCGCAATCTAGTAGTTGACGTGGATTGGTTTAGATCCCTGTTTCCCAACGTAGGTCGCCCCACTGGGGAATTTTCATTGTTTAGGGGGCAATGGACCGTTCGGAGTTTAACTAATGTTCATGATGTTGCAAAACCGATATACTGACTTTTGGATGTCTGTTTACAAAAACGACTGTTGCTTCACAATCACTTTACTGAAGTTTAAAAAAATCTTCAATGAATGGAAAGTACTTATATCTAGGTACATTTTTACCTCCTTTTAACAAAGCTTTGAAAGAGGAAAAGCATGTGTTATTGTGTTAAAATCAGGTCATATAAAAAAAACTGTAATGTGTTCGTCATTTGCCAACCTTGTCATGAAGTCCAAAATGAGTTTATATAGTGCAATCTTGAGTATGTAATAGTATTGGACAGAGCCACGCATATCATATTTCCGCCATAGAAAGCAGGTCTGAAGTTTGATTTGGCTTGGAATGTTAGGGAAAAGAAACTAAGAAACATCAAGGTGGTTTGACTCAAATACAAGTTATGGGCCATTAGTCTGATTACCAGAGTAATAGATACTCACCGTGCAGCTGGATTATACAGGTGTCTTAGAGTACAATTTCATAGTTAACGAAGGAGCATTATATATGGATTACAGTAGAATATCATGAGATCTTTTTTTCCATGTTTAGCGACAGATTGAGAAGGCATGGTTGGAACTTACATTTTTAGACAATGACAGAAGAATGTCGTTAGTCGAAGTAAAATGAGTCTTTCCAAGAGAGTAGCAGATGTGGGAAATCGCAGTCCTGAGAACAAAGTTTGGGAATAGTAAAGTAATAGAATATTCACCCATATATATATACACGATGGACTTTAAGAAGAGGGAATAATAGTGCAGATAGAGAGCCAAATACAGAACAGCTATGAGGTAGCTAGAATAAAAATAGAGAACTAGACACAGAACAGCTAAAGTACTGGACTGTTAGGCCAGATTATACAGAAAAGCAGAAGAGAACCGAAGAGCTTCACGTAGAAGATATAACTATTGGAGGTTAGAATTTATCAGAGCTAATTAGAAGAGAACACTGCATACTTTTTCAGAAGAGCAGATTTGACCACATAAATGTGAGTATAAATATTGTTAATGATTTTTTTTTTTTCTTCACATAGTCATGTTATAATAATCGAATTTGCTCAAACATAAATCACCTGATGTGAAATATTACTATATTAATGTATTCCACATTAATGTCCTTTACGCCAACAATGCTTGACCAACGAATCAATGAAACGAGGTCGTCGTCGTGAAGAACAAGGTCTTTATCAAGCAAACGAACAACAGGAGTGACAAATTTAAAAAACAAATGGACGACCAAAAACAAACGTTTCTAATGAAAATCTGGAAAATCAATTTTTAAATTTTTGTCACTCCTGTTGTTCGTTTGCTTGATAAAGGCCTTGTTGGTCGAAACGTTGCTGTATTTTGTAATTGTTTTTGTAATTTGTAAAACTACAGTACTTTGTGATTACGTGTTTTGCCAATCAAATAGTTTTACTGCAGTCTCGTCTGTTTTGTGAATATTTCGTCTTGAAGAGCATTTGAAGGTGAAACATAGTGCTCATATTATGTCAGATTTGAATTACTTTCAAACTTTAAAGACAAATTTTGAAAAAGAGCAACATTAAAGTCCCTGTTTACTGCTCATACTGCAGCTGTCAATCGTACTCTTGTGGCTAGTTATCAAATTTCCTTACTCATTGCTAAATGCGAGAAAAATCATAATATAGGAGAGAATTTAATCAAACCATCAATATCATCATTTCTTAAAACGGTTCTGGAAAAAGATGACCAAGAGGTGAAAGCTGTGTCACTCATTAACAATACTGTTAGCAATAGAATAGACAAAATGAATGGAGATATTGAAATACAACTTGTTGAAAAGCTGAAAACAAGAAAATTATCAGTGCAAATTGATGAATCAACTTTGAGAGGCAGTGTTGATAAGTAGTATTGATAACTTACACAAGATATATTGATAATGGGGATTTTGCTGAAGAAATATTGTTCTGTAAATCATTAGAAAGCACCCTACCTCCAAAGATGTATATAATAAGCTAAAAATTACTTATATGTCATAATATACCAATGAAAAATATAATATCTTGTTCCACAGATGGTACTAATAATATGATAGGCAAGAAAAATGGCTGCTTAAAATTGCTGAAAGATGAGAATCCAGAAATGCTTTTTGTATTGTATTATTAACAGGGAAAATTTGGTAGCTAAAAATATTTCACCTGTTCTAAACAAAGTACTAAATTCTGTTATAAAGTGTATCAATGCTATTAAATCGTATGCCAAATGTGAGCGTCTCTTCATGCTATTTTGTGAAGAACAAAATACAGATCATGTGAGACTTTTACTTCACACTGAAGTAAGATGGCTCTTGAAAGGGAACTGCTTGACAATATTTATGGAACTATTTGATACTCTTTAAGCAATTTGATACTCTTTAGTGATTTTTTAAAGCGACAAACCTGAAATAAAGTATCTGTTAACGGTCGATAGTAAAGCATTTGTGAGTTAAGCCGATATCTTTGAATGAAAAACAAAATACATTAAATAACCACCTTCAAGGAAAAATAAAACTCTTGTTGATGGAAAAGCTAAGATATTTGGTTTTATTACCTTTATTGAACTATGTCAGAAATATATTTGCAACAAACATTTTGAAGCGTTTCATTGGCTCCAGAAATGTGAAGTGACTGATACCGCTATACTAATACTTGTTATTGTCGATCATCTGAAAATTCTATCGGCTGATTTAAAGAAAGATTTTCTGATTTGAAACAAATTGATTGCAGTCAATGTTAGTGGATTTGTCTATTTCAAATATGCAGTATCAAGAAGAACTCGCAGATATGCAAAATGATGAGTCAGTTAAAACTTCATTTAATATAAAAGGAGCGATGCATGGCTTTGTGAGGAAACAGAAATCAAATATACAAATTCAACCAAATGTGCAAGAAAACGTATTACCATTTCTATCTTCATATTTAACTGAATGTGGATTTATTGCCATAACTCATTTGCTGCTAAAAAAAGAAATTGGTTGAATAACACAATGGGAGACTTGAGACTGAAGCTAACTAAATTGGAACCTAACATAAAATTTCTTTGCAGCTTCTATCAATGCAAGGATCTCACTAAGTGTAAGTAATAAATAGTTACTAATAATCAAAATAATATAGAAAAATATATCATTAAAATTATTTCGTACTTGAATTTCTGTTCTCCATTATATGTTTTGAAATTTTACATACTGTTTTTCCTCAACAATTTCCTAGTGATTTCTTCCTAAAACCTATATATAAGTTTCTTCAGTGAACAATTCAATTTTTAGAAAATACATTTTTTTGTATATGTTACATAGGAAGGGAAGGGGAAGCATACACATTTTTAAAGGCTTTGGTGGGGCATGGCACAAAAAAGGTTGGGAAACACTGGTTTAGATCATAGATTCCCAAACTTTTCAGCCCAGCCCACTTTGCACGATAAAACCTTCATTATAAGTTACTTTTACAGAGCTTTTAACGCACTCCATCTATATACAGTTTCGAATCAACCCCTCTCCATTATAATATATATATATATATATATATATATATATATATATATATATACAACACACACATACACATGCTCTATTTTCACGTTACATAGAAAATTGAATATATATTTCTGTCATACATGGTCAATTTTTTAATGTTTATATACATTAAATAGAAAATTTATGAAAAATGGATCGGTAGACGGCATAAGATGAATTAAAATGCAGAATTCATATTTTTAATGATTATTCAATCGCAAAATCACAGAAAAAAACTCCCCGAAATGTTTTTGGACACACTATCGCCCCTGGAAGGTATCAGCGCCACTGGAGGTCACGCCACTTTGGGAACCCATGGTTTTTTTGGTTGATGAAGGGCTTCTCTGCGGCCACGCTCTATGAGGGCATTCAAGATGTCAGCTCTGTCCATTGGCTGGCCCTCTGATATGGCGGCAGATCTAGCCAGCCTGTCTGCTCTCTCACTGTCAACGACACCCATGTGCCCCCGAACAAAGACAAGTGTAATTCTGCAAATTGTTGACGCCTGCAGTGATTCAGTTCATTGCCTGCGCACCGAACCAGCCTCCACCTTTCGGATCATACTTCACTCAGCATGCACGCATGAGTGTAGTTTCTTTCAACCTTCAATGAAGATTAAGCACATATCTTTAAGTATCTTTCCTTCCTTTCGTTCGCTTGAAATATTGTTTATATATTCAACGTTATCTCTTGAACATACTTTACCGCCCGAGTGGTTACCGGGGCACAAATTGGGTGTAAAGAATAGAACCACTGTTACCTGCCACGCATGTCATAAGAGGCGACTAAGAAGGTTGGGGTGGGATTAGCTACCCCACACCATAAAAAACACTAGATGGATAAAGAACGGAGAGCGAACCGAGTAAACGCTGGCTGAAACCGGACACATCGCCAAGGATAAGCACCAGAGCTCCAAATGGTGCTGAAGATGTGACGTAAAACACACCAATGCTAAGACTGCATGAATCAGATTTCACATGAATAGAATTTATGGGGAGATCTGGTACATCGGTCTGGGCGGTGATCAAGAGAGAAGAAACTTTACTGTCTTTTGTAGCTCACACAGAGGTCTGTATAGTTTTCTGTCCAGTGTTGTTTCATTAGGAGAGTGAGTATGTCTCAATATATCATATTCAGGGCAGTCTTGAAGTATATGCTTTGCAGTCTGATGTGCCTGTCCACATGTACACATGGCTGAGTTGCCAGTCTTAAATTTTGTATACATGTGGCTGCGGAGTCGATTGTGTCCTGTTCTATTGTGCAGAATGACAACTTTTCTAATCTGCTCATATCTTCTTCTTTGAATGCTCCATATCGACCACCTGTCAACCACTCTGTGTGATTTGTATGTGATCTGAGCCTAAGAGCGATTGCACGTTGTGCCAGCTATGCGTTTATAAGTAGGCCAGCACATTCGATTTCTGCGCTGATTTTTATTTACTAGAGTAGCATCCTAGGCCTACATCAGTCGTCTCTTACGACATGCACTGTAGGTCGCAGTGGTACCATTCTTTGCTACCTTGGGCTCCGGACTCATGGCGATCTGCTCATATTATAGTAGTGGTCTTATCTAAGTATTTATTCTATATAACATGTCTAGCGATCTGCTCATATTATAGTAGTGGTCTTATCTAAGTATTTATTCTATATAACATGTAACCAACCTTCTTTTGTATTCTGTTCTTTCTTGATAGCCTCTTTAGTTTTCTGTATTTTTGCTTGAAGGGTTTCCATGATCTGTTTAGTTCTGGTACTGCCCTCTCCGCCATCAACTTCATCTGTTCCTGTATCGCTTCCATTGTCCAACTATTGGGGAGAGAGTTCATGAAAACTAATTTGTAAACTTTGATAGAATCATGATACCACAAAACAAACAAGGAGCATAAATACATACCAACAAAATGAAACACGACCTCATGAACGAAGCTTGCAGAGCAAGCTATAGGGAACTCTCGAGGAACTCCAACTGACATTCAACTTCATACAGGCAACCCATCTAATGGTTTAGACGAGCATATGAAACCGAATGCCTACTAGTGCCTTGTAGTTAGATTGGGGACAATCAAAGGCTAGCGGAGTAAACCGTACACAAATCTGGACGGCAGGCAAACCTAGTAGTCCAAATAAAGACCGGTAACCTGGGTAGATGACGCTCAACAACCCGGGAGGGTAGGTCGTCTAAGGGTCGCTACCCTGATAGAAAATAGCATTTTATGGATGATGTTCTAATGAATTTCTATAAAATATTTTCACCATCTACCAAATTACACCTGGACTCTCACCGGTGCTAGGGCGTTCGTGCACTGTCGCTGATATCTTCCTGTGTAAAAAAGAGATTGGAGCATACATGGTTACTCATCGAAGTGCAATGATGATGACCATATCAATCAATCAATCTGCTTCACAAATTTAATAAATCAATGATAGTGTTCCTTACCGATGTATCACGTGTCAAACAGTTGATGTATGGCGAACTTGAAGGGGGCAGACGTTCTGCTGGTGGACACAAAAAAAACGCTTCAAAGACACTCTAAAATTGTCTTTGAAATGTTTCGATATAGACACCACATGCTGGGAATCCCTTGCGCAAGATCGTCTAATGTGGTGCTGTAACAACACAAGAGGAACACGCATAGCTGAGAATCATCGTGTTGTTGAGGCACATAGAAAACGAGCTGCGCGAAAAGACAGAACACACAACATGCACATGTCTAACCTTGATCATGTATGCCCCACCTGTAGTAGGGGATTGTGTTCTAGGATTAGCGTAGTTGTTATAGTGAACTCGCTTCTCAAAGGCTGGTGGTCCGGGTTCAACCCCAGCAGAGGGCGTCCAATTTTTCCCGACAGCGACGGTTCTCAGGTCGACCCAGCCTGAATTAGGTACCAGACATGCTCTGGGAAAGTAAAGGCGGCCGACGTGATGCTGACCACATCACACAACGTGTGCCGGCGCTCAATGAACGATACAGGTCTAACACTGTATTGCTCTATATACCACGAGGTATAAAAGGGTTCCTTTACTTTTTAAAAACTTTTGCAAGCGTCGGAAGAGTGGAAAGGTGATTGATGAGGAAGCTAAATGAGGAACGACTTGGAAGATCAGCGGAAAAGGATAACAAATGTAACTGTAAAAGGGTTATTCTCTGTACGAAGAACTGGCTAGTAAGTAATAACATTATATTTTTTTGTAGATCCAGAATGACTTGAGCTTTCAGCTCTTCGGCTCGGTGCCATGTATATCGTAATCCTTCAATTCGGTGCCACGAACACTGTAAATCTGGAGAACCTGTTGCTTTTCTGCCAGGCCCGGAATTGAACCGCACGGGACAGGGGCTTGTCACCCGTCGTCTAACGCGCTACAAACACGCTGGGCAGGCGGGTTAAAATGAGATATTGAAGGTTGTCGGATTATCATGGAAAGCAGGAACAGATAACGGTCAGAGACCGTGGAAAGTGGGGGCAACTGTCAATGTCCTATGTTTCACAAGGAAAGGAGAACAGGCAAAATTTATTAGAAAAAAAAACTCAAAATAAAATTCCTACAACATATCTTCAAAATTACATGGGGCCTCGCCGGTGCTACGAGAGTACGTGCACTGCAGCTGAGATCTTCCTGTATAAGAAACTGATCGGAGAACACATGGTTAATCACTGAAGTGCAGTGATGATGGTCCAATCAATCAATTGATCAAGAAAGGAGAAGAATACGTATCTGACAGCCTCATCTGCCCTTTGATTACTTTTTCTATTAGGTTTGACACCTGTCAATACTGGACGACTGATCAAACATTGTTACGTTTAGTTGATACTAGATTCAGTAACATCATTAAGTGCAATTGAAACAGTTGAGATTAGTCACGTTGACATTTAGTAGTACTGGTTTGATCAGAAAATTACTGCCCTAGTGCACACAAACATTGCGAATTGCAGCCAACAAAAAAACACAATTCGAATTGATGTTTGATTTGACAAGTGTCTAGACCGTAGGTTCTCAAAGTGGGGCGGTATTGCCCACCCAGTGGATGCTGAAGCCTTCAAGGAAGGGGGTCGATAGTGGGTTCAGAAACATTGGGGGGCGTTCAGGCGACGGTGGCTCCTTAAAGAAGAAATTATTAACATATATTTTTAAATACAAAATTTTTTGTGATTTTGCGATTGAATAATCATTTACAATTTGAATTCTGAATTTTTATTCATCTTATGTCCGTCTTATGAAAATATCTCTGTGGAATATTCTGAGATGCTATGGAATACCAGACAAAATAATAAACATTATAAAGAGCCTCTATGATGGTTCACAGTGTGCAGTTCGCACTGATGGTGGACACAGCGACTGGTTTATGGTTGAAACCGGAGTAAAGCAAGGCTGTATTCTATCTCCGCTATTGTTTGGAGTGGCCATTGACTGGGTGATGCGAAAATGTTGCAGGGCGAAACTGGCATCGATTGGGTAGAAAATAGTCAACTAGAAGATTTGGATTTTGCAGATGATATTGCCTTGTTAAGTAGAAACAACCAAGATATGCAAAGAAAACAGACAACTTGTCATCTATAGCATCAAAAGTTGGACTGCAGATAAGCTATGAAAAACAAATATAATGAAGACACCTATGGCAAGTAAAACAGATATCACACTGGAATCTAAAATGATAAAAATAACAGAGCAGTTCACCTATTTGGGTAGCAATTTTGATTGCACAGGAAATGTTAAAAATAACTTATGATACGAATTGGCAAAGCAACATCAGCTTTTAAAAGTCTAAATAAAATATGGAACTGCAAGTTATATAGTATTAAAACTAAATTACGAATTTTCAATTCAAATGTTGTATCAATCCTAACATATGCCAGCGAGAGTTGGAAAATGACTAAAGATATAGAAAGCAAGTTGAATGCATTTGAAAATAGATGTCTGCGAAAATAATGAATATAAAATGGGACGAATTCAGGAGAAGTGATGAAATCATAGAAATGTCTGGTCAACCACTAATGACAACTGTTATAAGAAGGAGAAGATGGAGATATGTTGGGCACACCTTGAGGAGAAATGATCAAAGAATATCAAAGCAGGCATTGAAGTGGGATACAAAGGGTTCACGAAAGAGAGGACGACCTAGCTTGACCCTGAAACAACTTTCTGAGAGAGCAATAAATTTCGGTCTTATTTCCATGGAAGAGATTAAGCTAATTGCCCAGGAACGAGCGGTATGGAGAAATTGCCTGCAGGACCTATGTAATTGATAACGGTACGAGAGGTATTAATAGTTGGCAAACTTATAATGTGGAGGGGCGTTACAAAGTTTATGTTCTGCAAAGTGGGCGGTGGGTGGAAAAGGTTTGGGAACCGATGGTCTAGACGTTCCTAATTCAGTGGCGGATCTGCTCTTAGTCTTCTGCCCAATGTTTAACAGATAACAAGCAGGGGCGTAGAACACACGAACTATTTTTTTAATGGGTGGTGTGCATATGTTAGTAATTTTAACAAAATAAGTTACACCGATGGGATGTTAGCTGTTAACCCATCGTGTACCAACGGTCATTGAAAAGTACATACCTAATACCATATTACCCAATATGTCTCGAGGTATGAAAAAGAGTTCCTTGACTTATTTTCCCATGATCTGAAAGCGGGTTTTTATTTAATACATATGTCTGATGTGGACTTCCAATTACAATGAGATCTGCCATCTTGTATGCTATTAGACTATCTATCTAGTCTGTTAGTGTCTGTCTAGTTTCCTGCTTGCTTCTAGAATTACTTAATGAATAATTTAATAACGACTGAAGATGTCTGGTCACGTGTTCATATTATTGAAGTCTGTTCTGTGTCACGATTGGTAGACGTTTCTGGTGTTGTCAATAGCTCTGAATATTGAGTTGATTGACATGTTGTTTTAGGACCTGGTCTGTGTATTTCGCAGTAGTGAGTCGATGGTCATCTTATGAAAGAACATTACAGAACACAATTAGGTGCTAAACGCATTATCAATAAAATGGTCAACTGTAGTAATACTATATACTAATAGCGAAACAATGAGACATAAGGTAATTTTACAAAGCGCAAAAGCCAGAAACAATAACGTTTCGACTAAACAGTTTTTATCAAAGCAAATACATACTGGAGTGCAAGGTAACGAACGTGCTGACTATCTTGTAAACAATGTCCCGACTCAAGCGGGCAGAAGTATGGACAGAGCCGATGTTATCAATGCGGTACGCCTTCATTTATGTGATATGGGCGAGTCTCAGAAACTGGCCCGATTGCGAGAATCAAGAGTTAAGTTTGGACATGCCAGATAGTATCGTCTTCGTGGTAGAGAGAGAAAATATACTTATCAACTTCTCATGGGTACGGTGAGCAAGTGGAGATTGGGACGGCTGCTGGCAGAGGAGGACGGAGCACGCATGGGAATGCTCAATGTGCCATGACGTCGTTCGCATAACATAATATTATCAAGCAAATGATACAATGCAAATGTCTTGTTTTGTGCATTGAAAGGAAAAAAAACCAAGACATTTATCAGTTCTCGTCGCGCCAAGGGTCACTAATAATAATACCTCTCGTACCGTTATCAATTACATAGGTCCTGCAGGCAATTTCTCCATACCGCTCGTTCCTGGGCAATTAGCTTAATCTCTTCCATGGAAATAAGACCGAAATTTATTGCCTCTCTCAGGAAAGTTCGTTTCAGGGTCAAGCTAGGTCGTCCTCTCTTTCGTGAAACCTTTGCATCCCACTTCAATGCCTGCTTTGATATTCTTTGATCATTTCTCCTCAAGGTGTGCCCAACATATCTCCATCTTCTCATTCTTATAACAGTTGATACTAGTGGTTGACCAGACATTTCTATGATTTCATCACTTCTCCTGAATTCGTCCCATTTTATATTCATTATTTTTCGCAGACATCTATTTTCAAATGCATTCAACTTGCTTTCTATATCTTTAGTCATTTTCCAATTCTCGCTGGCATATGTTAGGATTGATACAACATTTGAATTGAAAATTCTTAATTTAGTTTTAAAACTATATAACTTGCAGTTCCATATTTTATTTAGACTTTTAAAAGCTGATGTTGCTTTGACAATTCGTATCATAATTTCTTTTTAACATTTCCTGTGCAATCATATAAAGCATCACCCAAAAATGTGTTGTTCAGTTTGCTCAGTTTGTTCGTGTCTTTCTTTCTACCTCAGATCTAGTCGTATGCATGTCTTTGAACTCTGCTTCAAAAGTTCTTCTCTGTGTGCCTCTAGGTTTCCATTTTTTCTCATATCCTTGTTGTGTCCACTGCATCGCCTGTCTCATGCATCTTTCTTTCTGTTCTCATCCTAACGCAATAAATCGCTATCGTCTCTTTTTCTTTTGCTTTAAAAAAAACACCCAAGAAATTATGAAAGATGAAAGAAGCGAAAGAGATATAGAGAGATGAGGAAGTTCGAAAGTTGAAAGAATGAATCCTGTCATTACTGCATGAAGTATCGCTTTTAGAGCGGTGTAGTAAGTCATTACTGATGAGTATAGATTTTTAGAGCGGTGTAGTTAAGTCATTACTGCATGAAGTATAGATTTTTAGAGCGGTGTAGTTAAGTCATTACTGCATGAGTATAGATTTTAGAGCGGTGTAGTGAAGTCATTACTGCATGAAGTATAGATTTTTAGAGCGGTGTAGTTAAGTCATTACTGCATGAAGTATAGATTTTTAGAGCGGTGTAGTAAGTCATTACTGCATGAAGTATAGATTTTACAGCGGTGTAGTTAAGTCATTACTGCAGAAGTATAGATTTTAGGCGGTGTATTAACAACGCAAGAAGATTTTAGAGGTGAGAAGTCAACGCAGAAGTATATATAAGCGAGTGTATTAAGTCATTACTGCATGAAGTATAGATTTTAGAGCGGTGTAGTTAAGTCATTACTGCATGAGTATAGATTTTAGAGCGGTGTAGTTAAGTCATTACGCATGAGTATAGATTTTAGCGGTGTAGTTAAGTCATTACTGCATAGTTAGATTTTAGAGCGGTGTAGTGAAGTCATTACTGCATGAGTATCGCTTTAGAGCGGTGTAGTTAAGACATTACTCAATATCGCAAGCGTTATGAAAGATGAAATATATTTTAGAGCGGTGTAGTTAAGGTGGGACAAGAACTGGAATTTAATAGTCCATGGCTAGTGCAGCGTCGAAGTTGTTCAGATTAGGATTTCTTTCTACCACTAACAGAAACAAATCCTTGATCTAGCGTGGATTCAACACAGGTCTCGCAGAAGAAGCTATAACCGATGAACTTAATCCATTCGGTAAGACTTAATCCATTCGGTAAGACTTAATCCATTCGGTAAGACTTAATCCATTCGGTAAGACTTAATCCATTCGAAGACTTAATCCATTCGTGAGACTTAATCCATTCGGTAAGACTTAATCCATTCGGTAAGACTTAATCCATTCGTAAGACTTAATCCATTCGTAAGACTTAATCCATTAGAAGAGCATCCTATGAAAGAATGAATCATTTTTTGAAATGACTCATATGAAACTACGGAAATTTAATTTTAAAAAAAGGAACATGAAATGGAACATGAGAATGGTAATCCACTTAAAGATATAAACCTTTAATAAAACTTCTCAAGTCAAGAAGAAGAAGAAGACAAACAGATGAACAAAGTAACTATACAATAAATTAGTCATGAGATTAGTGTTATCACTTACCTACTAGACATTCGGACAATTCCTATTTCTCTCTCATTTGTGAAACTTATAATGATCTTTGTTAATAAACTGTACTATTTGAGTCCTTCTTTCGAAACGTTATATATATTTCACGTCATTACTTACTATAACAGCAAACATAGTATCATCAGGTTTCAACTTTGAATAGACAGGTAACAACAGGTGTAGTGGAATATCTAAACATTACATTGCTGCTGCTATTAGTAAATTCTTCTTCTTCTTCTTCTTCAGCGCCATATCGACCACTTATTAACCACTCTATGTGATTTGTATGTAATCTGAGTCTAAAAGCAATTGTGTACATTGTGCCAGTTATACACCTACAAGTAGGCCAGCACATCCGATTTCTGCGATGCTTTTATTTACTAGAGTAGCTTCCTAGGTCCTACATCAGACGCCTCTTACGTTTGACATGCCTTGTAAGTCGCAGTGGTACTATTCTTTGCTTCTCTTGAGGTCCCGCACCAGACGGCAAGCAGATTTGTGAAACGCGTAAAACAAAGGATGTACTTTTACAAAGTACAAAAACAATATATAGCGATGTTTCGACCAAAAGGACTTAATCAAGCAAAGGATACAACAGAAGCAAAAACATTCCTATACGTAATGTCATTTAGTACCATTTATCTTGACATGGACGGAACCATATGGTCAAACCCGGTGTAATGAAGTCAATCCTTCGCTATTAGACCTATCTAAGGGATCGCAGAGAGAAAAGACCCTATCTAAGGATCCCTGATGAGACTATTGGATTGAGAGAGAGACCCTATCTAAGGGATCGCGAGAGAAGAGACCCTATCTAAGGGATTGCGGAGAGAGAGACAAGGGATCGAGAGAGATACTATCTGGATTGAGAGAGATACCTATCTAAGGATCGCGAGACCTATCTAGATCGAAGAGATCCTATCTAGATCAATAAGGCATCAGGATTGCGAGATAGAGATCCCTATCTAAGGGATCGCGAGAGAAGAGACCCTATCTAAGGGATTGCGAGAGAAGAGAGACGCGAGATCCTATCTAAGGGATTGCGGAGAGAGAGATACTTATCTAAGGGATCGCGAGAGACCCTATCTAAGGGATCGCGAAAGAGAGAGACCCTATCTATGGGATCGCGCGAGAGAGACCCTATCTATGGGATTGCAGAGAGAGAGAGACCCTATCTAAGGGATCGCGAGAGAAAGAGAGACCCTATCTAAGGGATCGCGCGAGAGAGACCCTATCTAAGGGTCGCGAGAGAGACCCTATCTAAGGTATCGCGCAAAAGAGAACCCTATCTAAGGGATTGCGGGAGAGAAGACCATATCTAAGGGATCGCGAGAGAGAGACCTATCTAAGGGATCGCGAGAAGATACCTATCTAAGGGATCGCGAGATAGCCTATCTAAGGGATCGCGAGAGAGAGACCTATCTAAGGGATCGGAGAGAGAGACCTGTCTAAGGGATCGCGAGAGAGAGACCTATCTAAGGGATCGCGAAAGATCCTATCTACTATGAATCATTTTATCAATAAGTTTTCCAAAGCAGTTTAATGTGTTTATTAACAAGTAGCACATTCTGTGGCTGAGTGGTTAAGCCATTTGCCTTGCGAGTCGATGTCGTGGGTTCGAATCCGGACCGCGGCCTTCTGTTTACGAGTGCAGTTTTTCCAGAGACCCTAGGATTCTTGCCGGAGCTACGGAGTTCATGCTTTGTGCAATACTCTCGGTAGGTGGCGTGCATTTCTGTGGAGAGGACCGAGCCATATGGGGTAAAACCCGGTGCAATGAAGTGAATCCTTCGGCTTTAAAATCTTTAAAAACATGGCCAATTTTAAGATGCAAACACGTTACCATGAACACAAAAAGAGCAATGGTCAACACAATCTTTCTTCCCACATTATGTTACCAGTGCCAAACCTGGACGCTGACAACAAACGATAGAAGAAAACTAGTCACAACAGAGATGAAGTGTCTACGCAGAATGCTGGGTGTAACAAGAAGAGACCGGTTGAGAAATGAAGACATCAGGAAAAAGTGGTACAACATCAGTACTAGACTTCATCAAGAAACAACAAATTAAATGGTTCGGCCACGTAAGCAGATTACCATTAGACAGTGCACCCCAAAGAGCAACGCTGCTCCGATACAATGGGTACAAAGCAAAAGGCCGGCCACGCAAAAGATGGACCTCAGAGATAACAGAGGCGATGAAAGAGACTATCTACGAAGCGCATACTAGGGTCCGTTTTAGAAATCGTTTCCTGACCTGACGCTGTGAGGCATACAGGATTCGAGAAAGAAAGAAAAACATGTTATCTACCATAAATACATCCTTATTTTAAGGATCGGCATACTTAATGATGGTTTGGGCATGACGGCTGCAGAGGCACTTTGAGAGAGAGGTGGCAAAGTTCTGCTCAGGACAAGCTATTTGATGATGATATACTTGCTGCGTTATTTTAGTTTGTTGAGCATAGTATTCGTAATCTCCCAGTGGTTAGTGCACTAGTGTGTTAAATGTGTGGTTTCGGTTCCATCTCCAGCTGGATTTGAATTTTCCCAAACCGAAAACAGCTCTCAAGTCGACGATAACCACATAATTTGTGGTATTTGTGTTCTAGGAATTTACGGACCACATTTCCTAATGAACAACATGGTATCTTTGCAGCTACTATAATACAAGGGAGCATCTGACCGAATAGATTAAAGCGAGGGATCCCATTCGGAATAACCTAGTTCGATCCCCGGCACAGTCAATTAGTTTTTTCTGTCATGAGCATAAAGACAAATCCTTCCGTGAACAGTTTCGCGGTAAGTGCACTAACTTTGCGAGCATTACATTTCCCAGACTCATGTCACCTCTGTCCTACACCGCCCTAAGAAGCGGTAACACGGGCAGTAAAGACATTTTTTTTAAAAAATCACCCCATAAAAGACTATTCTACTTTGCTATTTCTACTTTGTGAGCGTCTGTAGCTCAAGCGGTAGTGAGCTCGATCACGAACCCAAGCGTACCTGGTTCAAACCCCACGGTGGGCAAGTTTGGAAGCAAATTCGTTTCCGTGGGATTTTTACAAAAAGGTAAAAACAGACCTCACCGTTCAGAAAGCAATGGCAAACTACTACTGAACGTATAAGTGGTGCCTAGAAAATCAACGACTTTCTAGTGTCTATGTCTAGTTACTGTGGTTGACGGCTACGTCCTTTAGGATATGCCACGACTTTCATTTTCATTTGTACTTGCCCATTGATAGTCCTTTTTACAAGCATTGTTATATTTCCCCGACGAACAATATTTAATCAAGACGTAGATTTTTCAAGTATATGTATATCCTTGCTGAACTGCATTCAACATACTCCCCCTCCTCCCTACACGTATTACCTTTGCTTTCCCATGTCTGAATGAACCGTAAGCAAATAACTATTTGAACAGAAAGGTGATGGAGACCTGCTTAATACAAACACCAAACTCAACGCAAACACACAAGAATAAAAAAAAGCCTGCTACATTCTAACCTGTAGATGTCTTAGAATTCAGTGAAGACAGTGGTTCACAAACTGTGGATCTCAATCCTTTGGGGGTAGAACGACCATTTCACAGGGGTCGTCTAAGACCATCGGAAAACATATACTTATCATAATTTAGAAATAAATATTATTACATAATTTTATGGTTGGGGGTTACGACAACATGAGAAACTGTATTAAAGGGTCGGAGCATTACAAAGATTGAGAACCACTGAGTTTAGAGAAAAGGTGATACGGTTTTTTTCATAGCAATTACATGCTAGAGGTCAATAACCAGAAACAATGTTCAAGTATAGTTCGCATTGAAGTATATGTTCCAGTTTACATCTTGGTTTTTTTCTTGCGTCCACCAGCCGTGAATTCAGGTATCGTCAGGGCGTTGCTTTGGCACCTTTGACTGATTTTTGCGTAAATGCTGGCTTTCCTTTTTACCAGTGTTCTCCGCCATACAGGCCTGTCTTCTCCGGTTTAAGAGGTATATATCTGATCAATGAGCTTATTCATATTTTGTATATGACAGATTAAAATACTTTCTTTAATTGTACATATTCTTCATCGTATTTCTTGCCGCTTCTTATGAGCATATGGTCTCAGCTATTGTCCAGATCTTTTCTCGGTCTCTGACCGCTTTCTTTTGGTTTTCCAGGTTAGTCTAGCATCATTCAGTTCCTCAAGAAGTGAATCCCGTCTCTAGCTTTGATAAGGATGCCTCATTTTTCATTACCTTACGGGTTCCTCTCAAGTGCTTGTCTAGTTACAACTGATTGTGTATTCCACGAGTCATGAACAATGAACAAACAGATCGAAAAATCGCAAAAGCTATAGAGATGTGGTTTTACAGAAGAATGATTAGAATCCCATGGACTGCTAAAATAACTAATGTGGAGGTGGTGAATGAGATCAAGACACAAAAAAAAAACTTATCGTCAGTATAAGAAAGAAACAATCATCATTTTTCGGACATATGATGAGAAAGGGAGATTTAGTACACATTGTGACAACTGGTAAAATCGAGAGTCTGACGTTATGGCACGGAAGAGCGTCAGCATCTGAGATGATATCAAACATCTGAGACAGAGACGCGAGGAGGGGCCTTGTGAAGCTCTTCTCTTCATCATCTTTCAACTCCTAACGGAGCACAGGTCTTCAACAAACTTCTTCCAGCTCTTCCTCTCTCTTTCCATCCCTTCCAATTCTTTTCATGTTTTACCTATCCTTTTAATATCAGCCTCCAGCTCTCTTCTCCAGGTCTGTCTAGGTCTTCCCTACTCTTTTCCCTGCGTGTTCCAAAATAGTGCCTGTCTTGCAATGCTTTCAGTAGGTTTTCTCAATGTGTGTCCTATCCATCGCCAGCGTCTCTTCCTGAGCTTTTTCTCCACTGGTATCTGCTTTGTTCTTTCTCTAAGTTCCTCGTTCGTAATCTTGTTGGAAAGCTACCCCATCAAATAAAAAGCGTTGCAGAAATCGGATGTTTTGGCCTACTTGTAGACGCATAACTGGCACAACGTACAATCGCCTTTAGGCTCAGATCACATACAAATCACAAAGAGTGGTTAACAAGTGGTCGACGTGGAGCGTCCGAAGAAGAAGAAGAATTTGTGGACTTGTATGCAGAAATGTTCACTTTGTACGTTAAAAGATAAGGATGTTATATGAGTTTAAAGTAATCCTGTGATTTTTATCAGGCGGCGGCTATTTTAATTAGCCAATTAGCAAAATTACGCATTAATTTATACGTTTTGATTTCTCTCTCGCTAAGGAACACATTGATCTATATAGACAAAATGTAAAGTCATTTGAAAGAAATATCATTGGTTCTAGCAAACGACTACTATCTCTAACCAAGAACTGCATGAAATGCTCGCACGATGTCAACAAGAGAATATGAGCATCATCATCCGAAGACGACCCTTGAACATGGATCGGGCATGTGATGCGCATGGAGACTGACTCTGACACGCAAACTGCACTGAGATGGACTCCAGAGGGTAACCGAAAACGTGGAAGACCCAAGACAACCTGGAGGAGAACGATATAGCAAGAAATGAAAGAAATGAATCATAGCTGGAACACAATACAGAGGAAGGTCATGAATAGATACGAATAGTGTGCGTTTGTTGCTGTCCTAAACGCCAAGGGCGTAACAGGCTGACGAGAGAGTAGCAAACGACTACCTTAAGACGTACACGTAATTAATATTCAAAATAACATGCGAGGTAACAGCTTGTAGGAAACGATTCACAATTTCAAAAATCACTCAATATTCCGCTTATATTTTTATTTGTAGTGGATAATCTGGCCGAATAGATTAGATCGCGGGCTCCCATTCGGTAGACTCCGGTTCAATCCACGGTAAGGTCAATGAGTTTATTTTTCTGTTGGGGCATAACGAAAAATTTTAACTTGAACAGTTTTGCAGCAAATACACTAGACATACGGCCATTACATTTCACATGTAACTGTTCCCTCCTGTTCTACACGGCCATAAAAAGCGGTATTACAGTCAGTAACGACAACTCAATATTTCACTGATATTTTGTACTCCATATTTTTGATAACAATTCGGTTGCAATAGTATGCAAGTTAATATATTGCAGTTTCATCATCAAACAGGTGATCGTTGAATAAGTGATTGATTGATTGGATAGGACCATCATCATTGCACTTCGGTTAGTAACCATGTGTGTGACCATGTGTGATCATATAAGTGATTTTTGCTATGTATGTAACACAAATCGGCGGAGAAGATCATTAATGCCTTTGAATGCATGTGTTACAGAAGAGTACTTCAAATATCAAAGACAGAGAAAAGAACAAACACTTCTGTTCTGTTAGAGCTTGATATTAAAGAGAGTTGGCTATTAAAGAGCATAAAATCAAGTAAAATTGAATATTTCGGACACATCAAACGACATGAGTGCCTAGGAAAAATAATTTTGGAGGGAATGGTGCCTGGAAGAATGAGAGGCCTAGAAGACGATGGGTGCAAGATGTCATTGACGATCTGAGAATGACTGCTGTTGACACCGGCCAACTTGCACAGAAACGAGAGTTTTTCAGGACTACTGTCATGTGAGCCAAGTCCCGGTAGGACAAGCTACTTGATGATGATGATGTAACACATAAACGACGTAGTGTATTGATTACAGAGATACACAGTAACGTCATTGTTAGTGAGCTCGTTTCTTAGGCTAGTGGTGCGGGTTCAATTCCACAAGGGCGTGGACATTTCTTCCAATCGTAACGTCTCTCAGATCGACCCAGCCTCAATTGGGTACCAGGAAACACTATAAGAAGTAAAGACGGCCGGCATGATGTTGACCACATCACACATTGCGTGCCGACGGTCAATGAAAAATACGGGCCTAGCACCGTATTTAATACCGTATAAAGAAATATCGGTCTCAGTTCCATGGAGGAGGTTGAGCGAGTTGCCCAGGATAGAGCGGTATGGAAAAATTGCTTGAAGCCCTTAATAACGTATAACAATACGAGAGGAATTATTATTATTATTATTAACATCGTATTACCCTATATATCACATGGTACAATACAGGTTCCTTTACTTTACTTACACACTGGTAGACAAAGAAGAGCAGTAACCCAAGAAAGAACCAAGGTCGTTAGTCGCTACACTCTGAGAGACATACTGAGAGAGAGAGAGAGAGAGAGAGAGAGAGAGATCGGAACACTTATGGACAAATTGGTTCGACGTGCAGTGATAATGATCTGATGCTAACTAAACTGAGAATACTGAAGATAACGCATTGACAATTGTTGACGCATGATGATCTGAAGACTAACTAAACTGGCGCGTAGTTGCCACGAGACATACTGAGGAAGAGACCGGAGCACTTATGGACTAATTGGTTCGACGTGCAGTGATGATGATCTGACGACTAAACTAAACTGAAAGACATTATTGAGGAAGATACCGGCACACTTATTGACTAATTGGTTCGACGTGCAGTAATGATGATCCGACGACTAAACTAAACTGAAAGACATTATTGAGGAAGAACCGGCACACTTTTGACTAATTGGTTCGACGTGCAGTAATGATGATGATCCGACGACACTAAACTGAAGACATCGAGAATACGACTTGATATTGTTCGACGTCAGGATGATGATCTGACGACTAAATAACTGAAAGACATTATTAGAAGAGAAGCACTTTGACTAATGGTCGACGGAGAAATGATGATCCGACGCTAAACAAACTTACTTATATCGATTACCAAAACATATACTATATAACCGATATTCAAGAAATCGAGAAATATAGTATCAAACGAATACATACACTGTCCACATGAGAACACATCCGATCAACATCAAACTATGTTGAGCTCTACTTCCCCTTATGTCGTCAACGATAAGATTAGGTGATCCACGGTCCAATAAAACTGTTAGTTTAAGGTTAAAGTTCGTTCACTTGTGTCTATGTCTAGTATACTATACACAGATTGGATGCTTACATGAAGTGACAAAATTAATCACAAAGGAGAGGGTAGAAAAGTTTTTTTTTTTTTCCGATCCAGAAGCACTTGAGCTTTTCAAGCTCTTCGGCTCGGTGCCATGGACATCGTAACCCTTCGGTTCGGTGCCACGAACACCGTAAATCTGGGGAATCTGTGGCTTTTTCTGCCATCCCACGGAATTGAACCCGTACACACAGAGGGATAGTCACCCGTAGTCCAACGCGCTACGAACACGCTGGGCAGACGGGCTAGAAAAGGTATACACGTTTTAGTTTTAGTTCTTCTTCTTCTTTGTGTTCGTTCTTTACGACCAATGTTAATCACTCTTTGTGATATGTTTGATCTTTGCCAAAAACGTGTATACGTTGCACATTGGTTTGTAGGCCCCTAAACGCATAGACTTCTACACGTTTAGGACATGTGCATCCGATTTCAGTAGTCGCCTTTTACGACATGCGTGGCAGGTAACAGTGATTCTATTCTTTACACCCCAAATTTGGGCCCCGGTAACCACTCGAGCGAGTTTTAGTTTAGTCGTCGAATCATCATCACTGCACATTGAACCAATTAGTCCTTAAGTGCTTCGATCTCCTCGTCAGTATGTCTCTCAGTTTAGTTTAGTCGTCGGATCATCATTACTGCACATCGAACCAATTAGTACATAAGTGCTCCGATCTCCTCTCAGTATGTCTCTCAGTTTAGTTTAGTCGTCGGATCATCATTACAGCACACAGAAGCAATACGTCTATAAGTGCTTCGATCTCCTCCTCAGCATATCTCTCAGCGTGTGGCGACTAACGACACCGGTTCTTTTTGTTTACAATTCTTCTTTGGCTACCGGTATAGTGCTCTTGTTTAGCTACACCACATTTGACTTTGAATTTTTGCAGTCTGGTTAGGGTTGTAGATTCACCACTATTACTTGAATCATTTACACGTTCTCTCTCCCTTACGAAATTTGTAATATCAGCCTGGTCCATTGCTCGCCCGCATTTAACAGCAGCCATACCCGCAAGCCGATCGGCGTGTTCATTTCCACGTACACCTGCATGCATTTACACACAAATAAAACTGGATTTTGTCAGCCTAGACCTCCTCAGGCGACTCCATTCAGTCTTTGCGAGCCCAGGTATACAAGATTCAGAAGGAACAGAAGAGATCATATTTCCTTTACCGTCCCCGTTTTTGTCACCAGGAGTCTATTATTGTAGGATTTCAATAATGCTGTCAGGTCTATCCATGTTTAAAAACTGGATTCTCTATTATTGTAGATTTATGCTAAGTTGTATATTCGTCTTTTTCTTTGTTCTTAACCTTGTTTTGTTGCTGTTGTTGTTGCTGTTGTTGCTATTGTTATTGATGTTGTTGTTACTGTTGTTGCTGCTGTTTTTGCTGTTGCTTCCGTTGTTATTACTGCTGCTGTTGTTGTTGCTGTTGTAGCCGTTGTTAATGCTATTGTTATTGCTGTTGTTTTTGTTGTTGCTGCTATTGTTGTTGCTGCTGTTGTTGTTACTGTTGCTGTTGTAGCCGTTGTTGTTATTATTGCTAATGTTACTGCTGTTGTTGCTGTTGAAACCTCCAAGAGTTTCAAGTTGACACACTCTCTCTCTACTATGAAGTTTATTTTGTCTGTTTGAATGAGAATGAATGCATTACTAAGACGACACACGTCTTCTGAACCTCAGAACATATCTTGTTTTTGATTATATTAGGGCGTGTTGGTCATAGAGACAATTGCAACTAAGAATGAATTCCTTGTGGAGGATCCATGTATTTTAGTTAGAAGATGATAACCTGATTGAAAGTGGCTCTTTTTTAAAGTTGGGCTGGTCCGTCGTGGTGGGACGGATTATCGTAAAGAGTAAGCGTTGTAGGTTAAATCCGACACTCGACGTTTCACACGTGAGGAAAGGAATTGGTCCTACTACCTCCTGTACACTAAGTCCTAGAAATGTTGTCTTCATACACTAAGGTCTCTCTCTCTCTCACTCTCTCTCGCGATCCAGGCCTAGACTGATGAACCAACTTTTATCATGAATTTTACCGTTGTTTTAAGGGACTCCGTTTTCCAGTACAGCTTCTGCGGAGCTCTGTGTTTTGGGGCCAGGTTTCTTTTCTTATATCTGCTTTCAGTTGATAATCTTGCAGTATGTGCTCTGCCGTCATGTCCGTCTTATCGCAGGGGCACAGGTTAGTTGTGCCAATTTTAAATTTGTTAAACATGTGGGCGCGGAGCTTGTTGTGGCCGGTACGGAGACGGAGTATAGCAACTTGTTCACTACGAGACAGACCATAGTACCCGTCATTGTTGTTGTACTGTGGATGGTCTTTTGACCATTTGTCTTTATAGTGCTAGCCGATGGTTATTCTGGCTTCCTTATAACTGATCTCGGGATCAGTTTGAGGTAGTCGCGCACCTTCTTTTGCTAGCTTGTCGGCGTGTTCATTTCCACTTATGTTGCAGTGTGATGGTATCCACTGATGACGGTGCGTTTAAGTAAGTGCACTAGTGCATCGAGGGTCACTTTCAGCTCATTGAGCTCTGTTTTGCTACGCTTTAGTGCCTGATGACCGATAGAGCATCCGTGAATATCACGACTTTGTTGCGAGAGCTGCCTCTTCTCTCTAGGATCATTTCGGCCGCTGTTCTTATTGTCTCTGCCCGGAAATTATTTGAGTATTTACCTGTGGCAATCGCTTTCGTGACCGTCATAGACTAAGGTCTGAAGAGGCTACAGGATGTTTAAAGAACCGAAGATCCTTCATGAGTTCTCTTCTATACACTGTAGACTCTAGTTCTCTCAACGGAGGGCAGAGGTCTTTGTGGGTAGAGGTTAGACTCTCGCTTCTCATACCAAAGTTACCAGCGGTAACGTCTCTCATTAACCGTAACGATCAAACGACACGAGTGCTTAGAAGATAATTTTGGAACTATCATCATAGCACTCCGAACACGTCCATAACTGCTCCGATCTCTGCTTCAACAAATCCAGCAGCGTCCAGCGGTCCAATACGCCAGTTCGATGTTGATTAATCATTCAATTTGCATATTTAGTATGGCGTTATTTTCGGGCTGCACCAATATTGACACCCATCTCTCTCAATCTGGTCAGCGCGTGGGATTCACAGCCCTGAAACTACTCTGTTCGGATAGACTCTCTCAATGCGTGAAGCATGTCATTTCGATCCATGGCAGCTCACTCTGATTAGTTAGATTTCTTGGCATACCGCTGATACTCAGTCCATGATACATATGAATATAGATAACATTATTGAGAAACATAACAGCTTTGTACACCTTCAATTTTGCTGGCAAGGTAATGAAGCTTATGTGTCAGGAATTAGTCTATAGTTTGCCAAACTTGCTTATAGACCTTGGGGGGCCATGGCCTATGTTTTATCATCAATAGTGGCACATTGGGGGAGGGTCACTGTGGCTTGGATGCAAAGTGCCCGACTCTTGCTCTAAAGGCACTCGGTTCGTTCCCGCTTGGAGTGAAAGAAAGTTTTCAACAGATCTCGAATCACACTGTTGGTGAGATGGAGTTCTTTATTAGAGACATACAATAAAGTGAATGTCCATGTTTGTTAATGTAAAACATTAGAGACAAAATAAAGTGAATGTCCCATGTTTGTTGAGATATAAAAGAAACATTAGAGACAGACAATAAAGAATGTCCATGTTTGTTGAGATGTAAGAACCATAGAGACAGACAATAAAGATGTCCCTGTTTAGTTGAGATTAAAGAAACATTAGGACAGACAAAAGTGAATGTCATGTTTGAGATGTAAAGAAATAGAGACAGACAAAAGGAATGTCCATGTTAAGTTGAGATGTAAAGACATAAGACAGCATAGGAATTCCCATGTTTAGTTGAGATGTAAAAGAAACTTAGAGCAGACAATAAAGTGAATGTCCCATGTTTAAGTTGAGAGTAAAGAAACATTAGAGACAGACAATAAAGTGAATGTCCCATGTTTAAGTTGAGGATTAAAAGAAACATTAGAGACAGACAATAAAGTGAATGTCCCATGTTTAAGTTGAGGATATAAAAGAAACATTAGAGACAGACAATAAAGTGAATGTCCCATGTTTAAGTTGAGGATTAAAAGAAACATTAGAGACAGACAATAAAGTGAATGTCCCATGTTTAAGTTGAGCATGTAAAAGAAACATTAGAGACAGACAATAAAGTAAATGTCCCATGTTTAAGTTGAGCATGTAAAAGAAACATTAGAGACAAACAATAAAGTGAATGTCCCATGTTTAAGTTGAGGATATAAAAGAAACATTAGAGACAGACAATAAAGTGAATGTCCCATGTTTAAGTTGAGCATGTAAAAGAAACATTAGAGACAGACAATAAAGTGAATGTCCCATGTTTAAGTTGAGCATATAAAAGAACCATTAGAGACAGACAATAAAGTGAATGTCCCATGTTTAAGTTGAGCATATAAAAGAAACATTAGAGACAGACAATAAAGTGAATGTCCCATGTTTAAGTTGAGCATATAAAAGAAACATTAGAGACAGACAATAAAGTGAATGTCCCATGTTTAAGTTGAGCATATAAAAGAAACATTAGAGACAGACAATAAAGTGAATGTCCCATGTTTAAGTTGAGCATTAAAAGAAACCATTAGAGACAGACAATAAAGTGAATGTCCCATGTTTAAGTTGAGATTAAAAGAAACATTAGAGACAGACAATAAAGTGAATGTCCCATGTTTAAGTTGAGGATATAAAAGAAACATTAGAGACAGACAATAAAGTGAATGTCCCATGTTTAAGTTGAGCATGTAAAAGAACCATTAGAGACAGACAATAAAGTGAATATCCCATGTTTAAGTTGAGATGTAAAAGAACATTAGAGACAGACAATAAAGTGAATGTCCCATGTTTAAGTTGAGCATATAAAAGAACCATTAGAGACAGACAATAAAGTGAATGTCCCATGTTTAAGTTGAGGATATAAAAGAAACATTAGAGACAGACAATAAAGTGAATGTCCCATGTTTAAGTTGAGCATATAAAAGAAACATTAGAGACAGACAATAAAGTGAATGTCCCATGTTTAAGTTGAGCATGTAAAAGAAACATTAGAGACAGACAATAAAGTGAATGTCCCATGTTTAAGTTGAGCATATAAAAGAAACATTAGAGACAGACAATAAAGTGAATGTCCCATGTTTAAGTTGAGGATATAAAAGAAACATTAGAGACAGACAATAAAGTGAATGTCCCATGTTTAAGTTGAGCATATAAAAGAAACATTAGAGACAGACAATAAAGTGAATGTCCCATGTTTAAGTTGAGCATGTAAAAGAAACATTAGAGACAGACAATAAAGTGAATGTCCCATGTTTAAGTTGAGCATATAAAAGAAACATTAGAGACAGACAATAAAGTGAATGTCCCATGTTTAGTTGAGATTAAGAACTTGAGACAGACATATGAATTCAGTTTTGATAAAGAAACATTAGAGACAGACAATAAAGTGAATGTCCCATGTTTAAGTTGAGCATATAAAAGAAACATTAGAGACAGACAATAAAGTGAATGTCCCATGTTTAAGTTGAGCATATAAAAGAAACATTAGAGACAGACAATAAAGTGAATGTCCCATGTTTAAGTTGAGCATATAAAGAACATTAGAGACAGACAATAAAGTGAATGTCCCATGTTTAAGTTGAGCATATAAAAGAAACATTAGAGACAGACAATAAAGTGAATGTCCCATGTTTAAGTTGAGCATGTAAAAGAAACATTAGAGACAGACAATAAAGTAAATGTCCCATGTTTAAGTTGAGCATGTAAAAGAAACATTAGAGACAGACAATAAAGTAAATGTCCCATGTTTAAGTTGAGCATATAAAAGAAACATTAGAGACAGACAATAAAGTGAATGTCCCATGTTTAAGTTGAGCATATAAAAGAAACATTAGAGACAGACAATAAAGTGAATGTCCCATGTTTAAGTTGAGCATTTAAAAGAAACATTAGAGACAGACAATAAAGTGAATGTCCCATGTTTAAGTTGAGCAAATAAAAGAAACATTAGAGACAGACAATAAAGTGAATGTCCCATGTTTAAGTTGAGCATTTAAAAGAAACATTAGAGACAGACAATAAAGTGAATGTCCCATGTTTAAGTTGAGCATATAAAAGAAACATTAGAGACAGACAATAAAGTAAATGTCCCATGTTTAAGTTGAGCATATAAAAGAAACATTAGAGACAGACAATAAAGTGAATGTCCCATGTTTAAGTTGAGGATATAAAAGAAACATTAGAGACAGACAATAAAGTGAATGTCCCATGTTTAAGTTGAGCATGTAAAAGAACCATTAGTAGTGGAACATCGATAAAAATACGCTGCAAAACGACGCCCAAGAAACAAAATCATCCCAAAACACTTAAATATTTGTGTTACGAAAATGTTCTATTGTCTATTCCCAGGTGGAATATGGAGTTGGCTGTCCACTCCTGCCGTTAAGCCTAGGGATAAGAGCTTTAATTTGTGATCTAGGACCAGATGAGTCGCCCTAGTTGTGTTATATCTGTGTTTATGTAGTGTGTCTTTATATTCTCTATTCATCTTTTCTTGGTCTTCCCTTAGCTCTAGTACCCGATCTATTTTTACTGTACGAAAATGTTCACCAGCTTAAAAACTAATTCGAAAACTCTCGTCGATGCGATGACGTTCGTGCACCACCGCTGAGTATCTTCAGGTTTAATAAATAGATCGGAGCACAGATGGCTATTCACTAAAGTGCAATGATGGTGGTATTACCCATCAATCAAGCAATAGTGACATTTTAGGAAAGTATTGCTAAAATATGTAAATCTAGCCCACATATTATTGACAGTACTCCACAACTGTCTGTTTACTGGGTCAGTGTCACATCTGTATGTTTACTAGGTCAGTCACAGCTGTATTTTGAGTAAACAAGAACGTAATCAAGGCAGTGACGTTGAACAAGAGATACGCATTACAGAGGTCAATAAGCAAAACCTACAAAGTAATAGATGTACTGAAATCGGCATAATCTATGAGACGTGGAACACACAGGTAGTCAGTGCTTTAGTGTATAATCTATGGACATGGTAATAAGTGCGTGAAGTGGCACAGCGATTAGGCAGTAGTCACCAATAATGATTGCTAACACAAATTCAGTGGGCGTCTGTAACAAGGAGTTAAGTGGTAATGCGCTTGATCACAACCCAAGCGAACCTGGTTCTTCTTCTTCTTCGAACGCTCCATAACGACCACTGTTAACCACTCTGTGTGATTTGTATGTGATCTGAGCATTAGAGCGATTGTAAGTTGTTTCGGTTATGCTCCTACAAGTAGCCAGCACACCGATTTCTGCGATACTTTTTATTTACTAGGGTAGCTTCCTAGGTCCTACATCAGCCGCCTCTTACGACATGGCATTTAGGTCGCAGTGGTACTATTCTTTGCTTCCTTTTCGGACCCGACATCCACACGGGCGGTACCTCGTCCAAACTTCGCGGCAGGAAGTTTGGAAACAAATTCATTTCTGTGGGATGTTTACGAAAGGTAAAAATATACCTCACCGTTTAGAAAGCAATGTCACACTACTGAACATATAAGTGGTGCCTATAAAAATTAACAACGCGTTTACCGTGGTTGATGACACGTCCTGTAAAGGATATGTTAAGCACAGACTCAAATCTCGATAAGGTTAGTTTTATAAGTAAGATGGAATAGGACATGGAACAATACTTAATAGTTTCTTTTCATCTTGTATTCGCAAGCTATGAATTCAGGAGTAGTCATAGTGCCTTGAATTTCGTTTCTGACTGATTTTTGCATGAAGGATTACTTTCTTTCTGTCGGTGTCCTTTCTGTGTGCTTTCTCCGACTTTGAGGCTAAAAAACAGCGTGTAAATGTGTGGCGACTGGAAGCAAGGGGCAACAAGTAATCCTTATATAAAAAGGGAGATAGAAACCCTTCTAAAAGAGACAGTAACACAACATAAGTTTGCAACTCTCTCTCTAGCCTGTGATGTCATGGCCTTAGAGCAATAACAGATTCACACCATTCTTCTCTGTTGTTGGCCGTCTTCCGTATTGTGCTCC
Source organism: Arion vulgaris (assembly GCA_020796225.1). NCBI lineage: Eukaryota > Metazoa > Mollusca > Gastropoda > Stylommatophora > Arionidae > Arion > Arion vulgaris. The sequence goes on along the minus strand of CM036755.1, from coordinate 64,346,091 downwards.
ATCATCATCAAATAGCTTGTCCTGAGCAGAACTTTGCCACCCTAACAGTCCTCCGAAATTTCTCTCTCTTATAGGCCAGATGTCCTGCCTCTGCAGCCGTCACGTTCAAACCATCAGTTACATCCTGAATCCATCTTCTCCGTGGTCATCCTCTTCTTCTCTTTGCCGGTATGCCTCCTTCCATGATGGTCTTCTCCAGCCCTTCATGCTTTTTATATGTCCAAAATATCTGAATTTGTGCTCCAGTTGTGATTACTCTCTTTCAGTTCCTGTTCTACCGAGGTAGAATTTGAGTCCTTCCCATTTTCGCTTACCCTCAGGTGTCCAGTTCTGTGCAATTTTTGTGACAGAGGTAGCCGGTCACATGTTGATCTATGTCCAGAGCTTCTTTTGGCGTCCGTTTTTCAGGTTTGCTCTAATTTATTTTATGAATTGAACAAGCATTGGTACAACACGTCAAAACAAATACGGTGTGTCTTGAGATACATGTGTTTGTTACAGAACATTTAAACATGGAAAGTTAGCAAAGAGAAAGAGATATATTATATGCTTGCAGTGACTCACATAGCTACATTGAAACATTTGTTGATGTTGCATAAACAAGATACAGGTGAAGAGATAGAATGACAAGACATATTGATTGCAGAACAAAACTGAAATAGATGAGCAAGTCTGACTTAAATACGCTAGGACATGTACTATTTGCGGTTTTGGTAAACATGTTCAAATTAATAAATTAATGAAATGTATACAAGAGAGGTCGACCTAAAGAGACCCTGAAACGAACTTTGCTGAGAGAGGCAGGAAATATCGGTCTCAGTTCCATGGAGGAGATTGAGCGAGTTGCCCAGGATAGAGCGGTAGGGAGAAATTACTTGCAGGCCCTATGTAACGTATAACGGTACGAGAGGAATTATTATTATTATACAAGAGACAACATTGAATATATAGACAATATTTAAAACAAATAAAATGAAGGACATGAGTTATCTTGACGTATCCAACCTTGAACAAACTTATTAACCTGCTGCCTTGCAGGTCGGCTGGAGACAGCCACAGGCTGACGGAGAGCGAACCCAGTAAACGATAGCTAAAACCGGACACATCGCAATAGGATAAGCACCAGAGTTCCAAATGGCGCTGAAGATGTGACGAACCACACCAATGCTAAGGCTGCATGAATCAGATTTCGACATGAATGAAATTTATGGGGAAATCTGGTACAACGGTCTGGGCGGTGAACGCAAGAGACTGACAGAGAGAGAGACAGAGAGAGAGAGAGAACAAACTTATTGAACAAACAATCAATAAGATCATTGGAAGCCACAGAGATGTGATTTTACAGAAGAATGCTGAAAATTCCATGGACAGCGAAGAAAACAAATGAGGAGTTTTAAATAAGGCCTTCACACAAAGAAGCATTATCAAAACAATAAGAATCAGACAATCAAGGTTCTTCTGGCATATAATGTGAAGAGAAGGTTTAGAAAATTTGCTGACTACAAATAAAATTCAGGGAAGGAGAGATCGCGGAAGACAGAGTGAGAAGATGTTGGATGGCCTGACATCATTGTTCGACAAAAGATCGACGTCGGAACTGATTACATGCACCATGCAGAAAGAGAGATAGTTATGGAGAGACATGATCGCCTATGCTGGCAGACATGGCACTCGATTGATTGATCTAACCTTGATCAAGTAAAACTTGATCCAATCTTCAAACTTGTACAAGTAAACTCTTAACACTTAATCTAACAACTCACCACCAAGTCCTCGGAACTGGCTCCTGGTGTTGCAATGTCGTCATGCTGAGTAACCCCACTGCTGCTAGTCAGTGCTGTCGTCACAGTCTGGGGATTAGGTTCTTGTGATAGGGACAACGACTTCTTATTCATTAATGGACTAGCACGACCTGGCACTGTCTTGGTTGCAGCACCCTTCGACGAACCGCCTGACTTTTTGGGCCGATTTTTTCCTGTCAAAGAAATGAACGAAACACTATAACAAGAGTGCATTTCAATAAATAAAATTATACAGCACACAAATTAACAAATTCAGAAATATCGCAAACACAGATCAATAAATAATTTATAGATATATTTATAAATTGATAGGACCATCAATATTGCACTCCGGTGAGTAACCATGTGTGCTCTGACCTCTTTCTTACAAAGGATCTCAGCAGCAATGCACGAACTCCATAGCACCACCTACCGTCCCCTATTTAATTTGAAGGTGGTGAAAATATGTTGTTGGAGTTTTATTTTTAATATTTCAAATGAATTTCGCCAGGGCAGCGGCTTTCCAGCCTGCCCTTCTCAATTTTGTACTGCATAAGGTTCGTTTACGTGCTCAAGTTATGTACGTGACCTACTTTTTATCGTCCGCCTCCGATAGGACTTGGAACTCGATTCACTCACACTGAGATCAGGGATCTCTGGAAAAATATTCCGATGGCTCTACAAGGGAGCAACCGGTTACCTTTGGCGCGAACGGCGAAGGAGCGAACCGGTTACCTTTAGCACGAAAGGCGAACACCAAACCTCTACGCTAGGAGACCCCAATTTTAAAATTGAGTGGTCAAATGTGAAAAACTATTCCTCATTGATTTTTTTTTCCCGATCCAGAAGCACTTGACCTTTCAGCTCTTCGGCTCGGTGCCATAGACATCGTAACCCTTCGGTTCGGTACCATGAACACCGTGAATCTGGGGAACCTGTGGCTTTTCTGCCAGCCCACGGAATAGAACCCGCACTCACAGAGAACTAGTCACACGCAGTCCAATGTGCTACGAACACGCTGGGCAGGCGAGCTCCTCATTGATGTGTGATGTTAAAACATGGCCACTTGTCAATCATTTGGTAACCATGTTTCAAGTTTAGAGTTGTGGATGTTTACAAAAAGGTGTGTCTCATGTCATAGACATAAACAAACTAACAAAACGAAACTAGAAAGATATTGAACTAAATGAGAATTACCAAAAGGCCGAGAATTTATCATTTTATTTTTTTTTTCAAATATTTTTTTATTTGGCCCTACTCGGAAGTGGCACAACGAGTGGGACCCAGTACGAGTGAATGTGTTAACTCGGAGCTTTATCCCACTTTCAAATGAGAGCGCTCGGAGTTTGTTTAAAGACGTATTATTTTGCTTATCTTATCTTAACCACATTTGCCGTGAAGCCACGTGGGGAGAGTTAGTTTTCTATCTTGTGCCAGGTGTGTTGCGCTTGACGTTGTCAGTCCATGCTTTCGCAGGACTCTGAGATGTTATCTATCCATCGTGTTCTTGGCTTGCCTCGTGCTCTGCGCCCTGAGTGTTGATTGCTATAGGCACGTGATGGTAGTAAATGTGATTCCATTCTCAGATGGCCGAACCATTTGATTCTTTGCTTCTCGATGTACTACTATATGCATGGTATAGTACCAACGATGCTTCTGATATTCTCGTCTCTCACTCTATCTCTCCTTGTAAGGTTGACAGCTTTTCGTAGACATCTCATTTCACATTATTTTGCTATTTAGCGTTTAATAAAGGCTCTATCATCTGTACATACACTTTATCAGTAAACATTGCATCATGTGGACAATACACTTTGGCCGCGATCATGTGGACAATACACTTTGCCGCGATCATGTGGAAATACACTTTGGCCGCGATCATGTAGACAATACACTTTGGCCGCGATCATGTGGACAATACACTTTGGCGCGATCATGTGACAATACACTTTGGCCGTGATCATGTAGACAATACACTTTGGCCGCGATCATGTAGACAATACACTTTGGCCGATCATGGACAATACCTTTGCCGCATCATGTGGACAATACACTTTGGCCGCGATCATGTAGACAATACACTTTGGCCGCGATATGTGGACAATACACTTTGGCCGGATCATGGGGACAATACATGTCGCGATCATGTGGACAATACGCTTTGGCCGCGATTATGTGGACAATAAACTTTGGCCGCGATCATGTGGACAATAATACACTTTGACCTTAGCCAAAAGGCCGAGAAGTGATAAAGATACTTTTTAAAAAAATACATAAGAGATATATATACGTATAGATAAGAGATAAATATAAGCTGAATGACATAAGAAATGAAGATACATGTGTTACAACATAAGTATAAGAGATAGAGGTATATTGAATTATATCTGAAGATATAACTATTTAACATACAAAGATAACAGACAATTATATGTCGAATGACATATCAAGATATAAAATATTTGCAACTCAAAGAGATTTAGTGTTTGATTGATTGATTGAACCATCATCATTGCACTTCGGTGAGTAACCATGTGTGTTCTGATATCTTTCATACACAAGAAGTTCTCAACTTCAGTGCACGAACTCCGTAGCACCAGCGAGGGTCCCCGATGTAATTTTGAAGATGTTGAACATATTTTTGTAGGAAATTTATTTTGTGTATCTTCATCTAATGAATTTTGCCCGGGCAGCTACTTTACAGCCTGCTGTTATCGATTTGAACTGCCAAAGGTTCTTTTACGTGCTCAAATTGAACACGGGAGCTGCGTTTTATCATCCGTCTCCAAAGGACTAGAAACTCGATCTCACCTACACTGAGATCAAGGATCTCTGGAAAAAAATATCCAGATGGCTCCACGAAGGAGCGAACCTGGTACCTTTGACACGAGAGACGATCACCTAATCTCTACGTCACTGAGATCCCTAAGATTTAGTACATAGTTTCCCAAAGTGGGCGATACCGCGTCCCAGTGGGCGCAGAAGCCTTCTGGGGAGGGGGCGATAGTGGGTTCAGAAGCATGGTGGGGGGCGTTCAGACTCTCTGGGGGTCTATGGCTCCTTATAAACAAAATTAATAATTTATATTTTAAAATAAATTATTTTCGTGATTTTGCGATTGAATAATTGTGTTCAAGATGAAACACATATTGACCACTACTTATTCAATATTTTAACGGCATAAGCTGTAATGTATCATTAGTTGATATTTACGTCGAAACTATCAAACTGCTTGAACGAGAGAAACTGTTATAATGGGGGAGAGCCGAGGAGAGGGGCATTACAAAATTTATGTCTCGCAATGTGGGCAGTGGCACGAAAAAGTATGAGAACCTATGATTTAGTGTAAGTGTAACTAGTAGCACCACAATGCTAACACTTACCTTGTAAGTACCTGATGAAGCAACGGGAAAGAATTTGAATTTCTCATCATCTCCAAAGTACGTTTGGGTGATGTACCTCTGAATACCCATGATACAGGAGCGTTTCTGTCGCTTCCAGGCATTTCCTCCATTGCCTCTTCACAAGAGATCAGTATCGACGTGTAGATATATATACATGACACTATGTATCGTTACTGCCATCATATATACTGTTGTTAAAAGGATTAAGTCCCCTTTGCTACGAGAAGCACATATTAACATGATGTGTTGTCATCATCATCATGTGACGCGATCCGTTCAACCATACACGATTGCAATTTCGTTGATATAAGATTTCAGTAGAAGTAATGAAAATCAATTGACTTTGGAAATTGTTAAAATCCCATGAGAATTTATCAAAGTCGGTCGCAGAAAAGTCAACATACTTTACGATACCGTACAATGCTACAGAAAGGTGGATGGAACATGACGATCACGTCACACAAGAGTCCGATAAGTGGAGGCCATGATGCGTGTGAGCCTCTTCACTGGTAGATCATCAGAGAATCACAGCAGGTGCAATACTCGCATAAAGGATAGCATGTTTTAAGGATCGTAATCCATTTTGAGTTACCCGTTGTATTTCTCATCAAAGAGTTTCAGAACTTTCTATAAAACTGATTCATAGAACTGCAGAATGAGAACACACCAATTAACTTTACGCTGACGTATGTGATACACACATGTAATTAGTTCTTACGTGAATTAACTTTACGCTGACGTATGTGATACACACATGTAATTAGTTCTTACGTGAATTAACTTTAAGTTGACGTATTAAATACACACATGTAATTAGTTCCCACGTTAATTAACTTTAAGATGACGTATTACATACACACACGTAGTTAGTCCCCACGTTAATTAACTTTAAGCTGACGTATTAAATACACACACGTAGTTAGTCCCACGTGAATTAAATTTAAGATGATGTAGTAGATACAACTGTACACCTGTAGTTTTGTCCCCACGTTAATTAACTTTAAGATGACGTATTAGATACACACCTGTAGGTAGTTCCCACGTTAATTAACTTTTAGAGTCTGACGTTTTTTGATGAGTTAGTAACAACTGCAGGTAGTCCCCACGTTATTATTATTAGATAACTAGTCCCAATGTTAACGTAGACTAAAGTGACAAGTTGACCACATCTGCGTGTTGTTTTAACAATCGACGTCAGAAACTAAATAACCAGTGACAATCGTGGCCTATTCTTTACATGACGTAGCCATCAATCACAGTAAAATGACCGTTGATTTTCAAGGCACCGCTTGTACGTTCAATAGTTTGCCACTGATTTCTGAACGCTGAGGTCTATTTTTACCTTTTGTAAAAATTCCACGGAAACGAATTTGCTTTCAAACTGTCTGCTGCGCGGTTTGAACCAGGCCCGCTTGGGTTGTGATCGAGATGGAAATAACCATTGTCCACTTTAAATTAACGTATTCATGTACATGATTGTAACTAGTCCCCAGCTCTCACGTTCTAAATTAGCGTATTAAATTACAGAGTTGTTGTTAAACAGCATTCCAATAAGCTATAAATTAACAGTTTAAGTTAAAACAACTATATCAAGTTCCCACGTTACTGAAGATCTAAATTAACGGAACAGAGCTACAAGAAACAACACACTTGTTTGACTGCTTCACATGAAAGTAAATCCTCTTTAAACTTGCACGATACTTTCAACAGAAGAATGATGCCATTTCTGGTCCTTCCATGTTGAAGCTGCCACACTGAACATAATAATAATAATAAAGCCCATAACCCGTTAGTGTCGAAGGAGTGTCAATGTGGAGACATCAGCACAAAAAGCACGTCATGAGTCTCTGTCAACTCCTCGAGCGAGTGTGGAGAAACTCTGTCCTGACCAGCTCTTGATGTTGTCAAACCAGGATTTTCTCTGCACTCCTTTCCGCCTGCCACCCTCAACTGTTCCTTGTAGGATAATTTTGGAGAGTGAGCCATGTCTCATCACATGCCCGAACCACGCAACTTTACGCCTTTTCAGGATTGTCAAGAGTGGCACTTGTCGACCTGCAAAGTGGATTATTTGGTCTCTTACATAGATGTTCGTCTTATGTTCTGTGTAACTAATACGTAGTACCCGTCTGGAACACTTATATTCGAAAGTCTGGATTCTTCGTTCCAGTTCTGCATTGAGCGTCCAACTCTCACAACAGTACAAAAAAAATGGAAAGCACCAGTGATCTGTAGATATTACAGATAGACACTGAACATCCATACCCCTGGACACTCGCTAAGAAACTGTCTCCCTGAACATGCATACCTCTGGACACTCGCTAAGAAACTGTCCCCCTGAACATGCATACCTCACATCATTGTTTGTGAAAACTGAATACCTAATGGTCTGCTCGGAGTGCTATGAGATCGGAATAGTTACCAATAACCAATATTATAATCTTCAATTAATTGCGTTTTATGACATTTCTATAATACGTCTAACAACAAAAATAAAGCACAGACATGGCAAACAGCCAGACATCTAATAATCCACACACTGCAATAACGGCTTCAGAACAAGAAACTAAGAAAAAGAAATTGATTTTGTTTTCTCCAACAAGTAGATTGAAATTCATGAATAATTAAACACAGCCACCAATGAATGAATACCGTGCTCTTAGCATGAATATCAAACAATACATAAAGTAGAATTACAACAATCACAAATCTGTTAATCTTGTAGGAGCCATAATTATATAACAAATTCCTTCACATCTCCATGTGAGAAGTCTCTTAGACTCGGTCTTATTAGGTGGGGGTCTTCATCCAGAGAACAATAACCGCGTTTCCTCTCGCAAAGAACTACTACTGCTTTGGGGACAATCAAGGGCTAGCGGAGCTAACCGTACACAAAATTGGACGACAGGCAAACCAAGTAGTATATAAAAGACTGGTAACCTGGGCAGATGACGCTCAACAACCCGGGAATGAAGGTTGTCTAAGGGTAGCTACCCTAAAAGAAAATAGCAGCCTGCTGACTTGCAGGTCGGCTGGGGACAGCCCAATGCTGACGGAGAGTGAACACAGTAAACGCTGGCTAAAACCGGACACATCGCCGAAGGATAAGCACCAGAGCTCCGAATGGCGCTAAAAATGTGACGAAACATACCCATGCTAAGGTTGCATGAATAGGATTTTCACAGGAATAAGACAATTTATGGGGAAATCCGGTACATCAGTCTAAGCGGTGATCACGAGAGAGAGAGATACGTTTTTCTCGCTCTAATTCTTTCTTCTTCTTCTTCTTTGAACGCTCCATATCGACCACCTGTTAAACCACTCTGTGATTTGTATGTGATCCGAGCCTAATAGCACGTTGTGTCAGTTGTGCGCCTACAAGTACTCCATCACATCTAGTTTCTGCGACGCTTTTTATTTACTAGGCCCTTTCCTCAGTCGCCACTTACGACATTTATTGTAGGTAGCAGTGGTGCTATTCTTTGCTTTCCTTACGGGCCCCGGCACCAGATGAGCGACACAATTCTATTCTCCACGACGTAAGTTACAAGACAAGAATCATTATATATGTGGAAGTTTGGTTACGTGAACTGAGAGTTGAACACCATGATAACTGTATTGGCAATAGGAAAGTCTGAGAGCCATTGTTCTCTCTGATAGCAATACTCACAGCAGGTACATACCCATACTGTTACAATTAAAAGGCGAACATCCTCTCACTACACACTTAACAATGCATCATTAAGATAATAGCTGCCGTTTGGGTCGTATGAGTACCCCCCATCACATGATTAATCCAGATAACTAACAAGCATTGAGCCGATCTATTCTACAGTCTTATCTCTTTATCTTCACCATTCGCATATTCCGCATTGATTTCTTCTAGCAGTTTCAACAAGGATAATTACTGTTACTAAGGCCATATTCATCATTTAGTCGTTGTCATGTGTTTTTCTCTCTCTCTCTCTCACTTGTCTTGTTCAACCTCGTTCTGAAGCTTTCTCTCTCTCGTCTTGTTCAACCTGTTTAGGATTATTTCGCTAACTTCATCTCTCTCTCTCGCCCTCTCAAGTGTCTTACACAATCTCTCTCTCTCTCTGTCTCGCTCCTTGTTTAACCCATTTCTGATGCTATCACTCTCTCCGTCTCCCTCTCTCGTCTTGTTCAACCTGTTTATGATTTCGCTAACTTCCTAACTTCATCTCTCTCTCTCGCTCAAGTGTTTTACACAATCTCGCTCTCTCTCACTCTCTCTCACTGTGTGTGTATTTTTTCACATTCTCGCTCTTAATCTAAGTGTGTCTTTCCAATCGTTACTTCTTCAAGTCTCTTTCTTCTTTCTTTCTTATTTTTCTGTATTTTCACATTCTCTTTCTCTCTCTCTCTCTTTCTCTCTCACCATGTCTCTTTCACTCTCTTCTACTCTTGGTACTTTTTTCTTATATCATATAGTCTCTTTTATTTTCTCTCTATCTCCCCTATATCATTCAACCATTTGCTAAAATACTTTTGTAATTTGAATGTGATCTGAGACCTAAGAGCGATTGTACGTTGTGCTAGTTATGCGCCTACAAGTAGACCAGCACATCAGATTTCTGTGACGCTTTTTATTTACTAGGGTAGATTCCCTATGTCCCTACCTGTCACCTCTTACAACATGCCTTGTGGGTCGTAGTGTTACTATTATTTGCTCTCCGTAGGGACCCGGCAATACACGGACGGGAACCCATTTCGAGATCTGAAATTTGACAGATCTGATCTGTCTACCCAACAGATCGATTCGAATAAGTAACAAACGAATCAGTTACTACCATGATAATGCTAAATGTGATTTGGAAAAGTAATACCAGTTTTCTATGAACAACAATCTATATCAGCGTTTCCCAAAGTGGGCGTACGCCCCCTCAGTGGGAGTGAAGCATTATAGGGGGAGGCGATAGTGGGTACAGAAGAATTGGGGGTGTTCATGCGATTAGGGGTCGTGGCTCCTTAAAGAAGAAATTTATAATAAATATTTTTTAATACATTATCTTTGTGATTTTGCGATTAAATAATCATTTAAAATTTGAAGTCTGGATTTTAAATCATCTTATGCCCGTCTTACATGATACATTTTTCATCAATTGTCTATTTCATGCATATACTCATTTGAAAATATTTATCAATTTTTGATGTCAAAGAGAAAATAGAGCATGTATATATGTGGGGGCGTTACAAAGTGTTATAATGTGGAATGGGGGCGTTACAAAGTTTATGTTCTGCAAAGTGGGCGGTGGGCAGAAAAAGTTTGGGAATCTATGATCTATATCAATCGATACTACTATATCTTGTGTATGGCTGCGAGAGCTGGACAGTAATTAGTAATACGAGCGTACGAAGAGATGAAAGCCAGGTTTTGAATATCAACATTACATAACGCTGCTGCCGACCTACTGTATGTCTGACCTTTTTCGTCTTTTTTTTTCGATCTAGTAGCACTTGAGCTTTCAGCTCTTCGGCTCGGTGCCATGGACATCGTAACCCTTCGGTTCGGTGTCACGAACACCGTAAATCTGGAGAACCTGTGGCTTTTCTACCAGCCCGCGGAATTAAACCGCACTCACAGGAGGCGTGTCACCCGTCGTCCAACGCACTACGAACACTTCGTCTTTACAGACGGCCAATTGGTTTTTTCTTCTTCTTCTTCTTCGAAAGCTCCATATCGACCACTTGTTAATGCACTTGTCTTTGAAATATTTTACATTTGGTGTAGGCTAATCTCCTACTATGCACAGCTGACTTTACCTACTATGACAGCTCATGGGCAGCTTCTCTATTCGATCCCTAATCTCATTGTAAAACTTCAGTGAGGCATTCTATTTCCTGAGTCACAGCATGGGGGTAAGGTAGGGTGAATGACTGATTTATTTATTTATTTATAAGACACCTCATTACACTTCAGTGAGTAGCCATGTGGGCTCTATATCTTTCTTACACAGGAATACCTCAGTAGCAGTGCACAAACTCCGTGGAACCGTTGAAGGTAAAGGATGTAATTTAGAAGGTGAACATTCTGTTGGTTTTTTTAATTTTATTTTTATAACACATTTTGCCTGGACAGCGGCATTCTAGTCGCCATCTCGATTTTTCTAACACATTTTGCCTGGACAGCGGCATTCTAGTCTGCCAGTCTCGATTTTTCTAACACATTTTGCCTGGACAGCGACATTCTAGTCGGTCCTTCTCGATTTTTAACTGCCCATGGTTCCTTTAGGTGCTCAACTTTAACATGAAACCAACGTTTTATCGTCCATCTCCGATAGGGTTATGTATATACATAAGATAGAGAAAAAGAGAGTGGTGAATAAATAGTCCATCACAAATGAGATTGACAGACGAACATTACCTATAAAAAACGGCAAAGGCTTAAGTGAACTAACAAGACCAGATCTCTATAAACTGCAAAATGTAACGCAATGAATACTAACTAACAGGCCCGGTAAGAAATGCACAACAAAACTAAATCGAATATATTGACCGCTTCGCGTTTTACAAATCGAAACTGTCCTCCAACTCTGAAATATATTGAGCGTAATGTGACGGCTGTTATTGACTACTTCAAATTTTTCAACGATGCTTATAAATGATTTGAATTTTTCATAATCTCTTCAGTCACATTTAAATGAGAAAGGAAAACGAATATAATTTCTAGATATTAACGATATTCTTCAACACAATTTACCAAGTAATAGCTGATCAGCCAACAAAGCGTTAATGGTTATAGTTTTAAAATACGGTCAGAAGATGATCTCACAACACTAAAATCGAAATAATGAATATATGAAGAAAACATAATCACAAAACATCTATGTCAATGGCACTACAATCAACCAAGAGCAAGAATACACATAACGGTGAGCAAATGGACTTTAGGATTGCAGCTGAAGTGGAGGACTGAGCACGCATGCGAATGCCCAACGTGCCATGACGTTAAACGTATAATATAACACAACATATCACATACTTAGGAAGCATATTCACAGAAGATGTAAGACTAGATAGAGAGATAGAGGCTGGTGTGCAAAAAGCAAATGATGTAACTTACCAGCTGATCCCATTGTTAACGCATCTAAACATCTCATTGACAACTAAACAACAGATGATCAACAGCAGTTTCATACGTACTTTGCGTTACCAGATCCAAAAAAGGACAATGAGCAAAGCAGTCGTAAAAAACTACATTTGAAATGCGATACCTACGAAAAGTTACCACAGAGTCACCAACATCAGAATAAGAAAGAAAGTTGACACAGAACATTGCTTGAATTACATTGAGAAACAAAGAATGAAGTGGTTCGGTAAGTACTTAATAAGAATGCAACTAAACTCCACAGTATACAGTGTCTTCTACAAACAGAACATCAGGGAAGAAAGTGAAATGAAGACACCGAAACAAAGATATAACTATGGCATAGCAGAATCCTGTCAAAAAGCAGAAATAACTACCACTAAGTAACTAGAGCAATGCAGGAGAAAAACATAAAACCACGACACTGGGCAACAACGTGACGACAAAAACAAAGAAAAGAAGCTTCTCACGTGATCACTTAGGACAAGCGTCCGTGTGTTGCCAGGGCCCACAAGGGAGCAAAGAATAGTAACACGGCGACCTACAAGGCATGTCGTAAAAGGCGATTGAGGTAAGGGTCTAGAGAAGATACCCTGGTAAATAAAAGGCGTCGCAGAAATTGGATGTGCTGGCCTACTTGTAGGCGCATAACTGGCACACCGTACAATCGCTCTTAGGATCGGATCACATAGGAATCACAAAGAGTGGTTAACAAGTGGTCAATATGGAGTGTTGGAAGAAAAAGAAGATATAAGAAAAGAAGTCTCACCGTGTAGCGTTAGATACAGATAACGTGTACTTCCTTCAGCACTTTCAGAACACATTAGCTGATATGGACTTACTATCAATATAGTCGACCTGAGTGCACTGACGTTTGTTCTTGTAACCCCTCCACCCTTAACTTTGGGGTATTACTCAAGTGTCTATATTTAGCTAGGTTTTCCTATCACTGCAACTTGATACGTAGAGCCGAGATAATGTAGTGGTTAGTGGTTTTCTACGTAGAAACTGGTCAAATATCAACTTTACCAGTTGGGGAGGATTTTTCCCAACTGTGACAGATATAATGTCCACAAAGTCTCAGTTACGAATCATTAATGCAGCGGGAAGTAAAGACGGTAGACGTGATGTTGAACCCCCATCACCCATCGATGTACCGTTGATCAGAAAAAAATGCTGGACTAACATCGTATTTATATATTTCTCTCGTACCGTGATACTTTACATAAGGCCTGCATGTCATCTCTCCATACCGCTCTGTCAATGGCCAACTCGCTCAATCTCTTCCACTGAGTCCGATATGTCTTGCCTCTCTCAGAAAAGCTCGTTTCATGATTTCCCTAGTGCGTCCTCTCTTAGCATCGTAAATGGTTTGGAGAAGATAAACATTGTATTTGAAACATGAAAATCATAGCATATCCTTTACATGACTTAGCCATCAACAACAGTAAACGAGTCGTCGATTTTTCTAGGCATCACTTATATCAGTAGTTTGTCATTGCTTTCTGAGCGGTGGAGCCTATTTTTATCGTTCGTAAAAATCCAAGGGAACTTATTTGCGTCGCGGAGTTTGTGCCAGGCACGCTTAGGTTGTGAACGAAGCTCATTGCCGCTTAAGCTAGAGACGCTTACTGTTGTAATATTGTATTTACCAATGTATAAAATGGTATGTGGACGGGTTTCTTCTTCTTCTTCTTTATGTTTATTCTCATCAACCAGGTTAATAACCTTTTGTGATTGGTATGGTTTGTTATTACCGAGAACGGGAATACGTTGCGCGTCAATTGATAGGCTCCTACGCGTGTAGGAGACATGCATCCGAAAATTTCAGCCTCATAAAGTGGTTAAATTTGGCTAGTACCGTTTCAAATTATTTCTACTCTCTCTTACGTTTTGACATCGACTTGATACCAATCTTGGAGTTCAATTTTGTTTTTTGCAGTACCATCACTAATATACCACTTTTATCTCACTACAGCACCAAGTAGCAAGCAATTACACACTATCTCTTAGCTTGAGAAAATTGCAAGAGTTCAATATTTCAACTAACAACTGCAATTTATACTATAGCATTCTAGCTCAGGCGCAGCGCCGGAGGTATGCACAACAATATTGCAATACTAAGATGCTGCTTCAAAAGAAATATGTATAGCATCTCCCTGGCCCTCCTTCTTCACTCTCAAACTCCGTCTCTCTATCTCTCTCTCTCTCATGTTATGTTTCATTAATCCATAAGAAGGATTTATTAATAAGGTAAACAACATTCATCTTTGTTGGATAACCATTCGTGCTATGATTTCTTTCTCACACAGAAAGATCTCAACGGTAGTGCCTGAACTCCGCTGCCCTGGAGAGGGTCTCCAACGTAATTTTGAGGATTGTTAGAATGTGTCAAAAATTTTAAGGTAATTGCTATTGCTGATTATTGCATGGACAGCATTTTACCACATTCTTCTTCTTCTCTTTCACCATTTACTTCTTTATGGAAGTGTTGGGGTGAAACGTAGTGATCTTGTGTGTGCTTGTTCTCTTCCACCATTTACTTCTTTATAGAAGTGTTGGCGGTGAAATGTAGTGATCTTGTGTGTGCTTAAGGCACTTTGTAAGCTGATATTCATGTTCGTAAGGCTGTTCTTGATGCCGTCGCTCCATCTTTGCGTGGTCTTCCTCTTGCTCTGTACTCATTTTACTTTTTCTGTGTGGCTTTCTGTGGTAGGCGATAGCAGAGCATTCTTGTCAGGTGTCCAAACCATTTAATCTGTTATTCTTTTATGAATTGCATGACTGGTTTCACATCCAATCTTCTTTGATTTCTTCATTTCTAATTTTGTCTCTTACCAGATTACTTGTAGCAATTTCAACTGCCAAGGTTGAACTTAACTTGAACACGGACAATATTTCTTATCGTCCTTCTCCGATAGAGCTAGGAACTAAATCTTTCACTGAGATCAGGGATCACTGAAATGTAATCTCTCTCAATTCTAATATCCGACACATATCTCCTTCTTCTTCTTCCTTTCTCTAGATATCGTGAGAATGCTCAATTAATCTTCATTCCTCTAATCCTGTTATGCCTCGCAGTGTCAGGATAAGAAGAGCTTTCTAAAATAGGCATTTATGTGTGCTTCATATATATTGTTTTTCACTGTCTCTGTTATTTTTTACACCCTTTTGGCGGGCAGCCTTTTGCTTTGCAATGTTCGACATTGTCTGTCTCAATTCTAATATCCGATATATTTAATTTTTTTTTTCCGATCCAGAAGCATTTCAGCTCTTCGGTTCGGTGCCATGAACATCGTAACACTTCGGTTCGGTGCCACAAACACCGTAAATCTGGAGAAACCTGTGGCTTTTCCGCCAGCCCGCGGAATTGAACCGCACTCCCAGGGGGTTTGTCGCCCGTCGTTCAACGCAGTAGAACACGCTGGGAAGGTGGGTATATATTTAACCTTAAAGCCGATGTTTTCTGCCCCAAATACAAAATATCTCTTCCTGTGACTTAGCATTTGATATCCTCTTCCTAAATTCTAATATCCCAATATCCATCCCTTCATCAAATCTAACAACTGACACTATTGGCAGCAAGCATATGCCAATTTCATATTTTGAATAAGTTACAGTGTATATTGGTTGCGTCTGTGGCTTAAGGGTTAGTGACTCGGTCTATTAACCCCGACATTCTGAGCTCGAAGCACGCTGCGGACAGTTTGGTTGCAAATTGTTTGCGTGGAATTTAACAATATGACGATGGCACCACCCGTTCAGAAAGCAATGTCAAACTACTGAAAGTAATAATGCCTAGAAAAATCACAAACAGCGTTAAAAGCTGGGGTTGATTAGCAAAGTCCTGTAAAGGATATACAATTAACTTTTACAGTGTATATTATTTGTCAAGTACACTCATATATTCCTATGTGGCTCAGCGGTAGCGGTAATGAGCTCCATCACAACACAAGGGTACCTTGTGGGTCTATGTGGTATTTGCGGTGTATTCTGAAGGTCATGGGTTCGAATCCGGACCGCGTTGTCTGTTCACGAGTGCATTTGTTCCAGAGACCCCTACGATTGTTGCGGAACTACGGTGTTTCCCGCTTTGTGCAATACTCTCGGCAGGTGGCGTGCCATTTCTGCGGAGAGGGGCAGAGCCATATGGGGTAAAACCCGGTACAATGAGGTCAATCAAGGGTCTTCTGTTTTAGACCCTTTAAACCTGGCTCAAACTCCGCGGCAGGCAGTTTGGAAGAAAATCTGTTCCCGTTGATTTTTACGAACTATAAAAATATACCCCCTCCCTTTTCAGAAAACAAAGGCAAACTATTGAACGTAAAAGTGGTGCCTAGAAAATCGACAACTCGTTTATTGTTATTTATGATGACGTCCTGTTGAGGATATGCCACGATTTTTCATTTTCATTTCACTGATATATATGTATATATAATTCTATTTTTTTAAAGAAGCCGACTTGAATCTATCCTCTCTTAATTGAAGTTTAAGCTACAGGTTTATCTGAATGATTAGATTAATTGCAAGGCCAGATCAGAGACATCACGAGTAATCCAGGGTTGATAGTCAGAAACGAGGGCTTGGTGCACGTGGTATGTACAGCGTGACATTTCAGATAAAAAAAAGGGAAGAGGAAGCAGAGATAACAATCTAAAACAAAAATGAGAATATTAAACTCTAAAGTTAAAGCAGTTCTCATTCGTGTGTTGCCTGGGCTCGTAAAGGGAGCAAAGAATAGTAACACTGCAACCTACAAGGCAATTCGTAAGAGGCGACTGAAGTAGGGGATTAAGGAAGCTACCCTAGTAAATAAAAAGCGTCATAGAAATTGGATGTGTTGGCCTACTTGTAAGCGCATAACTGGCACAATGTATAATCGCTCTTAGGCGTGGATCATATACAAATCATAGTTATTTTTATTTTTGAACAGGATTCTGCTATGCTATCTAACCACTTATTTCAAGGATTTCCACTCGCCTTCTTTCCTGATGTTCTGTTGTAGAAGACTCTATATACCGTGGAGCTTGGTTGCAATCTCATTAAGTGATCGAACCATTTCATTTTTTGTTTCTCAATGTATTTCAATCAGGGCCATGTCCCAACTTTCTTTATTATGCTAATGTTGGTGAGTAACTAACTAATTAACATTCTAAAATGTGCTTGCCGGCAGCTAAGAACAACATGATAGGGCTCATTTCTGTCTGTCGTTACCACTTATCATTCTTCGTTGTTCGTCGGATCGTTCGTTATTACATGCCTGTCAGGCTACCCCCTGTCAATGCTGTCACACAAGACTACACTAGAAACACAAAATCGATATCCACGTTCGGATTAGATGGGTGCGAGCTAACGTTCATCCGACAGCAGACAATATCCAACACTTAATGATTGGCTATAAGTGTCGGTCAAACTGAAATGGACAATGTAACCAGTTACCTTATAGGATGAGAACAAGGAGGTTGTTTTTTACAAGAACCCCAGAAGAAGCAGAGGAAGCAAAGAATATGATCAACAAATAAACAGTGTACAAATATTAAGAGCTTCTGAAAAAAAAAAAAAATAGGCAAACACAGGATTGGAACCACTCACCATCATTTCCTACGACACCCAAACCTTATACCAGTGTTGCGCAACGGTTTTGTTTATATTGGGGCGTATCTAACTAATGGTTGTAAAGGCGCGGACGCAGTGTGGCAAGTGCAATAATAATTATTATTCTAATAATAATAAATTAATATTAATAGTAACAGGTGTAAAACAGAGATTAGAAGTAGAATAGCTCAAGCGAAAGCATCTTTTATGAAAATGAAAAACACACTATATGTGAATTCACTACCAATGACACTGCGAAAACGAATACTCCAGTGCTATATTGATTCAATACTTCTGTATGGCAGCGAATCATGGACAATGAATAAACGATCAATACGATCATTGGAAGCCACAGAGATGTGGTTTTACAGAAGAATGCTGAAAATCAGGCCTGCACACAAAGAAACCTTATCAAAAGAATAAGAATCCGACAATCAAGGTTCTTCGGGCATATAATGCGAGAGAAAGTTTAGAACATTTGGTGACTACAGGTAAAATTCAGGGAAGGTGAGTCCGCTGAAGACAAAGGGAGAAGATGTTGGATGGCCTGGCATCATGGTTCGACACAAGATCGACGTCAGAACTGATTACATGCACCAAGCAGAGGGAGTTGTGGAGAGACATGATCGCATACGTCGGCAGGCATGACACTTGATTGATTGAACAGTAGTAACACGAATAGCATTTGAAAACTCAATTATGACACAACATTTAATTGTTTTCAAAAATTTGAAAAAAAACAACATACTATTACTTATGAAACACTTCTGTTTTCTTCTTCAAATTCTGATTAACATTAAGGCCGGCAGAGTAAAGAAGGGCGCCATGAATGTATTACAAGGGCGGCA
The DNA here is from genome assembly GCA_020796225.1 of Arion vulgaris. Taxonomy (NCBI): domain Eukaryota; kingdom Metazoa; phylum Mollusca; class Gastropoda; order Stylommatophora; family Arionidae; genus Arion; species Arion vulgaris. The sequence continues at coordinate 64,327,355 of CM036755.1, read as the reverse complement.
TTGCGCCCGCTGGTGTGGCGTTAGACATATCTGCCGCACACTCTCTTTTTTCCTTTCTTTGTTGCCACTCTGCTACCGGGTTGTTACCCAGTGTCGTGATAGTGTTTTTGGTTTGCGCTTCTCTAGTGGCTTGGGTGATAGTTATTTTTATTTATTGACAGGATTCTGATATGATATATATCCATCTTTTTCGTAGTCTTCCTCTTGCCTTCTTTCCTGGTGTTCTGTTGTAGAAGATTCTGTATACAATGGAGCTTGGTTGCATTCTTATTAAGTAGCCGAACTACTTCATTCTTTGTTTCTCAAAATAATTCAAGCAAGGTTTTGACCCAACTTTAATTCTTAATGCTGACGTTGGTGACTCTGTCTTTTCTGGCGTTGTTGTTAACTTTTCGCAGGTACCGCATTTCACATGTTTTGCTCATTGTCCATGTTTGGTTCTAGTTTCACATAGCTTATACTCTCACCATTCGAATTATATGTTCGTCACCAACTATCGAACACACTCTTGACAATAGCTTTCTCTGTCATAAGTGCCTGTCTCCCTTGCCTTCCATCATATTTGTAAAACTTCAACTTCAAATCGTGACTGTGGTTTTCTATCTTCCCTCTGGCCCAGTAATCGACCTGAGCTGAGCTGATGTTACTGTTTTTCCACAAAAATACATGCGTGTGTATATGTACATGTGTTATATATATATATATATATATATATATATATATATATATATATAAAATGTACTACTGCCTACATCAGTGGTTCTCAATCTTCCTAATGCCGCGACCCTTTAATACAGTTCCTCATGTTGTGGCGACACCAAACCATAAAATTATGTAACAATAATTATTTTAAATTATGATAAATATGTGTTTTCCGATGGTCTTAGGCGACCCCTGTGAAATGTTCGACCCCCAAAGTGGTCGCGACCCACAGTATGAGAACCACTGGTCTACATGAACACAAGACTAGGATTTGTCTGTAGCGTCTGAACATCCATAACACACATTTCCAACATTGAGATAAGATGATGCTAGAAGGCGTAACGTGAATACTTGATCGAATAGTATAGTCTTCACCATCAAATTGTAACAACAGGGGAAGACGGTATATAATGTATATAATAACAGAGACTGTAACGAGATGTGGGAATGAAGAATTTACATAGATTTATAAGATGCTGGAGTCACTGTCGATAATTAGAGTAACTGTGTTCAATAATCGTGACTGTAAGAGAAGTAATATCGATGGTAACTACAGCCGTAGATAATTAATAGCAGAATATGAATATAATTACCTTTAATAGTAGTAGTATATACAGATGTAATAGTAGTAGTATATACAGATGTAATAGTAGTAGTATATACAGATGTAATAGTAGTAGTATATACAGATGTATTAGAAGTAGTAGATAGAGATGTAATAGTAGTAGATAGAGATGTAATAGTAGTAGTATATACAGATGTAATAGTAGTAGTATATACAGATGTAATAGTAGTAGTATATACAGATGTAATAGTAGTAGTATAGTAGTAGTATACGATGTATAGAGTAGTATATAGATGTAATAGTAGTAGATAGAGATGTAATAGTAGTAGATAGAGATGTAATAGTAGTAGTAGATAGAGATGTAATAGTAGTAGTATATACAGATGTATTAGAAGTAGTAGATAGAGATGTAATAGTAGTAGATAGAGATGTAATAGTAGTAGTAGATAGAGATGTAATAGTAGTAGTATATACAGATGTAATAGTAGTAGTAGATAGAGATGTATTAGAAGTAGTTAGAAGTTAGGGCTCAGTCTTCCTAACATCAAATGAAAGGTATGCATACTGATGACTCCTGTGACTCGCTGGTTTATTAATTAATTTTTTTTTCGATCCAAAGGACTTGCGTTTTCAGCTCTTCCGCTCGGTGCCATGGACATCGTAACCCTTCGGTTCGGTGCCACGAACACCGTAAATCTGGAGAATCTGTGGCTTTTATGTCAACCCGCGGAATTGAACCACACTAACAAGGGGCTTGTCATTCGTCGCCCAACGCGCTACGAACACGCTGGGCAAGCGGGAGAGACTGACTCGCTGGTTATAAACACGCACGCATCCAGTTCTAATGGAAACCGTGCAATTCCAAACTCCTTAAATCGATGATAGATTCAACATCAGTGCTAGTGTTATCATCCAATAGTAGGTTGCCAAGAGACTGAAGAATATCCCCATTATCCATCCTATACTCCCCATTATCCATCCTATACTCCATTATCCATCTATACTCCATTATCATCCTAATCCCGACCATCAGTGCTACCGCTCTCTTACTACCGTAAACACCCGCATGTTCATGACAGTAGATCCAAGTAAGTCTCCTGAGGTTGGAACAATCTTTAGATGGCATTCACCAGTGTGTTGCTGGTACGGTACTCTAAGGAGTAAAGAATAGTAACACTGCGACCTACAAGGCATGTCGTAAGAGGCGACTAAAGTAGGGGCTTAGAGAAACTACCCTAATAAATAAAACGCGTCGCATAAATCGGGTGTGGTGGTATACTTTTAGGCGCATAACTGGCACAACGTACAACGTACGCTCTTAGGCTCGGATCACATACAAATCACAAAGAGTGGTCAACAAATGGTCAATATGGAACGTTCGAAGAAGAATAGTAGTAGATAGAGATGTAGTACAGTTTTGATCTCTCTAAGTTTGATGGAAACACCGATTCAGAATGCTTTTGTTAAGGCACAGCAACAACACACTGACAGCTGATCAACAGCATCAGTTATAGGAGGACTATCATCATATAACTCCATACACGTCCATATGTGCTTCGATCTCCGCCTCAAGACATCCAACACAGTCCGGCGGCCCAACATGCTAGTTCGATGTTGATTAATTTCTTTGCATATTTGGTATGTCGTTCTTTTCGATCTGCACCAATATCGACACCAATCTCTCTCAATCTGGTTAGCTAGTGGGCTTCATAACCCTGAATCAACATCATTTTCATGCCTACCTTGTGTCACCAGAGCCAAACATGGACACTGAGCTAAGCACACTCGCAAACAATAACTACAAGTGAAATGCGCTGCCTGCGAGAAGTTACGGACAACACCAGACAAGACAGTCACCAACATCCGCGTACGAAAGAAAGTTGGCACATAACCTTGTTTGAATTACATTGAGAAACAAAGAATGAAGTGGCTCGGCAACTTAATAAGAATGCAATCAAGCTCCACTGTATACATAGTCTTCTACAACAGAACACCAGGAAAGAAGGCGAGAGGTCGACTACAAAAAAGATGGCATAGCAGAATCCTGTCAAAAGGAAAAAAATAACTATCATCCAAGCCACTAGAACAGAACAAGACAAAAACAGAAAACTTCGACACTGGGCAACAACACCGTAACAGTCTGACAAGAAAAGAAGAAAATGAAGATAATCCCCATATGTTCTGTTCAAGACTGTTTTTATCCTTCATTTGCTACTTGCACAAACGCTGCCAACAATCGCACGCAATTTGGCATGAAATGTTCACCAAAAGAAATGTGTTTATATTCAACATACGGTAGTAATATAAACATCCAGTTCTATTTAAAACAAGATATAGCGCAAGCCAAGATATATAAAGTTTTGAAGATGTATGAATGCTGGGTTAATATACAGACTTACGTTTCTCTTAAACTAAGATGAGAACAAGGGATTTTTGCAAGAACCCCAGAGGAAGCAACGGAAGAAAAGATTATGATCAACAAATGTACAGGCATTAAGAGCTTCCGAAAAAAAAATAGACAAACATAGGATTCGAACCACTTACCATCATTTTTTACGACACCTTCGCCTAGCCTAGCAATACGAGCGTCCTTACAAACACAACCAGCGAGCCATTCATACTTTTAAACAATCACATTTTTCAGAGTTAATACCTAACTTCATGCACCGAATACATCGAAAGACAACAAATGCAGTGGTTTGGACATTTAATGAGAATGGAATACAACCAACCACCAATAACAGCTTACAATAAAAAGAGATCGGGTACTGGAGCTAAGGGGAGACCAAGAAAAAGATGGATAGACAACATCAAGACCGCAGTAAATAAACACGGATATAACACAACGAGTGCGATTCATCTGCCCCAGGAACGCAAATTAAAGCTCCCACCCCTACGCTTAACGGTAAGAATCGACGATCACTTCCGTCATCCAACTGGGAAAAGACAATATGAAAAAATGAAAATCTTGGCATATCCATTACAGGACATAGCCATCAACCACAGTAGATTTTCTAGGCACCACTTATACGCTCAGTAGTTTGTCATTGCTTTCTGAACGGTGATGTATATTTTTACCTTTTGTGAAAAACCCACGGAAACGAATTTGGTTCCAAACTTGCCCACCGTGGGGTTCGAACCAGGTACGCTTGGGTTTGTGATCGAGGTCCCTACCACTTGAGCTACATACGCTCACAAAAAAGAAAATATACAATAACTAATTTCTTGTCATTTTTTCTTGTTTTTTTTTACTCTTGTACCGTGAAAACTATACTGTACTACATACAACCAATGCTGACATACGGATGCGGCGAGTCATGTACAATAAACAAATAGATCAAACTTGGGGGTCTCTGTGGTTAAGTGGTTAAGCCTTTGCCTTGTGAGTCGAAGGTCGTGCGTTCAAATCCGGACCGCGCCGTTCAGTTCACGAATGCAGATTTTTCCAGAAACCCCTAGGTTTGTTGCTGGAGCTACGGAGTTCGTGCTCTGTCCAATACTTTCGGCAGGTGGCGTGCCATTTCTGCGGAGAGGGGCCGAGCCATATGGGTAAAACCCGGTGCAATGAAGTCAATCCTTCGGCTTAAAACCCTTTAAACAGATCGAACAATCTCTGAGGGCCACATATATGTTGTTTTACATAAGAATGATGAGAATTCCATGGATTGCTAAAATACGAATGTGGAGGTGTTAAACATGACGTACAGACAGACGGACCTACGCCCGAGTGGTTACCGGGGCCCAAATTTTGGTGTAAAGAATAGAACCACTGTTACCTGCCACACATGTCATAAGAGGCACCTAAGGAGGTTGCGTGTGGGGTAGCTACCCCACACCGTAAAAAACACTAGATGGCTACAGAGCGGAGAGCGAACCGAGTAAACGCTGGCTGAAACCGGACACATCGCCGAAGGATAAACACCAGAGCTCCAAATAATGCTGAAGATGTGACGTAAAACACACCAATGCTAAGGCTGCATGAATCAGACTTCCACATGAATGAAATTTATGGGGGGATCTGGTACATTGGTCTGGGCGGTGATCGTGGGAGAGAGAGGGAGAGGGAGAGAGAGAGACGGGCCTACAATAACAGTTTAAACATCTACATACAGAGCAATCCAAGTTGAATTGTATAACTACTGCATCAGCAATTGCCTTGACATTTTCTAAACAACAAAAAAATACCTCACCAAATTAAAGAGAACATTAAAGTCAATGCACACCAGGACATAATTAGTTGACATTACGCTGAAAGTGTTTCCATCAGAGCACTTACATATTAGCGCCGGAAACGACTACACGAGGTTCATACATTGAACTAAAGTTAATTGCATATCCTTTACAGGACTTTGCGAATCAACCCCAGCTTTTTAACGCTGTGATTTTTCTAGGCATTATTACGTTCAGTAGTTTGCCATTGTTTTCTGAACGGGTGGTACCATCGTCCTTTTGTAAAAATCCACTTGATACAATTTGCAACCAAATTGTACGCAGCGTGATTCGAACTCAGAAGGTCAGGGTTAATAGACCGAGTCACTATCCCCTAAGCCACAGACACCACCACATTGAACTACAATAGCCTAATATGTCAAACCTGAACAAGAGGGAATAACCCTGATGTTGTAAAATAAACAAAGAAATGTGCTTGAATTTCTTTCTTAAACACGCCCAAATATCAGGTCAGTTCTAGAACTCAGTAGCAGTGGCGAGTATTGCCAAAGTAATTTTGATAATGTTGAAAATTGCTAACACTTTTATTGAAAACAAATTCGAAATGATCGCACAACAGTGTTCCAAATATCATTTTTTTCCATTTTGTCTTCTTCTTCTTCTTCTTCTTTGCGATCGCTATTTTGATGATTATACCACTTGACGTGTTCTTATGATGAAGTCGACTGTTGTCTGGAGCTTATCTCTGGTGCCACGTAGTTTTGATGATTATACCACTTGACGTGTTCTTATGATGAAGTCGACTGTTGTCTGGAGCTTATCTCTGGTGCCACGTAGTTTTGATGATTATACCACTTGACGTGTTCTTATGATGAAGTCGACTGTTGTCTGGAGCTTATCTCTGGTGCCACGTAGTTTTGATGATTATACCACTTGACGTGTTCTTATGATGAAGTCGACTGTTGTCTGAGCTTATTCTGGTGCCACGTAGTTTGATGATTATACCACTTGACGAGTTCTTTGATCAAGTCGACTGTTGTCTGGAGCTTATCTCTGTGCAGAGTTGATGATTATACCACTTGACGTGTTCTTATGATGAAGTCGACTTGTCTGGCTTATCTCTGTGCCACGTGTTTGATGATTATACCACTTGACGTGTTCTTATGATGAAGTCGACTGTTGTCTGAGCTTATCTCGGTGCCACGTAGTTTGATGATTATACCACTTGACGTGTTCTTATGATGAAGTCGACTGTTGTCTGAGCATCTCTGGGCCACGTAGTTTTGATGATTATACCACTTGACGTGTTCTTAGATGAAGTCGACTGTTGTCGGAGCTTATCTCGGTGCCACGTAGTTTGATGATTATACCACGACGTGTCTTATGATGAAGTCGACTGTTGTCTGAGCTATCTCTGGTGCCACGTAGTTGATGATTATACCCTTGACGTGTTCTTATGATGAAGTCAACTGTTGTCTGAGCTATCTCTGGTGCCATGTAGTTTTGATGATTACCATGACGTGTTCTATGATGAAGTCGACTGTTGTCTGGGCTTATCTCTGGTCCCGTAGTTGATGATTATACCACTTGACGTGTTCTTATGATGAAGTCGACTGTTGTCTGGAGCTTATCTCTGGTGCTTTGACTGTAGTTTGAGCAGTGTATTGCTCAATGATGGCGTCTGTGGCTTAGTGGATAGTGACTCGGTCTATTAACCCGACGTTCTGAGTTCGAATCACGCTGCGAACAGTTTGTTTGCAAATTGTTCGCGTGGTTACAAAAAGACGATGGCGCCACCCGTTCAGAAAGCAATGGCAAACTACTGAACGTAATAATGCCTAGAAAAATCACAAACAGCGTTGAAAAGCTGGGGTTGATTCACAAAGTCCTGTAAAGGATATGCAATTAACGTTTTTAGTGCTCAAATGTAGTGTAGTCCCCCTTAGTAAGCTCGGCCTACGCACTCAAGCTTTTTACCCGAGCACAGGTTTTCATATCTCAGCTCAGTAGCATAATAACTCGGAAAGTAAATAAGGCTGACGTGATGATCTCAAAATCACACATATTGCGCTGTTGGTCAAGTTTCTTCTTCTTCATTGAACGCTCCATATCGACTACTTGTTAACCACTCTATGTGATGTGTATATGATTTGAGTCTAAGAGCGATTGTACGTTGTGCCAGTTATGCGCCTACAAGTAGGCAAGTACATCCGATTTCTGCAATGCTTTTTGTTTACTAGGGTAGCTTCCTAGGCCCCTACCTCAGTCGCCTCTTACGACATGCCGTGTAGGTCGCAGTGTTACTATTCTTTGCTCTCCTTGAGAGCCCCAGCAACACATGGGGAGTAAAAAATGTAAGATACGTGCTAGAATTTATTTCTTACACACGCAAAAATGTCAACAACAGTGCAAGAACGCAGTAGCACTGGCGAGTATTCCCAACGTAATTTTGACAATGTTGAAAATTTGTAAGAATTTTATTTAAAACACATTCGAAATTCTCAAACGACATGTTCCAAATACCATTTTCTCCCCCCTTAAATAAGTTCATCCTACGCCCTCAAGTTTTTCACCCTAGCAGCGATTTTCACGTCTCGGTTCTGTACCAGAATAACTCGGGAAGTAAATAAGGCTGGAGTGATGTCCACCACATCACACATAATGCGCTGTTGGTCAAGACATTTACAAGATTAACACAGAACTCATCACTATACTGCAAGGTATGAAAATGGAATCTTTACTATTTTCTTTAGGCCGACATCCCCCAGAAACACAAGCTAGACGATAGCAAATGTCAATGGTATGCTCACATTGATTTGTCAAGGATTCTGTTCTGGTGTACAAGCCAGAGTCAGATATTTGTGCTGCTTGAAATGTTAATACATAACCGCAAGCTATTCAGTCTGCGTTGTGTTTCTCTCTGTTCATTTAAACAAGGAAAACAATGGAGGAACAGTTAGTCAAACTCAAACAAGAACCAAACAGTGTTCAAATCTCAGACGAGATATTAAAAAAAGTATATTGAGGATACGCCGCTGGCAGAGACACACAATGGAAGATAAGAATGAAGAACAAAGATAGCCACGAACAGTCGAGAAAGTCAACAAAAGTCAACAATGTCGTGAAAGCAAAATAAGTGGAGGAGTTCATTATTAAAAAAAAACATGAAAGACATCAGTAAATAAAATAATTAAAAATACAGCACTAGAGGAATTCATACAAACAACAGCAGTATATGCAGCCATAAAAGCAACATCAGTAGAGAAAGTTATAAAAAACAACAACATTAGAGGAAGTTATACAAACAACAGCAGTGGATAAATTTATACAAACTACAGCAGTAGAGAAATTTATAAAAAATACAACAGTAGAGGAAGTTATACAAACAACAGCAGTAGAGAAAGTTATACAAACAACAGCAGTTGAGAAAGTTATACAAACAACAGAAGTAGTGAAAGTTATGAAAACAACAGCAGTAGAGAAAGTTATAAAAAACAACAGCAGCATAAGCAATCATAATAACAACAGCAGTATAGGCAATCACAAAAACAACAGCAGTTTAGGCAATCATAAAAACAACAGCAGTGTAGGCAATCATAAAAACAACAGCAGTGTAGGCAATCATAAAAACAACAGCAGTTTAGGCAATCATAAAAACAACAGCAGTGTAGGCAATCATAAAAACAACAGCAGAAGCAAAATAAGTCGTGAAAACAAGAGCATAGAAATTCATGCAAACAGCAGAGGCAGATGAAGTCAGAACTGATTAAAGAAACATATTTTCCATTCGCTCGCTATGAATGAATTCAGACGCATTCATGAAGTCTAATCAGGCACATCTCACTGATTTTTGCGCGAGGGCTGCTTTCTTATAATTCTCCTCATCATTTAGACGAGACTTAATCCGACTTCTGGTGTTAATAATTGAAAGCAGAAGAACGAGAGAGGCATATAAAATATAAGGAGCAATAGAAACATGAATGATCTGCCTATTGAACAGCCTCCCCACGGTTATCTCTAGATCTTCTTCTTCTTTGCGTTCGTTCTTTACGACCAATTTTAATCACTCTTTGTGATATGTTCGATCTTTGCCAAGAACGCGTATATGTTGCACATTGATTTGGTAGGCCCCTAAACGCATAGACTTCTATAAGTTTAGGACACGTGCATCCGATTTTAGCCAAACCTCCTTATCGCCTCTTACGACATGCGTGGCAGGTAACATTAGCTCTATTCTTTACACCCCAAATTTGGGTCCCGGTAACCACTCGGGCGGGCGTTATTTCTAGATATAATCTGATCCAGTCTGACCACGTCAGCAGATCTGTAGATGTCCGTATATCGCCTTATTGAAAGTAAGAAATGATATCGAGCACACACACATCACTTTATGTACATTGGATAGCCTGTACACAGTAAGAAATGATATAGAGCACACACACACCACCGTATGTACATTGGGTAGCCTGCACACAGTAGGAAAATCATTCAGTTAAGTATTTATTCTCTTATCATTTAGGCGGTCTCTGTGGCGTAGAAGTTTGGTGCTCGTCTCTCGTGTCAAGGGTACCAGGTTCGCTTCCTCATGGAGCCATCTGGATATTTTTCCAGAGACCCCTGATCTTAGTGTAGATAAGATCTAGTTTCTAGTCCTATCAGAAACGGCCGATTTCTGCGATGCTTTTCATTTACTAGAGTAGCTTCCCTAGGTCCTACATCAGTTGCCTCTTACAGTAGATCACAGTGTTACTATTCTTTGCGTCTCTTGCGGGCCCTGGCACTACACGGGCGATATATATATAGTAGGAGATCAGGATGCGATTGCAGGGCTGGTAGTTGTTACAGCATAGTAGATGTTAATTATCTTTGAGTGCAAGATGTTAATTATCTCTGAGTGCAAGATGTTAATTATCTCTGAGTGCAAGATGTTAATTATCTCTGAGTGCAAGATGTTAATTATCTCTGAGTGCAAGATGTTAATTATCTCTGAGTGCAAGATGTTAATTATCTCTGAGTGCAAGATGTTAATTATCTCTGAGTGCAAGATGTTAATTATCTCTGAGTGCAAGATGTTAATTATCTCTGAGTGCAAGATGTTAATTATCTCTGAGTGCAAGATGTTAATGACATTCAAACGCTTCTCTTGTGTTTAGAACATGTTCAGTTATTGATGTTTTCTGTGTTGTTTACCAACACGCCTGTTCCTGCTCAGTCCATCGGTCTCCTATGTTGTCACTATCGTCGCTAAGCAAGTCCTAACTAATCTACGTCAAAACTAGTCTCGTTCTAGTGTTGCTATTCTCATCATAGTGCGCAACTTTGGTGTGCAAACTCTACGGTGTCTCCTCATACTATCTAGCTCGTTTATACTATCCTATCTACTTTTCTATTATGAGGCAATCTCTGCCCTGGGGCAATGGTTGTATGCCCCCAGCATAGCCATTCCCTCCAACATATATATATATACAACTGTTATAAAAACAAGTACACGTAGCTAGCTATGTTGAACATACTTTGAGAAAAACTTGATAAAAGAATCGCAAAGTATGCACTGAAGTGGAAGGCAAAAAAAAGTTAACGAAAAAAAAGATGCCTTAAAGAAATCTTGAAACGAACTTATCGTAGAAGCGAGAAATACCGTATATGCCTATAATATTTCTGAAGTAACAGATACCATTATCATCATGATATATAGATCGGTATGATGTTTGTGACATATAGACATCAATTTAATCAATAGAGAGCCTCGAGAGAAAAATGGAAATGAGATTATTTCCCAAAGTGAAGAGTGGTTAATATATAAATATTAAATGGGTTCTTGATTTATAAGATCATCGTCAGTGAACTTCGATTTAAAACTATCAGTGCGCCGAGCTATTTATTTTATTTTAGAAATGAAGATCTCAGTGGCAGTGCACGAGTTCCATAGCAACGATAAAGGTATGTGAAATCATTTTTAGTATGATGAAAATATGTAGAGCAGTAGCTTTCCTGTATATTCCTATCAATTTTCAGCTGTTATTGATTCTGTGACGTTATCAACTTGAACACGGGACCAATGTTTTATTATTCGTGTCAGATAGAACTAGAAACTTGATCCCAACGGGAACGAGCCGAGTACCTATAGAATGACAGGCGAGCAGCTTACCTCAACGACACAGAAACCCCTAAGAGACCATATACAAATATATATATCACCTCTACAAACACATGCATAAAAGCTAACCAGGTACTGGGACAGTTAACACCACTCTTGTCACATAAAGAGATACCGCTAAAAACTAAAGCAAATCTCATGAGAACGATTTTCTGGCTAACACTATGTTACCAGTGTCAAACATGGCCAATACCAGCAGCTAATGAGCAGAAAATCATAACGACAGAGATGAGGTGTCTTAGAAGAGCTGCAGGTGTGACAATAAGAGACAACATTAGAAATGAAAAAATCAGAAGGAGACTGGATGTGAAACCAGTCATGTAATTCATAAAAGAACAACAAATTAAATGGTTTGGACACCTGACAAGAATGCCCTGGTATCGCCTACCACAGAGAGCCACACAGAAAAAGTATAATGAGTACAATGCAAGAGAAGACCACGCAAAAGATGGAGCGACGTCATCAAGAACAGCCTTACGAAAATGAATATCAGCTTACAAAGTGCCTTAAAACAAGCACACACAAGATTACTACGTCCCCATCGCCCACCCAAAATACTTCTATAAAGAAGTAAATGCCTGTCTGCCTAGCGTGTTCGTAGCGCGTTGGAAAACGGTGACTATCCCTCTGTGTGTGCGAGTTCAATTCCGCGGGATGGCAGAAAAAGCCACAGATTCCCCAGATTTACGGTGTTCGTGGCACCGAACCGAAGGGTTACGATGTCCATGGCACCGAGCCGAAGAGCTGAAAAGCTCAAGTGCTTCTGGATCGAAAAAAAAAAAGAAGTAAATGGTGCAAGAGAAGAAGAATATCACCTCCACATAAAGAATATATTAGAATAATACACGTGTGGGCAGGCATCCGTTTAAACAGAAGTCAGTTCTAAATATCACACCAGACAGGCATGGTCATCTCATTAGTGCTCTCACGACATTGTGCCAATTATCTTTTCATTCCTTAAGTAAGCGTGTCAGCCCGCCTGCCCAGCGTGTTCGTAGCGTGTTGGACTACGGGTGACTAGCCCTATGTGAGTGCCGGTTCAATTCCGCGGGCTGGCAGAAAAGCCACAGGTTCCCCAGATTTATGGTATTCGTGGCACCGAACCGAAGGGTTACGATGTCCATGGCACCGAGCCGAAGAGCTGAAAACTCAAGTGCTTCTGAATCGGAAAAAAAAGTAAGCGTGTCCAATGCCCTCAGGTTTTTGTGTCATGACGAATCTTCAGTCTTTTCGAGGTCAGAGCTGCTGCCTTTTAGTCTCGGTGGTGTACTCCGTGTCAGGTTTGTTCGACTATTTAACGACATTACAGTTCAGATTCATATTGCTCAGATTTATACAAGCTATTTTACAACATCCCAGTCTATATTCATATTGGTCAGATTTATACAAGCTATCTTACAACATCCCAGTCTATATTCATATTGCTCAGATTTATACAAGCTATATTACAACATCCCAGTCTACATTCATATTGCTCAGATTTATACAAGCTATTTTACAACATCCCAGTCTATATTCATATTGGTCAGATTTATACAAGCTATTTTACAATATCCCAGTCTATATTCATATTGGTCAGATTTATACAAGCTACTTTACAACATCCCAGTCTATATTCATATTGGTCAGATTTATACAAGCTACTTTACAACATCCCAGTCTATATTCATATTGGTCAGATTTATAAAAGCTATTTTACAACATCCCAGTCTAGAATCATCTTGATCACATATAAATCATAAAGTGTAACAGGTGGTCGATATGGAGCGTTCGAAGAAGAAGAAGAAGAAGAAGAAGAAGAAGAAAAAGAAGAAGAAAAAGACGGCTATGGTATCGCTTCCTTCCCCTTCCCCTATAATGTCAAGAAGATTATCTCGTATGCAGTGACAATGGCAGCGATCACAAACTTGTATAGCTACTGCCAAGAAGGACAGCAATGGCAAACTACCTTCTCAATATTGACAAGAAGTCAGGAATTATATATATCAATTAAAACGTGCAAGGGTCAGAAGTTTAAAACACAATACAACTAAAGTCACTGTATGCATAGTAAACCGAAAGACGGGCAGTCTCAATGTGCACATGTTTCTCTCAAGTAAAGACAGCAGGATTTGATCTCAGTTGCTCTCGTAGCTATTGTAAATTTATATCGCTAAGTCATCAATTTCTTCTTCTTCACACGCCCCATATCGACCACTTGTTAACCACTCTTTGTGATTTGTATGTGATCTGGGCCTAAGCGTGATTTTACGTTGTGCTAGTTATGCGCCTACAAGTAGGCCAGCACATCTGATTTATGCGACCCTTTTATTTACTAGGTAGCTTCCTAGACATCTACCTTCTTCTTCTTTGCATTCGTTCTTTACCACCAATTTTAATCACTCTTTGTGATATGTTTGATCTTTGTCAAGAACGTGTATACGTTGCACATTAGTTTGGTAGACCCCTAAATGCCTAGACTTCTACATGTTTAGGACACGTGCATCCGACTTCAGCCAAACCTCCTTAGTCGCCTTTTACAACATGCGTGGCAGGTAACAGTGGTTCTATTCTTTACACCCCAAATTTGGGTCCCGGTAATCACTCGGGCGGACCCTACCTTAGTCGCCTCTTACGACATGCCTTGTAGGTTGCAGTGTTAATATACTTTGCTCTTCTTGTGGGCCCCGTCAACACATGGGCTACTCATCAAGAAATGTGTAAGTGACTGTCATCATCAAATAGCTTGCCTTGACAAGAACTTTGCCACATTAACAGTCCTTCAGAATCAATCTCTCTCTCTCACACACACACACTCTCTCTCTCTCTCACACACACACACACATACACACACACACACAGGTCAGATATCCCCATCTGCGCTGTCATGCTCAACCCACCAGTTACACCCATAATCCATATTATCCGTGGTCTTCCTTGTGTCTCCTCTCTGCATGGATGCCCCCTTCCATAAATCTTCTCCAACTCTTCGCGTCCTCGTATATGTACAAAATACTTCAATTTTCTCATTACTGTTTGTAGTATAAACCAGTTTTCTTTGATTTTGAATTCTTTCTTGATAGATTCCATCTGTTAGATCTATTTGTTCTCTCTTCTGTGCACAGTATTCTGAGGACTCTCTATAACACTTATTTTTAAAAGCAGGTATATGCTTTCCCTACTATCTTGTTAAATCTCCATGCGAGTGACTGTACCTACTCGCAGCCAATGTCCATTTGGTTTTAACAGTCAGCGTCTTCTCCACTTAAGAAACGTCGGTATCAAGAGAGAATGCATTGTTTCTAATGAAGACAGAACGCAGCTGTGTTTAAACTAACGACGGGGAAGTCAACAGAAGAAAGTCAGCAACTCACAAACAAAACATTGGTACTCAATCTCCGGCTAACAAAAGGACACGATATAGCCAAAATGATTGTGACTATTCTCTATACAATATATTCTTTATAACCAAGCAAGTACACGAGCTCTCATCTTAGTCAAGTGACTATTCTCTATACAATATATTCTTTATAAGCAAGTACACACAATTGTTCTCATCTTTTAGTCGACTATTCTCTATACAATATATTCTTTATAAGCAATCACACACAATGGTTCACATCTTAGTCGACTATTCTCTATACAATATATTTTTTTATAAGCAAGCACAACTAAAAGATGAGAACCATTGTGTGTACTTGCTTATAAAGAATATATTGTATAGAGAATAGTCGACTAAAAGATGAGAACCATTGGGTTCTCATCTTAGTCGACTATTCTCTATACAATATATTCCTTATAAGCAAGCACACACAAGGGTTCTCATCTTAGTCGACTATTATCTATACAATATATTCTTTATAAGCAAGTGCACACAATGGTTCTCATCTTAGTCGACTATTCTCTATACATTATATTCTTTATAAGCAATCAATCACACACAATGGTTCACATCTTAGTCGACTTTTCTCTATACAATATATTCCTTATAAGCAAGCACATACAATGGTTCACATCTTAGTCGACTATTATCTATACAATATATTCTTTATAAGCAAGTGCACACAATGGTTCTCATCTTAGTCGACTATTCTCTATACATTATATTCTTTATAAGCAATCACACACAATGGTTCACATCTTAGTCGACTATTCTCTATACAATATATTCTTATAAGCAAGCACAACAATGGTTCACATCTTAGTCGACTATTTCTATACATTTATATTTTTATAAGCAAGCACACACAATGGTTCACATCTTAGTCGACTATTCTCTATACATTATATTCTTTATAAGCAAGCACACACAATGGTTCTCATCTTAGTCGACTATTCTCTATACAATATATTCTTATAAGCAAGCACACATGGCACATGCTTCAGTCGACTATTCTCTATACATATATTCTTTATAAGCAAGCACACAATGGTTCCATCTTAGTCGACTATTCTCTATACATTATTCTTTACAAGCAAACACTAAGTGGTTCTTTCGATATAGTGACTTTCTTTACAATATATTCTTATAAGCAAGTACAGGTCTATCAGCAGCACTTGTGTTTCTTACATTAATTCTTTAGCAAGCAATCAGCTCTACGATCTTCGTGAGCGAGTCTCAGACTTAGTTCTTCACAAGACGGTTACCTTTCTAGTAGGCTGTTCCTATCCTCGGAAAGCGCACTCTTACTCACAAGCACGACTTCGATTTGCGCATCAATGTCTTTCGAGCGCACGATGTCTTAACAACGACGGTCAGATTGGAGCGCACGGTCTTCGAGCGCACGGTCTTCGAGGCGCACGGCTTCGAGCGCACGGTCTTCGAGCTTGGCACAGCTGTGGTCTTCGGAGCGCACGGCCTTCGACGCACAGCAGCGCACGGTCTTCAAGCGCACGGCCTTCAGAGCGCACGGTCTTCAGAGCGCACGGCCTTCGGAGCGCACGGTCTTCGGAGCGCACGGTCTTCAGGCGCACGGTCTTCAGAGCGCACGGCCTTCGGCGCACGGTGGCTTCGGCCACGCTAAGCGCACGGCTTCGGAATTGCCACGAGCATCAGACGCATAGCTTCAAGACCTTTATCGAGCTTCAGATGCATGGCTTCGAGCCACGGTTTGTTAGCACGTGTTTGGAGATATTTCTGAGAGCGATCGATGAGCAAGCAATCGATCTGGGGTCAAGTGTTGGACCTGTTGGAGATTGTGAGTAGATCGAGAGCAAAATCGATTTAGGTCAGTTGTTGACGCTGTTGGAATATTGTGAAGGAGATCGGAGCAAAATCGATCTGTTGGGTCAGTTGTTGACGCTGTGGAGATTTGTGAAGGAGATCGGAGGAGCAAAATCGATCTGGTTGGGTCAGTTGTTGGACGCTGTTGGAGATATTGTGAAGGAGATCGGAGGAGCAAAATCGATCTGGTTGGGTCAGTTGTTGGACGCTGTTGGAGATATTGTGAAGGAGATCGGAGGAGCAAAATCGATCTGGTTGGGTCAGTTGTTGGACGCTGTTGGAGATATTGTGAAGGAGATCGGAGGAGCAAAATCGATCTGGTTGGTCAGTTGTTGGACGCTGTTGGAGATATTGTGAAGGAGATCGGAGGAGCAAAATCGATCTGGTTGGGTCAGTTGTTGGACGCTGTTGGAGATATTGTGAAGGAGATCGGAGGAGCAAAATCGATCTGGTTGGGTCAGTTGTTGGACGCTGTTGGAGATATTGTGAAGGAGATCGGAGGAGCAAAATCGATCTGGTTGGTCAGTTGTTGGACGCTGTTGGAGATATGTGAAGGAGATCGAGAGCAAAATCGATCTGGTTGGTCAGTTGTTGGACGCTGTTGGAGATATTGTGAAGGAGATCGGAGGAGCAAAATCGATCTGGTTGGGTCAGTTGTTGGACGCTGTTGGAGATATTGTGAAGGAGATCGGAGGAGCAAAATCGATCTGGTTGGGTCAGTTGTTGGACGCTGTTGGAGATATTGTGAAGGAGATCGGAGGAGCAAAATCGATCTGGTTGGTCAGTTGTTGGACGCTGTTGGAGATATTGTGAAGGAGATCGGAGGAGCAAAATCGATCTGGTTGGGTCAGTTGTTGGACGCTGTTGGAGATATTGTGAAGGAGATCGGAGGAGCAAAATCGATCTGGTTGGGTCAGTTGTTGGACGCTGTTGGAGATATTGTGAAGGAGATCGGAGGAGCAAAATCGATCTGGTTGGGTCAGTTGTTGGACGCTGTTGGAGATATTGTGAAGGAGATCGGAGGAGCAAAATCGATCTGGTTGGTCAGTTGTTGGACGCTGTTGGAGATATTGTGAAGGAGATCGGAGGAGCAAAATCGATCTGGTTGGGTCAGTTGTTGGACGCTGTTGGAGATATTGTGAAGGAGATCGGAGGAGCAAAATCGATCTGGTTGGTCAGTTGTTGGACGCTGTTGGAGATATTGTGAAGGAGATCGGAGGAGCAAAATCGATCTGGTTGGTCAGTTGTTGGACGCTGTTGGAGATATTGTGAAGGAGATCGGAGGAGCAAAATCGATCTGGTTCGGTCAGTTGTTGGACGCTGTTGGAGATATTGTGAAGGAGATCGGAGGAGCAAAATCGATCTGGTTGGTCAGTTGTTGGACGCTGTTGGAGATATTGTGAAGGAGATCGGAGGAGCAAAATCGATCTGGTTGGGTCAGTTGTTGGACGCTGTTGGAGATATTGTGAAGGAGATCGGAGGAGCAAAATCGATCTGGTTGGTCAGTTGTTGGACGCTGTTGGAGATATTGTGAAGGAGATCGGAGGAGCAAAATCGATCTGGTTGGGTCAGTTGTTGGACGCTGTTGGAGATATTGTGAAGGAGATCGGAGGAGCAAAATCGATCTGGTTCGGTCAGTTGTTGGACGCTGTTGGAGATATTGTGAAGGAGATCGGAGGAGCAAAATCGATCTGGTTCGGTCAGTTGTTGGACGCTGTTGGAGATATTGTGAAGGAGATCGGAGGAGCAAAATCGATCTGGTTCGGTCAGTTGTTGGACGCTGTTGGAGATATTGTGAAGGAGATCGGAGGAGCAAAATCGATCTGGTTCGGTCAGTTGTTGGACGCTGTTGGAGATATTGTGAAGGAGATCGGAGGAGCAAAATCGATCTGGTTCGGTCAGTTGTTGGACGCTGTTGGAGATATTGTGAAGGAGATCGGAGGAGCAAAATCGATCTGGTTGGGTCAGTTGTTGGACGCTGTTGGAGATATTGTGAAGGAGATCGGAGGAGCAAAATCGATCTGGTTGGTCAGTTGTTGGACGCTGTTGGAGATATTGTGAAGGAGATCGGAGGAGCAAAATCGATCTGGTTGGGTCAGTTGTTGGACGCTGTTGGAGATATTGTGAAGGAGATCGGAGGAGCAAAATCGATCTGGTTGGTCAGTTGTTGGACGCTGTTGGAGATATTGTGAAGGAGATCGGAGGAGCAAAATCGATCTGGTTCGGTCAGTTGTTGGACGCTGTTGGAGATATTGTGAAGGAGATCGGAGGAGCAAAATCGATCTGGTTCGGTCAGTTGTTGGACGCTGTTGGAGATATTGTGAAGGAGATCGGAGGAGCAAAATCGATCTGGTTCGGTCAGTTGTTGGACGCTGTTGGAGATATTGTGAAGGAGATCGGAGGAGCAAAATCGATCTGGTTGGGTCAGTTGTTGGACGCTGTTGGAGATATTGTGAAGGAGATCGGAGGAGCAAAATCGATCTGGTTCGGTCAGTTGTTGGACGCTGTTGGAGATATTGTGAAGGAGATCGGAGGAGCAAAATCGATCTGGTTGGGTCAGTTGTTGGACGCTGTTGGAGATATTGTGAAGGAGATCGGAGGAGCAAAATCGATCTGGTTGGGTCAGTTGTTGGACGCTGTTGGAGATATTGTGAAGGAGATCGGAGGAGCAAAATCGATCTGGTTGGGTCAGTTGTTGGACGCTGTTGGAGATATTGTGAAGGAGATCGGAGGAGCAAAATCGATCTGGTTGGGTCAGTTGTTGGACGCTGTTGGAGATATTGTGAAGGAGATCGGAGGAGCAAAATCGATCTGGTTCGGTCAGTTGTTGGACGCTGTTGGAGATATTGTGAAGGAGATCGGAGGAGCAAAATCGATCTGGTTCGGTCAGTTGTTGGACGCTGTTGGAGATATTGTGAAGGAGATCGGAGGAGCAAAATCGATCTGGTTGGGTCAGTTGTTGGACGCTGTTGGAGATATTGTGAAGGAGATCGGAGGAGCAAAATCGATCTGGTTCGGTCAGTTGTTGGACGCTGTTGGAGATATTGTGAAGGAGATCGGAGGAGCAAAATCGATCTGGTTGGGTCAGTTGTTGGACGCTGTTGGAGATATTGTGAAGGAGATCGGAGGAGCAAAATCGATCTGGTTGGGTCAGTTGTTGGTCGCTGTTGGAGATATTGTGAAGGAGATCGGAGGAGCAAAATCGATCTGGTTGGTCAGTTGTTGGACGCTGTTGGAGATATTGTGAAGGAGATCGGAGGAGCAAAATCGATCTGGTTGGGTCAGTTGTTGGACGCTGTTGGAGATATTGTGAAGGAGATCGGAGGAGCAAAATCGATCTGGTTGGGTCAGTTGTTGGACGCTGTTGGAGATATTGTGAAGGAGATCGGAGGAGCAAAATCGATCTGGTTCGGTCAGTTGTTGGTCGCTGTTGGAGATATTGTGAAGGAGATCGGAGGAGCAAAATCGATCTGGTTGGGTCAGTTGTTGGACGCTGTTGGAGATATTGTGAAGGAGATCGGAGGAGCAAAATCGATCTGGTTGGTCAGTTGTTGGACGCTGTTGGAGATATTGTGAAGGAGATCGGAGGAGCAAAATCGATCTGGTTCGGTCAGTTGTTGGTCGCTGTTGGAGATATTGTGAAGGAGATCGGAGGAGCAAAATCGATCTGGTTGGGTCAGTTGTTGGACGCTGTTGGAGATATTGTGAAGGAGATCGGAGGAGCAAAATCGATCTGGTTCGGTCAGTTGTTGGTCGCTGTTGGAGATATTGTGAAGGAGATCGGAGGAGCAAAATCGATCTGGTTCGGTCAGTTGTTGGTCGCTGTTGGAGATATTGTGAAGGAGATCGGAGGAGCAAAATCGATCTGGTTGGGTCAGTTGTTGGACGCTGTTGGAGATATTGTGAAGGAGATCGGAGGAGCAAAATCGATCTGGTTCGGTCAGTTGTTGGTCGCTGTTGGAGATATTGTGAAGGAGATCGGAGGAGCAAAATCGATCTGGTTGGGTCAGTTGTTGGACGCTGTTGGAGATATTGTGAAGGAGATCGGAGGAGCAAAATCGATCTGGTTCGGTCAGTTGTTGGTCGCTGTTGGAGATATTGTGAAGGAGATCGGAGGAGCACTTATGGACATGTTCAAGGTACAATGAAGATATTCAAAACTGAGACTGACCTTAGATAGCGAGTTAGGAAACCAAAACCGTACATATGTTTTTATATTTGCTGAAGAACACTGTGCTCCTATAGTTATGAACAGAATGCGATGTCATCGATTAAATAACCAAAAAGACATTAGTTAAATTGTTAAATTAATGAAATGATAGATATTATGGGGGTAGGAATGATAAAATACTGAATGGATACATTAAATAGTATGGCATTGAATGAAGTCAGCAAAAGAACTAGCTAACACTGAGAAATGCTGAAGTACATGGTCGCCTAATCCAGCCTGTATGCCTTACAAGAGAGAAATAAAGAGATACGTTTAATTATCCAAGGGGATAATGTGTTGCAAGAACCACGGGGGAAGCACCGAAGCCAATAAATGTGATAAACAAATAAACAGTGAACACGTATTAGTGACGTCCAGAAACAAACACATGACTATACAAATGATTCGAACCACAAAACCTTTATTTCTGACGGCCCCTATTGTCTACATACGATAGTTATAAGAAAACAACCAGCTAGTTCTCCCAGCTTAATTTCTCTAATCATCATCAAGTAGCTTGTCCTTTCCGGAACTTGACTGCCAGACAATAGTCTTCTAGTCTTCTCATTCTTCTTCCAGGCACCATTTCTTCCAAATTATCTTCTCTATGCACTCATGCCGTCAGAATTGTCCAATAAACATCTATATATGTTCTTCTATAGTCCAGTAACATGAAACTATGTTACCTGAGATCAATGGTGTCTTTCTACATTTACGGTTGGCTATAAAGTATCTGTTACCCGATGTTAATATATCCAGGTGATTGAACTAATCATATCTAGCCTCGGCTGCGATTTTCAGCTTTATCTCCCAACTTTTCAACCTGTGTCATTACTCTGGATTGAGATTGCTTTGAATGTATTAATATTACACACAGTGATGCTACTCTGCAATCCCTAATCAATAATTTGGAAAGTTTATGCGTCTTATTTTCTCTCGACTACAAATGTCACAAAGAGAATGGTTTTATGTCAGGGAAATAATACATCAACAAATATCACTTTAAATGTTAAACATCTAACACCGGTTCCAAAATTCTGCTATCTTGGATCCATAGATACTGCTAGACATTCTCTTGAAGACGAAACTAACGCTCGGATAGGTATTGCGGCTATTTATTGGGTAAAGTATCAAAGAGAACGTTAGGCAACTAAAATGCACATTGTAGACGAAGATTCAAATCTATGGAACTTGTGTAATTAACTCTTTACTAAATGGCTCAGAAACATGGATAACCCACTCAAGGCACAAGCGAAGACTTAACGTCTCTTACCTTTGATGTCTACGCAATATTATGCCGGGGCTCGGAAGGGGAACACAGAATAGTAACACTGTGACCTGCAAAGCATGTTGATAGAGGTGACTGAGGTAGGGGCCTAGGGAAGCTACCATAGTAAATAAAAAGCGTGGCAGAAATAGAATATGCTGTCCTATTTGTGAGTGCATAACTGACACAACGTACAATCGTGCTTAGGCTGAGATCACAAACAGATCAGAAAGATTGGTTGAAGAAGTGTTCGATACGAAGCATTCAAAGAAGAAGAAGCAAAAGCACAGTCATTTTACAGAACATTTTCTTAAATATCTTTTTTTTTTGTTGGACGACAGTTCAACTTTTTTTTTCTTTCCCCGATCCAGAAGCGCTTGAGCTTTCAGCTCTTCGGCTCGATGCCATGGCCATCGTAACCCTTCGGTTCGATGCCACGAACACCGTAAATCTGGAGAACATGTGGCTTTTCTGCCAGTACGCGGAATTGCCCGCACTCACAGGGACCTGTCACCCGTCGTCCAACGCGCAACGAATACGCTCCGCAGGCGGGCGAACGACTACAGTTCAATTAGCTACGCCCATGTCACATAAAACATCAACTTTTGTTATGTATACATTTGACCTATGATATCAGTATTCTCGGATGAGATAAATCAAATCTATAAGGTATTACTTTCTAAGCAACCCTCGCATAAATGTGTTCGTGTGTGTGTGTGTGTGCGTGCTTGCGTGTACACTTAGATATGCATGAACCAAGACGAAAATCCAAAATTAAGAAAATAATATAACAATAAGGTGACTGTAAAGGATCTATATGTTGCAGAAACGCCCACTAACCACGTTCTGTTGTGACTCCCATCTTCGATCACACATTGTTCAATTGTCAACTTAATAACGCAGGAGCATACACATAAATGTAACCAGGCAGTAAGTTTAACACACATCAAATTCTAGGTATATATTTGTCAACATGTTACAACGGTTCTCAAATAGAATGTTGGGGGTATGCGCAAGGCATAGAAGTTTCTCTATAAAGTTCCATGTTTATCGAATGATGATATATATCCATTCTTAGGTTAAAGAGACGTGTGTATGGTATCACATAAAGTTAATTGAATATCCTTTACAGGACTTTGCGAATCAACCCCAGCTTTTTAACGCTGTTTGTGATTTCTCTAGGCATTATTACGTTCAGTAGTTTGCCATTGCTTTCTGAACGGGTGGTGCCATCATCCTTTTGTAAAAGTTATAAAGTGTATGTTGTGCAAAATGGGCAGTGGGTCGAAAAAGTTTGGGAAACTATGGATTAGAACAATATCATAACTGACTCCCGAATAAAATAACCTATTTGATCTTCTTTTCTCGAATCCTGTTTTGTCTCTCAGTTTCAGGGATAGGAAGAGATAACTAGAACGGCCTTCTGTGTGCTCTTCGTAGATGGTGTCCTTAACTGACTCTGATATTTCTGTGCTCCACCAAATAATAATGTGTGACAAATATCAATGTTCTTGGTTTCTTGACTTGACTTTCTTGACGTATTCCTTTCTGCTCCTCGCGGAGCATATGGCCTCAACAGTTGTTCGCCACGTTTCCCTGCCTTTGGATGTTTTCTTTATGGTCTCCCAGGATAGTCGAGCACCCTTCGGTTCCTCAAAAAGACTTCGTCTCCAGGTCTGTTTAGGACGTCCCCTCTTCCGTCTTTCTTGCCGGTTCCACTCAAGTGCTTTTGCCTGACCCATCGCCATTTCACCCTCTTTCCCTGGTACAGTGTGGGTTTATTTCCTGTTCTTATCCACGGGTCTGCGTTTGCAACTCTGTCATACCATCGCAGTCAGATAATCCGCCAAAGCCATCAGTTGACAAATGTCTGAATCTTATTTGGATTTAACTTAGTGACCTGAAAGGTTACCAGCGGCACCAGAAATGACAAAGTTATCAATATCAGCATATGAAAGAACGTTTGCACAGAGCCTTGCTTGAATTGCATTGAGAAACAAAGAATTAAGTGGTTTGACCACTTAATGGAAATGCGTCCAGGTTCCACAGTATACAGAGTCGTCTACCACAGAACATCAGGAAAGAAGGCGAGAGGAAGGCAAGAAAAAGATGGCTAGATGGCAGAATCCTGTCAAACAGCAAAAATAACAATCACCCAAGCCACCAGAACAGCACAAGACAAAAACAGAAAACTACAACACTGGGCAACAACCTGGTAGCAGTGTGACGACAAAAGAAGAAGTAGAAGACTTGTCATGTTTCCGAGATATACAGCAACACGGATTTCACATTTGAGCTTGGTTTCTTAATTTCGGCTACATAAGTTAATGAAGGAAAATATCACGTGAAATTTTGTATTAGAAAATAAATGTCAAAGATCGGTCCTCACAGAGTGAAATAATCCAATTATATACGACATTCTCATGAATAGTACCAAAGTTGCCTGTAATTATCCATCATACATGAAATTCTGCTGACGTTGTTTATAGCAAATTTGATACATTTAGTAAAGTGTAACTTCATTAAAAGTAACCATAGACAGTACCAGATGGGATTTTTTACATCATTAAGTGAGGATGTATGGCAGATGATAACATAGCTAATTAACATTGCAAAGGTCAGGAAGTTCATTATACTAAAACAGCTTAAAAGAGACACGATACATTAAGGCAGAGAGACAGAGAGACATAGAGAGAGAGCGAGACACAGAGAGAGAGAGAGAGAGAGAGAGCAGATATCAAGAAAGTGAAGGAGAGATGAGAAAGAGAGAGAGAAAGTAAGCAGATTACAAACAGACAGTGCACCTCAAAGAGCAATGCTGCTCCGAAACAATGGGTACAAAGCAAAAGGCAGCCACGCAAAAGATGGACCTCAGTTATAACAGAGGAGACGAAAGAGACTATCTACGAAGCGCATACTAGGGCCCGTTTTAGAAATATCTTCCAGGTCTGACGCTGTGAGGCAAACAGGATTCGAGAAAGAAAGAAAGAAAGCAAGCAGGAGAGATGGGGGGACAAAAATATGGAAGGCGAAAGAGATAGGGTGTATCAAAATACAAGGCAGATAGAGAGAGTGGTGACATCTAGATATGCAAAAAACAAAGAATCTAGAGATATGAAGAGAGGAGAGATGGTCAGAGAGAGAACGAGAGAAGGGCTAACTAGAGAGAAAGAAAAAAGAGAGAAGTATACATGTATATATCTAAAAAAAAAAAAAAACAGTGGGTTGGTGATTGGTTACTGAGCTGACGTCACATCACTCCCATGTAGACCCATAGTTCTGTGTTCATTTCTCTATGTTTGCTATTGTATTGTGGGCAATTGTCTGTATGAACAAATGTCTATGTGTGCATATGTCTATGTGTGTGTAATTGTCCTGTGTGCAATTGTCATGGAGCCATATATTTCTATGCTTTAAAGTTAGACAGCCCAGAGTTTCATCTCCCTCTTTCTCTGCCGCTTTCTGGCTGGTATATCATTCATTTTAACGGCTGTCAACATATCTTTTAACCCTCCTTTGACAAGCCAGCTAAAAAAGTGAAGATTACCTTGCAATGCTAAGTGTGGCGAGTCACCAAGTTAAATACAAATAAGATTCAGACTTTTGTCAACGGATGTCTTCAGCGGATTCTAAGACTGAGATGATATAATAGAGTTACAAACACAGACATGTGGATAAGAACCGGACAGGAACCCATGATGAAGCAGTCAAGAGGAGAAAATGGCGATGGATCGGACATACTCTACGGAAGACACAGTTTAGTGCCACTAGACAAGCACTTGAGAGGAACCAGCAAGGAAAACGAAAAAGAGGACACCCTAAACAGACCTGGAGGCGAAGTCTTCTCGAGGAACTGAAGAGTGCTCAACTATCCTGGGAGACCATAAAGAGAACAGCCAGAGACCGATAAGAGTGGCGAACAACTGTTGAGGCGCTATGCTCCACAAGGAGCCGAGAGGAATAAGTCAAATCAATAAACTTCATATGCTTGTTGACCTCCTTATGCATAAACTAAGCACAACGCATGTAGAGATTATCCCGCTATACTATCTGCATCCTCCACACATATAATTATAAAGGAGCAAGGTACACGCCAACGACATATATCAAACAAATGCACTAGAATCAATACAAATGTCATTTATATTTATCTTGTGTTGTATATCTGTTATACCGTATATATCCCAATAAATGTAGCGCGTATTGTTCGTCTCGGAAAATGAAAATGTGAACATTTCTGAATATCTCGGCTCCCTGCTTATAGAGATGGAAATGGGAGAAAATGTATTATCGATACTGCAGTAAAACTATGTAGCAATGGCGATACACGTAATAACAAAGTACTGTAGTTTGACACGATACAAAAACAATGACAATACACAGCAACGTTTCGAACAAAAGGCCTTTACCAAGCAAACGATACAACAGGAGTGGCGAATTTTACAGCACACTGCATACAGACTACGACAGATCCAACGGTCCTAAAATGAAAATCTGTGACTAAAAACGAATAACGAAATAAATGTAAAACAACAAAACTAGAAGCGGAAAAAGAGAAACAATACAAAATCAAGTAAATATATAACTTATATACATTTAATATATATAATATGGAGCTTGAGAAGAGAAAGTACTAAGAAGCATAGGAATGTAGAGCGTTGAGTACATGAGGTCGCAAGGTACCATATAACGAAATAAAAATATTCTACAGAGCAAACCGACTACGTTCATCAGAGGAACATGATGGCTGTGACATGGACGTCGCATTCTCCCAAATGGTCAGTTCCATTGAAATGGGTGGTTACAGTAAATAAATGTAACAAGTATTGTTCATCTAGGAAAAAGTAAAATGTAAATAGCTTTGAATATCTCGTTTCCCTGCTTAATAGAGACGGAAATGGATAAAATGAAATTAAAAGTTAAGGAAACATAAAACTAACACAAAAATTAAAAACAGTATGGAATGGAATTGATAGAAAAACAAAGAGCGGTATTCTAAGAGCACGAGTATTCATAGTGGCAACATATGGGTGGAAATGTAACAAAGGTAGTGGAAAAACATAAAAAAGACAACAATATGTATGTATATTTATACATATATGTGAAATTAATATCGTGGAATATCCTTTACAGAACGTAGCCATCAACAACAGTAAAAGAGTCGTTGATTTCCTTGGAAACAATTCTACGTTCAGTAGTTTGCCATTGCTATCTGAACGGAGAGCTTTATTTTTACCTTTTTTACCTATTTTTACCACTTGAGCTACAGACGCTCACATATACACATATATAAACAGTATATTGACATATGTATAGTACTGTAGTCTTTAAATGGGTAAATTCGGTAATAGGTATGGGATAAATACAACGTAACACATATTTAAACTGGACTGACAGAGAGAGAGAGCGAAACATATATTCCATATGAAAACTATATTACTTTACCGTAATCGTGTATTGATTTCAGTACATGTAACAGGGTAGCAGAGGCGATACGCAAAATTACGACCCTTGGTTTCAGAGGCATTCGAATAGCATTTGACCGGGAATTTACGACAAGATGGGGCAGCAGGCTGATGACTGGACAATCCAATTTCCGGATGAGGGTGCTATATAAGGTGGGACTCAGTCAGCACGGGAGATTTACGAGAGAAGGACATATCAGACTAAGATCACGACAGAACGACAGAGAACCCAGGAACACAACACAAGCACGGAAGATTCGGACAGGCAGGAAAGTGATACAGGTAGTAGGAACATATAATAAGAAATTAATGAAGTGTTAGATAAAGTAAAGCTGAGTATGTTAGGTTTGATATATACCAGAGTGTCAACCTCGTTATATTTATTATATTACTTAGCGTGGATATAACGTGTCCGAAAGCTAGTTATCAACACGTGGCGACAGATAATTTCGTCAAGTTTCGCAAAGCCCCAGCTTGTGTTAACCGCTGCAGATCGGTACACATCAACCACGTGGCAGAAGAACTTTCATCTTAGGTTGACAGAGTCTTTCATTAGACTTTCGTTCTACAGTGGCGTTCTTTGAGGATGTCGGCGCATCTAATCACCACTCAACCTGACTTGAACTGTTCAGAGCAATAATTACCACTTGGGTCAGTTGTCAAGCATTAGACTTTGGGTTAGGACCACGATCCAGTTCTATTTCGTCAATTAACTTGAGCTTCAAATTAACTGGTACACCTCCGGATTTAGAAGGGCTGCAGTTGGTAAAACCGTGTGTGTAGAGATAGACTGATAAATTCCTAGGACATATGACAATTAATTAAGAAATTAGTGTTGAACAGCGGATCGATCGGTGTATTAAGACGGTGTAATTTAAGTATTTTAGAAGAACCAGTTTCTCGTAGGAGGAATCGATTGGATGTGACATTGTTTCAAGTTTCAGTGTTAATAATGTGTATTTTAATTGTGTGTATTTTTGTATAATACTTATGTAATTGTTTCATGAATTGTTGGTGCACATATGCAACTTAGAGAAGTGAATTAGAGATGCAAGTATCTTGATAAACTTCTTGTTACAGAGAAAAGAATCTAAGAATTAAGAAACTTACGTATATGATAATTTTGATACCACGTGTTTACGTATTATAAGTGTGTAGGAAAGGTTATACGTGATTAAATGTATTCAGTATACTAAGAGTTATCCAACCGCTCCATACTGTTACATACATTCAACGGTAGACTCCGACTATGTTTATTATTTAAACAGTAGGGACTGAGATGGTATAATAAGGTCACAAATGAGGAACTTATGAAGAGAACAAGACAAATTCCAGTGAACCAAGAGATTAAAAAAAGACGCTGGCAATGGAGAGGAGACACTATGCGAAAACCAGAGGGGAATATAAAAATAAGGGTCCTTTTCTGAAACCCACAGGGACAGCGAAAGAAAGGGAGGGCTAGAATTACATGGAAACGAGATTTGGAGGAAGAGATCAACAGTATAAAGAAGAACTGCTAGAGATAAGAAGACGTGGCATGAGTTGGTTGAGGGACTATGACTCAAACTGGGTTAAAAGGCAGAGAGAGAGAAAGAGAGAGACTTTGATTAGTATCTTCTATCATATTTCAATCCTATCTATGAACTTCGATTTTTCTCTGTCGGTCCATCCATGCAGATAGTATCACCGCTGGTTTACCCGTTTGGTTGGTGCCGGGGCCCACAAGAGAAGCAAAGAATAGTAACACTGCGACCTACAAGGCATGTCATCAGAAGCCAGTGATGTAGGACATAGGGAAGCTACCCTAGTAAATAAAACGCATCGCAGAAATCGGATGTGCTAGTAGGTGCATAACTGGCACAACGTTCAATCGCTCTTAGGATCGGATCACATACAACTCACACAGAGTGGTTAACAAGTGGTCGATATGGAGCATTCGAAGAACACCGCTGGATTAATAGATATGAAAATGGTATAAAGTCGAAGGATTGACTTCACTACACAGGGTTTTACCCAATATGGTTCAGTACATCCCTGTAGAAATGGCAGGCCCTATGCCCGGAGAATTGCACAAATCACGAACTCCGTAGCTCGAGCAACAATTCTAAAAATTTATGTAAGAAAATGCACCCGTGAACAGAACGGTGAGGTCCAGATTCTAACACATAAACTTCAGTTTGCAAAACAGCAGCCTAACCGCTTAGGCACAGAAAACCTACTAGTATATCTATATATATGTGTGTGTGAATGCATTCGTTTGGGTGTGCGCAGCCGTGCATGTGTATATGCATTCGTGCGTGCGTGTACGTGTCTGTGTAAGTTTCCTCTCTTCATACTTGTTTAATAAACTGAGTCGATACTAACTAACACAAAAGATACACAAATGAAGAATCACCGTGAGTGTGTGTAAGTTCCATCTCCTCTCCCTAAACATGTTTAATAAACGGAGTATGTACTAAACGTAAGTAAAGTAAAAGTAAGAAAGGAACCCTTTCATACCTCGTGGTATATAGGTCAATACAGTGTTAGGCCTGTATTTTTCATTGACATTCGGCATACGATGGGTGATGTGGTCAGCATCACGCCGGCCGCCTTTATTTTCCCAGAGCATGTCTGGTACCCAGTTGAGGCTGGGTCGACCTGAGAGCCGTCGCAGTCGGGAAAAATTCCACTCATTGCGGGATTTGAACTCAGACCACCAGCCTTGAGAAGCGAGTTCACTAACAACTACGCTACCGCGGCTCTCATGTACTCACCGTGGTCTCCAATAACATAAGGTCGGCGAGTTCATGTAAAAAATTATACGAACTCAGACCACAAAAGTCACGTGATCTCGCATTCCAGTATTGTTAGATATAGAATATTTAATTTTAAAAACAACACACCATGCTAAATCAATGTTGTATTATGTTACAAGTTAAGTTTAACACTAAGAAATATCAGAATTATTAAAAAATTTTCATCAAAAAATAACCATGAGCTCGTAGAATTGTCTAAAATTGTAGAAAAACATAACGTGTTCTATCAAACGCCTATAAAAACCAGTCCCCATTAAACAGGAATTTTGATTTTCCCGTCTGAGCTAGTTGGTCTTATATTGCCGGGAGCCACGGTACTATAGTCTGTCCATTAATTCGTGAGCACGTTTGAAATTGATTTTCTCGAAAACTACCTGTTGGATCTCAGTGATATTTTGCAAGCAGCCTTAGAATATCCATGACGCTAGAGAAATATTTTTTTCCAAGAAAATTTGATGTAGTTTGAAATATTTCTTCTTCAGGTTATATTAAAATCAACCTCACCGGATTGTACACAATAGTAACAGATCTACGGTACACAGACGCGTTGTTCTAAAAATACATTATGGTAACATAGAAATATCGTGAGTAAACAACAATTTCACGGGAATTCCGTGCACCTAACCCAGTCGACTTTGAACGCGGAAAGCATATGACGTTATAATTGGGATACCGTTGTATAGTTATAGGTGTATCTCGCTATTTGTATGAAGCTATTGTATCATATTTGTTGGCTTATCAAAACTGACATTGATATCACATTCATAATGAGTCTGAAGTGCACATTTATAACAATGCAGAAGGTTACAGTTTTACTATACCAACACTTCCGTAGGGAATCTAAGAGAGGTCATCTATATTGCGATATTCATAACCCTGAGAAACGAACGCAACTGGCGCTTGGTCAGAATAGAGAATCCTTTTCCCGATGGATTAAACAGGACACAAAGTGCACTAATGTCAGCAAGGACGGAAAAGAACAATTGACGACTTTGACATAGATGTCATAAGACGGGAGCTCTTGAAAATGTTTGCGACAAATCAACTTGTTACTCTCAGGAAACTGAAATTAAAACTGCAATCAGATTGCAGCATAGACATTTCTAAAAGTACTCTATGAACAATTGTAAGAGCCGCCGGCTTCACCTTCAGAAAACTATAGGCGGCAGGAATATTATTTGTGAAAAGCCACATTTAATTGCTGCCCGAAGTAAATACCTGAGGCAGATCCGTGAGCGGCGGAGGCAAGGCTATGATATTGTATATTTGGACGAACCCTGGATCAATGCTCACCACACCAATGCTAAAGAATGGCAATCAGTAGACGGTGAACAGAAAAGAAAAATACCAAGCAGCAAAGGCCAGCGTATTATACTAACACATGCAGGAAGCAGTGAAGAAGGTCTTGTCCATGACGCTGGACTTATTTTCCAATCAAAAGTACCGACGGTAGGGACTACCACACAGAAATGAATGGACATATTTTCAGGCACTGGATGGAGAAAGATCTACTTCCAATTCTAAACAGACCATCATGCTTGGTAATGGATAATGCATCCTATCACAACGCAGTATCAGCGGAAGACAAAGTACCAACTGCATCAAATACAAAATATCAAATTAGGACTTGGCTTGCTAAGGAAAATGTCAGCTTCGATGATACATATTTGAAACCCGAGTTGTTGCACCTGGTGAGGATGACAAATAAGACAAAGGTGTTTCATATTGACAAAATCATTGCGGAATACGGCCACACGTCTTTGCGACTACCTCCATATCATGCTCAATCCGATAGAGCTTGTCTGGGCTAAAGTAAAAGGGCAAGTTGCCGAACAGAACAGGACGTTTAAAATGTGTGATGTTGAAGTTCTGACACGTGAGTCCTTCTCAATGATAGACATGCAGTTCTGGAAGAAGTGTGTTGAACATGTGCTCCGAGAGGAAGACGAGTACTGGCACCGAGATGGATTACAATTTGTCCAGCCAGTAACAATTATCAACCTCATGGAATCGTCAGATTCGGGATGATACAAATCATATTTTGATTACAGACTGAGAAATAGCAACGTATACATTTCCATATCCAAATGCGTCTACCATCATACAATTTGTGGTGAAGTTAAGACACCCTGGGGTATAATGGTGACCGAAGGGAGGACTAACTGTTGCATATTGTATCCAAGTTCACGATTGCACATAAAGGGCAACACACTTAATTACTTGACCTATCAAGTTAATATGGAGATACACCTATGAATAGAATTGACATGGACAAATTCTGGGATACTGTAAAATCTAAAATTTGAGCCCTGTATTTGCAATTGTCATAAAAGATCAAAGGAATTCGCCGATGTGCAAAATCCGTAGCATCTATGGACTACTGGTTAGCTTTATTTTAGCGTCATGGATATTCTAAGGCTGCATGCAAAAATCACTGAGATCCAACAGGTAGTTTTCGAGAAAATCAATTTCAAACGTGCTCACGAATTAATGGACAGACTATAACACAATAGCTACACAAATGAATAATCACTGTGTGTAAGTTCCCTCTCCTCTCCCTATCAAAAATGAAAATCGTGGCATATACTTTACAGGACGATAGCCATCAGCCACAATAAACGAGTAGTTGATTTTCTAGGCACCACTTATACGTTCAGTAGTTTGCCATTGCTTTCTGAACGGGTGGTGTCATCGTCCTTTTGTAAAAATCCCCGCGCAATAATTTGCAACCAAACTGTCCGCAGCGTCATTGCTTTCTGAACGGGTGATGCCATCGTCCTTTTGTAAAAATCCACGAGCAACAATTTGCAACCAAACTGTCCGCAGCGTGATTCAAACTCAGAACGTCGGGGCTAATAGACCGAGCCAATATCCCCTAAGCCACAGACGCCACACAAAATAGTTACACAAATGAAGAAACACTGTGTGTGTGTGTGTGTGTGTTTTGTGTAGGAGAGTTCCCTCCCCTCTCCTATACATGCTTACTAACCTGAATATGGTTGACCTAACACAACAGCTACACAAATGAAGAATCACGTAAACCTGACTACCGCTTAAGTTACAGAAGACCACTCTCCTCTATACATGTTTAATAAACGGAATATGTACAAACTAGCACAAAAGCTGCACAGATAAAGAATCAATTTTGTATGTAAGTACCCTCCCTATAGGTGCTTAGTAAGCTGAATATGTTTTATCTAACACGATAGCTACACATATGAATAATTACTTAACATATAGTGGAGAAACTGTTGTCTTAAACGCAACACAAAATCACAGTCAGTGGAACAATCACTGAACTCGTTTATCCTAATATAAACAACAAAAATAATGCAGTGAAGTAACCTTCCGCCAAATATGTAAGGAAACACCTTCCAAGGACGCAGTAATTCATTCTACTGTTCGCCGACACTGCACTGCGAAGCGATGTGCTAACGGTATGGGAGGCTGTTTTGTTTCTGAGTTTTAACGACTCCATAGTTCGTTGGAATGAGGCCATGTTGGATGTACTTGATCATTTTTCTCTCGCTGTTCATCACTCGAGCGACGCTCGCTGTTTGCAGGTGCGAGACCTTGACAGAAAACTGATCGTTATAACTACCGAATGCGCATATAGAACAAAATAATACAAAAATGAATGAATTGTCCGCAAGGAGTTCATTCTGATTTGTTATGTTTGTATGGTCAACAATCCCAAACATAACCAAAGCAAGATGTCTTCTGAGGTTGCCCTGATATAACCAACGCTGCGTGTCTCGGCCTTAAACCACCACAGTACTTTTTTTATTTACCATATATTTAAAATGTTGTGATTACAGTGGTATAGGCGAAACAAGTACAAACAAAGTAATATAGTTTTACAAAGTACACAAACAATATACAGAGACTTTTCTACCAAAATGACTTTATCAAGAACATGAAACAACAGAAGCGAAGATATTCAGACTTCCTATACGCTAGACTACATATGTAAATTCTACAGTAGAGTACTTAGAATATCATGGACATCGAAAAGAACAAATACTTCTGTTCTGCAACAGCTTGATATTAAAGAGAAATGACATTAAAGAGCATAAAATCAAGGAAAATTAAATATTTCGGGCACATCAAACGACATGACTGCCTAGAGAAGATAATGTTGGAGGGAATGGTGCCTGGAAGAAGAATGAGAGGAAGATCTAAAAGACGACGGATGCAAGATGGCATTGACGATCTGAGAATGACTGCTGTTGACGCCGGTCAACTTGCACAGAACAGAGAGTTTTCAGGAATGCTGTCATGAGAGCCAGGTTCCGGAATGGGCAAGCCACATGATGATGATACGCCAGACATAACATATAGAGTCGGAAAATAAATCCCTAGTTAGGTACTGGACAATACGTAGTCATCCTGTATAAGTGTAAAGAAGCCAGCATTATCCTAACTAGACCTGTCGATAGAGTACCAACATGTACAACTTCTGACCACTGTTACTTATCGTAGAGGCGCATTGCTATGTCGCTGGTAAATCAAATACGGACCTAACACTGAATATCGGAATATATCTCAGACTACCAACAGACAGTACGCCTCAAAGAGAAATGTTACTCCAATACAGTGGATACAAAACAAAATGGCGTCAACGCAAAAAGTGGACATCATAGATAACAGAGTTGCGAGAACACTGTTTATGAAGCGGAAATAAAAGTCCGTTCTAGAAATATCTTTTTTTCATGGCGATGTAAGGCAAAACATGATTAAAGAAAAGAAGAAGAAGAAGAAAGAAGATCTCATGGTATGAACACGGGTCCCTATGTTGTTATGTTACACGTGCGTCAAATGGTTCTTTTATTAAGTACACGCATGTATTTATATTAGAAGAGCTGCAGGAGTGACAATAGGAAAGATCATTAGAAATGAAGAAATTAGAAACAGTATGTGTGTGAAACCAGTCACGTAATCCATTAAAGAACATATTAAATAGTTTGGACACCTGACAAGAATTCCCTGCTATCGGCTACCACAGAGAGCCACACTGAAAAGGTCTAGTGAGTAGACATCACAAGAAAGACCACGTAAAAAATGGAACGACGGTATCAAGAACAACCTTACGAAAAAGAATAATAGAGCATACAAAGTGTCTTATAACAAGCACACACAATATCACTACATCTTCCGCCCACCCCAACACTTCTATAAAGTAGTAAATGGTGGAAGAGAAGAATATGTATCAATCTATTCAACTGTCGGTCTGTCCGTATGCCCGTCAATGACTTCCCGTCTGGCCATCTTCTTATTGTTTATCCAATGTCTGGTCAGATATTTAACTACGTGACATGTTGTCAACTTTTCTATTTCTCAGAAAACATCGTCTGTTATTGGAATATCTGTTATTTGTTTTCAATCAATTGTCAGGGGTCGCGAAAAGCAAAGTTGATAACACGCTGCGATAATGATCACGTACTGTTAAAATGCTAAGGTTCGAGACCAGCTTGGGCCAAATATTATTGGTGTGCACACGTCACGCGTGAGTATCTGTAGCTTCAGCGGTGGTGAGCTCCATCACATCCCATGCGTACCTAGTTCAAACTCCGCGGCGGGCAAGTTTGCAAGCAAATTAGTTCCCTTGGATTTTTACGAACTGTAGAAATAGACCTCACGTTAAGAAAGAAATGGCAAACTACTGGACGTATAAGTGGTGCCTAGAAAATCGACGACTCGTTTATGTTGTTGATGGCTACGTCCTGTAAAAATGGCTACGTCCTGTAAAAATGACTACGTTCTGTAAAAATGTCTACGTTTTGTAAAAATGGCTACGTTCTGTAAACATGGCTACGTTCTGTAAAAAGGACCACGATTTCATTCACACGTCACGTGCTTAGAATACAGGAAACCCTGATACTTTACTTGGAGATCTAAATTACAAGTACCTAAATTAGAAGTCGGAGTAAGGCTCGTCTAAATGGCAAGTAATACTAGTGATGAAGATAAGGAAAGTAAACCTTCACGAGAAAAAAAAATCGTCA
The DNA here is from genome assembly GCA_020796225.1 of Arion vulgaris. NCBI lineage: Eukaryota > Metazoa > Mollusca > Gastropoda > Stylommatophora > Arionidae > Arion > Arion vulgaris. The sequence continues at coordinate 64,290,813 of CM036755.1, read as the reverse complement.
GAAATAACAATTTAGGCGACATGACTAAACCTGAATTCATATAGAGGGAACCAAAAGAAAATGTTATTATCTCTGGATGTACCTCTTTTTGCTACTGAACCGATAGAGCATTTTTACAGAAACAAATGTCCGCCTGCACAGCGTGTTCGTAGCGCGTTGGACTGCGGGTGACTAGCACTCTGTGAGAGCGGGTTCAATTCCACGGGCTGGCAGAAAATCCACAGGTTCCCCAGATTCACGGTGTTCGTGGCACCGAACCGGAGAGCTGAAAGCTCAAGTGTTTCTTGATCGGGGGAAAAACCCCACAAATAGTATGATATATTCTACTGTGTTTCAGCAATATATGATATCTCTGTGGTGCTCTCTGTGGCTAAGTGGTTATGATTTTGCTTTGAGTTTCGAAGGTTGTGGGTTCAAATCCGGACCGCACCGTTCTGTTCACGAGTGTATTTTTTCCAGTAACCACTATGATTGTTACCGCAGCTACAAAGTTCGTACTTTGTGCAATACTCTCGGCTGATGGCGTGCTATTTCTGCGGAGAGGGACCAAGTTATATAGAATAAAACCCGGTGCAATGAAGTCAATCCTTCGTTTTTAGGGTCGCTTTACCTTTCTCTGTTATTGACCAAGAAAAGTCTAATACTTTATTATCTTCTTCTTCTTTTGTCATCACACTGCTTGTTACTTTGTTGTTGCCTAGTGTCGTGGTTTTCTGTTTATGTTTCACGCTGCTCTAGTGCCTTGCGTGATAGTTATTTTTGGTTTTTTTGACAGGATTCTACTATGTCATCTATCTATCTTTATCGTTTCGTTTTTCACAGAGGAACGTCGGGCTGAATGGATTAGACTACGGCTCCAATGCGAGAGACCCATGTTCAATCCCCGGTAAGGCCAAGGATTTTGTCTGTCCTGGGCTTAAACGAAGAACTAACCTGACATCTTCACGACGACTGTAAGTGGGCCATGCGGACATTAAATTCCTCATGCTCTGTCCCACCTGTCCTACACCGGCCTAAAAAGTGGTCTTCCTCTCGCATTCTTTGCTGATATTCTGTTGTAGAAGACTTTGTATAACAGTGGAGTTTGGTTACATTTTCCCCGTTCTCATAACGAAAGATAATTCACATCTATTTCTCACAAAGACGAAACACTGAATTCTTGGCGATTTCTCGTATAGCTAAATAGTATTAGCTATTTCTCGTATTTAGTCAATTAACCGAGTGCTGGCGTAGGCGATCATCTCTACACAATTCTCTCTCTTTCTCTCTCTCTCTCTTTCACTGGTGTTGTATATCAGGTTTGACACCGATCTTTTATCTCATCCTGATTCTATCTTTTCCGTTGTATTCCTCTTTGCTTCTTTGTCTATAAGTATTCCTTCATAATTGAATTCTTTAGCTCTTCAAATATTTATATGAAAATCGCGGCATATATCCTTTACAGGACGTGACCATCAACCACAGGAAACGAGCCGTTGATTTTCTAGGCACCGTTTATACGTTCAGTAGTTTGCTATTGCTTTCTGAACGGTGAGGTCTATTTTTACCATTTATAAAAATCGCACGGAAACGAATTTGCTTGCAAACTGCCTGCCGTGGAGTTTGAACCAGGTACGCTTGGGATGTGATCGAGCTCACTACCGCTTGAGCTACAGACGCTCACATATACGTCAAATATAATTCAATTTTGTCATTCTTGTTTGTAGCATTAGCCAGTTGACAGTCAGATTTTCTTTTGAATAGATTGATATGTTCTCTTTTATGTATCTGGTATATCTTCTTCTTCTTCGAGAACTCCATGACCACCACATGTTAAACTACTCTATGTGATATGTATGTGATCAGAGTCTAAGAGCGATTGTATGTTGTGTCAGTTATGTGCCTACACGTAGGCAAGCACATCCGATTTCTGTAACGCTTTTTATTTACTAGCGTAGCTTCCCTAGCCTCCTACCACAGTTGCCTCTTACGATATGCCTTGTAGGTCGTAGTGGTACCATTCTTTGCTCCTCTTGCGGGTCCCCACAACTCACGGGCGGTATATAAAGTAAAGGAACCCTTTTTATACCACGTGGTATATCAGGTAATAAGTTGTTAGAACCGTATTTTTCATCTACCGTCGGTACACGAAGGGTACTGTGGTCAACATCACGTCATCCGACTTTACTTCCCAGTGCTTTTCCTGGTACCCAATTGAGGCTGGGTCGACCTAGAGCTGTTACGGTCGGAAAAAACTCCACGCATACTTGTGGAACTGAACCTGGACCACTAGCATAAGAAGCGAGTTCACTAACAACTAAGCTACTGCGGCTCTCAATGGTGGTATGGTGTATATAAAAAACTATTCTATAACATATATATTTAAAAACTCATATATGTATTTCCACTACCGTGTTAAATGTCCATGCTGCACACTCATACATTAGTATTGGGAATAGACATGCCCATAGTATTATAAACCTAGTTATCATATCAGTGCTATTCCATAACATTACTTAGTGTTTGTACGGTTAAGTGTGTTGGTCTTTTTCTCTCTCGCGATCTTGTTTGTTCCGTCTTTTGATGTCCTTTGTCGTCTATTTCCGTCTCTTGTTATCAATGAACCGAGATATTGAAACCTGTTCTCTTGTTCTATTTTCTCTTTATCGATAACCATATCCTTCGCTATGTTTCTTTTATCAGCTGTTATTATTTTTGTTTTTATCACAATGAGATAACAAAATATCATGGCGACTGTGGCTCGCTTATTTCAACCATAGGACAAAGATTTTATTCGTTATAAATGCGGTAAGATCATGTTACTGACAGTACTCTGAAAACAAAACTGAAGTAACCAGATCTTCTTCTTCGAACACTCCATATCAACCACTTGTTAACCACTCTGTGTGATTTGTATGCTATATGAGCCTAAGAGCGATTGTACGTTGTGCCAGTTATGCGCCTGCAAGTAGGCCAGTACTTCGATTTCTACGATGTTTTTTAAATAACAGGGTAGCTTCCTTAGGTCCTACATCAGTATTGTAGGTGGCAGTGTTAGTATAGTTAGAGTGGTACTATTCTTTGCTTCCATTGCGGATCCCAGCACACCACGGCTGAAGTACAGAGAAACAAGATTTATTTTTTAGTTTTCTCTTGCACTGCAATTCAAATGTCGAAGTTTATTATTTCTTCAATGTTGATGTTTGCAATGTAATACACACTAGTTCCAATCTATTTCGCATACTTACTTTCTTTAATCTAATCATGTTTTCTGTTACAGCGTTAGGGTAACAAGAGATTTCTAGAACGGGTGTTTGTGTGCACTTCATAAACAGTGTGTTTCGTTGCCTCTGCTATCTCTGATTGCCTTTTGCTTTGTATCCACTGTATCGGAGCAACATTGCTATTTGAGTCGCACCGTCTGTTGGTAATCTGTTTAAGTAGTCGAACCATTTAATTTGTTGTTTCTGATGAAGTCAGTACTGATGTTTGTACCCACTTTATGCAAGAAATCCTAATTTCTAAACCGGCATCTTTTTGTTACTCCTAGCATTTATCAAACGAGAGATGATAATTCGATTATATTTCTCATACGACAGATGTTAATTTGAACCTATTTCTCATATAACAATAATAATAATAATAAGGCCATAACCCGTTTTGGGTTGTATGAGTGTCACTGTGGAGACATCATCACAAAAAGCACGCCACGAATCTCTGTCTTCAACTCCTCGAGCGAGTGTGGAAAATTCTGCTCGACCAGCTCTTGATGTTGTCAAACCAGGATTTTCTCTGCACCCCTTTTATATGGCAAATGGTAATTTGAACCTATTTCTCATACCACGGATGGTAATTCGTATATATTTCTGTGATGGTGAAAAAGGTTTCATATACTTTTCTGTTTCGTCTGGCAATCATCGACAATTACCATGACGTACAAACGCACTGAGAATAATATTCTCTTCGTTGAACTCTAAATACTTTGTTACGGGATCGCGAGAGAGAGAGAGAGAGATACTTTGTTAGAATCAGAACAGAGAATACATCATTACGATCGCGAGGAAGAATATCAAATCCATGAAGAAATACTTTCTCAAATGATCTTGTCTGACAACGAGAGATAATACTATTTACGGATCAGAAGATAGATATATATTTGTTATCATCCGGAGGAGCTTTGTTACGGGATCGCGAGAGAAGAGAGATACTTGTTCGGGATCGCGAGAGAGAGAGAGAGAGATACTTCTTACGGATCGCGAGAGAGAGAGATACTTTGTTACGGGATCGCAGAGAGAGAGAGATATACTTGTTACGGGATCGCGAGAGAGAGAGAGATACTTTGTTACGGGATCGCGAGAGAGAAGATACTTTCTTACGGGATCGCGAGAGAGAGAGAGATACTTTGTTACGGGATCGCGAGAGAGAGATACTTTGTTACGGGATCGCGAGAGAGAGAGAGAGAGATACTTGTTACGGATCGCGAGAGAGAGAGAGAGATACTTTGTTACGGGATCGCGAGAGAGAGATACTTTGTTACGGGATCGCGAGAGAGAGAGAGAGATACTTTGTTACGGGATCGCGAGAGAGAGAGAGAGAGATACTTTGTTACGGGATCGCGAGAGAGAGAGAGATACTTTGTTACGAGATCGCGAGAGAGAGATACTTTGTTAAGTAATAGTTAACAAAATCATCATTACGTCGCGGTTGGATAAAACAAAATCACCAATCAAAAACTGCATTCCTCAATATGCCTCATTGTCTGACAACAGGCTCATTAATACCCATTTACTGAATTTATATATCATACACGGGCGGCTCGTCATTAAGGGCCAGTGGGACCGGCAGCACCAAAACTGAAAGGGGAATAACTTTCCGGAATAGACAAATAATAGTAAATACTCCAAAAATCATGATTTTTCTGATAATTTGTGTTTGGCCCCACCAAGAAAAATGACCACGAGCCGCCACTGACGTATGTAACTTTTACTGAAACATGACGCGTGTGAAACGTTGTCTTCTCTTGTCAGCAAACTGTTACCGGGTTGTTAACCCAGTGTCGTGGTTTATGTATTTGTCTTGCGCTTCTCTGGTGACTTGTGTGATGGTTTTTCTTAGTCCCCGGCAGAATTCAACTACGTTATCTATCCACCTTTTCCTGGGTTTTCCTCTCGCCTTACTCCCTGGTATTCTGTTGTGCAAAGCTTCATAGGCAGTTTGATCTGTTCACATTCTTACTAAGTGGCCAAACCACTTCATTCTCTGTTTCGCTATATAGTTCAAGCCAGTGGCGGTCGTATCCTTTTGTTGGTTGGGCAAGACAAATTTTCAGAAAAATCATGGTTTTGGGTTAGTTATATTTAATTAATTTAATAATAACTTACACATCATTTGTTTTTTTGGGGAGGGAGGAGGGAGGCTCCCACTGGCCCTTAATGACCAGCCGCCACTGGTTCAAGCACTGTCTTGTTCCAACCCTTTCTCTGATGCTGGTATTCGTAACTCTGTCGATTCTTGTGATGTTCGTAAATCATTTCATTTATGAGCAATTTCACTTTCAGTTAAGGGAAATAAGCCATGAAATAAAAATCGCAATTGTACAAAGATTATGTCCCTTACACTCATAAAATAACATCCTGTAAACTTGCATCAAGTTCCGTTTCCAGTAAAAGCTCTCTACATCATTAGGAAAAACAAACAACCTTATAAATCAGCGTTTCCCAAAGTTGGCGGTTCCGCTCCTCTCCCAAGTGGGCGCTGAAAGTTCTATGGAGGACGATAGTGGGTTCAGAAGAATCTGGGGTGTTCAGACAATAGGGTAGGTGGCTGTTAAAGAAAACATTAATAATAAATATTTTTAAATAATTTATTTTCGTGATTTTGCGATTGAATAATCATTTAAAATATGAATTATGCATTTCAATTCATCTTATGGTCTTACACGATCCATTTTTTTCATCAATTTTCTATTTCATGCATATAATCATTTGAAAATTGACATGATCAGAAAATATCATTTCTATATCAGAGAAAAATAGCTGTATAATGTGGGAGGCTTGCAACTGTCAATGTGGAGGACTTCAAATGTATGGCAAAGTGACAGTGGGTCGAAAATGTTGGAATCTATGTTAAAACGGATCGACTATTTTAAATGTGATACAAGAATGGTCACTATCTTTCTTATTATGTTTAGCATTGTTGTACTAAGTATGTAGTATTCAGGAGTTAATTATATAGTCAAATTAACTATACAGTTAACTAATTGATTCTCCGGGATTTAATATTATTTTGTCATGTTTGTTGCTTCATGCTGTATAACAATAAGGTTTTCTAAGTTTGAAGGAGCGGCAAGAGGTTTAACCATGTAATGGAAAACAACAATTTCAATAAAGAATTGAATCATATCTACAATAACTGAGCACATAGTACGCCAAATGGTTGAATGAACCACTGTTACTACACGCATCAAGAGGCGATTAAAGGTTTCTGAATCGAACTGTGTCCAAATTGTAGAGTCGTGTTGGACCTCAACCATGTCCATAGACGTTCTGGCAAGATCAAACATATCACAAGTGTTCAATTGGATGAAGAACAACGCAAGATAGAAGATCTGAGTAATTGGTTATCGATTCTTATTCTTGACTGTGTTTAGAGATAAAGTGCGGTAACCTATATTGGAGGCTCTTAGACCTAATTACCCTACGACTAATTTTGGAGAACATATGAGGCAAAAACACATGCAAATATCATGATTAAAAAACTTGATATTCACAGAATTCCTGTAATTTCTAGATGCAATAGAATACCAGACACAATATAAACATTATCAAGAGTCTATGATGGTTCATAGTTGCAGTCGTCGATTGCAAGGATGGTTTATGGTTGAACCGAGTAAAACAAGTGTATTCCATCTCCTATTTTAGTCTTACTGGTGATGTGAAATGTTGCAGGCAAATGCATCGATGGTGAAATAGTACAGAAGATTTGATTTTGCTGTATATTGCTTTTATAAACACAAGATATTCAAAGAAACAGCAATTGTCATCTATAGCATCCAAAGTTTGACTGCAGATGCTATGAAATAAATATAATGAAACACCTTTGTCAGTATGCAGAAATCACCTTGAATCAAATGATAAAATAACGTGCAGTTCATATTTGTCAAATTTTGATTGCAGAAATGTTAAAAATTATATGATGCAAAGAAACATCAGCTTTAAGTCTAATACATGAACTGCAAGTTATATAGTATTAAACTAAATTACGAATTTTCAATTCAAATATTGTATCAATCCTAACATATGCCAGCGAGAATTGGAAAATGACTAAAGATATAGAAAGCAAGTTGAATGCATTTGAAAATAGATGTCTGCGAAAAATAATGAATATAAAATGGAACGAACTCAGGAGAAGTGATGAAATCAGGAAAATGTCTGGTCAACCACTAGTGACAACTGTTATAAGAAAGAGAAGATGGAGATATGTTGGACACACCTTGCGGAGAAATAATCAACGAATATCAAAGCAGGCATTGAAGTTGGATACAAAGGGTTCAAGAAAGAGAGAACGACCTAAGGAGACCCTGAAACGAACTTTGCTAAGAGAGGCAAGAAATATCGGTCTCAGTTCCATGGAGGAGATTGAGGAGTTGCCCAGGATAGAGCGGTATGGAGAAATTGCTTGCAGGCCCTATGTAACGTATAACGATAGAGAGAATTATTATTATACCCCATATGCTTTCCAGGGCAGCTAAGAATAGATGACTTAGAAATTTAGACGAGTAAAAAAGAGCTTGCCATATCCCACATACTGATATTAGGTGTAGTCCTTGAATTCACTCACACTCACGCCCAACAGCCTGGCATTAACTGTAGTAGAGATGCAAGTAACCAGATTAAATGTTGGGGGAAAATGAAGGCAAGATGATGGCAATAGACAACAAGTTAAGAACCAGATGTCTACTTTGATAATGTCGATGTTAGTGCATGTATTCTTCAAGATAAGAATGACACAACTTTCTTTCTTTCATTTTCTTCTTCTTCGAAAGCTCCATATCGACCACTTATTAAACCAGTCTTTCTGATTTGTATGTGTTCCGAGCCTAAGAGCGATTGTACATTGTGCCAGTTATGCGCCTACAGTAGGCCAGCACATCTGATTTTTGCGACTTTTTTTATTTACTAGGTAGCTTCCTAGCCCCTACCTCAGTCGTCTCTTACGACATGCCTTTAGGTCGCAGTGTTACTATTCTTTGCTCCCTTTGTGAGTCCCGGTAACACACGGGTGTTTCTTTCTCTAATCATGTTTTTCTTCACAGCGTCAGGATAAGAAGAGATTTATAGAACGGGATTTTATGTGCATGGTCGCTTTTACCGGTTCTCGACATCTCTTCATAATTATACTGTGACAAAACAATGTTGATACAGCTATACAGTCGGTTTTCTATAGAGATGAAACGACGATTTGCACACACAGACAGCTTAATCTCGCTACACTTTAGGTGTACAGATAAATGATTAAGTAGGTAGAGAAACGAAGGTGGCAACAGGGCATCAAAGAAACTTTGAACATAACGTTGGAGAGGGAGGGAGAACTTGCTAGAGGCAGAGATCGCCAGTGTGTTGCTGGGGTCCACAATGGAAGCAAAGAATAGCAGCACTGCGACATACGAGGTATGTAAAAGCGACTGAGGTAGGGCTAGGAAGCTACCTAGTAAATAAAAAGCGTCGCAGAATCGGATGTGCTGGCCTACTTGTAGGCGCATAACTTGCACAATGTACAATCGCTCCTAGGCTTGGATCACATACAAATCACAAAGTGGTTAATAAGTGGTCGATATGGTGCATTCGAAGAAGAAGAAGCTTGAGACCGAGGGTTTTTTAGGTGGGCTGTGATGAAGCGACGTTCCTCGACGGATATGCTACTACCTGAGGTGAGAACTAACCGCATTGACAGACATATATATACAGACACATAAAAGGATAGACACAAATAAACAGACAGACAGACAAATAGACAGACATACAGACAAAAAACAGACAAAGAAATAGACAGGCGGATAAATACACCTACAGACATATAAAGAAGTAATAAACTCATGGTACAGTGAGCAAATGGACTTTAGGATGGTGCTCAGGAGGACAGGATGGATGTCAATGCGACTCGATCGAAACATAACATAAATACATATAAATAAACAGTCAGAAAAACAGACATAATACAGACTAACTAACTAATAAGCGTTATTGTTATTAAACTGACGTCATTGCACTCCGGGCAGACCCATAGGTGCTCAGTCTCCCCAACAGATATCGAAGAGTATGCATACTGATGGGTCCGTGTCTCGCTGATTAAACACACCTCTCCTCTGCCTCTCAGGCATCCAGTTCGACTTGTACAACGGGTAACTCCAAACTGCCCAAATCGCTTGATCGATTCAACATCGATTTTAGTGTCCTCATCCAACAGAGAGTCGTGAAGAGACCGAAGAATATCCCCTTATCCATCTTCAACTCCCAACAATCGATGCTGTTGATGCAAGCATGTCCGCTCTCTCATTACCTTAAACACCAGCACGCACAGGACAGTATATCCACGTAAGCCGCTGGAGGTTGAACTTCTATAGACTAATAAACAGACAAACAGATAGATAATAAAACAAAAAGAACAAAGATATGCAACACTAGAAACGAGTTACTCACATCGCAGGTAGAGTTATCCGACTGATCAGAGCTCCTATCACTGATGTCCTGCGGTCAGAGTCCGCAGCAATGTCATATGACTTGCGTCTAGGTGTGTTCTCCGCATGTCCAACTTTCAGGAGAGTTCCATCTGTTGGTGAATACAACAAACATTAAGTTAACATCAATAGAAACACACAATATAGACATACTTTCAAGATGATGAAAAGGTTAGTCATCTCGAAATAAAAGGTAGTAGTAGTAGTTTCGTGGCGTCTGTGGCGTTAGTGACTCGGTTTATTAACCCCGACGTTCTGAGTTCGAATCACGCTGCGGACAGTTTGGTTGCAAATTGTTTCGTGGATTTTATAAAGGACGATGTCACCACCCGTTCAGAAAGCAATGGCAAACTACTGAACGTAATAATGCCTAGAAAAATCAAACAGCGTTAAGAAGCTGGGGTTGATTTACAAAGTCCTGTAAAAGATATGCAATTAACTAAGTAATAGTTTAGTTTTAGTTTAGTCGTCGGATCATCATCACTGCACGTCGAACCAATTAGTCCATAAGTGCTCCGATCTCCCCTCAGTATTTCCCTCAGCATGTGGCGAATAATGACACTGGTTCTTTGTTGGTCAACTATTCCTCTGTGGCTACCAATCAGCATAGCGTTCTACACCACACTTGACTTTGAGTTCTTGCAGTTTGGTTAGTGTTGTAGATTCACCACTATTACATCAATCATGTACAGTCCTCTCTCCCTTAGGGAATTTATAATATCAGCCTGGTCCATTGCTTGCCTCTTTGACAGCAGCCATACCTGCAAGCCTATCCGCACGTTCATTCCCCATTACACCTGCATGCCATGGCACAAAAATAAAACTGATCTTTATCGTAGTATTAGTATTAGTAGTAGTAGTAAGGTGGCATCTATGGCTTAGTGGATAGTGACTCGGTCTATTAATCCCGACGTTCTGAGTTCAAATCACGCTGCGGAAATTTGGTTGCAAATTGTTTCGCGTGGATTTTTACAAATGGACGACGGCACCACCCGTTCAGAAAGCAATGGCAAACTACTTAACGTAATAATGCCTAGAAAAATCACAGTGTTAAAAAGCTGAGAGTTGATTCGAAAAGTCCTGTAAAGGATATACAATTAACTAGTAGTAGTATTAGCAGTAATTCCTCTCCTCAGAATGCTCAGTTCGTGTAGCGATTGCAATAGTAGTTCTAATAATATCAATAATAAAGTAATACTGATTGTAATATTATTAGTTTGTTTTCAAATAGTAAGCTAACAAATGAAAACGTAATCTTGACTGAACAAAATCTTAATCCTGATAGCAAGCTAACAAATGAAAACGTAATCCAGACTGAACAAAATCTTAATCCTGAATTAACAAAAAATATTGTCCTTGCCAGAAAAAAAACCAAACACAATGAAACATATTGTTATTCATAAATAATTTGTTCCATTGAAATCTTGATTAACGTTACAGCCGCCTTATTGAATTAGGGCGATACGAATGTATAACAAGGGCGCCATAACGCCCGCGGGCGAGACGTTAGACAGAACTGATGTAAATCATACATTGCGTATTTGAACGAGAAAGCTTCAATTTTGATAACTTGCCACGGTGTCTTCTTCTTCTTGTTCTTCTTTGTGTTCGTTCTTTACAACCAATTTTAATCACTCTTTATGATATGTTTGATCTTTGCCAAGAACATGTATACGTTGTACATTGGTTTAGTAGGCCCCTAAACGCATAGACTTTTACACGTTTAGGGCATGTGCATCCGATTTCAGCCAAACCTCATTTGTTGCTTTAAGACATGCGTGGCAGGTAACAGTGGTTCTATTCTTTACACCCTAAATGTGGCACCGGTAACCACACGGGCGTTGCCGAGGTGTAACTCAGTGGTTCTCAAAGTGTGTGCCCAGGCGCACCATTGTGACAATAATATTTCTAGGTACGCCCTAAGAAATCCCAGATAAGGAGTCGACAACGCGGTGCCAGCGGGCAACAAGAGTAAAAACAAGAAATCGCAAAGACACATCAGGCCCATGCTTCTCCTAGGCAGAAATAAAATGATGAATAAATATACGTAGCCTTTGTCCAAATGTTTCTATATTTCTTTGCTTTTTGTATGTTATTTATTAAATTATTGTGTATAGTACACCTACTTCTTCTTCTTCAAACGCTCCATATCAACCACTTGTTAACCAATCTATGTGATTTGTATGTGATCTAAGCCTAAGAGCGATCGTACGTTGTGCCATTTATGCGCTTACAAGTAGGGCAGCACATCCAATTTCTGCGATGCTTTTTATATACTAGGGTAGCTTCCTTATGTCCTACACTAGCCGCCTCTTACGACATGTCTTGTAAGTCGCACTGGTACTACTCTTTGCTTCCCTTGTGAGCCACGGAAACACACGGGAGAACGATCCTACGATTTTTGTAGAACTTCAAGTGTACCCGACTTCAACATATTTGAGAACCACTGGTGTTAACTCAATAAATATTGTTTATTATCCAAACACTTTATCATTTATCCACCTGTACAAATTGCTTCTTTAATTTAGCAACATTTAATCAACATTAGAGAAACTAGACTTTAACATTTTTGGGGGGGGTAAATTACTGGAACCGCAGATGTTGTAAAGTGGTTAGAGTGGTGGGGCTGTCAAATGATTGGAAGAATGATGCTGTCAAGTGGCTGAAACGCTGAAGTTATCAAGTGGTTAGAGTACTGGGGCTGTCAAATGATTGGAAGAATGATGCTGTCAAGTGGCTGAAACGCTGAAGTTATCAAGTGGTTAGAGTACTGGGGCTGTCAAATGATTGGAAGAATGATGCTGTCAAGTGGCTGAAACGCTGAAGTTATCAAGTGGTTAGAGTACTGGGGCTGTCAAATGATTGGAAGAATGATGCTGTCAAGTGGCTGAAACGCTGAAGTTATCAAGTGGGTAGAACAACGAAGTGACATGTGGGTTTGGTTAAAGATAACAATAGAACTTGTAATGAAAAGTTAAGGAAGTGTGTGGAATAATTTCCAACAATTATGTTACATTAACAATTCTGAACTGTAAAATTAGCTTTACTGTTGGTGACTAGTTGCAGTTATATCTATATGTGTCATATAGTTAGACTGACAGACAGAGACATCCATATGGCTAGTCAGCCATCCATACAGCGTGAAGGCCAGCCAGCAAGACATAGATGCACCGACAGAAGAACAGGCAAAGACATAGGCACACTGAAAAGACAGAGGTGCATGCAAAGACAGAGAGACAGGCAAAGACAGAGGCACAGGCAAGGACAGAGGCACGAACACATCCAAACCCACCCACTCACGTAACCACACACCCACAACCCAAATAGACAGACAGGGCAGGACAGGAGACAGACAGACAGACAGGACAGGAGAGAGAAAGACGGAGGACAGGCAGACAGGAGAGGAAAGACGGACGCAGACGGACAGGAGAGAGAAAGACGGACAGCAGGGCAGGACAGGAGAGAGACAGACAGACAGGCAGGACAGGAGAGAGACAGACAGACAGGCAGGACAGGAGAGGAAAACGACAGACAGGCAGGAAGAAGAGACAGACAGACAGGCAGGACAGGAGAGAAAAAGACTGACGGACAGGAGAGAAAAGACGGACAGACAGGCAGACAGAGAAAGACAGAAGACAGGCAGGACAGGAGAGAAAAGACGGACTGGACAGGAGAGAGAAAGACGGACAGACAGGGCAGGGCAGGAGAGAGACAGACACAGGCAGGACAGGAAAAAAGAGGACGGACAGGAGAGAGAAAGACAGACAGGGCAGGACAGGAGAAGACAGACAGACAGGACAGGACAGGACAGGAGAGAGAGGACGGACGGACGGACGGGACCGACGACAGACAGAAGATAGATAGTGGAATGGAATAGCGCAATGTGCAGAGCATTCGCTTATCCAAGCGCTGTGGGTTCAATCTACCGCAATCAAGGTCCCACAAGTGAGGACAGCGATTGGCCCATCTGTCTACTTTGATTATAAAATATAAATAAATGTGAAGTGACATGCATTTCGTTCCCTACAGACTGTTAAGAATACGGGATATTTGCTTCTTTTTTGAAGCAATCACGCGCACAGAGAGGGGAGGAGAGAGAGAGAGAGAGAGAGAGAGAAATGTAGAGAGTAAACATCAGTGTACGCGAATAATGTGTCTAAAAAAACAACGAGCCGGAGAAATTACGTGTACGAGAAAGAGTAGAAAAAAACAAAGTTATCTGCTCCAGTTACTTGGACACCGCCCTTCTTCTAATATCTGAATACCAAAGTCAGACTGTCATGTTCTTGGTTGCGAACATTTGCACATGACTCATATACACATGTCAACACTAGATATAGTCTCACATATATTTTTTTTTTCTCTCTCTCTCTCTCTCTCTCTCTGCCTTTTTAACCTGGATTGGGGCCTAGACTCTCAGCCAACTCATGCCAAGCAATCTATCTCTAGTTATCTGCTGCATCTCCTCCAACTCTTCTTTATATTGTTGATCTCTGCCTCCAAATCCTCGTTCCATGTACTTCTCGGCCTCCCCTTCTTTTGCTGTCTATGAGGGTTCCAGGAAAAGGACCCTTCTTGTTATATTCCTCTCATGTTTTCGCAAAGTGTGTCCTATCCAGTGCCAACGTCATTCTTAACCTCTTGGTTCACTGGAATCTGTCTTGTTCTCTCCATAAGTTCCTCATTTGTGACCCTATCATACCATCTCAATCCCTCTATTCTGCGCAGACACCCGTTGATGAATGTTTGAAGTTTATGCGTTATTGTTTTAGTAGTTCTCCATGTTTCTGACCTATACAGTAGAACTGCTTTAACATTAGAGTTAAATATCCTAATTTCTGTTCTAGATTTGATTTCTTTAGACTACCATATGTTTCCCATTGCAACAAAATTGATCTCTTGCCTTCTGTATTCTTATTTAGACATCCCTTTCTGTTTTACCCTCTTTATCTACATTTCTGTCCATAGGTGTCCAGTCACGTCCAGTCTTGAAGTGTTTCTACAGCCTGATCAATTTTTGTTTAGAAATAACAAAGAGTAGTGGAACACTTCAAATTGTATCTATCTTCTTCTTCTTCTTCTGTTACTGCATTTTAGATGATCTGAAAATGTAAAAGTCGTTTGAAAACAATCCCGTGTGATGACGATGCCCGCAATGGAAGCAAAAGGCCCTGCGACTACAAGGCATGTTGTAAGAGGCGCCTGATGTAGGACCTAGGAAAGTTACCCAAGTAAATCTTCTTCTTCTTTTGGTTCGTTCTTTACGACCAATTTAATCACTGTGATATGTTTGATCTTTGCCAAGAACCTGTATACGTTGCACATTGGTTTGATAGGCCCCTAAACGCATAGACTTTAGGACACGTGCATCCGATTTCAACCAAACCTCATTAGTAGCCTCTTACAACATGCGTGGCAGGTAACAGTGGTTCTATTCTTTAACCCCAAATTGGGGTTCCGGTAACCACTCTGGCGGTCCATATGTGTATTATTCTACCTCTTGAAGTCTCCCAGAAAGACCGATTTTGTTTTCTTATATACGCAATATCTCCGGCGTGTTGTTTCTTAGACGCATAATTCGCTTACACTAATGTTGTCTCTCTCTCTCTCTCTTTCTCGCTCTCTATCTCTCTCTCATATGTATGTATATATGCCTAGCCTGGGCAACTGATATGGGGAATGTGTCTTAACCATTTTGCACAAACCTCCCCCCAACCCTACTGTTTCATCGATCAAATCAATCAATCAATCATCAAAATCAATATTATAAGATTAGGCCGAGAACTTCTGTTTCGGATGCGCTCGTCCTACATTAGTAGGGGCCTAACTTCGGTGCAACGTTCTAGTCGTTCTTGGCAAATACTGCTTATATATCACAATACGAATGATCAAAATCTCCCGAGTGGTTACCGAGGCCCAAATTTGGGGTGTAAAGAATAGAACCACTGTTACCAGCCACGCATGTCGTAAGAGGCGACTAAAGAGGTTTGGCTGAAATCTTATGCACATGTCCTAAACGTGTAGAAGTCTTAGTCTATGCATTTAGGAGCCTACCAAACCAATGTGCAACGTATACATGTTCTTGGTAAAGATCAAACATATCACAAAGAATGATTAAAATTGGTCGTAAAGAACGAATGCAAAGAAGAAGAAGAATGAACAAAATGAACAAAATGATGAGAAAGAGCGAACGAACCAAATTAAACAAATAGGTATATGATTATATTTTATCCAGAAGGTTGGATCTCAAAAAACATGTTTACAATATAGTGACTGGTTTCATTATTGATTAAGGTCTGGAAAAGACCATTAACAGTGCACTTCGGTGAGTAACCATGTGTGCTTCGATCTCTTTCTTACACAGGAAGATCTCAGCTGCAGTACACAAACCCTGCAACCGCGAGGGTCCCCGATATAATTTAGAAATATTATGTAGGAATTTTATTTATTAATCATTCTAATGAATTTTGCACGGAGACCAAGGGGTTTGTGGCGCAGATGTTAGGTGCTTGACTCTCATTTCAAAGGTAATCGGTTCGCTCCCTCGTGGAGTCATCGGGATATTTTTACAGAAACTTGATCTCAGTATAGGTGAGATCGAGTTCCTAGTACTATCGAAGACGGACGATTAAAAAGTAGGAGGTCCCGTGTTCAAGTTAAGCAATTAAAAGAACCCTTGGCATTTCAAAATCGAGCAGGCTTCACGGGCAAAATTCATGCACGTATTATTGACATTTCGCAGTGTCCACTAACTCCTTGTGAACCAAAGACCCCATTACCTGGCTTTAGGTTGGATACCATTTTACCAGGAGCCACACTAAAAGGCGGTTTTTATACTAAAAACAAATGGCTGGTAAAAACATGGCATTTGCACTGATCCACTAGGAGTTAATATCCTTACCGTTTCTACATCACTAGCAATGAATTATGAAAGACCAGGACACAGGTGAGATCAATAGACATGTAATGAATGCATCAGCTAGTATTTACCATGACCACTCAATAACCCGATACATATAGAAATGAAACAACTAGAATACTTGTAACAAACTCTATGAACCAAGACATGTGTACATATTATGAACATATTCTTTAAACATTAAAATGAATAGTATTGAATATGATCAAAAGTATTTTGTTCATGATTTAACAATAGGTACTTTTTGAAACAGGTACTTTTAGAGAGAACTGTGGACCTAGAGAGGCAATCTATTTTTTGTCTAAGGATGTTAACAGGTTAAGGGTGTTAAGAGAGGTCGACCTATTTGTATGTGATCTAATCCTAAGAGCGATTGTACGTTGTGTCAGTTATGCTCCTACAAGTAGGAGAGCACATCCGATTTCTGCGACGCATTTTATTTGCTAGTGTAGCTTCCCTAGGCTCCTACCTCAGTCGCCTCTTACGACATGCCTTGTAGGTCGCAGTTACTATTCTTTGCTTCTCCCGTGGATTCCGACAACACACCGGGGGTTCGTCCGTTATGAACTTCTGCGTTGTCGGCGGACCTGTTGGACTGAGCTTTGCGTGAATGCTTGCTTTCCTTATTATCACAGTCCCCCGCAATAGAGGCATGCCTTCTCCGACTTCATAAGTATTTTACTAATATTATATTCCACTCGCACTATTTACGAAGCTTAGAGCATGCAAGCAATTTATCCATATCGATCCACTCTGAACAACTCGATCAATCTCTTCTATGAAATTGAGTTCGATATTTATCGCCTTTCTCAGTTTAGCTCGTTTCAGGGTTTCCCTAGGGCGTCCTTTATTTCTTAAACCTTTTTCATCCCTACCACTTAAATGTTGTAGTATGATTATGTGATCATTTCTTCTCAGAGTATGACCAACATAAATCCACTTATCTTTCATATATCCACTTATCTCAGAGTATGACTAACATATATCCACTTATCTCAGAGTATGACCAACATATATCCACTTATCTTTCATATATCCACTTATCTTTCATATATCCACTTATCTTTCATATATCCACTTATCTCAGAGTATGACCAACATAAATCCACTTATCTTTCATATAACAGTTTCTCAGAGTATGACCAACATATATCCAGCTTATCTCATATGACCTTTTTCATCTACCACTTAAATCTTTCATATTTTCGCACTTTTTCTCAGAGTATGACCAACATAAATCCACTTATCTTTCATATAACATTTGTTACTAGTGGATAACAAGACATTTCTCTGAGTTTATGTATTGCCTGTATTCGTCCCATTGCATATTCATTATGTCCCCATACATCCATTTTCAAATGCATTTAACTCACTTTCTATATATTTATTTATTTTCCAACTCTCACTGGCTATTATAAGGATTGTTACAGCATTGTAATTGAAAATTTGTAACTTAGTTTTTAAAACTGTATAACTTGAAGTGCCGTATTTCATTTAACCCTTTCGCTGCTACATACTTTCTGAATTCTGAGCAAAAATAGCTACTTTTGTTTCTAGGTCACAAACGTGAATGTACGCCTATAGCAGTGACAGTAGCAATGTATAACGTGTTAACACGTCTTTAGCCACAGAGATACTAAAGACGTGTTAGTGCGTCTTTAGAAGTGAATGGGGAAAACGTATGTATACGTCTTTAGCAGCTAAAGGGTAAAGCAGCTAAATAAAGAACATAGTGGATTAGATAAAATCAGAAACGACGAAATCAGACAACAAATGGGATCCTTGTCGTTGCTACAATATATTAAGAAACAACAGATCAAATGGCTCGGACACGCATCGACGTTACCACAGGACAGTCTCCCACAGAGCACTAGCACTCAGATGCAACGGTAAAAGTCCCAGAGGACAACCATGTAAACGATGGATCGACGGAATATCCGAGACACTAAAGTTAACATTGTACAAATCACGAGAGAGGCTCCTTCACGTGTCTCTTTTTTCGACCTGACGCGGAAAGACAAAACAGTGACCGAGAATAGACACAGTGGAGTCGATAATTTAAAAAATGAAAGGATATAACGTAAACTGAGTTTAAAAAAACCTGCAGTATAAGAGACAACTTTCTTCTTCTTTGCGTTCGTTCTTTACAACCAATTTTAATCACTCTTTGTGATATGTTTGATCTTTGACAAGAACGTGTATACGTTGCACATTGGTTTGGTAGTCTCCTAAGCGCATAGAGTTCTACATGTTTAGGACACACGCATCCGATTTCCGTCACACCTCCTTAGCCGCCTCTTACGACATGCGTGGCAGGTAACAGTGGTTCTATTCTTTACACCACAAATTTGGGCCCCTATAACCACTCGGGCGGTCGCCTCTTACGACATGCGTGGCAGGTAACAGTGGTTCTATTCTTTACCCCCAAATTTGGGCCCCGGTAACCACTCGGACGTAACAGACAATAAACTAGATCAACGTTTCTCAAACTGGTGCTCGCGGAGGTACTCACAGTGGGGTCCTCTAGCTCTTGAAGAAATATTATGATCTTTGACATTTCAAACAAAACAATAAATTTCAAAAACATGTGTAAAAACAGTGGTAGACTAGTTCCCGGTGTAATCGAGGACCCGGACCAGGCCGGAGTCTAAATTTCTGACATGACAAAATGAAAGATCATTGGGAGTTTGACGCAGTCTGAGGAATTGGGGCCAACTTGACTGTTGGTGTGGTGAAATAATAACTTAATCAATAGAATATTTTCAAATATAGAAACTATTCGGGTCTGCGGCAGCAAAATGTCTTTGAAAAGGGGTCTGTATTAATGCAAAGTTTTGGAACCACTGAACTAGATTAATACGATAACATGTTTAGATAGTAATTTTACTATGGAAGAACATAAAACAAGTAATGAAACCGATGTAGAGACAAATGGATCTTCATCAGGGAAAGAAGATAAAAACACAAGCACTTGCACGCACAATATCACAAGAATGTATGTATGAACATACACACACTGCAAACAAGCATATGGTAATTATTGAGGCTTTAAATAAAATATTGGGCGAATTCCTTTCCTCACGTATGAAACGTAAAGTGTGGGATGTCAAATCTCTTGTGTCCGAGTCGATTCTTCTTCTTCTTCAAACCCCAGGAATGATAAATTTTCACTCTTTTTCCTATAGTGCAATGGAGAAGCACGCGAGCTTTCTTGAAAACCCAGACACCTCCAACAACTCTAGGCGTGTAGTGGCGTATGGCGAGTCGATAGGCGAATTATTACGCATTACGTTAATCAATCCCACAATTGAGGTATTCTGTCTATACTCTAATCCATTTTTGCCTTTCAGTGTCAGGTCAAAATAAGAAGACACCTGGAGCGAACCTCCTATGCGTCTTGTCTTTCTTTCTTTCTCCAGTTCTGATTTCCAGACCTGATTTTGGGCATTCTAAAGCTAAATTACAGACAACAAACGAGAATGTTGGAATTTCTCATTCAAGTTCTAGAATTGTTATATATATATATATATATCTCACACCATGTCGCAATCGTGGCCTCCTCTGTATAAGGATTAAGCCAAACAATTCGGGTAGTGTTGTATCAATCGATACAAGTCCAGACACTAAGCCATCTTCTGTATTCCTTTCGACGCACTCTGTCTTCGTCTGGCTGTGGTTTTCATGAAAGTTAAAGAAGAGGTTACGCCTACAGATATATGTTGATAAATTCGATCTACATAACCCACAAAAATATCCTACAGCCTGTAATATCGTTTCTTAGAGGCGGTGTAAGCCAAGGGAGAGGGAGAATTGCAATTTAATGGCAGCATGGCTAGTGCAGTTGCTGCGAAACTGTTTAGATTGCAATTTTTCTTTATGCCCAGACATAAAAACTATAATTAGCTGTTTAATTGTTGTGTAAGGTCACGTTTGTTACTTTACATTTCCTTCATCCCATTCCCATCTCTTGTTAGTAGTTAACCGAGATATTCAAAATGTGTTGACAATTGATACTTTCTCTTTGTTGATAGCAATATATTTGGTCATACGTATATCCACTTCTGAAACTACAAGAAAGAATAATAGAAATCTTCTTCTTCTTTGACAGCCACATAACGACAACTTGTTAACCACTCTTTATGATTTGTATGTGTGCCGAGCCTAAGAGCGATTTTACGGTGTGCCAGTTATGCGCCTACAAGTAGGTCAGCACATCCGATTTCTGCAACGCTTTTTATTTACTAGAGTAGCTTCTCTAGGTCCCTACCTCAGTCGCCTCTTACGATATGCCGTATAGGTCTCAGTGTTGCTAGTTTTTGCTGCTATTGCGGGCCTCGCAATACACGGGCGATCCTTATATCTGAGCAGTGGTCTGCCTTGGTGCATCTTCCCCTCCACTAACAGTTTACATAACAACAAAATGCCAGTATTTTTTCACTACTAGAAATATTCACAGGGCTAGAGATATGCACAGAGAAATAAGACAAATGACAAGTAAGAAAAATACTGTAAAAAGTGGAGGATGTATCAAAAACAACAACAACCAACTTTTGTTTGATAAAACAGAAATATTGACAAGATGGACAGAATATGTAACGGCTCTATTTGATGATCAAAGAAGCAGTAAACACAGTATAAAGTGCAATGACAGCCCAAGAATATTAAAATCTGAAGTTGTAAGAGCAATCGAAACAATGAAGCGAGGAAAGGCTGCAGGATTGGACAATATTACTGTGGAAATGTTAACCTCCTTAGAGGATTTTGGTATTTCAACCATTACAGATTTGTGCAATGATATATATAACACAGGATATATACCAAGAGACTTGAAGACATCAGTATTCATACCACTACCCAAAAGCCCAAAGCACAGGAGTGCACAGACTATAGGACAATTAGCCTGATGAGCCACATAACAAAAATACTACTCAAGATCATACATGAAAGAATTAAAACAAGATAGACATAGAAGTAGGAGAAGAACAGTTTGGCTTTAGAAAGAACAGAGGAACAAGAGAGGCAATACTTTGTATAAGACTACTCGCTGACAAGTATATAGAAGTGCAAAAGTATCTACTTGTGTTTCATCGATTATAGCAAAGCTTTTGACAGAGTCCAACATGAAAAGCTAATCATATGTCTACAAGAAATAGGGTTAGATGGGGATGATATCAGACTAATAAGTAACATATACTGGGAACAGACAGCAATAATAAAATATGAAAATAGCTACTCTCCATACATAGACATAAAGAGAGGAGTGAGACAAGGATGCATACTGTCACCAAGCCTATTTAACATCTACACAGAGAAAATCTTCAAACAACTAGAGGGAATGCCAGGACTCAAGATCAATGGAAAAATAATAAATAACTTAAGATATGCAGATGACACAGTATTGGTAGCAGAAAATGAACAAGATCTACAAGAATTAGTGGACCAATTGGACAGAACTAGCAAGGAATATGGATTAGACATTAACATACAGAAAACAAAAACTATGGTAATCAACAAGGAAATGGAAAAACCTAAAATGAATATAAAAATACATGGAGAATTACTACATCAAGTAAAAGCTACTCCTATCTCGGTCAGATGATAACAGATGATGGCAGATGTATAACTGAAATTAAAAGAGAATAGGAATGGCCAAGGATAATTTCAATAGTATGAGAAAGTTACGGACATCCAAACAAATCACAAACAGGCTAAAAATTAGAATGATCAAATGCTATATATCCTATATTAATGTATGGCTCGAAACATGGACAATGAACAAGCAGTTAGAAGACAGAATTGATGCATTTGAGATGTGGATATATAGAAGAATAGGTTTCATGGACAGAAAAACAGACAAATAAACAAGTTTTAGGAAAACTAGGCATGAAGAAACAATTATTAAGAAATAAAATTCAGACAAGTAAAGTATTTTGGGCACATAAAAAGGCATGACACCATGATAAAACATTTACTAGAGGGGAAAGTTGAGGGAGAGGGCAAGAGGAAGACCGAGAGATAAGTGGGAGGGAAACTTTAAGAAATGGACAGGTTACAGTCTGGCAGTGTGCAACACCAAGGCGAAAGACAGAGGATGCTGGAGATTCATTGCAGCCAACCTTCGATGTGGAGACGGCACCTGATGATGATGATGATGAGAAATATTAAAGAGAACTAAAAACTATAATAAAATAGAACAAAACAAACCATAATTTGGCAAAAAAAACCATTAACAACAATGGCAGCATATCCGTAAACAGTATTCCCATGCCAAAAAAAAAACACGTAATACAATAATCGTAATACACACACACACCAGTATACGAACCTTAAACATGTAAACATATCCATAATAATAAATATTAAACTTAACATAGATGAATTAACTTACTAGTTAATATTGGATTCTCCGATAGGAGTTAATTCTTATTGTTTCCGTGTGTTATCCTTTTTTTTTAAATTGCATATCCTTTAGAGGACTTTGCGAATCAACCCCAACTTTTCAACGCTGTTTGTGATTTTTCTAGGCATTATTACTACACGCTCTAATATAGTAATAGTGGTGAATCTACAACACTAACCAGACTGCAATAATTCCAAGTCAATTGTGGTGTAGCTAGACAAGAACACTAACATTATGCTGGTAGCCAAAGAAGAATAGTAAACCAACACATAACCGGGGTGGTTAGTCGCCACAGGCTGAGGGGGAGATCAGAGCACTTATAGACTAAGTGGTTCGACGAGCAGTGATGATGATACGACGACTGAACTAAACTCTAACATAACCAAAACAAGATTCGTCTTTAGGTTGAAAGTGTCGTGTCTCGGCTTAAATCCTCCACATAAGAAACAAACGATGAACTGAACGATACTACGACGACTGCCACAGTGAAGTTCATATACACATGGACATCTAACAAATATCATAAAGTAGTACTTGCAGGGCATCTGGTAAATGCTACATTATAAGAGAGAAACAGGTTCCAAATACAGGAACAAACTGCAACTGAAGCCATTTTTGATTACTCTTAATAAGAATAATGACATTGGAGTCGCGATGTTGTTTACGTATGTTCTATTTATGGAAGGTCAGATTTGGAGTTGTTTACATCATTTCCATTCTGTTACTTTGTTTCTGAACAGGGTTTCAAACTTTCAAACAAAAGGTTTCAGAGAACATTCAAATTACATGTATGTATGTATATATAGAGACTCGAGCGAGATATATATATATATATATATAAGGATTGACTTTCATTGCACCCGGTTTTACCCCATATGGCTCGGTCCCTCACCGCAAAAATGACACGCCACCTGCCGAGAGTACTGCACAAAGCACGAACTCCGTAACTCCGGCAACAATCCTAGGGGTCTCTGGAAAAAAAACTGCACTCGTGAACAGAAGGTCGCGGTCCGGATTCAGCCCACAACATTCGACTCTCAAGGCAAAGGGCTTTTAACCACTCAGTCACAGAGACCCGCCGTTATATATATATAAGTATGTGTCTCGCTCGAGTTGTGGAGGGGTCTGAAAGTGGAGAAATGAAGCAGGGACGTGTAATGTATATGGTATACGTGGTAGTGGTAGGTGGTGCTGGTAGTAGTAGGCAGTCTTCTTCTTCGAACGCTCAATATCGACCACATGTTAACCACACTTTGAGATGTGTATGTAATCCAAGCCTAAGAACGATTGTACGTGTTGTCAGTTATGCGACTACAAGTAGGAGAGCACATTCGATTTCTGCGACGTCTTTTATTTACTAGGGTAGCTTCCCTAGGTTCCTACCTCAGTCGCCTTGTAGGTCGCAGTGTTACTATTTTTTTCTCCCCTTGTGAGCCCCGGCAACACACGGGCGAATAGTGGTAATAGTAGTAGTAGTAGTAGTAGTAGTAGTAGTAGTAGTAGTAGTAGTAGTAGTTGTTGTAGTAGTAGTAGTAGTTGTAGCAGTAGTAGTAGTTGTAGCAGTAGTAGTAGTTGTAGCAGTAGTAGTAGTTGTAGCAGTAGTAGTGTAGCCGTGAGTTCGAATTATGGGTCAACGGCAACAATATGTAGCCGTGAGGCTTGTGATCTCTACTAATATTCTTGGACACGGCACCAATCTACACTACTATAACCTATTATTCTTTTATCTTTCGTCACTGCACCATAAACACTAACTCGACAACTATCACACTCTAACATAGAATATAATCCAATTTAAACGACCGTCAAAGATATTGTATCTCTATGTGAGAATCAATCTGATTCTCAACTTTTATTTGTTCATTTGCTTATTTCAATACAAAAATATACATTCATATATATATATATATATGCAAATCAGTTGATTATTTATGGTTCTGTTTAGCATTTGTCAATTTCCTTATACAATTTAAAACAACCAATCTTCCTGAAAAAAATATAAAAGTATATTACCTCATCAAAATAAGACACCTCTATATCTAAAAATACAACCGTAAATATAATCGTATTAAATATTATGGTCTACTTATCCCTTCTGCCAAAAAATATGAACATGAATGTTTCTGTCCAGAAGTCCTTGAGTATGTCCCTTTTATTTGAAATGTCTCCTTTCGATCGAACCGCCTTGAATATCTCACTTTTCTTAGAAAGTCTCTTTTTCGATTTTAGTTGCAACTGTCTCTCTATTTAGGTCGAAGTCAACACCGTCAGGGCTGTCTTGTTGATAATACTAAGTTCTGGCGTGGTCACCAACTGTAGACTACCAAGCGCTGGTTAGCTTGAATGATGTCACCATCTGTAGACTACCAAGCACTGGTTAGCTTGAATGATATCACCAACTGCAGACTACCAAGCACTGGTTAGCTTGAATGATGTCACCAACTGTAGACTACCAAGCACTGGCTAATCTTTCCTCCTATCAATTAACTGTCTGTTATCCTGTTCTGGCCTCACTATTCTCTCTTCAAACTGCCTGTTCATGGGTACCTCTATGTTCCTCTGTCTCTATCCGAATGTGTATCTAAAGTTGTGTGAAGTTGTATGAGTGTGTCTCTTATTCTAGACAACACTTCTGGACAAGTCAATTCTTTCTGTCTGTAACTGTCTCAGACTACCCTCACTGACTGTTCCTGTGTACCTCTCTGTCCCTCTGTCTCTATCCGAATGCGTCTCTAAAGTTGTGTCTTCACTCTTTTCTGACTGGCGAATATTAACTGTTGAAGTCTGTCTCGGACTACCTACACTGACTGTTCCTGGGTACCTCTCTGTCCCTATGTCTCTATCCGAATGCGTATCTAAAGTTGTGTGTGAAGAGGTGTCGCTGAAGTGTCTAAAGTTGTCTCTTCACTCTTTCTGTCTGTAACTGTCTCAGACTCAGACTACCTACTCTCTGTCCCTCTGTCTGAATGAGAATTGACTACCCTCACTGCCTGTCCTTGGGTACCTCTCTGTTCCTCTGTCTCTATCCGAATGCGTATCTAAAGTTGTGTCTTCACTCTTTCTGACTGGCGAATATTAACTGTTGAAGTCTGTCTCGGGACTACCTACACTGACTGTTTCTGGGTACCTCTCTGTCCCTCTGTCTCTATCCGAATGCGTCTCTCATCTACAATATGTATTCTATTTATCCACTGGCAATTTTCTTTGTTTCCAAATCAGTCATTGTCCTGTTAGTATATTTCTCACGGTCAAATCTATTTTGTTGGCCTGGAAAACCCAGCTAATTTGACAATCGTGACCGGACAATCACCCAGACGTTCAAAAAAGAATACAATTAACCTCTCTGGCTCCAGGAAAGAAAAAACAGGGCATAAATTTACTTCTAGTTAAAGAAAAGTCTCCTTGCTAACATATCTGGTCTGTAATTATACATTCACAGACCAGGTATATAGTTACCCCTTTGTTTAATTGAAAATACGTGCCTAGTTGCAGCTTGGGACTAGGGAAAAACCTGGTGTCATATTCCCTGCTACAGTAGTAGTTGTAGCAGTAGTAGTAGTTGTTGTAGTAGTTATAGTAGTAGTAGTTGTAGCAGTAGTAGTAGTTGTAGTAGTAGTTGTAGTAGTAGTAGTTGCTAGCAGCAGTTGTAGTGTAGTAGTAGTAGAGTAGTGTAGCTAGTAGTAGTAGTAGTTGTAGCAGCAGTAGTTGTAGTAGTAGTAGTAGTAGTTGTAGTAGTAGTTGTAGTAGTAGCAGTAGTTGTAGCAGTAGTAGTTGTAGTAGCAGTTGTAGTAGTAGCAGTAGTTGTAGTAGCAGTTGTAGCAGTAGTAGCAGTAGTTGTAGCAGTAGTAGTAGTTGTAGTAATAGCAGTAGTTGTAGTAGTAGTTGTAGTAGTAGCAGTAGTAGTAGTTGTAGTAGTAGCAGTAGTAGTAGTTGTAGTAATAGCAGTAGTTGTAGTAGTAGTTGTAGTAGTAGCAGTAGTAGTAGTAGTAGTAGTAGTTGTAGTAATAGCAGTAGTTGTAGTAGTAGTTGTAGTAGTAGCAGTAGTAGTAGTTGTAGTAGTAGTAGTAGTTTATGTTACTGTTGCAGATTTCGTCTAACATATAGTACTTCTAAGTGAGCTGCCAGGCTCTAGTTCTACATAAACAATGAAACACATTGGTACTTATTCTTCATCAGAACCACCCATGCTACTAGCTAAATGTCCACCTAGAAATGGTGGTTTTACAATGTTCAGGACCTAAGACGCAGTGCAAGAGGTGGACAAATGCCAGGTTAAGCGAACCAGAGCTAACAAAGATCTTACCCAATCTGCAAGTAACAGGCTGCATCACTGCTGTGTAGGGTACAAAAAAGTGAAAGCAAACCTAGTCTGAAAAATATGTGCAGAAAACGGTTTTGACAAGCGAAAAGAGGGCAGACAAAATGTAAGAAACGACATTTTCAGTTCGAGAACGCCAGTGCGTGGTCGGGGCTCTCTCGATGGGTGCAAAGAATAATAACACTACAATCTATAAGGCATGAGGTAAGAGGCGACTGAAGTAGAGGCCTAATGATGCTACCATGGTAGAAGAAATAGCGTTGCAGAAATCGGATGCGCTGGCCTACTTTTAGGCGCATAACTGACACAACGTACAATCACTCTTAGACTCAGATCACAAACAAATCACAAAGAATGATTAACAAGTGGTTGATATCGAGAGTCAGGAAAGAAGGCGTGAAGAAGACCACCAAAAAAGATGGTTGGCATTGCAGAATCCTGTCAAATAGCAAAAATAACAATCGCCCAAGCCACTAGAACAGCGCAAGTCAAAACAGAAAACCACGACACTGGGCAACAACCCGGTAGCAGTGTGACAAAAGAAGAAAGAAGAAGAATAAGAAGTTCCAAGAAAGAAAAAGGGGCATCCAAGTTTCTACAATCTCATCATGGCTGCCTAATTGAATGCCGAGTCTTCATTTAACAAATGACCGTCTAGTGACGTCTCTGTGTGACAATGAAAACGATCAAACTAAATGTTTTAAAAAATGGAACACAACTAAGTGAGGT
This sequence comes from Arion vulgaris, assembly GCA_020796225.1. Lineage (NCBI taxonomy): Eukaryota > Metazoa > Mollusca > Gastropoda > Stylommatophora > Arionidae > Arion > Arion vulgaris. The sequence continues at coordinate 64,262,732 of CM036755.1, read as the reverse complement.
GAAACATTCTTAGCCTTTTGAAAACAGAGTTTTAACCTTTTTACTCCGTAATTACTTTTTTGAAGTTCCAGACTCAATTATATTGCAATGTATACTTTATGAGCCAGTATATCGGCTTTGTGTCCTCTTGACAATTACAATGAGCCAGTGTATTGGCTTAGAATAGCGAAAGGGTTAAGTCGAATCGTTGGGCCCAATATGGATGAAAATAGTGGAGAAGGAGAAACAAATGGAATATTTATAATGTATTTAAATCGCCATTAATTACAACCAATATTAAGGTGAATAGAACACGACGTTTAATGCATTTTGATAGAATAGAAGATAACAAAGAGGTTAACATTTCATACACAAAAAGAAGATGAAAAGGAAGAGACTACGGGTCAGACTACGAAAACGTGGGAGATAAAACATTGAAACAGCTCTATAAATACTGTTATAATAATATAAATATGAGTCAACAATCGGATAGAGAAGTGTAAAAACACAAGAATCGGAAACAGAAGGATAAAAACACAACAATCGGAAACAGAAGGATAAAAACACAACAATCGGAAACAGAAGGATAAAAACAGAACAATCGGAAACAGATGGATAAAAACACAACAATTGGAAACAGAAGGATAAAAACAGAACAATCAGGCAGAGAAAGGTAAAAACACAACAATCGTAAACAGGAGGATCAAAACAAAACAATCGGATAGAGAAGGATAAAAACACAACAAGCAGTCGGAGAAGTATAAAAACAGAACAATCGGGTAAAGAAGAATAAAACACGAATTGTCTTTGATTTTGAGTTCTTTCTCAATATTTCTATTTGTTCTAATCTCTGTCTATGATATACAGAGGATTCTTCTGTAACGCTTATATTCAAAAGCACATATATGTTTTTCCACTGTCTTCTTAAATGTCCATGCTTCACACTCATACGTAGAAACAAGGATAATTAGAGGCAGGTGATATTTCCAAAAATGAAGCTCACAGGCACGGAAAGCTGAAGAAGAATATCGTAATAAAAATGTTATATTGCTTTGTGAATTAACATATACATGCAATAACTATCAACACTATATAGCGTAATATTACTTGTAGTGGGACAGGTGTTTATGACAACTATATATCGGTCATATGGTGAGTCGAGTATCGAATATATGATGAAGAGGAGAGGGCGTATCTATGGTGAAATGGTTAAGCAGTTTTCATTGCATTCTCAATGTTATTGGTTCGAATCGGACCGTGCCGTTATGTATTTTTTTCGATCCAGAAGCACTTGAGCTTTCAGCTCTTCGGCTCGGTGCCATGGACATCGTAACTCTTCGGTTCAGTGCCACGAACACTGTAAATCTGGAGAACCTGTTGGCTTTTCTGCCAGTCCAGGAAATTGAACCGCACTCACAGAGGGGCTTGTCACCCGTCGTCCAACGCGCTACGAACACGCTGGGCAGCCGGGCTGCCGTTAGCTTAAATACATTTCTTCTTATCCTGACGCTGTGAGCCAAAACAGGATTGAAGAAAAGAAGTAAAGCGTGATACTTAATGCATTCTCTGCAGGCAGTTGATTTGTATTGTTTACGGCCACAAAATGCTAATTTAACCCAACGACAAGCTCGTTCTTAATGTGGAAAGATCTTATAATATCTATAGTTCGTTCCAAAATTCGTGATCATCTTTACCGACCGATATAAAATCATCCACTTGAGAGAAATTCTGATTTTGCATTTGTATATAGGTAACAGTGACGACGTTCCAAAAGTATTTTTTTGCCCACCCAAACATTTAGTTCTGTAAGAATTTTATTATATGTTATTACTAAATTTACCGCGATGTTGATCTGGTATACTTGTCGAAATTTTACAGTACGATTGTCAAGTGTGTCTATAACTAAGAATTTCCGTGTTCCAAATGCAATTCAGTGCATGTCAAAATCGGAATCCCGTGGAATTAATCAGTTCACAATGTTTCTACCGACGTCATTGGCGTATGTACGCAACATTTACTTTCATTTATAGAAGTGGACTGTATCATTTGTTCACTATGTGACCTTTCTTTTTATAATATGTAATAGGAATACGTCTTTGCAATCATTCGCCACCATTTTGTGTATTAATGTAAGTTCTAAACTTTGATTATCATTTTGTTGTGCTTATGAAAATTATATAACAAAAACGTTTTTGCATCAACTAAGCTACCTACCAATTAGTTAAACATGGATTCGTAACGTCGTGAGATATATAAGACTGCATGCAAAAATTACTTGTATCCATCAGATAGATTTCGTACAAATTAAACCTTAGTGTGATCACGAATTTTGGAAAGAACTATAGTTGTGTCTTGTATCTCATAGTTCATAGTTCAATATTATCTAGTTTTGTCTTCTATCTTATAGTTCATATGTACGGTTCCAACTTCACTGCAACGGGTCACCCCCATAATTGCTCCGTTCCTCTGCCAAGGAAAATCAGACGAAATGCTAACAACTATCTCCTGTGTCGTGAACTAATTTCAGAATGAAACAGCCGTATCGCCACAAAAAGCAACCGCGTAAATGCATATGGCCATCGCTAAAGTGTCAACACAAAACTGTGCATAACTTGAATTGCAATTCATGTCTAAGAAAATATGAATCACGACAAATCCAGCTTTCTGCACACGCAAAACACTGCACACGGCAGATTGAGTTTGTTCGTCATAACCGCTGTCCGCCACTTTCTGAATACCCATTGTACCCTATACTTGATCTAAGCCCTTTTCAAGCCGACTCAAGCAGGTAGAAGTATCGACAAACCCGATGCCATCAATGTGGTAGATTCTCTTTATATGATGTTGGAGAATTTCAGACACTGAAAAGATTACAATAATTAGGAGTTGAGTTTGGACACGCCAGACAGTGTCATCTTAGTGGTAGAGAGAGAGGACATACTAATCAACTTTTCATGGGTACTGTGAGCAAGTCGACTTTGGGATAGCTGAGCGGGGGATAGCTGCTGCAGCGGAGGACAGCGCACGCATGGGAATGCTCAAATTACCATGACGTCGATCGCATAACATAACATAACATAATCCTTTTTTGTTGGAAGTTCACTATGTCTTCTTTTTATGAGTCGTAAAACTACTCTGTGGGCGTCTGTAGCTTAACGATAGTGAGCTTGATCACAACACAAGTGTACCTGGTTCAAACTCCGCGGCAATCAGTTTGGAAGCAAATTCTTTTCCGTGGGATTTTTACGAAAAGTAAAAATAGGCCTCACCGTTCAGAAAGCAATGGTAAACTACTGAACATATAAGTGGTGCCTAGAAAATCGACGACTCGTGTACTGTTGTTGATGGCTACGTCCTGTAAAGGATATGCCACGATTTTCATTTTTTTTCAAAAACTATTTTAACTATATTCTTAAATTTAGTCTATGTTAGAGGAAAGGACGAGTCTCAGCTTAAAGAAGATTTAACAACATAATCGACACAAACAAAAGACATCGGCTGGGAATTACAAAAGTAGACAGAAAGGCAAAAGACAGAAATATTGATTTTAATCATTTACAGACGAGAAAGGGCAAATGGTCAATAAAATGTCAAGCAAGATGAGAGGATTACACAGAAAATGTGAATAATAATCCCAAGTAAGTAACAGAGAAAGTATAGAAAGTAAGTAACAGCGAAAGTATAGAAAGTAAGTAACAGCGAAAGTATAGAAAGTAAGTAACAGAGAAAGTATAGAAAGTAAGTAACAGAGAAAGTATAGAAAGTAAGTAACAGAGAAAGTATAGAAAGTAAGTAACAGAGAAAGTATAGAAAGTAAGTAACAGAGAAAGTATAGAAAGTAAGTAACAGAGAAAGTATAGAAAGTAAGTAACAGAGAAAGTATAGAAAGTAAGTAACAGAGAAAGTATAGAAAGTAAGTAACAGAGAAAGTATAGAAAGTAAGTAACAGCGAAAGTATAGAAAGTAAGTAACAGCGAAAGTATAGAAAGTAAGTAACAGCGAAAGTATAGAAAGTAAGTAACAGAGAAAGTATAGAAAATGAAGATAAAGAAGTAGAATTTGATAAGAAATGAGGAAAGTGAAGAAGTGAAGATGTATTATCAAACTATGAAACTCAATAACGAACTGTTAGGGCAACTCTGAGTGATAATATAGATCTTCAAACTACTATATCGACATTGTTAGCCACTGTGTGTGATTTATATGTGATCTTCAAACTCTCTATATCGACCACTTGTTAGCCACTCTCTGTGTGATTTATATGTGATCTTCAAACTCTCTATATCGACCACTTGTTAGCCACTCTGTGTGTGATTTATATGTGATCTTCAAACTCTCTATATCGACCACTTGTTAGCCACTCTGTGTGTGATTTATATGTGATCTTCAAACTCTCCATATCGACCACTTGTTAGCCACTCTGTGTGTGATTTATATGTGATCTTCAAACTCTCTATATCGACCACTTGTTAGCCACTCTGTGTGTGATTTATATGTGATCTTCAAACTCTCTATATCGACCACTTGTTAGCCACTCTGTGTGTGATTTATATGTGATCTTCAAACTCTCTATATCGACCACTTGTTAGCCACTCTGTGTGTGATTTATATGTGATCTTCAAACTCTCTATATCGACCACTTGTTAGCCACTCTGTGTGTGATTTATATGTGATCTTCAAACTCTCTATATCGACCACTTGTTAGCCACTCTGTGTGTGATTTATATGTGATCTTCAAACTCTCTATATCGACCACTTGTTAGCCACTCTGTGTGTGATTTATATGTGATCTTCAAACTCTCTATATCGACCACTTGTTAGCCACTCTGTGTGTGATTTATATGTGATCTTCAAACTCTCTATATCGACCACTTGTTAGCCACTCTGTGTGTGATTTATATGTGATCTTCAAACTCTCTATATCGACCACTTGTTAGCCACTCTGTGTGTGATTTATATGTGATCTTCAAACTCTCTATATCGTAGCCACTCTGTGTGTGATTTATATGTGATCTTCAAACTCTCTATATCGACCACTTGTTAGCCACTCTGTGTGTGATTTATATGTGATCTTCAAACTCTCTATATCGACCACTTGTTAGCCACTCTGTGTGTGATTTATATGTGATCTTCAAACTCTCTATATCGACCACTTGTTAGCCACTCTGTGTGTGATTTATATGTGATCTTCAAACTCTCTATATCGACCACTTGTTAGCCACTCTGTGTGTGATTTATATGTGATCTTCAAACTCTCCATATCGACCACTTGTTAGCCACTCTGTGTGTGATTTATATGTGATCTTCAAACTCTCTATATCGACCACTTGTTAGCCACTCTGTGTGTGATTTATATGTGATCTTCAAACTCTCTATATCGACCACTTGTTAGCCATTCTGTGTGTGATTTATATGTGATCTTCAAACTCTCTATATCGACCACTTGTTAGCCATTCTGTGTGTGATTTATATGTGATCTTCAAACTCTCTATATCGACCACTTGTTAGCCACTCTGTGTGTGATTTATATGTGATCTTCAAACTCTCTATATCGACCACTTGTTAGCCACTCTGTGTGTGATTTATATGTGATCTTCAAACTCTCTATATCGACCACTTGTTAGCCACTCTGTGTGTGATTTATATGTGATCTTCAAACTCTCTATATCGACCACTTGTTAGCCACTCTGTGTGTGATTTATATGTGATCTTCAAACTCTCTATATCGACCACTTGTTAGCCACTCTGTGTGTGATTTATATGTGATCTTCAAACTCTCTATATCGACCACTTGTTAGCCACTCTGTGTGTGATTTATATGTGATCTTCAAACTCTCTATATCGACCACTTGTTAGCCACTCTGTGTGTGATTTATATGTGATCTTCAAACTCTCTATATCGACCACTTGTTAGCCACTCTGTGTGTGATTTATATGTGATCTTCAAACTCTCTATATCGACCACTTGTTAGCCACTCTGTGTGTGATTTATATGTGATCTTCAAACTCTCTATATCGACCACTTGTTAGCCACTCTGTGTGTGATTTATATGTGATCTTCAAACTCTCTATATCGACCACTTGTTAGCCACTCTGTGTGTGATTTATATGTGATCTTCAAACTCTCTATATCGACCACTTGTTAGCCACTCTGTGTGTGATTTATATGTGATCTTCAAACTCTCTATATCGACCACTTGTTAGCCACTCTGTGTGTGATTTATATGTGATCTTCAAACTCTCCATATCGACCACTTGTTAGCCACTCTGTGTGTGATTTATATGTGATCTTCAAACTCTCTATATCGACCACTTGTTAGCCACTCTGTGTGTGATTTATATGTGATCTTCAAACTCTCTATATCGACCACTTGTTAGCCACTCTGTGTGTGATTTATATGTGATCTTCAAACTCTCTATATCGACCACTTGTTAGCCACTCTGTGTGTGATTTATATGTGATCTTCAAACTCTCTATATCGACCACTTGTTAGCCACTCTGTGTGTGATTTATATGTGATCTTCAAACTCTCTATATCGACCACTTGTTAGCCACTCTGTGTGTGATTTATATGTGATCTTCAAACTCTCTATATCGACCACTTGTTAGCCACTCTGTGTGTGATTTATATGTGATTTTCAAACTCTAAGAGATCTGTGTGTGATGTATATGAGATCTCAAACACATCTCGATTCTGTGATGCTTTATATTATCTTAGACTAACGACCATTGTTACGACCAACATTTGGTTTGAACTAGAACCACTGTTATCACGATGTCTAAGCTACTGAGTGCCTGATTAATGTGATCTATGTCAACTTGAATCTTGGTTTAGGGCCACTAACTAATGTGAAGTATAGCAGTTCTTGCAAAGATCCTATATCACAAGTATGTTAAATTGTGTAAGAGAACCAAGAGAGAAGATTTACTTGGGAGCTTCTAGGTCTACACACGTTACAACATGCCTGTAGGGCGCATGGCACTATTCATTGCTCTTATGGACGTATCCACTGTTGTTATCAACAACTTTGTACAGTTTTTCTAGATATCTAAATACTCTATACAGAAGATGAAGGAAGAAGATGACATTTGTAGTGTCACCTACTATTGTTATCTAACAAAATATCAGGCTTAAACACTTCAAGACTGAACGTAAGAATTAGGCTGTAGAAACACTTCAAGACTGACGTGAAAATAGCTCAGAAACACTTCAAGACTGGACTGAAAATTAGGCTGTAGAAACACTTCAAGACTGGACGTGAAGAATTAGGCTGTGAAACACTTCAAACTCTCTGAACTCGACACGTGAAGAATTAGGCTGTAGAAACACTTCAAGACTGGACGTGAAGAATTAGGCTGTAGAAACACTTCAAGACTGGACTGAAGAATTAGCTGTAGAAACACTTCAAGACTGGACGTGAAGAATTAGGCTGTAGAAACACTTCAAGACTGAACGAAGAATGTCATAGAACCTTAGACTACTGAAGATGTATTAAGAATGATGATCTTCAAATCCTATATAGGCAAACAATCTGCTCAAGTAAACATAATGAACTGTTTTATTATCATCATCAAATAGCTTGTCCTGAGCAGAACTGCACCCCAACGGTCCTCCGAATTTCTCTTCTCTCATAGGCCAGATGCCCTGCCTCTGCAGCCGTCATGTCCCAACCATCAGTTACATCCTGAATCCATCTTCTCCGTGGTCTTCCTCTTCTTCTCTTTGCCGGTATGCATCCTTCCATGATGGTCTTCTCAGCCCTTCATCATCATCATCATCGGTGCCGTCTCCACATCGAAGGTTGGCTGCAATGAATCTCCAGCATCCTCTGTCTTTCGCCTTGGTGTTGCACACTGCCAGACTGTAACCTGTCCATTTCTTAAAGTTTCCTCCCACTTATCTCTCGGTCTTCCTCTTGCTCTTCTCCCCTCAACTTTCCCTCTAGTAAATGTTTTATCATGGTGTCATGTCTTTTATGTGCCCAAAATAGTTTACTTGTCTGAATTTTATTTCTCTTAATAATTGTTTCTTCATGCCTAGTTTTCCTAAAACTTTTTTATTTGTCTATTTTTCTGTCCATGAAACTCTGCCTATTCTTCTATATATCCACATCTCAAATGCATCAATTCTGTCTTTTAACTGCCTGTTCATTGTCCATGTTACCGAGCCATACATTAATATTGGATATATATATAGCATTTGATCATTCTCATTTTTAGCCTGTTTGTGATTTGTTTGGATGTCGGTAACTTTCTCATACTATTGAAATTATCCTTGGCCATTCCTATTCTCTTTTAATTTCTGTTATACATCTACCATCATTTGTTATCATCTGACCATGATATAAGAAGCTTTTTACCTGATGTAGTAATTATCCATGTATTTTTATATTCATGTTAGGTTTTTCCATTTTCTTGTTGATTACCATAGTAATCCAGCCCTTCATGTCTTCTTATTTGTAGTATAAGCCAGTTTTCTTTGATTTTGAGTTCTTTCTGGATAGATCTATTTGTTCTTTTCTCTTTCCAAGATATAAGGAGACTCTTCTGTAACACATATCCGAAAGCAAGTGTTCTATAGTATTTCTATATGGACAGGATACAGTCTGGTAGAGTGCAACACCAAGGCAAAAGACAGAGGATTGTGGTGATTCGTTGCAACCAGTCTTCGATGCGGAGACGGCATCCCATGATGATAGTATTTCAAATGTTATCAAATCAAGTGATTTTCACATATTAGTTCACAATATCTGCGAAAAGTTACCAACAACATCAGAAAAGACAGTCACCAACATCAGCATAAGAAAGAAAGTGTGCACATAACCTTACTTGAATTACATTGAGAAACAAAGAATGAAGTAGTTTGACTACTTAATAAGAATACATCCAAACTCCACAGTATACAGTCTTCTACAAAAGAACACCAGGAAAGAATGCGAGAGGAAGATCACGAAAAAGATGGTTTGATGGTATATCAGAATCCTGTCAAACAGCAAAAATAATAATCACCCAAGCCACCATAACAGCGCAAGATAAAAACAGAAAACCACGACACTTGGCAACAACCCGATAATAGTGAGACGACGAAAGTAGAAAAAAAGAAGTTCACAATTGTTAAGTTTCATTTCAACAGTCCTAAATATTTTCTTTAAGTAAGTTGTTTCCCTTCCGTCTACCGTCAATCGGAGAGCTGTCTATGCATCATATCCCGGTGACGTTTTAGACACATCTCCATCATCTTCTGTCTTCCTTTGATCGTGGCTGCCGACGATGTACAATTAGTTTTACTTCCGAAGCCGCTTATTTGTCATCATTTTTGGCCTCAATATTCGCTCGATTCTCCTGAAACATTTATTTCGATATAATTATCTCGATATATAATATTGATTGCTCTCTGTATGATTCTAATTATTTGTATTTGTATTTGTTTCCTAAAATAACCAAGGCGTATGTTAGAGGAACATGCACTGACGTACGTGCCCGATATAAGAACAAGATCATCAACAGTCATCGCCATGCCCGATTAATATTGATTTAGTAATAATATGATATATATATATATAAAAGTAAAGTAAAGGAACCCTTTCATACCTCGTGGTATATAGGTCAATACAGTGTTAGGCCTGTATTTTTCATTGACCGTCGGCACACGATGGGTGATGTGGTCAGCATCACGCCGGCCGCCTTTACTTCCCCAGAGCATGTCTGGTACCCAGTTGGGTCGACCTGAGAGACGTCATGGTCGGGAAATTCCACGCGCAATGCGGGAGCTGAACCCAGACCACCAGCCTTGCGAAGCGAGTTCACTAACAACTACGCTACAGCGGCTCTATATATATATATATATATAATCTTATTTTTCGAACGCTCCATATCGATCACTTGTTAAACCACTATTTGTGATTTATATGTGATCTAAGCCTAAGAGCTATTGTACGTTGTTCCAGTTATGCGACTACAAGTAGGCTAGCACATCCGATTGCTGCGACGCTTTTTATTAACTAGGTAGCTTCCTAGGCCCCTACCTTAGTCACCATTTACGACACGCCTTGTAGGTGGCAGTGCTACTATTCCTTGTACTCTGGGGCACGGCAACGCTCGTGCGATATATATAGTGTACTCGAGTCTATATATAAGGAGACTATATATAGATAGTGTACTCGGAGTCTGTGGCGTCTGTGGCCTAGGGTTAGTGACTCTGTCTATTAACCCCGACGTTCTGAGTTCGAATCACTCTGCGGACAGTTTCCGTTGATTTTAACAAAGGACGATGGCGCCACCCGTTCAGAAAGCAATGGCAAACTACTGAACGTATAAGTGGTGCCTAGAAAATCAACGACTTGTTTACTGTGGTTGATGGCTACGTCCTTTGGGATATGCCACGATTTTTCACTCGGAGTCTATATATAAGGAGACTATATATATATATAGTGTACTCGGAGTCTATATATAAGGAGACTATATATATAGTGTACTCGGAGTCTATATATAAGGGGACTATATATATATATAGTGTACTCGGAGTCTATATATAAGGAGACTATATATATATAGTGTACTCGGAGTCTATATATAAGGAGACTATATATATATATAGTGTACTCGGAGTCTATATATAAGGAGACTATATATATATATAGTGTACTCGGAGTCTATATATAAGGAGACTATATATATATAGTGTACTCGAGTCTATATATAGGAGACTATATATATAGTGTACTGAGTCTATATATAGGACTATATATAGTGTACTCGGAGTCTATATATAAGGAGACTATATATATATATAGTGTACTCGGAGTCTATATATAAGGGGACTATATATATATATAGTGTACTCGGAGTCTATATATAAGGGACTATATATATATATAGTGTACTCGAGTCTATATATAGGAGACTATATATATAGTGTACTCGAGTCTATATATAAGGACTATATATATATAGTGTACTGAGTCTATATATAGAGACTATATATATATATAGTGTACTCGAGTCTATATATATGAGACTATATATATATATATATATATGAGATGGAAATCGTAGCATATCATTTACAAGCCTTAGCCATCAACCACAGTAAACGAATCGTCACTTTTCTAGGCACCATTATACGTTCAGTAGTTTACATTGCTTTCTGAACTATATATTTATATATATTATATATTCAGAGGAAGAGAAAAACATAAAAAAACAATACTGGTCAACAATCCGTTAATAGTGCGACAAAAGAAGAAGAAGAATAAAAGATGTGATTGTGGAAACAGTATACACTTAAGGAGACCAAATTTATAATTGGTTATTCTATTGTGTTTTTTTTCTCCTCATCGTAAACGTGCAGATGTTAACATCAATAGTTTGGTTGCTACAGAGAGAGCAGCTGCTTGCCTAGGGCTGTCGATATCTCCATATACTAATCATGTAATAGTACAAGTGACAGTTAAGTCACCTTTATGTGGTGAGTATATCTTGCATAATTATATACCAGTGATGTTGACTCTCTTCCGTGCCATGAAGTCATCCATCTCTGCCTTACTATATCTCGCCTCCCCTCGATTTTACCCACTATAACAGTACATCAGAGTTATCCAAAGTTGTTATATATTGGGGCGCAACGGAATGATGATTATGGAGATGCGGGCGCCATATGATGATTACAATACTACTATTACTAATAATTACAGATGATAGTATTTTATTTTTAAAACTCCATCTTCAAGATGTTGAACTTTTAGCATCAAAACTAGCTTTATTACATGTTAGAGGGACAGAGAGAGAAGTGTGTTTAACCAGCGAGACACAGGAACCATCAGTATACGTACCCTTCGAAATATGTTGGGAGCTGAGCACCTATGGGTCTGCATGGGGTGCTGCGACGTCAGTTCAGTAACCAAAAACTAATTACATAACTTTGCCAGTACTATCTTATTTTGTCGTCAACTACCGGGTTGCTGTCCAATGTCGTGGTTTTCTGTTGTTTTTTTCTTGCGCTTTTCTGGTTACTTGGGTGATTGTTATTTTTGTTCTTTGACAGGATTTTGCTATGCCATCTATCCATCTTATTCGTGGTCTTCCTCTCGCCTTCTTTCCTGATGTTCTGTAATTGTAGAAAACTCTGTATACTGTTTAGTTTAGATGCATTCTTATTAAGTGGCCAAACCACCTCATTCTTTGTTTTTCAATGTAATTTAAGCAAGATTCTGTGCCAGCTTTCTTTGCTATGCTGATGTTTATGACTGATGTTTGTGACTCTGTCTTTTCTGGTGGTGTTGGTAACTTTTCCCAGGCAGTTCTATTAATAATTTTAATCGCTATGAAAACCCGAGTCCCAGACGTGATTCTATTTCTTAGTGTCACGTAACGTGACATCTAAATCTGGATATAGAACTGTAATTCAAATATCGTGGCATACGTCTCTGACTGCAGCAGTTCAAAGAATAAATCATACCTAAAGCAAAACATCTATAAATAGGAATGTATATGTATCCAATCGGTTTATTGTCTACAATATATGTTAGAGAGATATGTGGTATACGGCAGGGATTCTAACACTGTAGTCAACGTTGTTTTTCTGTAATTTTAAACCCCTTTCACTGCTACATACTTTTCGAAGACGGAGCTAACAATAGCTACTCTTTGTTTCTAGGTCACAAATGTGAATGTACGCCTATAGCAGTGACAGTAGAAATGTATAACGTGTTAACACGTCTTTAGCCCACAGAGGAGAAATAACAAATTAATAAATAGAAGTGAATGGGAAAAACGTCCTTAGCAGCTAAAGGGATTTATGTGCTATTATGAATGTTTCTCTATTTCGGTTGCGCAAGTTGTGCATACCGATAGCTGCAGCAAGACGGGAAAACCACGAGAGAAACCTCAGTAGATACAGTAACTAACACAGACGAGAGTTGTTAGCCTGAACACGCTGATATACATGTTGTAGAGGAGATCGGAGAAATTATGGACATGCCCAATATGCGATAAAGATGATCATCAAATGAACAATGAACAAACAATGAGGTATGATATATGAGGTAAAATAAAGGGGAAACTAGACAGAGGAAGACAGAGAGAGAAAATATTGGACCGCCTTTATGGCACGGAAGAGCGTCAAAATCTGAAATCATAGCAATCACAAAGGAAAAAGATTTGTGCAGATCCATGATCGCCTAGGCCATCCAGTACGGCATATGATTAAAATGAGGATATTGATAACATGTGGCTTTGAAGTGGAATTTGGGAGAAACTAGAGGTAGGAGAAGACCTAGAAAGACGTGGAGACTAACAGTAGTCAAAAAGACAATAGGTAGGATGATTTAGAATTAACGAGACTGGCTTGCTCGTGTCAATTTGTTGTGCCTCGCCCGTGTGGTCCCGGGGCCCACAACGAAAGCAGAGAGTAGTAACACTGCGACATACAACGCATATAGTAAGTGGCGACTGAAGTAGGGGACTAGGGAAGCGACCATAGTAAATAAAAAACGTCGCAGAAATCGAATGTGCTGGCCTACTAGTAGGCGCATAAATGACACAATGTATAATCGCTCTAAGGCTCAGATTTCATACAAATCACAAAGAGTGGTTAACAAGTGGTCGATAGACGAAGAAAAATAAGCAGCTCAAGGTAGATCTGTTTGTAGGAAATATGTGAATGGCTAATGCTTCAAGGAATACTTAAGAGAAGAAGAAGAAGTAGAAGACGAAAGATATTAATACTCAAATATTTATCAGAAAATCACTGAGAAGTAAAAGCTACCAGCGTGATGTTGATCATATCACCCATTAGGTACCCTAGCTAGCTACCATAGTAAAAGGGGTCTATGTGGCTAAGTGGTTAAGCCCTTTGCCTTGTGAGTCGAAGGTCGTGGGTTCAAATCCGGACCGCACCGCTCTGTTTGCACGAGTGCAATTTTTTCCAGAGACCCCTAGGTTTGTTTCTGGAGCTACGGAGATCGTGCTTTGTGCAATACTCTCTTCAGGTGGCGTACCATTTCTGCGGAGAGGGACCAAGCAATATGGGGTAAAACCCGGTTCAATAAGTCAATCCTTCGGCTTTAAAACACATTTTTTAAAACCCTAGTAAATAAACAGCTGGCTGAAATCGGGTAGGTGAGCCTAGTCACAATGGGCGCATAATCGTCAACGTAAAACCCGTTCTTGTCAAAGATCAAAATTATATATCACAGAGAGAATGATAAAATTGGCCGTTAAGAACGATCGAGAGAAGAAGAGACAAGAAGATATCACCCGGCATGTGCATATTGTTAATTAAAAAAACAGTGTTATGTGCATATTGTTAATAAAAAACACAGTCTGGCACCGTATTCTTCAATATATCGCATGGTATGAAAATGATTAAATTATTTTTTTTTAAATGAAGACTATTGGTAAAATATTCTATCTATATCCGCTTCGTGTCCTGATTGACACATATGGCTTCCACAAGAGAATTCCACTGTTGCCGTTCTGCAACTTTTCTACCAACCGTCTCTCACGTCAGACCACACTCCTTCAACTCTCTCTCCACCGTTCTTCTCCATGTTTCATTTGGACGTTCAGGCCTTTCTTCCCATCTGCTGTCCATCTGAGAGCTGTCCTAGCCAATGCCCCCACTGGCATACAACAAACATGTCAAAACCACCTCCATTTTCGTCTCTTAATGATGGTCTCCAAAGATGCACATTCTGTTCGTTTCAAAGCTTCTCATTTGTTATAGTATTTGGCAAAAAATGTGCAGGATTCTTCTTAAACATTTATTCTGAAAAGTCTCCAACTTGTGTATTATGTGTTGGGTCATTTTCCAGCATTCACTACTGTATAATAGCACTCCCAGTGTATAACTTCTATATATTGATAAACTATTATTACATTAGCATTATTATCAGCATGTTTCATTGTCGCTTGTGTAGTCGCTAAATATCGCTACTGAAGATAACAACCACAGTGACTGAACTATCGACAGCATGAAGATATCACAGGTTAGAGAGAAGCCGAGGTCTCTGCTTTAGGGTCTCTGCTTTAGGTCTCTGCTTAGGGTCTCCGCTTTAGGGTCTCTGCTTTAGGGTCTCTGTTTTAGGGTCTCCGCTTTAGGGTCTCTGTTTTAGGGTCTCTGCTTTAGGGTCTTGTGGCGTAGAGGTTAGGTGCACGTCTCTCGTGTTAAAAGTAACCGGTTCGCTCCCACGTGGAGCCATCGGAATAATTTTCCAGACATATATATATAGTGTAGGTGAGATCTAGTTCCTAGTCCTATCGGAGACACGATAAAATATAGGTGCCGTGTTCAATTTAAGCACATAAAAGAACCCTTGGCAGTTCAAAGGGGAGAAGAGCATGCTGGAAAATCGCTGCCCGGGAAACTTTCATAAGAGAAGATTAAAAGTAAAATTCCTACATTAATATCTTCACCATCTTTAAAAATTACACGTGGAGCTTTGCCCGCGCTACGGAGTCCGTGCACTGCAACTGAAATCTTCCTATGTTAGAAAGAGATCGGAGCACACATTTCTACTCACCGAAGTGCCATGATGATGGTCGTATAAAAAAAAAGAAAAGAAAGAAATACGAGCTATTATCAGCATGTCTCATTGTCGCTTGAGTAGTCGCTAAATACTGCTGCAGAAAATAAAAACCGCGGGGGCGGGACTATCGACGGCATGAAGATATCACAGGTTAGGGAAGCCGAAGCTAAACAAACAGAATACTGAAATCTGAGGTGATGGGCCGAAAGATGATAACACGCCAGCTTAAACGGTTTCAACAAGCATCACCAAATATTTACACAAATTCGATCACATTACGAAGCGTGGTTTATCAATGTTTATTTTAGAGGGATTAGAGAAACAGTAACGATGAGCAAATATACTAATACAATATTCTTTAATAGTCACGTTCGTTTTCACATTGAGTTAAGCCACATATTATTGCTAGGAATCTTCTAAGGACTGCATGTCGCAACAGATTGTGAAGGTTGATTCTTCTTCTTCTTTGCGTTCGTTCTTTACGACCAATTTTAAACACTCTTTGTGATATGTTTGATCTTTGCCAAGAACGTGTATACGTTGCACATTGGTTTGGTAGGCCACTAAACACATAGACTTCTACACGTTTAGGACGCATGCATCCGATTTCAACCAAACCTCCTTAGTCACCTCTTCCGACATGCGTGGCAGGTAACAGTGGTTCTATTCTTTACACCCCAAATTTGGGCCCCGGTAACCACTCATGCGCGCAATGGTTGATTGACTGATATAGCCATCAACATTGTACTTTGATGAATAACCATGTGTGCTTCGATCTATTTCTTACACTGTAAGATTGCAGCTACAGTAAACTCCGTAGCATCAGTTAGAGTTCTTGACAGTGGCGGCTCTTCATTAAGGGCCAGTGGGGCCGAACCACACCATAAATAATGTATAACGTGTATTTATTATTTTATAAATTAAAACATAACCTAATCCAAAACCATGATTTTTCCGAAAATTTGTGTCTGGCCCCACCAACAAAAATGAGCACGAGCCGCCACTGGTTCTTGATGTAATTTTGAAAATGATTAAATGAATGTAGGAATTACATTTTGTTCAATATTAGTTTGATGAATGTCGACCCGGCACCGACTTTGCAGTGTACTCTTATTGATAGTTTGCAGCTGTCAATAGTTCTTTTACGTACTCAACTTGAACACAGTACCAAGGTTATATCGTCCACCTCCGATAGGACTAGGATCTCTTCTCACCTACATTGATATCAGGAAACTTTGAAAAAAATTGTCCCGATCGCTCCACTCAACTTTTGAGCCAAATGCGAGCAGCCGATTACAATGGTAAGGTACATTAATAACCAGTTTAATACATAATGTGATGGTGTATGTGGCCTAGGGGTTAGTGACTCGGTCTATTAACCCGACGTTCTGAGTTCGAATCACGCTGCGGACAGTTTGGTTGCAAATGTGTGCGGGATTTTAATAAAAGGACGATGGCACCACCCGTTCAGAGAGCAATGGCAAACTATTAAACGTAATAATGCCTAGAAAAATCACAAACAGCGTTAAAAGCTGGGGTTGATTCGCAAAGTTCTGTAAAGGATAAGCAAGATCCCGTGAGTTGTATCATCCTACCCTTCACTATTGATAGTTATTGCCACTCGTGTGTTTTCAGCCAGGGCTTTCAATGGGAGCAAAGAATAGTAATACTGCTACCTACAAGGCATGTCGTAAGAGGCGACTGAGGTTGAGGTCTAGGAAAGCTACCCTAGTAAATAAAAAGCATCGTCGCAGAAATCGGATGTGCAAGTCTATTTGTAGGTGCATAACTGGCACACCGTACAATCACTCTTAGGCTCGGATCACATACAACTCACAAAAAGTGGATTGTTTAACAAGTGTTCGATATGGAGCGTTCGATGTATAAAAAGAAAGAATTAAATTTGATATCCGGTTTTTTATTGTTGCATCTAGCTGTTTGTCATTTTCTAGCGCGTTGGACTGCGGGTGACTAGCCCTCTGTGTGTGCGGGTTCAATTCCGCTAGCTGGCAGAAAAGCAACAGGTTCCCCAGATTCATGGTGTTCGTGGCACCGAACCGAAGGGTTACGATGTCAATGGCACTGAGCCGAAGAGCTGAAAGCTCAAGTGCTTCTGGATCGGAAAAAACCCACGACCGCTCGGGTTCGAGAAGAGAGAAAGAGAGAGAAAGAAACCACACGACCGAACCATCTAAGTTGACTTGTACAGCATGCAAGAGGAGACTGATTCAATTCTTGGCTACCCCGGAAACTACACAGTTGTTGAGCCCTCGCCTTGCGTTCCGAAGGGTCGTGGGCTCGAATCCGGATCGAGCCGTTCTATTCATGAGTGCATTTTTTCTAGAGACATCCATGATTGCTGCTGGAGTTACGGAGTTCATGCTTTGGGCAATACTCTTATGAGGTGGTGTGTCATTTCTGCGGAATGGGATGAGCCACATGGAGTCAAACCTGGAGCAAATTCTTCGGCTTTAGACTCTTTTTACCACACATGGAGAGGTGTATGAGTGTGTGTGTGTGGGGGAGGATGGAGGTGATTCATCTGTACACGTTGTTAAATTTTGGGAGTAATTCTTCAGAGCTCACAAAAAATAAAAATCTCTTAAAGTATTCCCACGTTGCAAAATGCTGAGAACCCCTGATAACCAATGATGAATAGTTTTAATCTTTATTGAAAATCCTTCAGCTGTGAATGATGTGATGCGCTTAACTGCTTGATTCATATTCTGAGCAAAATGACATGTTTCGTGTAGACATATCATATTTCTTAAACGTCTACTGTAACTTGCATCGATCACGCCCTTCGTTATCAGACGGCAGATAAAACCATTCAATTATATTAATGACATCAACCGCCGAATCATATTAACATCATTGATGGTTACTCATAGTAATAACATTAACTGTTCAATCATAACAATGATATTAATCAGTCAAATATACTATTCACAGAGAGGCAAGCAGACAGAGAGAGAGACATACAGAGGCAGACATGCAGAGAGGCAGGCAAAGAGGCAGGCAGGCAAGCAGGCAGTCAGACAGACAGACAGGAGATTTGGTTGGTTGGTTGGTTGGTTGGTTGGTTGTTGGTTGGTTGGTTGGGTGGTGGGTGGGTGGGATGGATGGATGGATGGATGGATGGATGGATGGATGGATGGATGGATTGGATGGATGGATGGATGGATGGATGGATGATGATGGATGGATGGATGGATAGGGTAGATAGATAGATAGATAGATAGATAGATAGATAGATAGATAGATAGATAGATAGATAGATAGATAGATAGATAGATAGATAGATAGATAGATAGATAGATAGATAGATATTCACCACCCATTGAAATCCTAGAAAAGTGGAACGTCCCAGCTCTTCTCCCGCGATCTGTGTCTGTGATCCGACAATTAGACAAACAAAAAACAAGACATCTACACTAAACAAATAGACTGATATCACTCACTGATAAAACGCTTCAATTATTACTTTGTGGTACAGCACGATAGCACAATGCTCCCAATGTCTGTGTGTGTGTGTATTCATTATCTCTATATTCTTCTGTGACTAACGGTACAATATAAACAGCGTAACTTAAACCGAGAGTGGTACAATCATGCAAGTGATATGTCAGTCGGTTTAGGCGATCAAGTCTCTCCACAACTCTCTCTCTCTCTCTCTTCCCTGTGCAGTTGATCAGTCTATTGTCTTTACCCAGGTGGATAATGGAATTGTTTGTTTCCTCTTGACGTTAACAGTCGGGGTTGGAGCTTTAATTCGCACTCCAGGGTCAGAAGAATCGCCCTTGTTGTGCCCGTGTTTATTTAGTGTAGTCTTGATGTTGTATATCCATTTTTTCCTTGGTCTTCCCTTCCCTCTAGTAGCTGATCTCTTTCAATTGTAGGCTGTTATTGGTGGTTGGTTGTATTCCATTCTCATTAAATGTCCAAACCACTGCATTTGTTGTCTTTCAATGTATTCGGTGCATGCAGTTATGCCCACTCTGCTTCTGATGTCCTCATTTCCTAGTTTATCTTTCATGGTAACTCCCGCTTTCCTCAATCAATTCATTTCACACGTGATGAGCTTTCCGTGATGTGTTGTTGTCAGAGACTAAGTTTGACACTGGTAACAAAATGTTGGTAGAAAAATACTTTTTATCATGTCTTTTGACTTCCATCTTTGGGTGTTGTAGTAATGGTACCAGCTGGCAGGTCACTGCATTTGCTTTTTGCGATCTTGTCTCTATTTCTCTATCGAGTTTTCCGTCCTCTGTGAAAATGCTGCCTAAATATTTGAATTCAGAAACTTGTTTTACTCTGGTGTTGTCTATTTGCATGTTTGCTTGGCTTGGAGTGAACCATATCAGAGGGCCAACCAATGGATAGAGCTGATATTTTGAACGCCCTCATAGAGTGTGGCCGCAAAGAAGATTTTCATTTAAACCAATCCACGTCAACTACTAGATTGCAGGAGTTGGGTTTGAAGATTGGAGTAGCAAGAAAAGAACAGCATAACAGGTATATGAGTAGGCTCATCAATCAAAATCGAACTGGTACGGTCAGTCGTTGGACGGTGTTGGAGATATTGCGAAGGAGATCGGAGCACTATGGACATGTCCGGAGTGCAATGATGATATTTCAAACTGAAACTGAAACTGGAGTGAATCAGTTCTGATGTTAATCTTTTTTGTGGAACCACGATGTCATACTATCCATCACATTCTCCCTCTGTCTTCCGAGATATCACCGTCCCTGTATTTTACCCGATGTTGTTAAATGTTATAAACCTCCGCTTCGCATTAAATGTCCAAAGAATATTGATTCTTCTTCTTCTTCTTTCTTCTTCACCTTTCAACTCCCAACGCAGAACAGGTCTTCAATAAACTTCTTCCAGCTATTCCTCTCTTCTGCCATCCCTTCCAACTCTTTCCATGTCTTATCTTAATATCAGTCTTCAGCTCACCTTTCCAGACATGTTTCCAGGCCCACCCCCTTCCCCCCTCCCTGAGGATTCTAAAACCGCAATGCCACCGTTCATTTCCCATTCAATCTGAGCACATAAACAAACCCTTGGCAGTTCAAAATCGAGAAGAGCAGACTGGAAAGCCGCTGCCGGGGAAAAATTCATTTAAAAAAAAGATGAGCCATGCAATTCCTACAAACAATATCTTCACTATGTTCAAAATTACATCAGGGACCCGCACCGGTGCTACAGAGTTCGTGCACTGCAGCTGAGATCTTCCTGTGTGAGAAAGATATCGGAACACATATGGTTACTTACCGAAGTGCAATGATGATGGTCCTATCAATCAATCAATATGTTAGCAGTGAACCGAGATATTCAAACCTATTCACATGTTCTATTTTCTCTCAATTGATAAATATATCTTTTATCCTGCTTGGTTTTTAATCAGTTGTCATTATTTATGTTTATATACATTGGTTATTGGTTACTAAACTGACGTCATTGCACTCCATGCAGATCCATAGATGCTCAGTCTTTCCCAACAGATATCGAAGAGTATGTATACTGATGGTTCTAGTGGATCGCTGATTAAACACACCTCTCACTCTGCCTCTCAGGCATCCATTTCTACTTGTACAACGGGTAACTCCAAACTGCTTAAATCGCTGGATCGATTCAACATCTATTTTAGTGTCTTCATCCAAAAGGCAATCGCTAAGAGATCGAAGAGCATCCCCCTTATCCATCTTCAACTCTCCAACAATCGATGTTGTTGATGTAAGCATGTCCGTTCTCTCATTACCGCAAACAACCGCATGCACAGGACAGTAGATCCACGTAAACATCTGGGGTTAGAAACTTCTATAGACAACATCCACTCATACCGAAACCTGCCCTTTTAGGTTTTGTGAATCATCGACTGAGAGTCAGATACAACAACGGCCCCAATAAATGGAATCCCAGAGAGAGAATAGATGGCAACAGTAACGGCCTCAATCTCCATCCTCACACTAAAAGTAGTTGTCCTGTACGCTCGAAATCGCACTGCAACAACCCTTAGTTAGTCTTTCCTCTTGGGCCTGTGGGCGGCGCATAGGCAGAGGTCATAGTTCTCCATGTCTCGCGGTTCGTTGCTATCTGTTTTAGGTCTTTAATGTTTACTAGGCCCATCGTTGAGCCTTCTCTGGTGATGGTTCTACGCAGAGTCTCTCTTGGTCTTCCTCGTTTTCTTTTTCCCTCTGGTGTCCATATGAGGGATTGGTAAAAGAGTCTTCTCTCATCCATTCTAAGTGTGTGGCCGATGTAGTTCCAGCGGCGCTTTCTTATAAAATTTGATACATTTTCTTGCTTGGTCTCTTGTCTTATTTGTGTATTGGGTCTGAAATCTGACCATTTGAGGTTCAATATTCTTCTAAGACATTTATTCTCAAAGTTATCTAATTTTCTTTCTAGAGCTTTTGTTGCTTTTCAACTCTCGCATCCATAAGTTAATACTGGAATCACACAAGAGTTAAAGATCTTTAATTTTAAGTGCTTGCTGAGTGAATTGGACTTCCATATATTTGACAATTTGTTAAAAGCACTTGATGCCAATGCGATTCTGTGTGGAATTTCTGGCGCTGTATCCCCGTAGATGTCATCATACTTCCTAGGTATGTAAAACTTTTGACTTTTTCAAGAGTGTAGTTTTTAGTTGAATATTTTCTGGACTGCTGGTAAGGTCAACAATTTTTGTTTTTGTGGTGTTTATTTGGAGACCAATTTGTCCTGAGATATTTTGGAGAAGGTTTGTTTTCATTTGAATATCTTGATGTGATGAACTCAAAAGGGCTATATCGTCGGCAAAATCAAGGTCTTCTAAAATTTTATCAACCCACTTGATGCCCATATTTGCGTTATTGGTGCATTTTCGCATGACCCAGTCAATTGCTATTCCAAAGAGCATTGGCGATAAGACGCAGCCTTGTTTCACTCCTGTTTCCACTGGGAACCAGTCAGAGTTACCGAAATCTGTTCTTACACTGCAGCGCGATTCACTGTAGAAGGATTTATGATGTTGATGAATTTAGCAGGAAACCATAGTTTTTGAGTAGTTTCCAAAGCGTAGGACGGTGAATACTGTCAAACGGTTTCTGAAAATCAACAAAGTTGATGATTAAATTCGATTGAAATTCTACGAACTCTTCAATGATTACTCTTAGTGTGAAGATGTGATCTATGCATGCTCGTTTTGGTCTAAACCCTGCTTGTTCTTCTCTTAGCCTTTCATCTATAGACTTTTTCAGTCTCTCGAGTAACATGCTACAAAAAGTTTTCCTGGCACTGACAGTAGGGTGATCCCACGCCAGTTATTACAATCAGACAAATCTCCTTTTTTAGGTAATTTGAAAATAATAACATCTTTCCACTGTTGTGGTGGGGATTCATTTTGCCAGATTTCATTTATCAGTTGGAGTATATGTTGTAAGTTGTTATCATCTGCTGCTTTGAGCATTTCTCCAGAGATGTTATCATCACCAACCGCTTTGTTGTTTCTCAATTTTTAATGGCAGATTTCAACTCCTCCAGTGTGAATGGCTCGCAGGAAGCTTCTAGTGTGGGCATAGTGATTTCTTCCTCTAGGTTGGGAACAATCTCTGGTTGCGGTCTATTTAGTATTTCTTTAAAATGTTCTGCCCATCGTTGTTTTTGTTGTTCTTCTGACAGCAGTATCCTACCTTACCTGCAACAACCCTACCTGCTATATATATATATATATATATATATATATATATATATATATATATATATATATATATATATATATATATATATATAAAATCCCAGTTTATATATATATATATTTAGAGCGAAACACGTAAAACAAAGAACTGTAGTTTTACAAAATACAAAAACAATAACAACACACAGCAACGTTTCGACCAAAAGGCCTTTATCAAGTAAAGAATACCAATGCATTCTTTGTAGGTTTTTTTTTTTTTTATATATATATATATATATATATATATATATATATGTTTAAAAAATTAATTGCATATCCATTACAAGACTTTGCGAATCAACCCCAGCTTTTTAACGCTATTTGTGATTTTTCTAGTCATTATTACGTTCAGTAGTTTGCCATTGCTTTCTGAACGGGTGGCGCCATCGTCCTTTTGTAAAAATACACGTGATACAATTTGAACCAAACTGTCCGTAGCGTGATTCGAAATCAGAACGTCGGGGTTAATAGACCGAGTCGCTATCCCCTAAGCCACAGACGCCAACATATATATATATATATAACTGACTTGAAATGTTGATTCACATTTAGAGCAAAGTTCCATTAAACTACTCTAAATCGGTCATATTGCAAGTAACAAACCCCTGCACATTCCGAGAGATTACGAAATGTGTGTACGCTTGACCTTTATGATTTGTGCAACTAGTTGCTGTGATGGCAATTTGTGTCACTACGATGAGTGTGTGTTCTGCCCTCGAGTTGGGTTCGACGTGTATGTTAACGAGTGTTCTTGACTTCAGTCAATATTACTGTCAACAACAACCCAAGAGGCAACACATTTTTAGTTAGTTCTAAATAAATAAAATAAAACTTCTTCTTCGTCTCCACCGTTTACATTTTTACAGAAGTTATGTCCATGGCACCGAGCCGAAGAGCGGAAAGTTCAAATGCTTCTGGATCAGGAAAAGAAGAAAAAACAGAAGGGGGATGTGCTGTGAAATTGGTCACTCATGTTGTATCGTTTGCTTCATAAAGACCTTTTGGTCGAAACTTTGATGTGTGTTGGTACCGTATTTTGTAAATTTACAGTACTTTGTTATTACGTGTTTCGTCATTGCTACATAGTTTTACTGCAGTCTTCCCTTATATCAATGATATATTGATACAGCAAATCGCTACTGCCAATTTGCCAATTTAGCAAATGTCCCCTTCTCTACGCAGATGATCAATACAATGGAACGGAAAATGTCGATAAAGCTAAGTACTAGTGGTCCCACAGGAATTTCTATTGTGTTATAAACCGTGCTTCACTGTCTGGTATGTTGTGTCTGATTAGTGTATTATATTCTATCTTTCGTATCTGTATCTCCAATCTGAAATGATTGGATAGCTTCTTTGTATCTTAGGCGCCTGTGTATTGCCGGAGCTCTCAAGGGGAGCAAAGAATAGTAAAACTGCGACATACAAGCTAAGTGGCGACTGAGATAGGGGC